>BQMB01001573.1:0-600000 GCA_027943415.1 Closterium sp. NIES-67 | reverse complement strand
CAGGAGGGGGGGAAAAGGGCAACGCAGCAGCAGCAGCAGCAGGAGGAGGAGTAGGGGGAGGAGGATCAGGAATGAGGAAAGGTGGAGGGGGAGCGGGAATGGGTGGGTCGAGCGGTGGGGCAGCGGATAGGAAAGGGGGGTCTGCTGCGAGAGCAGCTTCCCCGGCTCACTCGGTGCAGTCGGAAAGAGAAGGGGGCGCGGATGGGGCTGGAACCTGGGATCATCATCATCATCAGCAGCAGCAGCAGCAGCAGCACCATCAGCAGGGGAATCAGTCAGGGCTGCCCCCAACCAGCAGGGGGAGGAAGCCAGGAAAGCTGCAAAAGACAGGAGGGGGAGGGGGAGGAGCTGGTGCGGGAGCAGGAGGGGGAGCAGGCACCGTTGGCTCAGCGGCAGCAGGCGGGGGAGGGGGAGGGGGAGGGGGAGGGGGAGTGGGTCTAGGTATGGCTATGTCTCCGTTAGGGTCTGTGGGAGTGAGTGAGGGGGGTGGGGAGGGGGACGAGGAGGGATACGGGGGGGAGGAGATGGATGGGGAGGGGGAGGAGGTGGGAGGGAGGGAGGGGGGCTTTGGCCCACAGAAAGCGGGAGTGTGGGGGGACATCCAGGGGGGGCGGGGGAGAGCTTCGGGGGGGCAGGGGGAGGGGCGGGGGAGGCAGGGGGGTTGTCTGAAGCCCAGTCTCGAGGCACTGGATTGGCTAAGGTGCGGAGAAAAGACAAAAAGACCAAGTTGGGGAAAGTGAGAGAGAAAGCGGACGGAGGAGGGGGAGGAGGAGGGGTAGGGGTAGGAGGGGGGGGGAGTGTGAAGGAGGAAGGTGGGACTGGGGGAGCGGCAGGGGCGGGAGGGGCGGATGGGGTGAGAAGGCAGGGGAGGACGGGGAGGGTGGTTGCTGCTGGGGGCCTGAGATTGAAGAAAGAAGCTGCTGTTAGTGCGGGCAGCGAAGGGGGGGACGATGGGGGCGTGCTGGGCAGTGGAGGTGGTGGTGCTGGTGGTGGCGGTGGTGCTGCCTCTGCTGTTGCTGCTGGTGGGAGCGCTGGTGGTGGTGGTGGTGGTGGTGGGGGTGGTGGTGGGGGTAGTGGTGGGGCAGGGGGGCTGGTGGGTGTAGCCAATAACGTGAAGCAGATTCGCACGTCTCGCCTGGGATTGGAGAAAGGAGAGAGGTGAGGTTCTTGTGATGTAACCCGACCAAACACACTAAGGAAAGAGGCAAAACCCGCAAAACCCTTGGATGGTCGGTCGGGTGTGAACCCTCTCTTGCTACGCTCTCTTCCGTCCAATCCTCACTGTTTTCTGTTTCTTCACCATCACTCCGATCCGTCTTTTGCATTCGTGGTCCTGCTGCAGGGGCGGTTGGACAGACAGGCACAGTGCAGCCAGCAGGGTGCAGAGGAGAGGCGCATGCATACTCTTTCCCTCCCTCCCCTAGAGCCTCTCTTCCATCCCGCTCTTCTTTCCCTCTCCTTCCAATCCCCACCAATCAGGGGCGGCAGGGTAGACAGGCGCAATGCAGCCAACAGGGTGCAGAGGCGCATGCACGCAGACAGCCCCATGGAGGAGTCTGGTAAGGAACTTTCTTAGCTAAAAGCCTTTTAGGCAGGTGGGCCACAATTATCGCGCAGCATGGATTTATCCTTGCAGTGCAGACAACCCAATGGAGGAGTTTGATGAGTGACCTTTTTTTCGAGGTGACTTTTGAGTCGACTCAAAAGTCACCTCAGTGCAGACAGCCCAATAGAGGAGTTTGATGAGTCAATTGAGGACCTTTTTTTCCAGCTTTTGAGTCGACTCAAAAGCAGGCTCGACGAGTGGCCTGCTTGTGAATCAACTTCTGAGAGTTGATTTTTTCAGCTTCTGAGAGTTGATTTTTTCAGCTTCTGAGAGTTGATTTTTTCAGCTTCTGAGAGTTGATTTTTTCAGCTTCTGAGAGTTGATTTTTTCAGCTTCTGAGAGTTGATTTTTTCAGCTTCTGAGAGTTGATTCACAAGCAGGCTCGATGATGAGTGACCTTTTTTCCGATGAAGAGTGTTTAACCAAAGCTTGTCAGTAATTGGGGGGCTCACCTGCTTCAATAAATGCTGGCAGCTCTCGTTTCAGGGGTTTTTTTGTTGTTCTGGAAAATCCGTGGCTCGTGGTAGTATTTTTGGCAGGATGTGTGAGGAGTGAAAATACACTGTTGATAGGCTCTCAAGTTTGTAAGCAATGTGCCACGCATTCACGTCTTTTTCTTTTTGAAGGTGATTCGGACGATGATGCGGAGGAGCTGTCAAACGCAATCCAAGCAGCCATGAATTCCGCAGGTTTGGCTCTTGACTCTTGGTGTGCTCTTGGTGTGCTCTTCTGTGCTCTTGGTGTGCTCTTGGTGTGCTCTTGGTGTGCTCTTCTGTGCTCTTGGTGTGCTCTTGGTGTGCTCTTGGTGTGCCTTTGGTGTGCTCTTGGTGTGCTCTTGGTGTGCATGAGATGATTTTTGACGCGCCTCAAGAAATGCCTCATCACAAACAAGCAGTGGTTGTGCATGTCTGAGTAGTTTCCTTTCCCCCGCTTCTTCCGCCGTTTTTTTTCTTTTTTTGGGAGTGAGATAAGTCAGTAGCTAGCGCCCTTCTTCCACTTCCCTGCTCCAGAGGACAGTGCAAGACTAAGACTCACCGTAACTTCTCCCCCCCTTGCCCCCTTCCCCCCTTTCCCCCTTCCCCCCTTTCCCCTTCCCCCCGTTCCCCCTTTCCCCCTTCACCCCTTCACCCCTTTCCCCCTTTCCCCCTTTCCCCCTTCCCCCTTTCCCCCTCTCCCCTTCCCCTCTTTCCCCCTTTCCCCCTTTCCCCCTTTCCCCCTTTCCCCCTTCCCCCTTTCCCCCTTTCCCCCTTTCCCCCTTCCCCCTTTCCCCCTTCCCCCCTTTCCCCCTTTCCCCCTTTCCCCCTTTCCCCCTTTCCCCCTTTCCCCCTTTCCCCCTTTCCCCCTTTCCCCCTTTCCCCCTTTCCCCCTTTCCCCCTTTCCCCCTTTCCCCCTTTCCCCCTTTCCCCCCCCTTCCCCCTTCCCCCCTTCCCCCTTTCCCCCTTTCCCCCTTCCCCCCTTCCCCCCTTTCCCCCTTCCCCCCTTCCCACCCTCACTCCCACCTCCCTCCCCACCGCCAGCTGCAGCAGCCTCAAGTCCCTTCTGGAAGTCAGTAGAGCCCTTCTTCCACTTCCCCGCTCCAGAGGACATTGCGAGACTAAGACAAATGGTGAGCTGGCATCCGCGACGCATGCGTGTAAGCCCTTCTTCCACTTCCCCGCTCCTGATGACCTTGGAAGACTGCGGCAAATGGTACGGCTTGAGGAGGAAAGGGGTAGGGCTCGAGAGTGGGAAGAGGGAGGAGAGGAAGGAGGTAGGTTTTGCGAGAGAGAAGAGGGAGAAGAGGAAAGGGGTAGGGCTCGAGAGTGGGAAGAGGGAGGAGAGGAAGGAGGCAGGGTTTGAGAGGTGAAAGGTGGGCCTGTCTCACTGTAATCCAGTGTATACTGGATTGTGGAGGTGTACTTTGGAGGTACTTCAGCATACAGCGCCCCTCCCTCAAGCATTGTGTCTCTCAGGCAGTAGTAGTACCCCTGCACACAAATGGTTGAGGAGTCTATTTTTTAGCCGCCTCAAAAATAGCATTGTGTCTCTCAGGCAGCAGTACCCTCCTCACGCCAACATGTAGGAGGCAGCTTTTGAGTCGACTCAAGAGCTGAAGCCTTGTGTCTCTCAGGCAGTAGTAGTACCCCCACACACAAATGGCTTGTGTGCGCAATTTCTAATACATGCCCCCTTCCCTGCCCTCAATTCCGCAATTTTGCAGTCTGGAGCCACAGAGGGAGCAGACGACAAGGCACATCCAAGTGGAGACAGAAAAACAGACCCGGGCACAAGCAACCCAGCTGCTGCTGCTGCTGCTGCTGCTGCTGTTAACAGTAACTGTAACAGAAACGGTAATGGTAACGGGCTGGGTCTGTTAATGGGCAGCTCGGAATCTCGGCCCCCAGGCTCCCTCCTCAATCTCCCCTGCCTCATGTCTGTAACGCCTGCTGGTAACCGCTCGCCGGCAGGGGGTTTAGGAGGGGTGGCAGGAGGAGGTCTAGGGTTTGGTGCACTGGGTGGGGATGACTTTACCAACCCTGGAGCAGGCTTGGGAGGAGGTTTGGGAGGAGGTTTGGAGGGAGGTTTGGAAGGTGGTTCGGGAGGGAGTGGAAGGGAGTGGGGTGGAGCGGTTGGGGAGTCGATGGTCCATCGCCTGCTGTCAGCACTGATTGATAGCCCGAGACAGGGAGGGGGCAAGCAGGGTGACAATGAAGGGGAGGAGGATGAGGAAGAGGAAGAGGAGGAAGAGGAAGAGGAGAATGGGGATGGGAATGGGGATGGGGGGAAGGGAGCTGAGAAGGGAGCGAGGGGGGACGCGAAGGACGAGGAGGAAGAGGAGAAGGAGGTGTTTGCGATGGGTGTTCTTGGGAATGGGAAGGTGACAGACGGAGTGCCTGGTAGGGGGAAGAAGAAAGGGGGGCTGCTGGAAGGAAACGCAGGAGGCATGGAAGGGGATGGCGGAGGGGGTGGAGGAGGAGAGGTGCAGTGGGTGCTAGCACCAGAAGAGGAGGTGTTATCTGGGGCGGCTCTATCTGGGAACCTGATTCGCGGCCCCCCGTTACTGCCACAATCATGGGGGCATCCTGGGCAGTTTAATATTGATCAAATCAATAGCAGGCAGCCCAACAGCTGGCAAGGAAACGGTGGGCAGCCATGGGGGCACATGGACGGGGGGAGGGGGGCAGGAGGAGGGGGGATGGGAGGGGGAGTGGGAGGAGGGAGAGGGGGAGAGAGGGGGGTTGGGGGAGCAGCGCTGAGTGTGGAGGAGTGGAGGGGGATGGGTCTGGAGGCGCGAGTGCGGTTGGAGCTCGCTAATGTGGGACTGCTGAGAGTGCACGGGGTAAGCAGAGTAATGTGTCGCACACTCCTGTCTGTCACTTCACCTGTCACACGCGTATTGGATGGTTCTACTTGAACCTGGATAATGTGGGGCTGGTGAGATTGCCCGGGAAAAGCAGAGTACACGGGGTAAGTGTTGTAGTAAATTGTCACACACTCTCTTGTGTCACATTTCCTTGTGTCATGCGCTCCTGTGTGTCACTTTCCTTGTGTCACATGCCATCCTGTCATGTTCTAACGCGTCTCTTTTATTATCTTGTCATATTCTGGTGCGTCACATGCCACCACACCCCTCCCTACTCACCACTCACTCCCCCATCAGCTGCATGTCACAGAGTCTTCCTTCCTTCCTCTCCCATTCCCATCCTCACGGCCGTGGAACTACTCTTCCCCCTCTCTCTTCCTTGCTCTGTTCCTCCCCCCTCCCAGCTGCACCAGTCAGAGCGCCAGGATGATGAGATCAGCTCGCACCTCCGCACGTCACAGAGACGGTTGCAAGTCAAGGTGAGATGGGTGGACGTCGTAGGGTGATTCTGGTGCAGTTGACTGTGTGATACAAGTCGGGTTTGCGGCGACTCAAAAGACGGTTGCAAGTCAAGGTGAGATGATTGGAAGTCGTAGGGTGATCGGAGTGCAGTGGGATTTTTAAGAAGAAGAAGAAGAAAAGAAAAACAAGAAAGGCAGAGCGATTCCTTGTTGCGCTTCCCTCTGGTTCCCTTTTCCTCTCACCTGACGTATTTCTCCCTTTTCTTTTCTTCCCCCCCCGCCATCTCTTGTCTTCCCCCTCCCCCCCCTCCCCCTCTCCCCCCCCCCCCCAGTCGCAGCACAACCAGCACAAGTCGGCTTGCTTGGAAGAGGTGGTGGCACCAAGACGACTGGAGGCATACCTGTTGACCTGGCTTACCACCTGTTCCCTTTCGCTCCCTCCCCTCTCTCCCTCTCCCTCCCTCCCCTCTCACCCTCTCCCTTTCTCTCCCTTCCCTCTCACCCTCTCCCTCCCCTCAGTCGCAGCACAACCAGCACAAGGCAGCGTACTTGGAAGAGGTGGTGGCGTCAAGACGACTCGAGGAGGAAAGGTGGGTTCCGCCAGTTGTGAAGAGACTGTAACTAGAGCATAACACGAGCCGTGTAATTCAATTCATAATGCGCGTACGGCAACACATGCCCGAAATCACGTTTTTTTTTTTAACTAGACTGTAACTAGAGCATAACACGAGTTGCCATTCAATACATAATGCGCGAACTGGAACACACTCTGTGTTTCCTATTCACACGAAATCTCGGTTTTTTTTTTTTCCATCTGTTTTATTACACCGTCCACTACCATGTTGAACCCTGGTGCTCCGTTACAACTTTACATTAGCAGGAGCTGTGAGAAGCTCGTGGTGGATCGCCTGCTCGAAATGGCGTACGCCAGACGAACGGTAAGCGCTGCCTCCCAGCCCCAGCCCAGCCTCACACTAGTATGCTGTATCTCTCCCCCCCTGGTATCTTCTTCTCCTCTCATACCGCCAAAAGCTGCTCATTTCCAAAAGCTCTACTTCGTTCATCCGTTTTCGAGATGTCTAATTTTTTAGCTGTCTGTTTTTTAGGTGCCTAAAACATAGACAATTTTTTGGACGTCTCAAGGATGCTCATTTCTAACTTCGCTGCCTCTTCCATTCGTTTTTTCAGGGTCTATAGATTGCACCAGGGGCAACAGGCACCATCACTGAAGGCGCAGGCTCCTCTCTCAAGCTCGCCCGTCAATCCGCCGTGCCGTCATGTGCCGGGCATTGCAGCAAGCCGAGGAGTGGCAGGCACAACTGGCTTAAGCTCGCTGCTCCTTTTGGGACGTGTTGAGCCTTTTATAACTCTGCTACTGCCTCTGCCCCCCTGCTCCCCATCCCAGGGTCTCAAGATCACGGGTGCTACAGGCACCATCACTAAAGGCGCGGGCTCCTCTCTCAAGCTCGCCCGCCAGTCCGCCGTGCACTTTGTGCGCCGGGCCTTGCAACGAGCCGAGGAGTGGCAGGCAGGCACGCTCCTCCCGCACCTGCAGCGAGTGCACCCAGACCTGCAGCCCTCGCCGAGCCTGCTTGCCGAGCCTAGCCCACTGCCGTGGACCCCCGGACCTGGTGGTGTGGGCACACCAGGGATGGGGGGGGTGGGGGGGGTATCAACCCCTGGGGGGATACCGGGTACCCCTGCTGCTGCTGCGGCTGCTGCTGGAACTGGTGGTGGTGCTCCTGCGGGCGGCGCGGATGGTTCCGGGGCAGGTGCATCTGGTGCAGGTGCTACCTCTAGCCTCCTAGCCCTTTTCAATCGCCAGAGACTTGCGCTCTTCCCGCCATCCCCACCCCGCAACCCAATCCCACTTTCTTTCACCACTCCCACCACCAATGCCTCCACTGCTGCTGCCACTGCTGCTGCTGGCGGTGCTGCTGCTGCTGCCACGCCTGGTGGTGCCTCTCCAGCGCACGAGATCGCAGGGTTGAGTCCCCTGGGAGCAGGTGGGGGGGCGCCAGACGCAGAGACGGACAGCCTTGTGGCGTCCATGCTCATTCCGGGCTCGCCGTGCGACTTCCTGTCAGGTAAGGGTGAAGGCAGGCCAGGTTTTCCGAGCCTTTAGGCAGAAGGATGTGGTAGAGGGGCGCATGTAGTAGTAAGCAGGCAATTTAGGAGGACTGACAGTTTCCTGGTGTCCGTCCAAGCTCATTCCTGGCTCGCTGTGCAACTTCCTGGCGACTTCCTGTCGGGTAAGGATTGAAAGCGTGGTTAAGTCTCGTAGCCTTGGGGGGCGATCATTCTGGTTGCGCCCAAGTTCATTCCAGACTGAACGCAACCAGGAATGGTCGCTCTCTCTTTTGAGGCGCCTCAAAAGTCATTCCAGACTGAACGCAACCAGGAATGGTCGCTCTCTCTTCATTCCTGGCTCGGCTCTCCATGCGACTTTTGAGTCGACTCAAAAGTCGCTCTCTCTTCATTCCTGGCTCGGCTCTCCATGCGACTTTTGAGTCGACTCAAAAGTCGCTCTCTCTTCATTCCTGGCTCGGCTCTCCATGCGACTTTTGAGTCGACTCAAAAGTCGCTCTCTCTTCATTCCTGGCTCGGCTCTCCATGCGACTTTTGAGTCGACTCAAAAGTCGCTCTCTCTTCATTCCTGGCTCGGCTCTCCATGCGACTTTTGAGTCGACTCAAAAGTCGCTCTCTTCATTCCTGGCTCGGCTCTCCATGCGACTTTTGAGTCGACTCAAAAGTCGCTCTCTCTTCATTCCTGGCTCGGCTCTCCATGCGACTTTTGAGTCGACTCAAAAGTCGCTCTCTCTTCATTCCTGGCTCGGCTCTCCATGCGACTTTTGAGTCGACCCAAAAGTCGCTCTCTCTTCATTCCTGGCTCGGCTCTCCATGCGACTTTTGAGTCGACTCAAAAGTCGCTCTCTCTTCATTCCTGGCTCGGCTCTCCATGCGACTTTTGAGTCGACTCAAAAGTCGCTCTCTCTTCATTCCTGGCTCGGCTCTCCATGCGACTTTTGAGTCGACTCAAAAGTCGCTCTCTTCATTCCTGGCTCGGCTCTCCATGCGACTTTTGAGTCGACTCAAAAGTCGCCCTCTCTTCATTCCTGGCTCGGCTCTCCATGCGACTTTTGAGTCGACTCAAAAGTCGCTCTCTTCATTCCTGGCTCGGCTCTCCATGCGACTTTTCGTCAGGTAAGGGGAAAGGCAGGTCTGTTCTTCGAACCTTTGTGCCGTGGGAAAGTGGGGGGAGAGTGGTCACTGATCAGCATTGATAAAAGCAGGGCATGCTTCACTGGAAGATCAGTGCTGTTTACGCTGATGTAGCATTAGAAGCAGCTTTGAACAAGTAGGCAATGCCAAGCAAGAGGTGCAGATGGGGAGACTGGCTGTCCGGTGCTGTCTGGCTATAAGTAACAGACTATAGCCAGTCCCTGGGTATATAGCCGTCTGAGACGGGTATATTCTTCACCAAGCCCCGCCCATCTTGGGCTATATTTCTCTTTTCCCCATCTAGCTCATGACCCCTCCCTCAACCTGCCATCACCCGAACCCCCCTTCCCCATCCCCTCTTCCCCCCCCCAGAGCCCCACTCTCGAGGTGCGTTGAGGAGAATCGAGAGCAGGGGCGAGCGCATGGGAGGCATGGCAGGAGGAGGAGTGGGCGGAGGGGCAGCAGCTGGCATGGACGGCTTGGATGGGTCGTTCAGACACAAGGAGAGGACCGCCAGACTGGAAGACGTTTTTGGCGCTGGTGGTGCTGGTGCTGGTGGCAGTCCGGGTGATGCTGCTGCTGCTGCTGCTGCTGCTGGCGGTGGTAACAGGTTTGGAGGAGGCGCCTCACCAGCAGCAGCAGCAGCAGGAGGGGCAGGAGGAACACTTAAAGGAGGGCCATCCGCAGCCGGAGCAGGGGGAGGGGGTAGTGGCGGTCCGGTGCTGCTACCCCCTGGGAACGTCAAGCGGAAGCGGACGGATCGTGATCGGGACAATGTGGATTTCACCAAGGGGGGCTCCCCTGCCCGGCGTACCGGGGATGGCGGGCTCACAGGCCCCACCCCCACTGGTGCGAGATCGAGTCTTGCAGGAGGGGGAGGGGGCGGGGGCGAGGGAGGAGGGGGAGGGGAGAGGAAGAAGGGGCGGTGGCGGCAGCACCGGGCCGGGGGAGTGCAGAGAGGTTCGGGAGGCCAGGTTGGGACCCCTCCCATTGCTACCCCTCCAGGTCCGGATTCCGGGGCTATCGACCAATCTGGTGGCGGCGCTGGTGGTGGTGGGGCCGCTGCTGCTGCTGGTGGGTGGGATGGGGCAGGGGAGTTTGACACCAAGCTTCCAGGGTCTTCCCAGGGGGATTTTTTCTCGCCTGGGTCGAGCCACACCCACAGCATTCCCTTGGGAAAACGTTCGCGAGCATCAGGCGTGGGTCCTGGCAAGTCGGGCAAAAGAAAAGCCTCGGCAGACGATTTCCCGGACCTGGATCCGAACCGGAACGCCATGCCTACGACGCCGCAGCCAGAACTGGAGCAGGTGGTGGAGCTGGAGAGCCTGGCGGCAGGTTCGGTGTTTGGTTCGGCGATGCCGGAGCTGGGAGTGCAGGGGGATGACTTTGGGTGGCTAGCGGGATTACCAAGTGATGAGCTGTTGTTGGGGGGAGAGCTGGGGGGTCTTGATGATGGGCTGGCAGTGCCAACAGACAATTTGGCGGATCTTGGGTTCTGATTCCCAGCCTTGCGGCTTGGAATATGGCGTCTACATGCTCAAGAGGTCTATGAAATGGTTAGTGAAGAGTAGGTGATGGGTTTTTTTATTCCCCTTCCACAAAGTTCTAATTAGCTGTGGTGGTTGGACAAACTCTTGACAGTTGTAGCAGGTGGCATTTGGTTGTTGACAGGCAATTTGAGGGATGAGTTGCTGTTAGGCAAGGGAGTTCTCTTGAACTAATTGATGTAGTAATTTGCAAAGAACTCGTTTGTCTTCTTTTGTTACATTTTTGTATTGTTGCTCCTCTTTCCCTGCTGTGCAGGCTTTCAGGACAATGCATATGTCTGACATGCAAAAGGAGCATAGGATATTGGGGTGGGGTCTATGAACAATATATATGAATATTTCCAAATAGGACGAAGTACGCTCTAAAAGGTCGATGGATCCGCTATGGTGCAAAGGCGTGACCTTTTTTCAACGGATACCGCAGTTGGTGGAGACAGTACCATTTGCGTGCAGGTTTGGTCGGTGTGCCGCTGCGCTATTGGAATCAAACGTAATGTCTAGGTTCGGCGCACTTCCCGAGGTGCTGTTGGCATGGGACGTGTTTTCTTCCCCACGAAATGTTTGTCGCGTATTTTGTCATGCCTTAGCAGCATGCCGTGGTGAATACGTGCTGCATCCATCGATACGAAATTGGTCACATTGTTTGAACAAAATGCTAGCGTTGAGAATAGTTCAGAAAAACGAACCTGATCAGAAAATCGATCAGAAAAACGAGCCTGAATCGATCAGCAGGCCTGTGATTGCGTAACGAACGGACCTGCTCACCCTTACCTCTCTGGTTGGTCATCCAACTTCCAGGGAGATCAGGTCAGGCAAGCTCAAACCTGCCCGCGGGGTATGTCTGACGACTTTTGGCGACAACACGACATTATCAAGGCATAAGGGAAGGTCTGCTTTCCTGCTGCTCTCTCTAGAGACATTACAGTATCTAGGCTAGGCTCGACAATGTCTGTTGTCTGCACCTCAAACCAATGATCCGCGTCATGTCCCAGCCCAGCTTCTAGGTGCTCCTTGATCTGCGTCTAAAAAGTGCGAGGCTAACTTTTGCGAATGATCTGCGCGTTTCGCAGGGTCCTAGCCTTGCGGTCAGTTTTGCAGGTTGGCCCATCCTTGTTTGTAAGAACCTCGCTACATCCTCACTGCACCACTGGTAGATCCTTGGATGACAGACCCTGATTAGACAAGTTTCAGAAAATTTACCTGCTGCTAGTCGTGACTTATTTCCTAGTATATTTTCAACCCAGAGGTCATTCCATCCAGCCTCGGATGTTTTCCGCTCGTTCCTCCGCACTCCGCCTCCTCCGCTGCTCCGCCTGCTTCGCAACTGCGCGCGCCTCCCTCCCCGCGACGACTTGGCGCGCAGCCTGGCGGGCACCGGCGGCCGCCATCATTCCCCCCTGCCCGTGCGCTCTCCCCCCCGCCATGCCCGCCTGTCCATGTGCCCTTCCCCGGGCTGCGCTGCCTTGCGCGATCGCTGGCGAAGTTCCCCCTGGGGGGGCGCTCCGCACAACAGCTGCGATTCGCGGAACAACTGCGATCCGCGCAACGGCCGCGCTTAGTCGGCCGTATAGCTTCTACGCCATCAGCGGCGGAATAGTCAACTGTAGCGGGAAGTGCCACGGCAAGTCGCCAAGCGCGCAGATCTGGGGAGATCGAGGCGCGAGGAGATTAACTACCAGGTCGATCTCTCGTGCAGCCTTGCCGTGCGCCAGCCACGGCATCACGAGGGTCCATGGAGGCGGAGATAGGCCAGTAGGAAATGGGTCTTTCGGAAGCAGGCTAGCAGGAAACGAGCCAGAGAGAATTCGACCATATGAGCGCGCAGGCTTCATCGTCGGCGGCGGGAAAGGCGGCGCGAAAGGCGCTGTGGCGGCATGCTGGCATCAGGCTCCGCTGCGCGGGCTCCACGCGTCGCGACGAAACCTATCACGTCCCTTATTGGCGATTGGCCGTGCGACGACGGGCTGTACGACGACAGGCTGTGCGACTAGTAGCATGCCGCTCGGACCGTCGTCGGCGAGAGGCATGTCGTTCGGATCGTCGAGTCTGTTGCGAGGCGACGGTTCGTCGCGCGACGCGCTGGCGTATCACCGGCCGCCGCGAGGGGGCGCGCGGAAAGAGGTAGGGAGAGAAATCCCGCGTCATGCCCCACATCCAGCTACTTCCCGACACTCGGACCTACTTCTCTCTCGAAACCCCGCTTCATGCCCCACTTCCGGACTTTGGGCCCCGCTTGGGTTCCAATGTACAGAACCTTCCCGGGATTATAACCATCCACCAAATCCCCTCCTTCGCACCACCCCCTTTTTTCCCCCCACGCTTCACGCCAAAACCCCTGGCGTAACGCTGGCGTAAACCCTGGCTTAAACCCTGGACCTGATACTCGGAATTTGTCTCCTCTTGTCTGTGAAGAAGCGCGGCGGTGTGAGCCGTTTGAGACGACACCAAGCCGTAGGTCCGCTTTGAGGTGCCTCAAACACCCCCCCTTGCTCCCTCTCCTTTCCATCCCCCCTCCCCCACCCAAACACCCCCTCGTCCCCCTGCTTCCCCCTCCCCCCCCACTCAATCTGCCAGTCGCGACAGTGGCGCATGGCGGAGTGCAAGGTGAAGCTGCGGAAGGAGCCTTAAGCACCCTTTTCCCCACCGCTTCCCCCCCTCCCCGCCCAGCAGCCCCGGCAGTGGCGCACGGTGGAGTGCAAGGTGAAGCGGCGGAGGGAGCCGCGGCTGGACGCGGTGATAGAGAGGAACAAGAAGTTCAGAATCGTGCAGCGCATACAGGAGCTTCTGGGGAAGCAGGTGAGTGTGGTCAAGAACAGTCAATAACAGTCAACGCTGGTCAACACCTGTCAATGCTGGTAAATAGAGGGAGTCTCGGCTGGACGCGGTGATAGAGAGGAACAAGAAGTTCAAGATCGTGCAGCAGATACAGGAGCTGTTGGGGAAGCAGGTGAGATTGATAGGCAATGGCGGTCATGCTGGTCAACGGCAGTCAACCTTGGTAGTCAATGAACAGACAAGGGAGGTCAACGTGTGCGCGAGTCTCAAGGAGCTGATCCGACACTCTTTTTTGTCCCGCCATTTTTTCGCATTGGCAGGAGGGCGGGCGCATGAGCCTCAAGGAGCTGGGCAGCACCGGGGCAAACAGGACACACTGGTTTCCTTTGTAGCTGCCTCGTTAATAAGTACAGCAGCGCCTTCTCCCGTTCCTTTCATCTGGCCGCACACAGTTTTTGAGGCGCCTCAAAAATCCCCACAGGCACACAGTTTCCACTTTTTACCGTTTCTTCTTTCCTTGAACGTGCTTCTGGCAGGAGGGCGGGCGCATGAGCCTCAAGCAGCTGGGGAAGCACGGCGACAAACAAGACGCGTAACGTTTCTCTTCGCATATTTGTCTTATCACTTGACCGTTTCTCCCTTTCTCACCCCTGGCAGGAGGGCGGGCGCATGAGCCTCAAGGAGCTGGGGAAGTACCGGGAGAAGATTGGGCTGTCTGGGGGAAGGAGATGCGTGGCGCTCGTTCAGAAGTGAGTGAATGACAGAAGATTGTGTGAGAGTGCATGACAGAAGATTGTGTGAGAGTGCATGACAGAAGATTGTGTGAGAGTGCATGACAGAAGATTGTGTGAGAGTGCATGACAGAAGATTGTGTGTGAGTGCTTTTGAGTCTGTGTGAAGACTGTGTGCTTTTGACTCAAAAGCAGAAGATTGTGTGAGAGACTGAAAGCAGTTGAGGAAGCACGGGGAGAAGATAGGGCTGTCTGGGGGGAGGCGACGCGTGGCGCTCGTTCAGAAGTGAGTGCGTGGGTGCCTGTAAAGTTGAGTGTGAGTTGAGTGATAGGTGTGTGTGAGAGAGTCTCAGGGAGTTGGGCAAGCACCAGGAGAAGATTGGGCTGTCTGCGAGGAGGAGATGTTTGGCGCTCCATCAAAGGTGATTGGTGGTCTGTGTGAGGGAGAGGGAGTTGAGTGGGCATGAATAACAATTGTGTGAGAGAGTCTCAGCGAGCTGGGGAAGCACCAGGAGAAGATTGGGCTGTCTGCGGGGTGGGGAGGAGATGTGTGGTGCTCATGCAAAATTGAGTGTGCGTATCTCCAATCTCCCAACGCCAATTTCTTCACTCCAATTCCCCAACTCCACATTCCTAATTCCGTGTCAGATTTCAAGGCGGACGACAGGGGTGGGGGTAACGTCTGCCTCGGGCTGAACGGAGTCCTCTGCCCGTCTCTTCCCACCCACCCCCCTCCAACACATTACCTTCCTTCCGTTCCGCCTGCCCCCTCCCCCTCCCAACCCCCCCCCCCGCTTCCCCCTTCCACCAGATTCCCCCTGATCTTCAAGGCGGACGACAGGGGTGGGGACAACATCTGGTTCAAGCTGACGCCCCTCTTGCCTTTCCCTAGCACCATGTTGCTTGTCTCTTCCCCCCTTTCCCCCCCTTCCTCCCCCCCCTCTCCCCCCCTTGTCAGGTTCCCTTCGATCTTCCAAGTGGACGACAGGGGTGGCGGCAACATCTGGTTCACGCTGACGCCCGAGGCAGCGAGGAGGGACGCGAGGCAGAGAGAGCTGCAGGCGATGATGGAACCGATACTGGTGGATAAGGTGAGATTCAGTGCGGTGCAGTGTGGTGCGGTGACTGCAGTGCGGTGCGGTGCAGTGCGGTATTGTCTGGTCGAGTTGATTATGCAAGAGGCAGCGAGGAGGGACGCGAGGCAGAGAGAGCTGCGGGCGATGATGGAACCGATACTGGTGGATAAGGTGAGATTCAGTGCGGTGCAGTGTGGTGCGGTGACTGCAGTGCGGTGCGGTGCAGTGCGGTATTGTCTGGTTCGAGTTGATTATGCAAGAGGCAGCGAGGAGGGACGCGAGGCAGAGAGAGCTGCGGGCGATGATGGAACCGATACTGGTGGATAAGGTGAGATGCAGTGCGGTGCAGTGCAAACCCATACTGGTGGAAAAGGTGAGATTCAGTGTGGTGCAGTGTGGTGCGGTGACTGCAGTGCAGTGCAGTGCAAGCCCATACTGGTGGATAAGGTGAGATGCGATGTGGTGTGGTGCGGTGATGTTAGGCTTGGTCGGAATTAGTAGCACACTTATAGCCTATATTCCGTCTCACCTGCCTGTTCTCTTACCCTCCCTCTTCCTGCGCCCGATTTTGAATCGTTTCACCGTCACACTGCCCTCCCGCTCACCCTAGCATTTCTAACCCTCCCTCCTAATGCAGCCCTGCAAGCTGCAATGCAGTCGATTTTTGAGTCTCTGAGAGTCTCTGAGTCGACTCAAACATCGCCCTGCAAGCTGCTGACGATGTCAGCAACAGTGTCAGTCGCTGAGAGTTGAGAGCAGTTGTGTTCCTTGAAATCGCACCTTACACGTTTACCACCGTCTACTACCCCCACCCAACCCCCTCCCTCCTCACTCCTTTTTCAGCTGTGCAAGCTGCTGCTGATGCCAGCAACGCATTCTGTCCCTGAGTGTGGGGGGGAGACATGTGGTAGTGCCTCGGCATCTCCTCATGCTGGACCCTCATTCCTCTCCTCCCCCTCTCCCCCCTCTCCCCTCTCTCCCCCCTCTCCCCTCTCTCCCCCCTCTCCCCTCTCTCCCCCCTCTCCCCTCTCTCCCCTCTCTCCCCCCTCTCCCCTCTCTCCCCCCTCTCCCCTCTCTCCCCCCTCTCCCCTCTCTCCCCCCTCTCCCCTCTCTCCCCCCTCTCCCCCCCTCTCCTCCCCCTCTCCCCCCTCTCCCCTCTCTCCCCCCTCTCCCCCCCCCCCCTCCTCCCCCTCTCCCCCCTGTAAACAGCTGACGATGTCAGCAACGCAGTCGCTGAGTTTGGAGAGACGAGTGGTGCAGTGGAAAGCCAACCTCACGTGCTTCCTTCCATGCTCCCATGGGCCCCTTCCCCCCCCCCCCTCCCCCTTCCCCCTCCCCCCCCAACTCCGTCCCCCCCTCCCCCCGATCGCAGCTGTGCAAGCTGCTGATGATGTCAGCAACGCAGACACTGAGTTTGGAGAGCATCGGCCATGTGAGGCGCGAGCTCGGGCTACCAGAGGACTTCAAAACGGTGAGCTGAGTTTCCTGAACAGTGTCTAGTAGTGTGCTACACAGCTCGCGGTCTCTCAGTGCGGAGAGCATCGGCCATGTGAGGCAGGAGCTGGGGCTGCCAGAGGACTTCAAAACGGTGAGCTCTGATTGTTTGGCAAACACCAGTGATTGAGAGGTACTCAATGGTGTTCAGTGGTCTTACACGTGTCACTTTTGATTCGACTCAAAAGTCACCGTCGTTCTCCGTCCCCCACGGTCAGTTCTGACTACCCCGCCTCTCTGATTGACCGGAGTAACCAGCCCCTTGCGGGGCCTAGTGGTGGTGCTGCTGCTGCTGGGACGACCGCCTGGCACTGTCTGTGGCCGAGACCCTTTATTTCTGACACAAACCCTCCTCCCCCCTCTCTCCCCTCGTTCTCCCCTCCCTATACCCCTCTGTCTCCCTTCCATGGTATTCGGTTCCTCTTCCTTCCATGAGGAGTCTATTTTTGAGTCTAGTTTTGAGGCGCCTCAAAACTAAACGGTATTCGGTTCCTCTTCCTTCCATGAGGAGTCTATTTTTGAGTCTAGTTTTGAGGCGCCTCAAAACTAAACGGTATTCGGTTCCTCTTTCTTCCATGAGGAGTCTATTTTTGAGTCTAGTTTTGAGGCGCCTCAAAACTAAACGGTATTAGGTTCCTCTTTCTTCCATGAGGAGTCTATTTTTGAGGCGTCTCAAAAATTGTCTCCCTTCCATGTTATTAGGCTCCTCTTTCTTCCTCTGCCAGTCCTTTTTGCCCCGGTTCTCTGGTCGCTTCAGAGTAGCGACCCCCCCTGCTGCCGCTCCTGGTCCTCCCGGTGGTCCCATGCTGGTGCTGCAGCAGTGGGACGACCGCCTCGCACTGTCTCTGGCCGAGGCACTTCAGTCGTGGCACTAACGTCTTTCTCTCACCTCTCTCCTCTCCCCTCTCCCCACTCCCCACTCTCCTCTCTCCTCTCCCCTCCCTCCTCCCCCTCCTCCCCGGCCCCTTTTCTTCTTCCAGTCCTTTTGCCCCGTTTCTCTGGTCGCTTCAGTGTAATCAACCCCCCTGCCGCTCCTCGTGCTGCTGCTGCTGCTGGGGGCCCATGCTGGTGCTCCAACAGTGGGACGACCGCCTGGCACTGCCAGTGGAGCCGGCTTTCCTTTTTAACACAACTCCCTCTTTCCCCTCTCTCCCCTTCCGGCTCCCCCTCGTTCTCCCTCTTCCCCCTCCCTTCCCCCCCTTTTTCCCCCTCACGCTTTGTTTCCTCTGCCAGTCCTTTTTGCCCCGTTTCTCTGGTCGCTTCAGAGTAGCCCATCCCCCTGCCGCTCCTGGTGCTACCGGGGGTCCCATGCTGGTGCTGCAGCAGTGGGACGACCGCCTCGCTCTCTCAGTGGCCGAGGCGAACGAAGCAGCAGCAGAGGCAAACGAGGTGGCGGCAGAGGTGGGGGAAGCAGAGGAGGCAGCTGCGAGAGTGACGCATAGCAAGGCGGTAGTGGATGGTGAAGCAGCAAGTGGTGGCGGCGCTGCTGCTGCTGCTGCTGTCTCTGGTGCTGCTGCTGCTTCTGGTGCTGCCACTAGGGGAGGCAGTATTGGTGCAGCAGCAGCTGCTGCTGCTGGCCGTGGCTGGGTTGGTTCTGGTGCTGCTGGTGCTGGTGGCTCTGCTGCTGGTGATGGTAGTGCCGGTGCTGGTGCCGGTTCTGCTGCTGGTGGGTGGGGGGGTGGTGGTGCTGGTGGTGCTGCTGCTGCTGCAGGGGGGAGAGCACAGGGGGGGATGGTGAGGAGAGAGGGGGTGGGGGGAGTGTTGGGGGATGGGGATGCGGAGGGGGAGGGGGAAACTGGGGAGGAGAGGAAGGGAGAGGAAGAGAAGGAGGAAGAGGAGGAGTGGGAGGAGGAGGAGGAGGAAGAGAAGGAGAAGGAGAAGCAGGAGGAGGAGGAGGAGGAGGAGGAGGAGGTCGAGGTGGAGGAAGCAAAAGAGGAGAATAAGAGAACAAAGGAGAAGGAAGAGGAGGAAGAGGAAGAAAAGAGCGAGGAGGACTCGGATCAGTTTGGTGTGGGGGGGAGGAAGGCAGACGAGAGAGGGCATAAGGGGCATGAGGGGCCAGGGGATGGGTGGGAAGAGGGGTGGGGAGAGGGAGGAGGGGAAGGCGGGGGAGACGGAGGCCACAAAGACAGCAAGCACAAGACACAGAAGAGTGAGGAGAAACGGGAGAAGGAGATTCGGAGAGAAGGGAGACGGGGAGAGATGATATGGGAAGAAGACAGGTGGGAAGAGGAAGAGGAAGAGGAAGAGGAGGGGCAAGAGGAGGGAGGGGCGGCGTTCAGAAAGCCTCACCTGGGCCCAGTTCTGTCATGTGACAACACTTCATTACCACCCGATTCTCCCTCTCAAACGACACAGACCGCCCAAGTCACTCCCCCCCGGCCGTCACTGACCCCTGAGGAGCTAGCAGAAGCGGCTATCGGGTTGGGGCGGCAGAAAGCAGAGGCCAACCGAATGGCTTACATCACTGGGACCAGGGCGGGCCAGGAGGAGGGGAGCGGAAGCAGTGGTGGCACTGGCAGCATTGGCTCTGGTGTGAGCACCAGCAGCAGCAGCAGGAGCAGCAGTAGCAGTCGAGAGGAGAGGCAGAAGCAAGCCATTCGCATGCGTCTTAAGCTGAACCTCCCCCCGGGGCTCAAGCTGAAGCAGTCCGATCTGCTAAGGCTGCAGAGATTCCATGCCTCTCCTCCCATCTCCCCCTATGCCAACCCACTTGATATTGGCATATCACCCGAGTCTAAGGAAGCGGAAAGGCGGGCAGTTGCAGTGATTCGGGAGTTTCTTTCGCTGACCGTAGAAAAGCGGTGCCTGATCGACCAGCTGACGCACTTCCGGAAAGATTTTTTGCTGCCCGCAAGGATCTACGCACTGCTGTTGCGGCACCCGGAAATTTTTTATGTTTCGGTGAAAGGGGTAAGGGACTCGGTGTTTTTGAGAGAGGCTTATGAAGGGGATGTGCTCATAATGAGTGATGAGCTGGCGGATGCTATAGAGGAGATGAGGGTTCTTATGGAGGATGGGAGGAGGAGGATGAGGAGGGGAGGAGGAGGAAGGGAGAGTGGGGAGAAAGTGGAGTACGGGAGGGAGGGTAGTGGGGAGGAGAGTGACTGGGAGAGTGAGGATGAGGAGGAATGGGAGGAAGAGGACGAGGAAGAGGAAGACGGGGAAGAGGAGGAGCGAGAAAGGGAGGAGGTTCGGGGCCGGAGGGTAGTGCCAAGTGCTTGGAAGAGGGCAAATGGGCGGATGGTTGAGGGAGAGGGGAGAGGAGGCACCAGACAGACTGCTGTTGGAGAGGAGGGGAGGAGGAAAGGAATAGGACGAAGAATGGGTGAGGGAGTGGGGAGAGGAATGGGGAAGGGGCAGAGTGGGGAAGCGAGGGTGGGATGGGTGGGTGTGGATAGGTGGGGGAGGGAGCGTGAGAGTGGGGGTGTGGAGGGGGTTGGGTGGATACCTGTGGGGAGTATGGTTGAGAATGAGAGAGAGAGTGATAAGAGGAAGGGGAGAGAGGAGGAGAAGAAGAGGGAGGAGCGAGAGGAGGGAGTGCAGGAAGAGGAGGAAGAGGAGGAAGAGGCGGAAGAGAGGGGTTTTGCGGCAGATGCGGTGAGAAAAGGGGGAGGTGAAGAGAAGGGGGAGAGGGAAAGGGAGGGGATGGCAGGCAGCAAGGAGAGGAGAGGGAAGGAGGTATGGA
Organism: Closterium sp. NIES-67; assembly: GCA_027943415.1. Classification (NCBI taxonomy): domain Eukaryota; kingdom Viridiplantae; phylum Streptophyta; class Zygnematophyceae; order Desmidiales; family Closteriaceae; genus Closterium; species Closterium sp. NIES-67. Next base: position 580,057 of record BQMB01001573.1, on the reverse strand, counting down.
GGAGCAAGGGCATCCACAGGCAGGGGCTGATCAAGGACCGGTGGTGAGGTGACAATCGGAGTCGAGTCTCAACACACATGGGGGAGTTGTACGAGGAGTGGGAAGGAAAAGGTGAAGAGGAGAAGGAAGGAGGGCGTGGAGAGGAGTAAGGGCATCAACTGGCAGGGGTGGATCAAGGACCGGTGGTGAGGTGGGGTCCCATGGAGCTGTGACTTGATGCTGCATTGTCCAGCCGAAGGGGAGAGGAGAGGGAAGGACGCATGGAGAGGAGTAAGGGCATCCACAGGCAGGGGTGGATCAAGGACAGGTGGTGAGGTGATTCTTATTGGTATCGGAGGAGGACGGGCAGCGTGGAGGAGTGGTGATGATGAAGGCGCACCGTGATATGATTATCCACAGGCAGGGGTGGGTCAAGCACAGGTGGTGAGGTGAGGTGAGTCCCCTTGGCGTTGCGTCTTGAAGCCACGCGGCAGCGTAACGTACGGTGCAAGAAGTGGTGGGGGGGAGGAGAGGGAAGGAGGAGCCACGCTGCCTCGTAACGTACAAGAAATGGTGGGGGGGAGGAGTAGGGCGGGGTAGCATGGAGGAGTGGGGATGAAGGAGCACAGTGATATCCACTCCACAGGCAGGGGTGGATCAAGCACAGGTGGTGGAGTGAGTGAGTCTTCTAGGCATAGGGGTGGTTGGGGCTTAGGACTCAGGACTGGAATGGTATATGCTTGCTCGGCATGCGCGGACCAGTGTCTTGCAGTCGGCACACACAGTCAAGCATTCTCAGGCACAGGATTACCCAGCAGCACTATCGTCGCACTCCGCGTGATATTTGACTAACTAGACTCCTCTGCATGTCTCCAGATCTGCTTCCAAAGCTCCAACACGACCTGCTTTCCATGCTCGCCCGCTCTCGTGCCGACTCGACCATCCGAACATACGAGCCTTACTGGGTGAAGTTCCGCGCCTTCTGCACGAAGGTCAACCTAACGTTCTTGCCGGCATCGGACATGACCCTCGCGCTCTACCTGGTGTACGTCATCCAACGCAAGGCCTCCTTGTCGGTGGTTCAGCTCACATGCTCCGCCGTGAGCTTTGCCCACTGGATGACAGGCTCAACATGCCCAACCACCGGCCCTTTCACCTCCCAAGTGCGCGACTTCGCGAAGCGACACTGCACGCGTCCTAACAGGATTAAAGAGCCAGTCTCACTCCATCAGGTCCACGATATGGCAGCCTCCTTCCTACAGTCAAACAACCCAACCATGTTCCAAAAAGGATTGATCCCGATTCTCATGTACACCGGTTTTCTGCGCTACTCGGACCTGGTGGCCATCCAATGGTAGGACATCCAATTTAAAGATGAAGCGTAGTGAAACCACGAAAGAGATGTACGTCACGCCCGCGACCGATCATCCGTTCGGCGCGTCTCGTCGCCTGCAAGACCCGGCGGCGGCACCATCTGTTAAAGGAAGAACTAAATGTTAAACTAGAACGAGAAACCTAGAACAAATACTAATTGGTTGTACTCACTAGAAGCATACCTCAGTCTAGCCTATAACTTCCACATAACTAATATGTGTAAGTTGACACACCCCCTAGGCTAGACAAGGGGTGAAGCTAAGCAAGAAGCAAACAGCTCAGGGTGGCACTACTAGTCCAACCACTGAGGCAGGGGTCTGGAGACCAGTCATCAAGAGTACAAACAAGACTAAAGCAAGCCAGGGCGGCACTACTAGTCCAGCCACTGAAGGTAAGGTCACAAGGCCAGTCTGACAGGCATATATAATCTAGAGTACACAATCAGGATCCTAACAGGTGAGTAGCTACAGGAACAAGACCAAGCTGTACACAGTGCCGCTGATGATCTTTAGGCGCAAGCACATTAGTAAAGATATCAGCTGTGTTGGCACCTAAGGCCAAGTGAACTACGTGGGCCTGGCGGCACTGCTGTAGCTCGCGCAGGAGGAAGTACCGCAGCTGGATATGCTTCGATCTGCCCTCAAGCCGAGGCTCCTGACACAGGAGTATTATGGCCCTGTTGTCAGCGTACAGGACCGGAGCAAAGCTAGGCCGCTCACCTAAGTCTGTGAGCAAGAAATGTCAGCCAGCGGAGCTCCTGTGCCGCCATGGCACCAGCGTAGATCTTAGCCTTACAGCAGGACTAAGCCACAGACGACGAGCGAGTGGATCTCCAAGAGATAGCACCTGAACCAAGGCTAAAACAGTAGCCCTGCGACGACCTGAGCGTCTCAGAGTCGTCTGCCCAAGAAGCGTCTGTGTGCCCAGTAAGGACCACTGGCATGCGTCCTCCAAGCACTAACCCCATGCCCGATGTACAAGCAAGATAACGCAAAACCCTCTTAGCGGCAGACCAGTGCTGAGGTCGGTGTCTGCCTATGGCCACAAAGCGAGCCAGGATGCTGAGAGGGTATGCGAGATCTGGGCGAGTGCAAGTCATCAGGTACATGAGGCAACCCACGAGCTCTGCGTAGGGGCCATTGGGCTCTACTGGCTCCTCAGGAACCGGAACGGAGAGCCCATGGTCTACAGGTAGAGGTGTGGGCTGTGCGGAGGAGAACTGAAGACCGAACCTCTGAAGGACCTGACGCACCAAGTGTGACTGTGTCAGAGTGATGGTGCGTGCTGCTCTGTCCCTGGAGATCTGCAAGCCAAGATAGTGACGCAACTCTCCAAGGTCAGTGGAGGTGTGTCTCTTCAGCAACTCGACCTTCACAGAGGCCAGTGCGTCCCTGTCAGCAGTAGCAAAGACCAGGTCGTCTACGTAGACAAGGATGTAGAACGGAGTCTGGCCGGAACGCACAAACAGTGAGGGGTCAGCAGAGGACGGAAAGAACTGCAAGTCTGCTAACGTGGCACGCAGCGTGTCATACCACTCGCGGGGAGCCTGACGCAGGCCGTAGACCGGGCGCCTGAGAAGCCACAAGGTCCCAGGGGGGAAGGTACCAGTGAAGCCCTGTGGTCGACGCAGGTAGACCTGCTCGTGTAGGCTGCCCTGAAGAAAGGCAGTAGAGAAGTCGAGGGAGTGAAGCTCGTAGTCGCGCTGTGCTGCTACGTGTAGCACCGCTCGAAGAGTGGTCATCTTCGGGGTCGGGGCGAAGGTCTGGAAGAAGTCAACCCCCTCGCGCTGACTGAAACCTCTGGCCACGTAGCGCGCCTTGAAGACAGGCGGCTCTCCAGGGGGGCGCTTCACCTTGAAGAGCCACCGACCATCGACTACATTCGCCCCAGGCGGGGGAACTGCGTCGACGTAAGTGCCGATGGACCTCCAAGATGCCATCTCCTGCTCCATGGCAGCTATCCACTAAGAGGCCCAAGGTCCCGAGGTGGCCTCAGCGTAGGTGCGAGGGGTCGGGATGTCGAAGGCGTATGGGTCACCCTGAGGGACTAACAGCATGGAGCAGAGATGGGGAGCAGCCTCGGAAAGGAAAGCAAGTTCGTACTGCCTGTCCTCTAGGACGTCACGGCCAAGGGCAGGAGCACCCCCGACGGACGGAGGACGGGCAGGGTCAGAGACCAGAGCGGTAGCGTAGTCAAGGCGGCAGGTAGAGGCGAAGTCAGCAACAGCAGCGACAAGCGCGTCAAGGCGCGAGACAGGAACAGAAGGGTCGGTAACAAGAGAGGCAAGGACCCGAGAGACAAGGGGACGAGCGGCACGGAGGTAGTCAGAGAACGGAGGAGGTGCAACAGCAAGGGACGAGGGAGGAGGGGACGGGAGGAGGGGAGGACGAGACGAGCGGGAACGGAGCAACATAGGGTGGGTGGGCAGGACAGGAGAGACGGGACGAGCACGGGAGGGACGGCGAAACCAAACGTGGGACGGATGTGTAGGGTCAGGAGACAACGGAGGGGACACAGGAGGGGAACGAGGAGGAAGACGGGTCGGAGACGAGTCTGGCGGCGGGAACACAGGAGCGTAGACAGGAAGGTCAGCAGGCGGTGGGGGAGACACCGGCGAGCGGTCCGGGGAGGGAAGGCCGAGCAGGCGGAGAGCGGAGACCGGCGGCGACGGCTGCTGCGGCGGCGGCGACGGCTGGGCCGAAACCCTCGGACCGGCAGAGGCAGGACGACCGTTGGCGGAACACTCAACAGCAGCACCCCTAGAGCGAGAACCCCCTCCAACACCAGCGGCACCCCAAGGGGCCGCAGGACGAACACCCTCCTCCACACCAGCACCCCCAAGGGCCCAGAGCGGCGGCGACGGCAGCGGCGGCGGCGGCAGCGGCGAGGGCAGCGGCGGCGACGGCTGCGGTGTCTGCGGCGGAGGCGGCGACTGCGACAATGGAGGCGAAGACACCAGGGAAGGGGGACACCGCAATGACGGGCTGGGGGTACCAGCAGAGTCAGCGGACTCCTCAACGGGGACAACCGACGGGAAGGGAGTGGCGTGAGAGACACCAGACGTGGCAGGGCGAGGCGGGAGAGGAGCAGGGGCTACCGGGGGAGAGGGAGCAAGGAACAGGGGCGGAGCAACTGGGAGACCTCGGTGAGGGAAGCGGCGGTAGAAGGAGACAGACTCGTCAAAGGTGACGTCACGAGAGTGGAGGAAGCAGTGAGACGGCAGGTGGTAGAAAAGCCAGTCAGACGAGTCCAGGGGGAAACCGAGGAAGACACAGGGGACAGTGCGGGCCTAGCTAGGGTATGGGCGGAATTGGTAGGTGGGGGATTCTAACCTACGCGTGATACCATGTTAAAGGAAGAACTGAATGTTAAACTAGAGCTATACTAGTTGGTTGTACTCACTAGAAGCATACCTCAGTCTAGCCTATAACTTCTACATAACTAATATGTATAAGTTGACACCATCCTCTGCACAACACGCCGAGGCACTTCTCCGCCACCGCAAGCCCCCACTGCACATGTCTCAACGACCCCACTTGAAATGAGAACGATGCCTATTGCAAAGGACAAGAAAGCAAGCTTTCTCAATATTATAATTTTTTAACACACGCATTGTTTTTCAAAAATTGTGTATTGTGAAAGCGAAGCTGATTGTACTGAAGCGTTGGGCATCGTCGAAGCGCGCTACTCGCCCTTTTCCAACTACATATACGTGGGTTGGAGCTCATTAACCTCCACCCACGTCTCTCATTTTTCAAACGGCTCAGTCAACTTTCCCACCCACCCCCCCCTCTGGACAACCGTATCAGAATTAGAATTGAATAATGGTAAAATGAGAGTACACACAAATATACCTAAGTATTGTACCCTCTAAGAGGTGACCCTATACAGTCTATACAAACATGACAAATACACATGTTTGACACACCCCCTAGACTGCATAGGGGAATACCCTAAACAAGCAGCTCAGGGCGGCACTACTAGTCCAACCTCTGAGACAAGGGTCTGAGAGACCAGTCAGAAGGAGTACAGACAAGGCAAGAACAAGAGCAGGGTGGCACTACTAGTCCAGCCACTGGGAGAGGACACAAGTCCAGTCTGAGTATACATATAAAGGACAGTACAAGTCAAGGTCCTAGCAAGTAAGAGGCGACAGGAACTAGACCAAGCTGTACACAGTGCCGCTGATGATCTTTAGGCGCAAGCGCCTTCGTAAAGATATCAGCTGTGTTGGCACCTGAGGCCAAGTGTACTACGCGAGCCTGACGTCGCTGCTGTAGCTCACGCAGGAGGAAGTACAGTAGCTGAATGTGCTTCGCTCTGCCCTCGAGTCGAGGCTCCTGACACAGGAGGATCATGGCCCTGTTGTCAGCGAACAGGACCGGGGCAGAGCTAGGCCGCTCACCTAAGTCAGTGAGCAAGAAGGTCAGCCAGCGGAGCTCCTGTGCCGCCATGGCACCGGCGTAGATCTCAGCCTCACAGCTGGACTGCGCAACAGACGAGGAGCGGGTAGCTCTCCACGAGACGGCACCTGAGCCAAGGCTGAAGCAGTAGCCCTGGGTAGACCTGAGTGTCTCAGCGTCGTCTGCCCACGAAGCGTCTGTGTGTCCAGTAAGGACCACCGGCCTGCGTCCTCCAAGCACTAACCCCATGCCCGATGTACTAGCAAGATAACGCAGAACCCTCTTAGCGGCAGACCAGTGCTGCCGTCGGTGTCTGCCTGTGGCCACAAAGCGCGCCAGGATGCTGAGAGGGTATGCGAGATCTGGGCGAGTGCAAGTCATCAGGTACATGAGGCAACCCACCAGCTCTGCGTAGGGGCCGCTGGGCTCTACCAACTCCTCAGGTACTGGAGCGGAGAGTCTGTGGTCTACAGGCAGAGGGGTGGGCTGTGCAGAGGAGAACTGAAGGCTGAACCTCTGAAGGACCTGGCGCACCAAGTGTGACTGAGTCAGGGTGATGGTGCGCGCAGCTCTGTCCCTGGAGATCTGCAAGCCAAGGTAACGGCGCAGTTCTCCAAGGTCAGTGCACGTGTGTCTCTTCAGCAGCTCTGCCTTCACGGAGGCCAGTGCGTCCCTGTCTGCTGTGGCAAAGACCAGGTCGCCGACGTAAACAAGGATGTAGAACGGAGTCTGGCCAGCACGAACGAAGAGTGAAGGGTCTGCGGAAGACGGAAAGAACTGCAGGTCAGCAAGGGTAGCACGGAGAGTGTCGTGCCACTCACGGGGAGCCTGGCGCAGGCCGTAGACGGGGCGCCGCAGGAGCCACTGGGTCCCAGGAGGGAAGGTGCCAGTAAAGCCCGGAGGGCGACGCAGGTAGACCTGCTCGTGTAGGCTGCCCTGAAGGAAGGCAGTGGAGAAGTCGAGGGAGTGAAGCTCGTAGTCACGCTGAGCAGCTAGGTGTAACAAAACCCGAAGAGTAGTCATCTTCGGGGTCGGAGCGAAAGTCTGGAAGAAGTCCACCCCCTCGCGCTGACTGAAGCCTCTAGCCACATAGCGCGCCTTGAAGACAGGCGGCTCTCCAGGAGGGCGCTTCACCTTGAAGAGTCAGCGGCCATCGACTACGTTCACCCCAGGCGGGGGAACTGCGTCGACGAAGGTGCCGGTGGATCTCCAAGATGCCATCTCCTGCTCCATGGCAGCTATCCACTGCGAGGCCCAGGGTCCCGAAGTCGCCTCAGCGTAAGTGCGAGGGGTCGGGATGTCGAAAGCGTCTGGGTCACCCTCAGGGACTAGCAGCATGGAACAGAGATGGGGAGCAGCCTCGGAGAGGAAAGCAAGCTCGAACTGGCGGTCCTCCAGGACGTCACTGCCAAGGGCAGGAGCACCCCCGACAGACGGAGGACAGGCAGGGTCAGAGACCAGAGCTGTGGCGTAGTCAAGGCGGCGGGTAGAGGCGAAGTCAGCGACAACATCGACAAGAGCGTCAAGGCACGAGGCCGGAACAAACGGGTCGGTAACGAGAGAGGCAAGGACCCGAGGAACAAGGGGACGAGCGGCACGAAGGTAGTCAGACAGCGGGGGGGGTGCAACAACAAGGGAGGACAGAGGAGGCGAGGGCAGAAGGGGAGGGCGAGACGCGTGGGAACGAAGCAACATAGGGTGGGAGCGCAAGACAGGCGAGGCAGGACGAGCACGAGAGGGACGGTTAGACCAGACGTGCGACGGAGGAGTCGGATCAGGAGACAGGGGAGGGGACACAGGAGGGGAACGAGGGGGGAGACGGGCCGGGGACGAGTTCGGCGGGGGGAAAACAGGGCCGTAGACAGGAAGAGGAGGAGACGTGAGGAGAGGAACAGACTCAGGGTCCGGGGACGGAAGGCCGAGCAGGCGAAGGGCTGACACCGGCGGGGACTGCTGCTGCGGCGGTACAACGGCGACACCTGGACCGCAAGCTGCTCCTCGGCTACCACCGGCACTCTCCACACCAGCACCCCCAGAGGGGCCACCCCCAGGGCGACCGGGACGAGCACCCCCAGAGTCAGCGAACGGGGGCTGCGACGACGGCGGCGGCGGCGGCGGCTGCGGCAGCGGCTGCGGCGGCAGCGACAACGGCGGCTGCAGCGGCGGCAGAGGCGGTGGAGGAGGGGACTGGGGAGGGGACGCCGGGGGAGGGGCGGCCGGCGAGGACTGCACAGGAGGGCTACCAGAGTCAGAAGACTCCTCAACCGGGTCCTCCGACGGAAGGGGGGTGACGTTGGACACACCAGAGGGGGCGGGACGGGGAGGAGGAGGAGGAGGGGCAGGGAATACCGGGGAAGGAGTGACCAGAAACAGGGGGGGGGTAACCGGGGGACCGCGGTGGGGGAAGCGACTGTAGTAGGAAACGGACTCGTCAAAGGTGACGTCACGAGAGTGAAAGAAGCGGTGAGACGGGGGGTGGTAAAAGTGCCAGTCGGACGCGTCAAGGGGAAAACCGAGGAAGACGCAGGGAAGGGTGCGGGAAGTGAGCTTGTCCGTGCCGGAGGCACGGACGTGAGCAAGGCAGCCCCAGACGTGGAACGCGGACGCGTCACCAGGAGACCCAGTCCAAAGACGGGTCGGCGAAACCTGCGGCTGCTGAGGGTGCGGCCACAAGTTAAGCTGGTGAGAAGCGTAGCGCACAGCGAACGGCCACAGAAAATGGGGTGCACCAGCATGGATCATGGAGGTGCGAGCCACCTCCATGACCAGACCGATGCGTCGCTCAGCGACCCCATTCTGCTGTGGGGAGTCCGGTAGGGTAAACGTCTGGGTGATGCCCTCCGCACGACAAAAGCGACCAAGGACACCTGAGGCAAACTCGCCACCACGGTCTGAGTGAAGACGTAAGACAGGGAGACCGCGGTGGACACGCGCAGAGACAAGCCAGGGGATGAGAGCGCCAGGCACGTCGGCCTTGCGCTCCAGGGGAAAGACGGTGGTGTAACGAGTGAAGTAGTCGACAAGCACAAGGAAGTAGCGCTCTCGACGCGGCCCAGGGACGGGGGCGGGGCCCTAGACGTCCAGGTGCAGGGTCTGCAGCGGCGCGGCGGTAAGGGGAAACGAGGAGGAGTGAGGGGCACGGCGAAGCCGACCCTCGACACAAGGCGTACAAGGGGGGGCGGGGGAGGAGGGAAACACGGGGAGAGAACGTGGGAGACCAAGGACAAGACCGTGCTGGGACATGTGTCGCAGACGCGGGAGCGCAGGGTGACCTAGGCGGTGGTGCCAAAGGAGAGTCGGGTGAGTGAGGGACCGACAGGAGCAGGCGGCAGCAACCTGGGTGAGCGCTCCAGCCGGGGGGGTCGCGGTGTCCAGAGTGAACAGGCTGGACACCGGGTCCCAGGGGAACGTGGACAGGGGGGCACCAGTGGCAGCCTCGGTACAGACAGCATACCGCGCGTGACCAGGGAACGTAGTGGTGACGCCAAGGTCCTGGAGGCAGCCGACACCAACGAGGTTCCTGGAGAACGAGGGGATATGCAGACCTGTAAGAGAGCCCGAAGGAACCGCCGGACAGGGAAGGGTGGTGGAATTGCGGGCGACTACCGGACCGCCAGAGGGGTCAGCGAGAGAAACGGCAGCAGGGACAGGAAGCGGCGTCAGGGTGGTGGAGTCACGGAAGAAACACCGAGAAGCGCCAAAGTCCAAGGTGAAGGAAAGCGATGCAGAGGCGTCTGGCGACGGAACGACGGCGGAAGCACCAAGACTACACAAAGCAGAGGATCCTACGCCTGACGCAGCAGGGGAGGGTACACTAGGCACACCTACACTAGGCAACAGTGAGTAATAAGCTGGAAGCATACTAGAGTCATCAGCATACATCACATGCAGTGCAGAAACAATGGCATCCATGTCCATATCAAAAATCTGAATCTTACGACTAAGCAAACTGTGCCAGTCCGGGAGATCTGGCGACGGGCCGAAGCGCTGACGAAAGAGGTCGTCCAGGCGACGAAAACAGCGGGGAGTGGAGTGACCGATCTTACCGCAAACGAAGCCGCGGCGAGGACCGGTCTGGATCTGGTACTGACAGCGCCCGCCGCCAGAGCTACCACTCGACACACCACCACGCGCCCGGCCACCGCCAGCGCCGGGCCACCCGGGCGGGAGGACACTCGTCTGCCGCGTCTGCGACGGCTGCTGCGGCTGCTGCGAAGGCTGCGACTGCGGCGGCTGCTGCGGCTGCTGCAACTGCAGGGGCGGCGGCTCAGCTGAACTGGGCAGGGTCCCCTCGTCCGCTCCAGCACCAGACGACCCGACCCCACCACTACCCCCTCCCGCACCCCCGCCGCCGCCTCCGCCGCGCCCAACCTTGGGGCGGCGGCCCTTCCCCGAACGAAACTGCGCGGCAGCAGCAGTCTCAGCCACTGCGGCAGAGCCGTCGCAGAAGGTACACTGGGCGGGGGCACAACCCTGAAAGATAGGGACAGGCACGACACCGCTCGCCTGGGCGATGGAGCGGTGACGGGTCTCTATCACAGTCAGGGTGTCTACAAAGTCAGTGAGGGTGAGGTCGGCGGGGTGAAGGCTAAGGAAGCGGTCGCGGGCAACAGCAAGGCGGTCAGGGAGGCGGGTGGCAAGCAGGTAGAGGGTAGAGGTAATGGGCGGCTGGTGGGCTCGAAGCTGTGCGTCAGTGCAGGCAGCGCGCCAGGTCTCCTCTATCGAGCGCAGGTGGGCAGCGAGGTCAGAGACAGTGGGGAAAGATGCAAGGTCAGGAAAGAGCATCGGGAGTATCAGGCGACCCACCGAGGCAGCCGGAGGGGTGGAATAGCGCTTGATGACAGCATCTAAGTATGCCTGAGCAGTAGTGAGGGACCTAAAGCGAGGACGCTCGGACGGGGGGAGGGCGTTGCTAATGGCAAGCTGGGCGACAGCATCGCGAGAAAGCCAGACAGAGCGCGCACGGGCAGTGGCAGCAGTAGACTCACGCTCAGTGGGTGTGGGGTCAGCGGGCAGAATAGCAGGGGGGTCTGGGCAGGGGAGCGTACCGTCAAGGTGGGCGGAAAGCGGTTCACCATCCTGCCGCTGGCCAGTGAGTTGGCGGCGGAGGTCAGCAAGCCACGCCTCGAACTCTAGGGGCTGACCTTCAGCGTCGAAGCGAAGCTCCGCCGCCATCACGAACAGTCCAGTGCGGTGCAGGGCAGCGCAGCTAGGTGGAGTGCGGTGCAGTGCGGTACAGTGCGGTGCAGTGCGGTGCAGTGCGGTGTAAGGCAGTACAGTGTGGTGCAGGGCGGTACGGTGCAGGGCAGTGCAGGGCAGGGTGGGGGGGAACCGTACCAGTGAGGATGACGGGGCCGGGGCAGCGGGGCCGGGCAGGTGCGACAGGGCCGGGCAAGGGCGACGGGGCCGGGCGGGCGCGACAAGGCCGGGCGGGCGCGACAAGGCCGGGCGGGCGCGACGGGGCCAGGCTGGTGCGACAGGGCCGGGCCGGGGCGTCGGGGCCGAGCGGGCGCGACGGGGCCGGGCAGGGGCGACGGGGCCGGGCGGGTGCGACAGGGCCGGGCCGGTGCGACGAGGCCGGGCGAGCGGGACGGCGGCCGGGCGGGTGCAACGGGGCCAGGCGGCTGCGACGGGGCCGGGCGGGTGCAGCGGGGCCGGACGGGCGTGACGGGGCCGGGCTGGTGCGACGGGGCCGGGCTGGGGCGACGGGGCCGGGCGGGCGCGACGGGGCCGAGCGGGCGCGACGGGGCCTGAAGGCGGACGGGGCGCTACAGGGGCCCAGGAGGGGCACGACGGGGGCCCAGGAGGGGCGCTATAGGGGCCCTGGAGGGGCGCGACGGGGCCCAGGAGGGGCGTTACGAAGCCCAGGAGGGGCGCTACGGGGCCTGGGAGGGGCGCGACGGGGCCCAGGAGGGGCGCTACAGGGCCCAGGGAGGGCGCGAAGGGGCCCAGGAGGGGCGCTACGGGGCCCAGGAGGGGCGCGACGGGGCCCAGGAGGGGCGCTACGGAGCCCAGCAGGGGCGCGACGGGGCCTGGGAGGGGCGCGACGGGGCCCAGGAGGGGCGCTACAGGGCCCAGGAAGGGCGCGACGGGGCCCAGGAGGGGCGCTACGAGGCCTGGGAGGGGCGCGACGGGGCCCAGGAGGGGCGCTACAGGGCCCAGGGAGGGCGCGACGGGGCCCAGAAGGGGCGCTACGGGGCCCAGGAGGGGCGCGACGGGGCCCAGGAGGGGCGCTACGGAGCCCAGGAGGGGCGCGACGGGGCCTGGGAGGGGCGCGACGGGGCCCAGGAGGGGCGCTACAGGGCCCAGGAAGGGTGTGACGGGGCCCAGGAGGGGCGCTACGAGGCCTGGGAGGGGCGCGACGGGGCCTGGCGCGACGGGGCCCAGGAGGGGCGCTACGGGGCCCAGGAGGGGCGCTAGGGGGGTGAGCGGAAGCGGTAGGTGGGGGGGGGATCCTACCTACGCGTGATACCATATCAGAATTAGAATTGAATAATGGTAAAGTGAGAGTACACACAAATATACCTAAGTGTTGTACCCTCTAAGAGGTGACCCTATACAGTCTATACAAACATGACAAATACACATGTTTGACAAACCGCGCATCTCCAATGGACAGCCGGTCACTCGAACGGGAGCGCACAACCAGGATCATGATGTGTGCATGTTTAGATTCTTATAAGCTAGTAAGCGAGTATTGTACCTAGCCCACTTGAAATGAGAACGATGCCTCTCGCAAAGGACAAGAAAGCAAGCTTTCTCAATACAATATATAGGAGACCTAGGGCAATCCTGGACGTATGATCGGAAGGTCTGGGAAAAGTGTCTAAGGGCTTTGATGTGTCAAAGCGAGGTCCGGAAAGGCCCAGGAGGCTCAAACTGAAAGGTCTGGAACCCTATCGCTGGTTCGGGACAGTTCGAGTCGTACGCCCTGTAGCAAGCCTCAGTAAGGAATGACTAGTTCCTTACAGTTCCCCTTCAGCACTATCACCGTCAATCACACTTTCCTCAAACCAAAAAAACATTCTCGTCTTCCCCAAAATCCGAAATGCTCACCCCATCATCCCCCTCCCACCTACTCCCCACCCCCTTCTTTCCCCCCTTCCCCTGCACCCGCCCACTCTTCCCCCCCTTCCCCCCCACAATGCCCTCCGCCTGCCCCTTCTTCGGCTTCCTCTGCGCCCTTACTGCCCTCCCGAGCTCCTCCTCCTCTTCCTCCTCATCGTCATACGCACCAACAGCCACGGGAGACAGGTTCGACGGGAGAGGCTCCCCCCGTTCCCGAGCCTCCTGCTCTGCTTTGAGGCGCGAGAGGATGGAGAGAACCTGGTGGGGGGGATGGGGGGAAGGGGAGGGAGTGGGGGAAGGGGGGAGGAGGATGAGGGGGAACGGAGTCCTGACAAACGACGTGCTAAAATGCTGCTCTGCTTCAAGGCGCGAAAGCGAAACGAAGGGAAAGAAGGGGAGAGAAGGGAAGCGAGGGGTGGATGTGGGGATGCCGTTAAAGGGAAGGGCGTGAGAAGGGGAAAGGCAATGAGGTGATAACAGCTCCAACATCAGCTCTGAGGCGAAAGGAGTCTATTTTTGAGGCGCCTCAGAAAGGCAATGAGGTGGTGATAACAGCTTTAACATCAGCTCTGAGGCGAAAGCTGTTGTAGCGGACACATGGGTTAATCGCAGGGGATTTGGAGGCAAGTGGGTGGTCATTTGGAGAAGAGAGAAGGGGCTGGGGGGAAAGGGGGAAGGAGGGGGGGGGGGGGGGGGGGAGGGAGGGGGTGCAGGAGAGAGGACGTCTAGACGTATTGCAAACTTGCCCTACAGAGGAGTCATTTTTTAGAAATTTAAAAAATGACTCCTCTGCCCTGCCCCATGAAGTCATCCTGAGTGGACCCCCACTTCCACAGTCGACTGCTGTCTCATCCCCCAAACATAACCCCGACTGCACATATGAGCCCAAAATCGATATTAAACACGAATTAGTGAGGGCACGGAGTGAACTTACCCTACGCCCTCGCTCCACGGAGTCATCCACGGAGCGAACCGCAGCTTCATCTTCCGACCCACCCCTGATCGCACACATATGCAGCTATACCCAAGTAAACCCACGAATTAATCAGGGTATGGAGTGAACTTACCCGACTCCCTCGCTCCATGGAGTCATCTTGAATGAACCTCACTTCCGGAGCGAACCGCAGCTTCATCTTTCGGCCCACCCCTGATCGCACGTATGCCGCCTTGGCCCTCAGCCCCTCCATTGCCACGACTTGCCCGCGCTCGTCGCCATATACTGACACATACACCTTTGCCACCTGATGTGAGGGGATTGGAAGGGATTGGAAGGGATTGGAAGGGATTGGAAGGGATTGGAAGCGATTGGTAGGGGATTCAGGGGTGAAGCACACTCACGGTCTCCCCCCCAGCCCTGATCGCACGTACGCCGCCTTGGCTCTCAGCCCCTCCATGGCCAGCACCTGCCTGCGCTCATCGCCATACACCGACACATACACCTTGGCCACCTGATGTACGTAAGGGGAGTGTGTGTGTGCGTGAGTGTGTGTGTGCGTGAGTGTGTGTGTGCGTGAGTGTGTGTGTGAGTGTGTGTGTGCGTGAGTGGGGGGGTATTCAGGAGTGAACTTGAGTCACGTTCCGCACCTCTCCGATGGAGGTATTCCCCTCCCCAGCCCTGGCCGACCACACATACGGCGCCTTGGCCCTCCACCGCTCCACCGCCACTGCCTGCCCTCCTCATCGCCACAAACGGACAACTACTCCTTGGCCACCTGATGCGAGGCGATTGGAAGAAATTGGTAGGGGATTGACAGGGGTGAGTCGCAGCTTGGCCCTCAGCCCCTCCATCCCCTCTCAATCCCCTCCCCTTCACCTTCGGGCTCTGCCCTGACCGCACGTTTAGTTTTGAGGCGCCTCAAAAATGGATTCAGGGGTGAGGTGAGTCGCAGCTTCACCTTCGGGCTCTGCCCAGACCGCACGTAAGATGCGTTGGTCCTCGGCCCCTCCATGGCTACTGCCTGCCCTCTCTATTCGCCGCGGACTGACACGTGCACCTTGGCCACCTGATGTGAGGGGTTGGGGTTTTAACAAAAGAAAAATTAGCTGCAGCCTATGCAGCAAGGTTAAACCCGTTTTGATCGCTTTACTGCCTGCCCGCGCGGATTGCGTACACCAAAACCATGCGATTTTGGGAGGCGCAACCCAAAACCATGAGATAACGGGAGAAAACTCCCGGTTTTGGGTTGCGCTTCACTGGGTTGCGCCTCTCTGGGTTGCGCCTCTCTGGGTTGCGCCTCTCCGGGTTCAAGAGGACCAGTTCTCAACAGATCGAAATCTGACTCTCACCTGTAGATCATCCGACAGCCCGACGTCCCTGATCGGGGCTATGGCCGACATGAGCTCGTCGGCGCCCAGGGCGTGCTTTAAGGGCCTTCTCACAGTTCGTCCGTACATACCTACAAATCCGCTGACAGTTCCACGTCGCTGATCGTGGCAATAGCATACACGAATTTGTCCACGCCCAGGGCGTGCTCGGGCTGAACGGTGCGTGCTTGCGACAAACCGACGCATCACGCCTCATCTTCTCTTGATTCAAACCCCGAAACCCGCCTGCAAGTCGGCTGATAGTTCCACGTCGCTGATCGTCGCTATGGCCGACATGTTTTTATCGGCGCCCAGAGCGTGCTCGGGTTGAACGGTGGCTTGCTCGTTCAATTCGGACTCATGAACCCACCTGTAGATCAGCCGACAGCTCCACGTCGCTGATCGTCGCTATGGCCGACATGTTTTTGTCGGCGCACAGCGTGCTGCACACGTGCTTGGAGAGGCCTTAAAGCCCAACGCTCACCTGCAAGTCGGCCGACAATTCCACGTCGCTGATCGTCGCAATAGCCGACATGAACTTGTCGGCGCCCAGAGCGTGCTCGGGTTGAACGGCGGCGCGCAGCGTCGTGTCGTTGAGAAGCATCGACGCAACTTCGCGGTGGATCTGCTGCGCCACCATCTGCACGCGCCGCGGCTGCGCCATGCACCGAACCGCCACCCTCGAGATTCCCGCGACGCGACCTCGTGACTCGTCGCCTGCTCCGCTGCTGGCGGCTTGACCGTTCCATCTGAGTCTCAGGCTCGGGCCGAGCCTATCGCAGAGGTTTGGAAGTTGGACCCTGTCATGGCTAGAGCCTTGTAGCTCAGCAGAACTAAATGACGAAAGGCGAGATGGCGCGAGTGATTTTGCGAAGGATGTGGTAACCGCTGGCATGGTTCTCGTATGTTTAAATGAGAATGTGGCGGGAAAAGACAAGCAGAGCCAAGAGAAGACTGGCGCCTCCCTGTTCTATCGACACGTTCTTGAGAGTCCC
The DNA here is from genome assembly GCA_027943415.1 of Closterium sp. NIES-67. Taxonomy (NCBI): domain Eukaryota; kingdom Viridiplantae; phylum Streptophyta; class Zygnematophyceae; order Desmidiales; family Closteriaceae; genus Closterium; species Closterium sp. NIES-67. The sequence continues at coordinate 563,934 of BQMB01001573.1, read as the reverse complement.
GTCACTGACGACCAGGAGTTGGAGGTGCTGGGCAAGTCTCTAACGTGATGTATGTTATCCCACACACGGCCGTGTCAAACTCAAGGGCGCTCCGATCCGACTCCTGGTTTCGCCTGTTTTTGCCTAGCAACAGCAGATCACGATCAGGCTAGGCGGAAAACTACTGGAGGAGGATGAGGAAGGTTATGTGGGAAAACTAGTGTGCCAGTTTAGGTGAAAGCTTGTAAATAGTGGTGGTGGCGGCTACTAGTGCGAGGGCGCATCGCAAGAGTTCTCCTCCTGCGGTTAGGTGAGCTGCTTTGCGTTTTAAAGCCTTTCGTAGAAATAACAAATGGTTGGGTACGGTTTGTGAGGGTGGACGAACACTTCTGACATGCTGAACTTTTAGGCAAAGTATTGGTTCGCGAAAACGAAGCGAAGTTACACAGCGACACTACACACACTCACACACCAAACCTGGAACGCTGGCTTCGCCATCGTGTGCAGCCCCACTGCTCGCCACGTCACCCGTCATTTCTTCATAACACACTGACGTGGCTCTACCCCACCCAGTTTTCATCATGCGCGATGCCTCAGATGTACCAAGTAACGATTTTCGCTGTGTCGCGAATTAGTTCGCAGCATTTTTCACCTCATCAATTCCCAAGGCCCTTTCGCAAACTTCGCTCCCCCCTGAACCCCATCCTCTCACCATCTAACTTCCCCCTTCCATCTCTTACCTGCTGGTCTCCGCTTTCTGCTCTCTCCGCCATTCTCCCCCGCACTCCCCGCCTCTGCCGCTGCCCACTGCCCAACATCCTTCCCCTATCAGCTGCCCCTCGCACCTCATTCTCTCACCGTCGCGTAGAAATTCTCTCCCTGACGCAGCACGCACCACGCAGCGCGAAGCCATGGCGGCCGTCTCGTCCATGTTCCAGAAGCTCAGCATTTCCTCGCTGAGCAGCTCCGCCGCTCTCTCCGGCGAGGCGGTCCTCCCCGCCTCCGCTAGGGTTTCGTTCGTTCCCACCACCCGCAGCGCGCCGCTGACCATCGAGGCCGCGCACAAGAAGGGTTCCGGCAGCACGAAGAACGGCCGTGACTCCAAGGCTAAGCGGCTAGGCGTCAAGGTGTACGGCGACCAGCCGGCCAAGGCGGGGAGCATTATCATCCGCCAACGTGGCACAACGGTAAATGCGGAATAGAGTAGCTTAGCACCTTAGGGTTTGTGAAGGTCCCCTAGCTTCGTCTCTTTCGCTACATACAATCGCTGTATCTGAGTCGACTCAAATGGCGCATTGGTGTATGAAAGACCTAGTGGCTTTAGCAGAGTGCCGCATTGGCGTATGACGGACTTCGCGGTTTTAGGACGGTGCTGCAACTTCATAGCTTTTCCGTGGGCAAGAATCGAGGACAAATAGGATTTGTTTTGATTTTGAGAATTCTCAAAAACAAAACACAATCGAGGACAAATAGTCCACTAGATTCATCTACTAGACAGTGGTTTTAGGACAGTGCTGCAACATCATAGCTTTTCCGTGGTAGCACTCCGAGGGACGAGGGACTGTTCGCGATTGCAACAAACACCTCGGGATAGTCCGGTAGTATTCCGAACAGTCCCTCATCCGGTAGTACCGCTTTGAAAGACGCAAGACGGACTGTTCGAAGACATCCGGTAGTAGCTCTTTGAAAGACGCAAGACGGACTGTTCGAAGGCATCCGGTAGTAGCGCTTTGAAAGACGCAAGACGGACTGTTCGAAGACACCCGGTAGTAGCGCTTTAGGGCTTTCAGAAGGCGACGCAACCGCTGGCTGTTATCCTCTCTAGAAGTCTCGAGCAAGTTGTAGTCCTGACATTACTTTCTGCGTGTTTTGAGTCGTAATCGACTTTTTAGACCATCGGCATGCCGCGATCCACTTCTCCAGGTGTCCGAGCATGCCTGCCATACGATGAGCCGCGGGACGTTCGCCTTCCGCGAGACGCAAGAAGGCGTTTTCCGCGGGACGTTAGCCGTCGACTCCTTGCATCCATTTCGCCTGACGCTGGAAAATCGAAAATCCGATCGCCCTAATTTTGAGGCGCCTCAAAAATAGAATCCGATCGCCCTAAGCTCCATGGCACGGCTTCATTTCGCTCTCCCATTCGTCCCTCCTCTTGAAACGCGTCTCTTCGTTTCCAATGGCTGATCCCCATCGCTCTCTCTCGTCTGGGCTGTCTTTTTCCTTGACGCAGTTCCACGCAGGCACCAATGTCGGCGTGGGCTTTGCTTCGACTCATATCACACCTTGCGGCGTTTCCAATTGCTCCTCCCCATCGCTCTCTCTCTCTCTCTCTCTCTCTCTCTCTCTCTCTCTCTCTCTCTCTCTCTCTCTCTCTCTCTCTCTCTCTCTCTCTCTCTCTCTCTCTCTCTCTCTCTCTCTCTCTCTCGCCCTGGCTGTCTTTTTCCCTCGCGCAGTGGCGTGGGCGTTGTGTCGACTCATATCACACCTTGCGGCGATTCCAGGCGCTACTCCCCATCACTTCCTCTCACTCTCTCTCTCTTCTTGGCTGCCTTTTTCCCTCACGCAGTTCCACTCAGGCACCAACGTCGATGGCGTGGGTGTTGTGTCGACTCATGTCACACCTTACGGCGATTCCAATCGTTAATCCCCATCACTTACTCTCACTGTCTCTCGTCTTGGCTGCCTTTTTCCCACTCACACAGTTCCACGCAGGCACCAACGTCGGCGTGGGCAAGGACTACACTCTGTACTCGCTTGTGGACGGCCTCGTGAAGTTCGAGCAGTACGGCCCCGACAAGAGGAAGAAGGTGAGTGTTTCGACATCCTTTGAGCGCCACAAGGTATCGGTTTAGCTCGACTAGTTACCGCGGGAAGTGCGGAAGCAGGATGACGAGAAGGGCGAGGGATTTCGGGAGCATGAAAGGCGTATGAGTGGAACTGTGGAGGGAGCGGAGGGAGAGTGTGAAAACTTGATCGAAGATTTGGTTTGAGACGTCTCAGAAAAAAATATACTATCAAGGGGAGGGAGCGTGTGAGAACACAGGTTAGGGAGGGGAGGGGAGGGGAGGGGAGGGGAGGGGAGGGGAGGGGAGGGGAGGGGAGGGGAGGGAGCCGAGGGACAAACATCAGGCTTAGTCTTCGCGTTCGCATGGCATGGCCGGATCTTCTGGATCTTCTGGATCTTCTGGATCTTCTGGTCCGAGAGGAAAGAGAGAGCTTGCAGGCGGAAAGGCAGACGGAGAATGTAAGGAAAAATCAGTGTAACGTCTGTCTTTCCCAGTATCGAGATGGGATTGTAACGTTCCAATAATTGGTTGCGTCTGATAGGATTTGGACTGAATACATGTGAAAGGTGTCTGAACGATCTTACCTGAACAGCACCAGTCAAAGCTCTAATCTGCTGTCGTCAAGCCTTTCGTCCATCCACCTACTCTACTCGCAATGGCGGGTCCATGTGAGACTGTCTCGAGGTTTAGTTCCATGGGGATGGTGGCTTAGAGTGTGAGGGAGGGAAGTTTATTTTGTAGAATTCTCAAAAATCAGGTACAACATGCAGGTCCATGTGAGACTGTCTAGAGGTGTTTTAGTTCCATGGGGATGTTTGCTTAGCGTTTGAGGGAGGGAAGTTGCTTCCAGGTAGTGTTTCCTTTTCTCTCCTGTAACTCCCCTCAACCGCAACTTCCCTCTCACGTGGCATTTCGTTCCTCCAGGTGAGCGTGTACCCGGTAACGGAGGAGAAGCAGGAGAACCCTGACAGCCGGAAGGTGGCGGAGGGAATCTGCGGCCAGTTTGTGTTCCCCTTTCTCTCCTGTCCCACCCTCAATTTCAATCTCAACCTCAAACCCCCCTTTGACATTGCGTTTCGTTCCTCCAGGTGAGCGTGTACCCGGTAACGGAGGAGAGGCAGGAGAACCCTGACAGCCGGAAGGTGAGGAACCGGGAGAAGTTCCGGCAGCAGAGGGAGAAGAGGCGGGCGCGCCTGGTGGCAGCGGAGGAGGCCCTCATGTTTGCAACCGGGTCGCCTCTCATCTCCATCGCCTCTGCTGCTCCTGAGGCGGCTGTTGAGGGTGACAGTGTGGTGTGCTAAGCAAGGAATATTAGGCGTAACAATTGTTTTTAAATACGATTTCTCTTTTGGAAATGTATATTTGGAATGTTCGATCCTGGCAAGGAATAATGAGGTTCATGAGGGGGATTTGCATTTGGTAGTTACGATTATTTATCATATTGTAAATGAACAGAGTGGAGTGTATGCAGTACAGAGTACTTTCACTATCGCGTATGCGCGTCAGCCCAGGACCATCCTGCCGAACCCTTTAAAACCACATCCCCGTCCCCAAAGCCCTCCTTTCCTCCCGCCCTTCCGCGCTTGCTGCTTTAGGGTTTGCTGCTTCCCCCTCCTCCCTCCCCGTCCTTTGCGCTCTAGCACCGGCTATCTTACTCCCGGACCGTCCAACACCTCGCCTCCCTCCACCTGGTGTATTCTGCAAAAGCTTTCTGGCTTCTAGTCGGCTTAGGAGGTCCCCTAGTTCCGCGGAAATCGCGAGCTAAATCTGTTTCGAGGCTGCTCGAAACGCCATGGAGGTCGACGCGCCTTCGCAGAACGGAGCGACAGCGGCGGCCCCACCGGCAGCTGCGCCGGCGGCCGGCAAACTGCCGCCGAAGCCGAAATTCTCGGCGTTAACGGCGGCGGAGATGGGGGGAAGCAAGTTCGAGTTCCGCAAGATCCCCGTGCCGCCGCACCGCTACACGCCGCTTAAAGAGCGGTGGATGGATATTTACACTCCGGTGTTCGAACAGATGAAGATTGATATCCGCATGAACTTGAAGGTGCGCATAGAGGAAAGGTAACTCCTGAATTACCCCAAAGTTATGGCTAAGTACCCTTCGAGTCAACCGTCATCGTTATGGACAGCTACAGTTCGATGGTCGAACAGATGGAAGATTAATATCGGCAGGAACTGGGTGTAGTTACTGGTAACCACAAGGTGAGGAGCGGTGGATGGACATCTACGCGCCGGTGTTCGAACAGATGAAGATTGATTTCCGCATGAAGCTGAAGGTGCGTGAAACGAGAATGCAGTGTAGAGGTCAATGCGAGAGTTACTGGTAACCCTGTAAAGCGAGGAGCGGCGGATGGACATCTACACGCCGGTGTTGGGACACATGACGATCGACAATCGCTTGAACTTTAAGGTAGGTGAAAATCGCGAAGGTGTTTAAATAGTCAGTCCGTGAGTTACTGGGACATTACGGTGAGGAGCGGTGGATGAATCTCAAGGCGCGGAGCGAGAAGGGCTGGATGCCTTTTGAGTCCCCCTTTCCCACACCCCCTTCGGGTTCCCCCTCTCCCCCTCCTCCCTCCCCCCCCCTCCGCCGCCCCTCCAGTCGCGCAAGGTGGAGCTGAAGACGCGGAGGGACACGGCGGACCCATCCGCGCTGCAGAAATGCGCGGATTTCGTGACGGCGTACATGATGGGGTTCAGCCTCACGGACGCTATAGCCATGCTGCGAATCGATGACCTCTATATCGAGTCGTTTGAGATCAAGGTGAGAGTGGTCAGAAGGGTAAAGGTGGTCAACAACAGGGTGTGCGGATTTCGTGACGGCGTACCTGATGGGGTTTAGCCTCACGGACGCCATTGCCATGCTGAGGATAGACGACCACTATATCGAGTCATTCGAAATCAAGGTGAGAAGCAGGCCAACGTGGTAACAAAGGTCCGAGAGGGGCCAGACGGGCCTGTTGACAAAGGTCCGAGAGGTGTCGCGTGCGGATTTCGCAGTGGCCGACATGGTGGCCGACATGGTGGCCGACATGGTAGGCTCGAGATAAATGTGAGAGTGGCCAGAAGGGGAAAGGTGGTCATTGGGTGGGATGGGTGGGCTTAAAACCTCATGGGCACCCTTGCTTGCCATGCTGAGAATCGACGGTCAACGCGGTTAAGGTGAGGGAGGTCAACGCGGAGACAGAGATCAAAGTGGTGTGCGCTTTTCTTGACGGCGTACATGATGGGGTTCAGCCTCGCGGACGATATCGTGATGCTCAGGATAGATAGATAGACCTCTATATAGAGTCACTCGAGATAAAGGTGAGAGTGGTCAGAAGGGTAAAGGTGGTCAATGGGTGGGGTGGGTGGGGTACGGACTTAGCAACCACCTGCATGACGGGCTCAGCGCCGCTGACGGCATGGCGATGCTGAGAATCGACGACCTCTATATAGAGTCTTTCGAGATTAAGGTGAGAGGTGAACAGAGTGAGAGAGGTGAACAGAGTGAGAGAGGTGAACAGAGTGAGAGAGGTGAACAGAGTGAGAGAGGTGAACAGAGTGAGAGAGGTGAACAGAGTGAGAGAGGTCAACAGAGTGAGAGAGGTGAACAGAGTGAGAGAGGTCAACAGAGTGAGAGAGGTCAACAGAGTGAGAGAGGACGAAGGGGGTGACGAAGGTCAGACGGGTGCGCGGATTTTGTGACGGCCGACACGATTGGTTCTAACCTCACAGACGCTATTGCTATGCAGAGGATAGATGACCTCCATATAGAGTCGTTCAAGACTAAGGGTGTGATGATTTCATGACGATGTACATGGTGGGGTTCAGCCTGACAGACGATATTGCTATGCTGAGAAGCAATGACCTTTATGTTGAGTTGTTCAAGATGAGGTATGAAAGGACAGAAGTCGGTTTATATAATGGGTTCAGCCTCACGGACGCCATCGCCTTGCAACTGAAAGTGTTGGCTGAGCCTTTTAGAGACTGAATAGAGTTCAGTCAACACTTTCAGTCTTGAGACTGAAGTCTTGACTAGGCATCAGGAATTTCAATGTGATGTGTTGACTGATGGTCACTCTACCCGTTTTCGCCCCCCCATTTACGTGACACCCCCCTCCACCTCGCCTGTTCCCAACAGGACGTGAAGACGCTAAGAGGAGAGCATTTATCACGAGCCATTGGACGCCTATCTGGCAAGAACGGCAAGACCAAATTCACGATTGAAAACGCCACACGGACACGAGTCGTGATTGCCGATTCCAAGATCCACGTGCTCGGGGCGTACGCGAACATCCGCGTGGCGCGAGACGCGCTCTGCTCGCTCATCCTCGGGTCGCCAGCTGGCAAGGTGTACTCTAAGCTGAGAACGGTGGCGGCACGGCTATCAGAGAGATGATAGTAAAGCGGTTCCGGGTGTTGTATAGGGACGATGGTATTAGGCATACTTGGTGAGGGGAGGTGTACAGCTCGTTAAGTGTATACTACATTGAGATCCGCGGAACGGAGAACGTTAGGAATCATGTGCTGAAGTCAAGTACTACACTAGTTGTCGTGGGGAATGCATACTAATATACTTAATGAGGAAATTGTTTTATGCTGTATTTGTGTAGAGTAGAGAGTACACGTGGTGCGTAGGCTAACTATCGAAGGAGCGAAATATTTTTAAGCGGGGTCGTGTTGTTCTGTGATGTGGAAATGTTTGACAACAAAATTCGCCGCGTTGTTGAGCCAGCCCTTCCTGCCGCGGCGGATCCGACAATTGGAGGAGATGCGCTGAACAGGCTGGCTTTGGAGCGGTGGGCCTCTGTCGCAACCAGGCGTGTTTGTTTCTCATGCCCACTGTTCAGTCGCCAGGCTGGAGAATCTTCAGTTGTTCAAAAGGGTTCTGTACAGGCCTCTGGAAGTCAGGGTAATTATACTTATTTGTCAAGGAAAACATGGTAACATGTCGAACTATTCCTGCTTTTGACGCATTCAGAATATTGATACCCGTCCATGCACAGGCTAGCCAAAATCATTCCACGGCCGATTTTCGAGAAGGGGGTGGACTCATCCTGTAAAATGTAATGTAAAAGTTCGCACCCCTGGAAAAAAATGGCTCCCCTGTCATTGTCAGGAGTGGCACATTACGAGCTGGTCGAAACTCTGGCCTGCAAAAAGTCAAAAGTTTTAGGGCTACCCAGCCTGGACGAGTTGGATCCCGGGCAAACTTGGTTTCTGAAGGGTGACCCCTAGGTTATCGAGAGGCCTGGTTCTGCAGCTTGAGGAATCCTGCTGTACAGGAACAAAGTGCTTGTTTTCAGACTTCCATGCACTCGCGCTCAATATGTCCACACAACTCCGACACATTCCTTTTGGAATCCCCTGCAAATTGTCTGGTGTGAGAAGTCTATGGGGACCTGAGTGGATAGGATTCAGAGGGTATTGGAGTGAAATGACGACCGCACATGGATACCTCCTAAACTTTTTCTTCAGGTGTCATTGAGGTATATTTATATTGATTCCAGATCTACTTTTAACTATATATGGCTTCACGAAAACTAATGAATGCTTATGATGGTAACTTCAATAATATATATATCATTTTATAGTTCGTTGAAGTGGGTTGGAATAATTGGATGGCTTAAGTGAATGAGAGTTGTAATTATGATGTTATTGTCTGAATTCCATATAAACTTCATAGACTGCCCGGAGTGTTGAAGAGAAACAGGTGAATGCATGAGGCCAATACAGAAAACCCGGGAATTCTGGGCGACAGATTCAAAGCAAGAGCAAAAGGATAAGGGAAGGGACAGGGAAAGGGCCGTGGAGCCTAGGATTGCGCATACCGACTGAGTTGCGCAATCGGGTCTGGTTACGCGTTTCGTAATCATCTCGACGTGTTTTCGTATAACAATCTCCGGGCAAAAACTTCGCCAATACCGCATCCGGTTGCGCAATTCTGGGTTGCGCTACCCTAGGATCCATGTCCTGAGATTCGTAGAGCAGGGAGTTGGAAGAAGTATCAACGAGTTGAGAGTTGAGAGATGAGGGGGGAATATGTAGGAACTATGACAGTCCTAAGGGCTGAGGGCATGTCCTAAGCGTCCGTTTTCGGTTAATACCTTACCGAACCGTTAAAAAAAAACATTTAATCCTTTGAAACGCAATTCATCTTACTAGACCGCATTCGGCCATATGCGTAGTACACGCCCTGAAATTCGAGGTTGCAGAATCGAGGTCTCCCACTGACAGCTGTAGCTTATCTCAATTCCACTCACCAGCCTGGAACCAGCTAGCTTCTACTATCTCAGCGCTGTATCCTCACCTTAGCCCTACCTTACCAGTCACCACCTCCACACTCTAGAAAGGAGCGTCAGGTTCGAACCTCGGAAGGTGCATCTGGCGGTGTAGTATCGTAGGATTTTACCCATCCGCGGTACGCTGAGCAGGCCGCGTTCTGGTGTCACGGTTTCTCTCTATATCGAAGCGCAGCAGGTTCCTTTCGACCGTCGTCAGCATCATCATTACATGCACGGGAGGTCGAGCACGTCGCGGCCAGTTCGCCGCACAGCCACTATCCGTCATTTCGCAAAACGCCTCCTTCCCGTACAATTTCTATGACGCATTCAGCTTAAGAAGCGATATCAACAAGGTTTAAGGATGGGTAGAGTGTCGAGGCGCGACAGACTCCCCCCAAAAGAGCCAGTTATACTCTTCACATTCGCGTCGTCGCTCACTCCCAGCGCGTGGGATGCGACGGAAAACTCGCCGGGTCAGGCGCCTCCGCATCCCGACAAAGATCGTGAGACGCAGCTCGTGTTTTACATCGGCATAGCGCGGGGTCCATCTGTTCTCGTCGATTTTGGGCGGCACAAGAAGATTCTACGAAGCGCCGTCTCTGCCGTGCTGGCAGACGCTCCCCGACACTGTAGCAGATACTCCCTGGTGAGGCACCGTAGCAGATACTCTTAGCGACTCCCTGACACTGTAGCAGATACTCTTAAAATCTCCGCGTCGCATCATGTTGTCCGCATTCCGCTCCACCAGAATCCCTAATTTTGCCGCGTAGAAGTAACAGATTTGTATGAGTCGTAACCCTAACCGTCAGGGTTCGCTCTCGTAACGAAAGAAGAGAAAAGTATTGTCGAAGGCCCGAGTCCTGTAATGAGTATATTTGAGCAGACGACGATAAGTTCGAGGCTTGACTGGTTCACTGAACCAAGCGTCCTTTTTAGACACACTGCGACACTGCGACTCTGCGACTCTGCGACGGAGCGGACGACAGCGATTGCATATGAATGGGGGGGTTGCTCTCTTTTTTCTGTTCTACTGTAACTCCCTCCACATTCGAATAAGATATCCAGCAGACGGTAGGGTCGGCCTCACTGACCTAACTACTCCGCTCCCGCCCTCCCCCGTCCCCTTCCCCACTTCCTTTCCCGCTCCTTCGCCTCTTCCCCTCCGTCGCATTCGGTCAAGGCAAGTTTGAGGCGCCGCATAACCCCCTCTCGCTTCTTCCCCTCCTCCCTTTCGCTCCCATGCGCTTACTTCGCTAACCTAACATGGCTACGGCCGCCCCAACCACTTCCTCTCTCCTTCGGGCGGGGCCTGATCGCCGTCTCACCAACCTCTCGCCCTTCCCATTCCCTTCTGCCCACTCCCCACCCCATCAGGCCTACGGCCGCCCCAACCTCTTCCTCTCTCCTTCGTTCGCCTCGAATCATGTCCCTTCCACTCCCTGCTCGCTCCCCCCCTTCTCCCTCCCTCTTTCCCCTTTCCCCCTCCCCCATTCCCACTTCCCCCCTTCCCGCATTCGCTACCCCTGCACCCCATCTCAACAGGGATACGGCCGGACCAACCGTCGTCCTCTCGTTCGGTCAGGGCCCGATCGCCTTTGCCCTGTCAGACGACGCCCTAGGCCGCTGCAGACCCTTCCAGAATCTCTCCTACCGCCTCCTAAGCCCCTTGCGTCTGCCTCAACTTCTCTCACTATCTTCCCTTCCCCCTCCTCCCCTTCCGCAGTCTCTTTTTTACTTCTCCTCTTCCTCCCCCACGCCTCCCTCATTCACATTTGCCCCCTCAGGGCTACGGCTGCACCCGCCTCCTCCTCTCGTTCGGTCAGGGCTGATCGCCTTCGCCGCAGCAGACGACGCCCTAGACTGGTGCAGAGCCTTCCGGATCCATTTCCCGCTCCCCTTAAACTGCGCCCTTTTCCAATCCCCCCCCATGTCGTCCCGCTTGCCGGCACCCCACGCCAACAGGGCTATGGCCGGACGAACCTCCTCCTCTCGTTCGGTCAGGGCGTGATCGCCTTCGCCGTGGCAGACGACGCCCTAGACCGGTCCCGAGCCTTCCAAATCCTCACCCAGCTAAGAACCACCGTCATCCACACTCTCTCCCACACTCTCTCCCTCACTCTCTCACACGCTACCGCGCTCCCGCACCCCCGCTCCCACTCGCACGCTCTCTCACACTCGCTTCGCCAGCCGCTGAAGCCGGTGGGCGCCCCTGTGGCGAACAAGTGTAACTGTGTAACTGTTACAGTCCCTCCTCGCGCTGATTCGCCTGCGTCAGCTGCACTATTGGCAGCCCCCGCAACTCCTAGCTCGCGATCCAACGCCAGCAGCAGTGACACCAATGCCACGCCGGTTGGGCCCACCAGCAGCAGCAGCGACAGTGGCCCTATCACCACCACCACCAGCAGCAGCAACATTAGCAGCAGTGAAACATCCCCCTTCCCATCAGGTCGTTTGGCCAAGATGCCACGCTCTTTCTCCGCCCATTTCGCCCCCACCTTCCTAGCGGATTGCCTAGAAGCCACTTTCAAGGAGGTGGTCCGATCCGCTAGAGGCAGACTCCGTAAGCGCACAGTGCTGGAACTGTACCCCGACGCCCCGCACGCTTATCTCGTGAATAAAAAGAATGTTTTCGAACCGGATATACTGGACCCGCCGGACCCCAGCAGTGACAGTAACGGAGCCAGCAGCAGGCTTGTAACGGGTACAGGCGCATCTGAGCACAGCAGCAGCAGCGGCACTGACGGATTCGCTTCCCCTGGGGGGACAAGGGGCGCAGGTCAAGGCGGGAAGAGGGGGGCGCTGAGCTCGCAAATGAGTGCAAGAGATAGTCTGATGAGCGAGCTTTCCGACATGATGGCCGATTTCGAAGCGGGGGACTTTGGGGAGAAGCTCGTGGTGTCACGATCGGGTCGGGATGATGAGTATGAGGACGACGAGGAGTGGTACCTCAAAACGAGAGGCCAGCCGCCTTCGATGACAACCAACGCCCGAGGCCTCGGTATCGGCCCCGAGCTAGGGCTAGGGTTAGGGTTTGCTAGCAGCACAGGAGGGGTAGGAGGAGGGAGAGGAGGAGTGGAGGGTGGAGGGGGAGGAGGGGGAGGGGCGATGAGTAACAGTCCGTTGCTGGATTTTGCTCAGCATGCGAAGGGGATGGGGCTATTCCCGTCGCATTCGCACTCGGCCGTGTTTGCGCCCATGGGGGGACGATCGGCGTCGGCAGCGGCGTGTCAGATGCTCCTGGTGCCTCAGGAGTATGCGGGGCTCGTTCCAGTCAGGTCGGGGGATCAGGGGGAAAAGGTGGGGGGGGAGGGGGAAAAGGAGCGGCTCAGGCCCAGCAGCAGCAGCAGCAGCAGCAGCAGCAGCAGGCGCGGGCTTTCCCACGGCCAGGAGTAGGGGGAACGCTGAGCGAGGGGTCAGCAGAGGGGGAGGAGTGGGAGCAAGGGGAGGGGAGAGGCGAGAGTAGTGGGGGGGACGGATCAGGAGCAGCAGCACAAGGCACGGGGCAAGGTGTAAGTTTCCCGGGATCCGTCTCTGGAAGAAAGCACCGTTTCACTCTGTCACACACGGAGCCCTCGTCAGAAGCTACAGTCGTTCCAGTGGACCCCCACCTGAACCCTCACCTGACAGGGCACCTGGCAGCAGGGGGTCAGGGAGGAGGTGGGGGGCGGAGATTTGGGGAGGGGCACAGGCGCATGGGGGGGAGTGAGGGTGCACTCAGTGTTCTTGATAGCAGCAGTCTGGAGGGTAGTGATCTGGGTGCAGGGAAGATAGGGGGAGGTGCACGAGGGAACGGGCAGAGCAGCAGCCAGAGGCTTGACAGTGGCAGCTCTGCTGCTGCTGCAGGCGAATTCGCGGTTGCTGGGGGGTTTCCTGTTGGTGCTGCTGGAGGGGGATTTGCCAGTTTTTCTCCCGGCTCCGTTGCTGGGTTCTATCCTGGTGGTGCTGGGGGGAATGGTGGCGATAACTTATTTGGCACCAGCTTCGGTACCGGTACTGGTAGTGGCAGCAGCAGCAGCAGCAGCAATCCATTCGAAGACGCAGCTAACCGCATCAAGGGCCAACGAGCCCAATTCGATAGTCTATTTCCCCTGCAGTCGTTACCAGATAGTGAGGATCAGGATGATTCTTCAACAGACAGGACCTCACTCACCGGACCTGCAGGTTCGGGCGGGAAGGAGATCGTTCAGCAGCAGGCTCGGCAGCAGGCTCCGGAGAGGGGATACATGCGCATGCGTCTGAAATCGGGGCAAATGTCTCCGATGCTCAAGGGGGCTTTAAGTGTCTTCCGCAGCCCGTCGGTGCAGGAGAGAGCCACAGGGGGGATGAGGCCTGCTACTGCTGCTAGGATTTCCGCACTTACTGCTGGGGGGGCTGGTGGGTTGAGAGGGGATGAGAGGTGGGGTGCTGGCTTTAAGCCTTTGTGGGCCTCGTTTCGGAAAGCGGGGAGTGGGAAGGAGAAGGAAGGGGGGAGCGGGAAGGAGAGGGAGAGAGGGAGTGGGAAGGAGAGGGAGAGAGGGAGTGGGAAGGAGAGGGAAGGGGGAGGTGGGAGTGAGGAGGTGGCAAGTGGGCAATGAAATGACGAGAGTAGGTTGATGGGGAGAGGGCAGAAGAAGGGCATTTGAGTGGGAAGTAGAGGCAACGATTGGGTTGGGTTGGGGCAATGCTTGTTTGTTTCCAAGCAAACATGCAAGAGCCCATCGAACGAGGTCACAAGATGGTTGCATCCATATGCGGTTTGCTTGACTTGTTTGCCATTAGGGGAGAGGGGGTAAGTGGGAGTGGGGGAAAAGGGCTAGTCTGGTGTGGAAATACAGCCTTGGAGGTGGTAATCTTGGTTACGTACAAAGGAACGGTCTCACCTGTAATAATTTGTGGAAAGGGTGCTTTACAGGGCCTCAGATTGGTTTTAAGGTACCCTGATTGCTCAGGGTCCCCCCCCCATGTTTACCCTGATTTTTCAGGCCTCCCAAAAAAAAATCCGCTGAGTAATCAGGGTTACTTCAGAATTTCACGCTGATTTGGCGAAAATTGGGAGATGGGCAAAACGACATTCGGGGAGGGCAGGGATGGGATAAAGTGGGGGGGTAATGTAGGGAGGGAGGATTCCCGCGGGAATCATGATAATGTTGAAGCCATCAATTTTTGTGGCGACACTTGCACGAAGCTGCGGCCAATCAAATTTCGCCGATCAATCCAATCGCATAGCAGAGCAAGATTGCAGGGGCGGGAGGAGGGAATCTAGTGTCAAACATGTGTAGTTATCATGTTTGTATAGACTGTATAGGGTCACCTTCTAGAGAGTACAACATTTAGGTATATGTTTGTGTACTCTCTCTCTCTTACATTATTCAATTCTAGGTTTGATATGGTATCACGAGTAGGTTTCGACCCCCCCCCCCCCCCCCCCCCCCCTCCACCTACCGCTTCCGCTCCTCCCGTCGCGTCTCCTAGCCTCGCCTCGCCCCTCCTGAGCCCAGTCGCGACCCTTCCCCCTAGCCCCGTCGCGCCCCTTCCAGGGCCTCGTAGCGCCCCTCCAGGCCCCGTCGCGCCCCCCTTCCAGGGCTTCGTAACGCCCCTCCAGGCCCCCGTCGCGCCCCTCCAGGGCTCTGTAGCGCCCCTCCAGGGCCCCGTCGCGCCCCCTAGCGCCCCTCCTGGGCCCCGTAGCGCCCCTCCAGGGCCCCGTCGCGCCCCTTCGCGCCCCTCCTGGGCCCCGTAGCGCCCCTCCAGGGCCCCGTCGCGCCCCTTAGCGCCCCTCCTGGGCCCCGTCGCGCTCCTCACAGGCCCCGTAGCGCCCCGTAGCGCCCCTCCTGGGCCTCGTCGCGCCCCTCCTGGGTTTCGTAGCGCCCCTCCTGGGCTTCGTAACGCCCCTCCCAGGCCCCGTCGCGCCCCTCCTGGGCTCCGTAGCGCCCCTACTGGGACCCGTCGCGCCCTCCCTGGGCCCTGTAGCGCCCCTCCTGGGCCCCGTCGTGCCCCTCCCAGGCCCCGTTGCGCCCCTCCTAGGCCCGTAGTGCCCCTCCTGGGCCCGTAGCGCCCCTCCTGGGCCCCCATTGCGCCCCTCCTGAGCCCCGCCGCGCCCCTCCTGGGCCCCCATTGCGCCCCTCCTGGGCCCGTAGCGCCCCTCCTGGGCCTGTTGCGCCCCTCCTGGGCCCTGCCGCGCTCCTCCCTGGGCCCCGTATCCACCCTCCTGGGCCCCGTCGCCCCTGCTCGGCCCCGTCGCCCCAGCTCGGCCCTGTTGCGGCCTCTCGGCCCCGTGGCGCCCGCCCTGCCCCTGTCGCAGCTGCCCGGCCCCTGTCGCACCTGCCCGGCCCCGTCGCGCCCGCCCGGCCCCGTCGCCCCCGCCCGGCCCTGCTGTGTCCTGCCCGGCCCCGTCGCTGCCGCCCGGCCCTGTCGCTGCCGCCCGGCCTCGTAGCTGCCGCCCGGCCCTGTCGCTGCCGCCCGGCCTCGTAGCTGCCGCCCGGCCCTGTCGCTGCCGCCCGGCCTCGTAGCTGCCGCCCGGCCTTGTCGCTGCCGCCCGGCCCCGTCGCAGCCGCCCGGCCCCGTCGCAGCCGCCCGGCCCCGTCGCAGCCGCCCGGCCCCGTCGCAGCCGCCCGGCCTCGTCGCTGCCGCCCGGCCCCGTCGCAGCCGCCCGGCCCCTCGTCGCGCCTGCCCGGCCCCGTCGCGCATGCCCGGCCTCGACGTGCCTGCCCGGCCCCGTCGCGCCTGCCCGGCCCCGTCGCGCCTGCCCCGGCCCTCCATACTTCCTGGTACTGTCCCCCGTTCCCCGCACCACTTTGCACCCTCCTGCACTTTCCTGCCCCGCCTTGCACCGCATTGCACCTCACTGAACCGCACTGACCGCCCTGCACCGCACTGCACAGCACTATACCGCACTCCACTGTCCTCCACTGCCCCTCATGGCTGCTGAGCTTCGTTTTGATGCTGAGGGTCAGCCTCTGGAGTTCGAGGCGTGGTTGGCTGACCTTCGCCGCCACCTCACTGGTCAGCGGCAGGACGGCCACCCGCTTTCTGCACACCTAGACGGTATGCTCCCCTGCCCTGACCCCCCTGCTGTGCTGCCCGCTGATCCCACGCCCGCTGAGCGCGAGTCCACTGCCGCCGCTGCCCTTGCCCGCTCTGTCCGGCTTTCCCGCGATGCCCTTGCTCAGCTCGCCATTAGCAATGCCCTCCCCCCCCTTGAGCGCCCTCGCTTTAGAACCATTACTACTGCCCAGGCCTACCTCGATGCTGTCATCAAGCGCTATTCTACCCCTCCTGCTGCCTCAGTGGGTCGCCTGATCCTCCCCCTGCTCTTTCCTGACCTGGCGTCCTTCCCCACTGTCTCTGACCTCGCTGCCCACCTGCGCTCGATAGATGAGGCCTGGCGCGCTGCCTGCACTGATGCACAGCTTAGAGTCCACCAGCCTCCCATGACCTCTACCCTCTACCTCCTTGCCACCCGCCTCCCTGACCGCCTTGCCGCCGCCCGCGACCAGTTCCTTAGCATCCACCCTGCTGCTCTCACCCTCACCGACTTTGTTGACACCCTGACTGCCATAGAGACTCGTCACCGCTCCATAGCCCAGGCGAGCGGTACGGTACCGGTCCCTATCTTTCAGGGTTGTGCCCCCGCTCAGTGTACCTTCTCCGACGGCTCTGTCGCTGTGGCTGAGACTGCTGCTGCAGTGCAGTCCCGCTCGGGGAAGGGCCGCTGCCCCAAGGTTGGGAGCGGCGGAGGTGGCGGGGGTGCGGGTGGGGGTAGTGGTGGAGGCGGGTCGTCCTGTGCCGGTGCGGACGTGGGGACCCTGCCCGGTCCAGCTGCCCCGCTGCCTCCACCGTTGCAGCAGCCGCAGCAGCAGCAGCCTCCGCAGCAGCCGCAGCAGCCGCCGCAGACGAGGCCGGCGAGTGCTCTCCCGCCTGGGTGGCCTGGAGCTGGTGGTGGTCGTGCGCGTGGTGGTGCACCGGGTGGTGGTTCTGGAGGCGGGCCCTGTCAGTACCAGATCCAGACCGGTCCTCGCCGCGGCTTCGTTTGCGGTAAGATCGGTCATTCCACTCCTCGCTGTTTTCGTCGTCTGGACGACCTGTTCCGCCAGCGCTTTGGCCCGGCGCCCGACCTCCCGGACTGGCACAGCTTGCTTAGGCGTAGCATTCGGATTTTTGACTTGGACATGGATGCCATTGTAGCAGCCTTGCATGTGATGTATGCCGATGACTCTAGTGTGCTTCCCTCTTATTACCCCGTGTTGCCTAGTGTAGCTGTGCCTAGCGTAGACTCCCCTGCTGCGTCAGGCGTAGGATCTCCTGCTTTGCTTAGCCTCGGTGCTTCCACCGCTTCACTGTCGCCCCGCGCGACTGCTGCGCTTTCCTTCACCTTGGACTCTGGCGCCTCCCGGTGTTTCTTCCGCGACTCCACGACGCGGACGCCGCTGCCTGTTCCTGCTGCAGTTACTCTTGCTGACCCCTCCGGTGGTCCCGTCTTTGCCCGCAGTTCCACCTCCCTTCCCTGTCCGGCGGTTCCTTCAGGTTCGCTCACCGGTCTGCATATCCCCTCGTTCTCCAGGAACCTAGTTGGTGTCGGCTGCCTCCAGGACCTTGGCGTCACCACTACGTTCCCTGGTCACGAGCGGTATGCTGTCTGTACCGAGGCCGCCACTGGTGCCCCCCTTACCACTTTCCCCCGGGACCCGGTGTCCGGCCTGTTCACACTTGACACCGCGACGTCCCCGGCTGGGTCTTCCCCCCAGGTAGCTGCGTCCACCCAGGTTGCTGCTGCGTGCTCCTGTCGGTCCCTCACTCATCCGACTCTCCTTTGGCACCACCGCCTTGGTCACCCTGCACTCCCGCGTCTGCGCCACATGTCCCAGCACGGTCTCGTCCTTGGTCTCCCCAGTTCGTTCCCTGAGTTTCCCTCATCCCCCGCCCCACCGTGCACGCCTTGTGTCGAGGGCCGGCTCCGCCGTGCCCCTCACTCCTCCTCTTTTCCCCCTACCACCGCACCCCTGCAGACTCTGCACATGGACGTCTGGGGCCCAGCCCCGGTCCATGGGCCGCGTCGCGAGCGCTTCTTCCTAGTGCTTGTCGACGACTTCACACGTTACACCACCGTCTTTCCCCTGGAGCGGAAGGCCGATGTGCCTGACGTTCTCATCCCCTGGCTTGTCTCTGCTCGTCTCCACCGCGGTCTCCCTGCCTTGCGCCTCCACTCCGACCGGGGTGGCGAGTTCGCCTCAGGTGTCCTTGGTCGCTTCTGTCGTGTGGAGGGCATCACCCAGACGTTTACCCTGCCGGACTCCCCGCAGCAGAATGGGGTCGCTGAGCGACGCATCGGTTTGGTCATGGAGGTGGCTCGCACCTCCATGATCCACGCCGGTGCACCCCATTTTCTGTGGCCATTCGCCGTGCGCTACGCCGCTCACCAGCTTAACCTGTGGCCGCACCCCCAGCGGCCGCAGGTTTCGCCGACCCTTCTGTGGACCGGGTCCCCTGGTGACGCGTCTGCGTTCCACGTCTGGGGCTGCCTTGCTCACGTTCGTGCCTCTGGCACGGACAAGCTCACTGCCCGCACCCTCCCCTGCGTCTTTCTTGGTTTCCCCCTTGACGCGTCCGACTGGCACTTCTACCACCCGCCGTCTCACCGTTTCTTTCACTCTCGCGACGTCACCTTTGAAGAGTCCGTCTCCTTCTACCGCCGCTTTCCCCACCGTGGTCCCCCGGTTACTCCCCCCCTGTTCCTGGTTCCTCCCTCCCTGGTGGCCCCTGCCCCTCCCCCCCCCCGCCCCCCCGTCCGGCCCCCTCTGGTGTGTCTCACGTCACCCCCCTCCCGTCGGTCGTTCCGGTCGACGAGTCTTCTGACTCTGGTAGTCCTTTGGCGCAGTCCTCACCGTCTGTCCCTCCCCCGGTGTCTCCTCCTCCACCGCCTCCGCAGCCGCCGTCGCCGCAGCTGCTGCCGCCGTCGTCTCCGCCGCCGCCGCCGTCGAGGCCGTTGCTGCAGCCGCTGCCGCCGCCGCCGCCGTCGTCGCTGCCGCTGTTTGTGGACTCTGGGGGTGCTGGAGTTGAGGTGGGTACTAGTCCCGGGGCTCCTGTCGTGGCTTGTCCCGGCGGGCCTGGGGGTGGTACCGGTGCTGGCGGTGTTTCGGGCTCTGGGGGTGTCCCTTCTGGGGGTGCCGGTGTGGAGGGTTCGGGAGGTAGCCGTCGCGCAGCTTGTGGCCCTGGCGTTGGTGTTGTGTCGCCGCAGCAGCAGTCCCCGCCGGTGTCCGCCCTCCGTCTGCTCGGCCTTCCGTCTCCTGACCCTGCGCCTGTTCCTCCCCGGCCGTCTCCCCCTCTTCCCGTCTACGGCCCCGTGTTCCCTCCGCCGGACTCGTCCCCGGCTCGTTTTCCCCCTCGTTCCCCACCTGTGTCCCCTCCTCTGTCTCCTGACCCGACGCCGCCCTCTCACATCTGGTCTCGCCGCCCCTCCCGTGCTCGTCCTGTCTCCCCCGTCCCGCGCACTCACCCTATGTTGCTCCGCTCCCACGCGTCTCGTCCTCCCCTCCTCCCGTCTCCTCCTCCGTCCTCTCTTGTCGTTGCGTCTCCTCCTCTGTCTGACTACTTTCGTGCCGCTCGTCCTCTTGTTCCTCGGGTCCTTGCCTCTCTCGTTACCGACCCGTCTGTTCCAGTGTCGAGTCTTGACGCCCTTGTCGCTGCGGTCGCTGACTTCGCCTCTACCCGCCGCCTTGACTACGCCTCCGCTCTGGTCTCTGACCCTGCCTGTCCTCCGTCTGTCGGGGGTGCTCCTGCCCTCGGCAGTGACGTCCTGGAGGACCGCCAGTTTGAGCTTGCTTTCCTGTCCGAGGCTGCTCCCCATCTCTGTTCCATGCTGCTAGTCCCTGAGGGTGACCCAGACGCTTTTGACATCCCGACCCCTCGTACTTACGCTGAGGCGGTTTCGGGACCTTGGGCCTCTCAGTGGATAGCTGCCATGGAGCAGGAGATGGCATCTTGGAGATCCACCGGCACCTTCGTCGACGCAGTTCCCCCACCTGGGGTGAACGTGGTCGATGGCCGTTGGCTCTTCAAGGTGAAGCGCCCCCCTGGAGAGCCGCCTGTGTTCAAGGCGCGTTACGTGGCTAGAGGCTTCAGTCAGCGCGAGGGGGTGGACTTCTTTCAGACTTTCGCTCCTACCCCGAAGATGACTACTCTTCGGGTTCTGCTACACGTAGCGGCTCAGCGTGACTACGAGCTTCACTCCCTCGACTTCTCCACTGCCTTTCTTCAGGGCAGCCTTCACGAGCAGGTCTACCTGCGTCGTCCTCAGGGCTTTACTGGCACCTTCCCCCCTGGGACCCAGTGGCTTCTGCGGCGCCCAGTCTACGGCCTGCGCCAGGCGCCTCGTGAGTGGCACGACACGCTGCGTGCTACTCTTGCTGACCTGCAGTTCTTTCCGTCCTCTGCAGACCCCTCGCTCTTCGTTCGTGCTGGCTCGACTCCGTTCTACATCCTCGTCTACGTAGACGACCTGGTCTTTGCCACAGCTGACAGGGACGCACTGGCCTCCGTGAAGGCAGAGCTGCTGAAGAGACACACCTGCACTGACCTTGGAGAGCTGCGCCGTTACCTTGGCTTGCAGATCTCCAGGGACAGAGCCGCGCGCACCATCACCCTGACTCAGTCACACTTGGTGCGCCAGGTCCTTCAGAGGTTCGGCCTTCAGTTCTCCTCCGCACAGCCCACCCCTCTTCCTCTGGACCACAGACTCTCCGCTCCAGTTCCTGAGGAGTCGGTAGATCCCAGTGGTCCTTACGCTGAGCTAGTGGGTTGCCTCATGTACCTGATGACTTGCACTCGCCCAGATCTCGCATACCCTCTCAGCATCCTGGCTCGTTTTGTGGCCACAGGCAGACACCGACCTCAGCACTGGTCTGCCGCTAAGAGGGTTTTGCGTTATCTTGCAAGTACATCGGGCATGGGGTTAGTGCTAGGCGGACGCAGGCCAGTGGTCCTTACTGGACACACAGACGCTTCTTGGGCAGACGACGCCGAGACGCTCAGGTCTTCCCAGGGCTACTGCTTTAGCCTTGGCTCAGGTGCTGTCTCGTAGAGAGCTACCCGCTCCTCGTCGGTTGCCCAGTCCAGCTGTGAGGCTGAGATCTACGCCGGTGCCATGGCGGCACAGGAGCTCCGCTGGCTGACCTTCTTGCTCACTGACTTAGGTGAGCGGCCTAGCTCTGCCCCGGTCCTGTACGCTGACAATAGGGCCATGATTCTCCTGTGTCAGGAGCCTCGACTCGAGGGCAGAGCGAAGCACATCCAGCTGCGGTACTTCCTCCTGCGCGAGCTACAGCAGCGGCGCCAGGCTCGCGTAGTACACTTGGCCTCCGATGCCAACACAGCTGATATCTTTACGAAGGCGCTTGCGCCTAAAGATCATCAGCGGCACTGTTTACAGCTTGGTCTGGTTCCTGTAGTCTCTCACTTACTCGGGCCTTGACTTTGTACTGTCGTCTATATATATATATGTATACACTCAGACTGGACTTGTGTCCTCTCACAGTGGTTGGACTAGTAGTGCCGCCCTGTACTCGTTCTTGCGTTGTCTGTACTCCTTCTGACTGGTCTTTTAGACCCTTGTCTCAGAGGCTGGACTAGTAGTGCCACCCTGAGCTGCTTGTCTAGAACATTCCCCTGTGCAGTCCAGGGGGTGTGTCAAACATGTGTAGTTATCATGTTTGTATAGACTGTATAGGGTCACCTTCTAGAGAGTACAACATTTAGGTATATGTTTGTGTACTCTCTCTCTCTTACATTATTCAATTCTAGGTTTGATATCTAGGCCTCACAAAGCCAAGCCAACACACGCCCAATGTGTGCCTCACACATGGCGCAACACACGCTAGCCCTAAATTTGGCGAAGGGCCAAAAGTTCCCTCACAAATCCCCGAACATACGCCAGCCCTAAATTTGGTGAAGGGCAAAAAAGTCCCCTCACACATCCCCCAGCAGCACTCTCTTCTCTAGCCCTAAATTTGGTGTAGGGTCAAATGTCCTCACACAAACCCCCAGCACACATCGAGCAGGGGAAACTTTCGGATACTATGGCAGGGCCCAGAATCACGCTAGGATTCAGGGGTAGCTGCCCGTTAGGCAAAGGCTACAGGGCCTACTACAATTGCAACGCTGTACAAACAGAGTTTACTCATAAAAAAACTTTGAAATTTCAGGGTTGTGTCTAAAAAAAATCCTAGCGCATCAGGGTCGGTACCAAAAAAACCTCTGAAAAAACCCTGAATCAGGGAAATTTGCCTGAAATCTGAGGCCCTGGTGCTTTACCTGCAGGAGGCTAAGTAAGGAATCTGCTCGAGTGAAGACTTGGGAGTAGTATCTCTACTTCTCGATAGTACTCGTACGGATAGTAAATCTGAAATGGTAGACTAGTAAGACAGCGGAAGTTTTGGGTACATGAGCACATGAACTTGTGGGTAGACGAAGGTTGAATAACAGGGCTGACCAGGGCCTCAGATAGGATATTGGGCATCCTGACTGTTGGGCTGAGAAAAAGCCCTTAGGATCTTTCCAGAGACTAAGTCCCAGTTGTAAAGAAGGCTTGAGTAGTGCAGCGGAAGTTGTAGTTGAACCCTTGCACTAGTATGTGAGAGCAAGCGATTAATTAAAAGAACAAGCATACAGCAATATATAGAGAATAGGAAAGTAAAACAGTTGTAGAATACAGTTGAAGAGCGGTTAACGAGTCGCATAGCGACTCGATTGTCGCTTCGGTTACCATTCTTGCAGTTGTAACGGTCAGTCGCAACCTCCGGTTGCGACCCTTCGAGTTCTTTCGTGTTCTTTGTCCACCCCCCTCGTGTAACCTCCGTTGACTCGCGCACTCGTTACGATCTTCATCGAGTGTGGTGTTTTACACTTCAGAAATGTTTAAGTCCTCGAGATATTTCCAACACTCCCCTTCGTTTCTGGAGTGCTGCCGTGTCCGGATTTGGTGACGTTTGTCTGCCCGGTCAGTAGCATGCAGTAATCGAACTTTGCTTTCGCCAGTTTCTTCGTCAGGTAGTCTGCAGCCATTTCTGTCGTGGGGCAGTAACTGAGTTGAAGTCTCCCCTTCGCGATTTCATCTTTGACGAAGAAATACCGCAGGGCGATGTGCTTGGTTCGGTTGGCGAAACTGTCCTTGTTCGCGATTTTGATCGCAGATTGGTTATCGCAGAAGAGTGAGAAGACGGGCAGGGTCGCAATCTTTGCTTCCTCGAGTAACTCTCGCAGGTAAAGTCCTTCCTTGGTCGCAGTGCAGAGGGCGATATATTCTGCTTCAGCCGAAGATAGTGCGATTAGTTCCTGTTTGCTCGACTGCAAGGAGATAGTCCCGATAGGCTCTAGTCGGTAGATGTAGCCCGTCCTTGAGCGTCGATTTTCTCTGTCCCCCGCGTGGTCGGCGTCGACGTATCCGAGCAGTTGTACGGACGATGTCGTTACTTTACTGTAGGTAAGTCCGGTCGTCGGCGTAGAGACGAAGTAGAGTAGTGCCCGATTTAGTTCCTCGAGATCTTCTTGTTCCGGCTGCTTCAGATGCGTCGCTAGTTGGCTCGCACTGTAAGATAGGTCTGGTCGGCAAGTTACTGCTGCGAATAGTAGGCAGCCGAGCTTTTGCTGATACTCCTGGACTTGCTTCGCGGAGAGTTTTGCGGAGGTGCCGTTGTTGTTCCCGTAGCGGTAGGGAGTCGTGACTGTAGTTGGTGTTAGTCCGAATTTCTTCGCGACAACGCCTACGTATTTTCCAGCGTATAGGTAGAACGCCGAGTTGTCTTCGACGACGTTCAGTCCCATGTACTGGGTCACGGTGTCAGACACCGTGAGTGTCAAGTCACTTTTTAGCTCCCCTTCGAACCAGGTGGCGATGTCGGTAGTGGAGCCGATGTAGAGCAGGTTGTCGACATAGACGATGAGTAGGATAAAGTCCCTTTCCTTCTGTAGTCGGTACATGCCTTGGTCGTGCGGCAGCTGTAGGAATCCGATTCTGACGAGGCGACCGTGAAGATGCTGCTGCCAAAGCCGCGGGGCTTGCTTGATCCCGTAGAAGGATTTTTTCAGCTGGCATAATTTTGTGGGGTCGTCGATGAATCCGTGGGGCTGCTCGACGAAGATCTCGGCGTCCACAGGTGCGTACAGGAAAGAATTTACGACATCGATCTGGCACAGTGGTAGTTTCTTCGTGGCCGCGACTGCGAGTAGAATGCGCAAGGAGGTGTGGCGGGAGACTGGGGCGAATATTTCTGTGTAGTCGGTTCCGTATCGTTGATCGAATCCTCGTACAACCCAGCGAGCCTTGAATCGTTCGATGGAGCCGTCCGCATTAGTCTTGATGCGGTACACCCATTTTCTTGAGAGTACGTTCTTCCCGTTGATGTTCGTTGCAGGTACCAACTTCCATGTATTTCGGTCTTGCATAGCTTTCAGTTCCTTTTCCATTGCCTCCTTCCATTTCACCTTATGTTCCCCCCCCAGAGCCTGCGACAGAGTCGTTGGCTCGCGCGGAGACGACGGCGGTGGGTGCTGGACGGAGACCCATAAGCCGAGTATCTGCAGTCCCGTGGGTGTGTGTCGAGGGGAATTTTCATTCCCGGAATAGGCTGCTTCGTCACCATCTTCTGGATCAGGTAAGAAGTTTGGGCCGATGCGTTCAGAGACATTCGTGTCGACCGGGTGAGGTGTAACGTAACCTTGGTCAGCGAAGTGGTAAAGGGTGTCGAGGTTGTTGCTATCGAGAGGATTATCTTCGTCGAGTAGGACAGGCACGGAACAGTAAGGGAGTGGTCCGGCAGCTTCCGAAGCTCTGGGTACGTCTTCTTCTGCTGCGTCAGCCTCGGCAGCACGGTCGGCAAAGGACCGAAGGCCCTCAAAGCTGTCGGTGGGGTCGTTTGTGTTGGCGACGTTGTCCAGGTAATGCTGCAGCGTCAGTCGCTCGTAGAAGATCACATCACGTGAGGCCACGGTGTTTTTGTCTTGTATGTCGAGAAGTTTCCATGCTTGGAAATGTTTGGCGATGCCGAGGTGTAGTCCCCACCATGCTCGTTGAGTGAAACGTCCTGCTCGGGCTGTGTGGGGTCTGTACTGTACCATGCAGCCGAAAACCCGAAGTACTTTTGTGCTGCCCTGTTTTCCGGTCCACAGCAGGTGCGGTGATGCGTTGTTGGGAAGTGATGACGAAGACAACAAGTTGTGCAGGTGGACTGCATGGGTCATCGCGTCTGGCCACAGTGTGTTGGGCAGTCTCATCCCCAGGAGCAGCTTTCGCATCGTCGTCTGCAAGGTCCGGTTCATTCTTTTTGTGACCCCCTGCTGCTGGTGAGCGTAGGGCAGAGACACCAGGCGTCTGATTCCTCTCTCCGCCAAGTAGGTCTTGAATCGTTGTGACTGGTATTCCAGTGTGCCATCGGACTGTAAGCTCTTGAGCTGAGTTCCTGATTCTCGTTCAGCGATGGGAAGCCACGTCGTGAAGGCTTCGAAAGCTTGATCGCGCGTCTTGAGGTTGTAGTGCCAGACATATCTTGTTGCTGCATCGATGAACGTGATGACATAATTGAAGTCGGCTTCAGTGTCGTCTCGAGGCATCTTTAAAATGTCGCTGTAGACTTTTTCCATCGGTGCGTATGCAGGTGCGCTTGGGTTGTGATGTGATGGAAAAGGTTGGTGGGGAAAATCGGCTTCGGGGCACGTGAAGCACCGTGCGCGTGGTCGTTGAAGTTCTTGGCCACTCGTTGTAAGGAGAGCGTTTCTCTCTAACACTTCGGCTTGGATGGTTTGAAGTACCGTGCTGTTTGTAGGGTGGCCGAGGCGTTGGTGCCCGATGTCGTCGGGAGCGCGATGGCCGGGCGACCGTTGGTACATGTCGGTGTTGGAGAAGAACGCGACGACCGTGGCGGGACTTCGGCAGACTTCTCGTGTGATTGGCATAAGTTGATCTACTTCGGTTGGTGGTCCTCGGATTGCTGGTGATGGTACTCGGCTGGGTCCCGCTCCTGTTACTTCAGGTGATGTTGAGGGAGGAACGCTTGCTGGTACTTGTCTTTCTCGTCGGATAACTGTTAACGCTCGTGTTCTCTCTGCTGCAGGTATGGTGTTGGAGTACCAGAAGCCATCTGGTTTGAAGTCGGGGTCAAGATCTGGCGGGTGTGTCCAGGTGGCGAACGACACGATGCCATCGCTGTCTGCAGTACCGCGGTCGGGGACGAAATCCAACACAAAGACGCCGGACTTCAGGAGAGCGCGACCGATGAAAAGACCGCCCTTCCCGTGGTAAAGGCGAAATTCGTTGGCGTTCGAGTCGCATTCGAGGTGAATTCCCTTCGCCATTAGCTGGCTGACACTTAGTAGATTGTTTCCCAAATTGTCGACGATGAGAACTTTGTTGAGTTGCAGTATAAAGTTTGTCTCCATTGATTGAAGCTGAACGACTCCTTGCCTGTTTGTTTTCAGGTTCTCATTGTTGGCGACGGTGATGATGATGTCGCGGTTGAGGTGTCGTTCTCGTTGCACGAAGCGTCCTGAGGAACACATGTGTTGTCTGCAGCAGCTGTCCAAGAACCAGGTGTTTCGCCCGGTGGGTTCGGCGTTGGCGACTGCAGCGTACGCCGGATTAACCTGAAGTCCTTGTGAGCGCGACGGCGGCAATTCTTCTTCGTCTGGAGCGTAAGTGCAGTTGACTGTGGGGTGTGTGCAGTTGACTTTGGAGTGTCCGGACGTTTGACAGTTGTGGCAAAACGGTGGCACGATGGTGAGTCCTCTGTTGTCGCGTTGATCTTGCTTGCCGCGTCGATTGTAGTTGTCGTTCCTTCGTTGAGTGTAAAAGACTAACTGTTGCTGCTTTCTTGGTTGTCTTTCTTCGAACAGGTCCATCTCCTGTTGTTCAACATGAAGCTCGGCGCAGAGGTGCATCTCCAAGATTCTTCCGTGGGCGCGAAGAAGCGAGCGGGTGGTTCTCCATTCTGGCCCGAGCCCGGGGAGGGCAAGTGTCACGAAGCTTTCTTCTGTGATTGTACCTCTGCACCGAAGCAGGCGGTCGCGGAGTGTCTGGCAGTGACTCATATACTGCATTGCCTTTTCCCCGCTCTTCATCTGTATTGTTGTCAGCTGCTGCATGAGTCTGCTTTGTGTCACGCTGTCCTTTACTTGATAGAGACACTTGAGATGATGCCATGCGAGTTCCGCAGAGTTTCAATAGCTCCGATACGTTCTGATGCTTTGCTGTTCTTGTGATGACAGGTTCCGCAGGAGAACTGTGTACGCCAGCAGTGACTGATACGTGAATATTTCTTGCTCTTTTGCAGTGCCATTACTTGGAAATGGCAGGGACCCGTTGAAGTATCCCAAGAGGTGCGCAGCCTCCATCAGCAGCTTGAACTCAAAGCTCCAGGTAAAGAAGTCGTGTCCGTTGAACGGTGAGGATGTCTGCAGTTTGAGATCGTGTGAAAATTGCGCCTGGAGACTCAGTATCTCGTTTGGTGTCTGTTGTGATGCAGCTGCTGTTGGTTGGGCACGGGGCAGCATGAATTCGAACGTCCCCGATGAAGAGTGATAAGGCGCAAAGGTAGGTGCTTGATTGTGTCGCCCGAACGATGAGTTGTCGAGGCTCATCGGCGCTAATCCCATGTTTCCTCCGTTGCTCTGTGTTGAATGCGCAGGTGTCCTTGCCTGCTGCTGGTCGAAGTGCGACATGAAGCTGAAGAACTTTTCCATAAGGTTGGGGTCCACGCTTGAAGAGGGTGATGGAGTCACCATTTCTGGTGTTCTTCCTGTTGTTTCTTGAGCAGCGCCGGTCTCGGTCTGTAGTCCTGAAGTGTGCAGTCCAGAGTTGCAGGGTTGAGTGTCTTGGCCACTGGGTGAGCCCGTAGAAATCTTCTTGCCCTTGTTGTCCATGACTTGTAATTCAATGAAGTCGTTGGTGTGGTAACTGTAGATAGAGCGTAGTTGTTGGGAGTTTGGTCTCTGACCAGCTCTCATACCATGTTGGGCTGAGAAAAAGCCCTTAGGATCTTTCCAGAGACTAAGTCCCAGTTGTAAAGAAGGCTTGAGTAGTGCAGCGGAAGTTGGAGTAGTTGAACCCTTGCACTAGTATGTGAGAGCAAGTGATTAATTAAAAGAACAAGCATACAACAATATATAGAGAATAGGAAAGTAAAGCAGTTGTAGAATACAGTTGAAGAGCGGTTATCGAGTCGCATAGCGACTCGATTGTCGCTTCGGTTACCATTCTTGCAGTTGTAACAGTCAGTCGCAACCTCCGGTTGCGACCCTTCGAGTTCTTTCGTGTTCTTTCTCCACCCCCCTCGTGTAACCTCCGTTGACTCGCGTACTCGTTACGATCTTCCTCGAGTGTGGTGTTTACACTTCAGAAACGTTTAAGTCCTCGAGATATTTCCAACACTGACCAATCAGGGCAAGCCTCCAAAAAGCCGTGTAGCACTCAGGGTTGGTTGCCTATGTTCATACTGATTCATCAGGGTGGTTCCCCAGTTTATACTGTCATCTCAGGGTAAATTAAAAAACATTGGAAACGTTGCAGTAAGTCACATTGCACTGCAGAAGAATACTAACAGGATATCGGTCAGCACTTCATGTTTTGCGTTAGCTTAGCCACTATAGGTCAAGCTTGTAAGATTTGGGGACAATCTGCGCACGCAGCAAATCAGGCCGGGAATTTTTCCGGTAGTCCGATTGTTCAGGGCTTGTTGTTATGTGACGCGATGTCAGGCCACTTCGTGACATTCAGGACTTTGCTTGTCAAATTTGCTCGTCAACGCAGTCTTGACACGAAATAGCGTGACTTGTGTCGACTGTGAGACACACCCTCAGTTGAAAAATGCCACATCTGGATTTTTAGACGAAAGTCGAATGCATGTGGGCGAACGTGAAACATTTGGCGTCGAGCTGTTACGACGGCCCGTTTGAGTTTGGATGTTGGAGAGCTCGAGGGAATTTTGGGCATTACAAATTTGATGGCCAAAATCTGTTCAAGTGAAGTGACAGGAATTTGGGCCGTTCGATCGTCGACGAGTCAATCGTATGCAGAGACTTCGGGGGGTTTGAATTCTGTGCATGCAGAAGACTATGCTAAAATGTCTAGCTCGCCGAGATTTTAGGGTTCAGGGGGGTTCGTGGAGGATTGTCTCTAGCATTGAGGACCACCGAAAAAATAGAATAGCGGGGGGGGGGTGGGGGAGGAAAGCGGGGGGGGGAGTGGGGGGGATTGGGTTTCGTTCGAGGATTGTCTCTACCATTAAGAACTTAGCCAAAATAGAGTGGCATGGGGCTGGTTGGAGGATTGACTCTAGCATTGTCGAGGGGGTTGGAAGACTTAGCCAAAATTTGTTTGGGCGGAAAAAAACAAAGCATGCGCCACTGGGGCACGTGCATTTGCAAGATTCGATGAATCAGGGTTACCCCTGAAAGCATACTGACACCTGAGGGCTGGTACATGAACACTATACTGAAACTTCAGGGTTGCACTATGACTTAAACTGAATTCACAGGTTGGAAAATTACCTTAAACTGAATTTACAGGATTGACCCCTAACAAGCATCCTGAAAATCAGGAATTCAGGATAAAACATCCTGATATCTGAGGGGCTGGGGCTGACGTTTCAAAAAAAGGCACTCTGATTTTACCCCCCAAAAAAAATCCCAAGTCTGAGGGGCCATTTTTCAAAATTTCCCTAGTCTGAAATCTCAGTATCCAAAAGTCAACTAGTCTGAAGTTCTCAGGATTCAGAATGTCCATTCAGGGTCCACGCGCCTAAGTCGAAGTCTCGTTTTTCAGAGGTAGCTTTGCAAACGTTAGTGGTAGAGAGCTCGTTATCAGGGTAATTTTCATTTTCTGGCTTGAAATTTCAGGCTGAATTTTCGAAAGGCTGACGAATCAGGGTCGGGTTTTGAAACGCGCTGAATCAGTTCGTCGCGTGAGCGAGGGAAAACCTGTCTTTTCAAGGAACTGCCGAGACCCCACCTACTGGCAGCTTCCGCGCAAGTTTTGCTAAGGACAAATCACGTCCCTCACACCTGCTAAGGACAAATCACCTCCAATTTTCGTGGGTTGTTGGGGGAGTGAGAGGGGTGTCTCTACAGAAGGACTTCAACAAAATTTATGGGTTGCTGGGTGTGCTGAGGGACTGTCTCTAGCTGCTAGGACTTAGCCGAATTTTATAGGTTGCAGGGTGTGTGAGAGGACTTGACCCTGGGGGTCCGGGACTTAGCCAAAACTTTTGGGTTGAGGGCAGGTACCGTATTCTCCCGGATATAGTACCCTAGGGAGCTAATAAAAATTCATAAAAAAATTGGGGTGGGTGGAATTAAAGGCCAAAAAAATATAAGACCATGATTCTATGGAATGTGCATATGCATTTTTCAATTCCAAAATAATTGTGCATGTTACACCACTTTGTTTTGTGTCACATGTCAACATCTCGTGTCCTCATCGCGCACCCTACAGTGTGGCCCTTCTGATTGCCACATCGTCAGCTAAACATGTAGAGTCAAGGACGAGGGGGGCAAAGCAGCCAATCAACGAGTGCTGCAGGCCTCGTCCTTACTGCCTCCAATCAGTGGGCGGCAGCGGAGGTTTGTTTTGGCGGGAGGGCGCGAAGTCGAGAATGACGAATTTGGATTTTGAGGTTTCGACATTATTTTTTTCCCGTTCGGACACTTTCGGGTTGACCACCAGCTCGTTTCCCCACTCGCCCTCACGTTTACGCATGCAACTATGCACGGCAAATTCTATTGTTCCCTGTCGAAATAAGGATTCTAAGTGGCGGGGGGTGTTCAATTGTTTTCAAGCCCAAAAGTAGGGTGCTAACTAGATCCAGTTTAATTAAACACCCATACCCGCTCAAGCCACCCGTGGGAGCTTAATTCCGGCGGGTACTGTATCCGGGAGAAAACGGTAGGTGCAGTATGTGTCTCAGGGTCCGTACGCGCTGTGCTCTGAAAACTCAGTATCCGCAAACTGCGAAGTCTGAGATTCTCAGGATTCAAAAACATACAACTCTGAAGGGTTCAGCATTCAGAAAATGGCAAGTATGAAAAATCAGGATCGGCCAAAAAATTGGTCTGAAATTTCAGACAATCAGACTAAAATAGTCTGATAAAATCAGCCCTGTTGAATAACCAGAGCACATGATTCTGTGTAAAGTCAAGGTTACTACCGTATTCTCCCGGATACAGTTATCAGAATTAAATAATGAGTTCAAGAGAAGAGTACAAGGGTATGTTACAGGCCCCCAAATTGCAGGCTTTTTACTATGATTCAGACTTTTTTCAGAGTTGTTTTGGGGGTGTCCTCTGATTGCAAAGTCTTTTTTTAGTACCTTACTCTGATTTTTCAGAGAACCTTTTTGTACCTACGCTGATTTTTCAGACATTTTTTACTAGTGTACTCTGATGCCTTAACCCTATATGGGGGGTTGACTCTGATTCTGTGTAATACCGAGATTTAGGGGGAGCGTGATTAGCGCTGCTACCCCTGTGGAGGGCGCTGACCAGGGCTGACGTTTCAAAAAAAGGCACTCTATGCCAACCCCCCCCCCAAAAAAAATAGTCTGAAGGGCCTTCGGCCGAGTTTTTGGTAGTCTGAAATGTCAGGGTCCAGAACTCAGCGAGTCTGATTTTTTCAGGGTCCAGCACGTACAACCAGAGTCACACACGGGAAACACCCCCGCTGCGAGAAACATTCCTCCCTCCTACACCTCCCAAAAAATCGGCTAAGTCCCTTGCAGCCATTAAAAATCCTCCCACAACCCCCCCCCCCTCCCCCAAAATCAGCAACCCTGTCTACCCTCGTTTGTTTTGCGTAGCTGTAAAATGTGGGAAACGGGGAAGCCATTCCTAAAAACCGAGGGGGTAAAATCGCACTGCCACGGAAATCAAAACTGAGGGGAGGGGGAATCGAAACCGACGGGGAAATGGGGAGGGAATCAAAATGGAGGGGAGGGGGGAAGCGAAACGGAGGGGAAGGGGGAAGTGATCGAAACGGAGGGGAGGGGGGAAGCGAAACGGAGGGGAAGGGGGAAGTGATCGAAATGGAGGGGAGGGGGGAAGCGAAACGGAGGGGAAGGGGGAATTGATCGAAACGGAGGGGAGGGGGGAATCGAAAATGGAGGGGAAGGGGGGAATCGAAACGGCAGGGAGGGGGGAAGCTGGGGCATAGGGCGGTGGGAGAAATTTCGCACCCCGGTTGGGAAATATTGGACGTTAATCGCTACCTTCCATCGAACGATTGATATATGTCGAAACGATCGCAATCAATCATGACCGTTACATTTTGTTAGACTTTCAGTTGACCAAACGGGCAACTGGCGAGAATTCTCTAGGGTTCGGGGACTTGGCCGAAAATTTCTACGGGTTGTGGGGTGTGTGGGGCATGTCTCTAGCGATTGGGGACTTCATAAAAAATTTCGAAGGTTGGTACCCCACATAATGCGTCAGGGTCTGTACGCGCTTTGCTCTGGAAACTCAGTTTTGGGTTAGCGACAACTCTGATTTTCTCAGGATCCCTAGAATCGTACTCTGAAGGGATCAGGATTGGGAAAATGGGTTATTTGGAAATTCAGGTTTGACAAAAAAAAGGGTCTGAAATTTCAGACTAATCAGACTAAATAGTCTGATAAAATCAGCCCTGGCGCTGACATGATGCTTGCTGGGGGCTTTGTGAGGGCGCGTACTGTCCCTTCACCAAAATCAAAGGTCATTGTGAACTGGGGGCTGTGTGAGGGAGCTGATTGGCCCTTAGCGAAAATCGAAGGCCAATGCGTACTGGGGGCTGTGTGAGGGAGTTGAATGGCCCTGGGCCAAAATCTTTGTGCTGGAGGCGGTGTGAGGGGTCAATTGGCCCTTCAGAAAAATTGCCGATGTCTGCCGCGGGCTGTGTGTGCGAGGGCGCCCATTGGCCCTTCACGTGGTTGCCACCTGGATGGCGTTTATTTCCCTCCCTCCCCTCCCTGCAATTTTGATACTCCCCGCCCCAATTCCTATCCGCCCCATCCCTGAAAGTTTACGTGTACCACTACGTCGGCCCAATAAATTCAACTTTATTGGGCCTACATCGTGCACTCTGAACACGTATTTGCGCTGCATCTCACGTAAAATTTGCCGACGTCAGGAAAAAAAAATCCAGGGAGTTTCACTCTGAACACACTCGTAGCGCGTCTTGGGTGGCGCGAAATTCTGCGATTTCGCCAGCACACAGACAGCTAGAGCAGAATAAGGGAGCATTCTGGAGCTCGTGTCAAAATCACAAGACCCAAAGTTGGGTCTGCAAACCCCGTGGCTCCTGCAGCCGCGGGTCAGCCTCGGGTCAGACCCGAGGTGCGGAATTACTCTAAGAGAGCTCCTGGCATGCCAAGCCCAAGTAGTAAGAGGTCACTAGGGAAGTTTTCGGTGGACGAGGCTGAGGAGGTCATGCACGACATTTATTGACGTGTAGTGTACAACAGTTTAAAAATCAGCGTAAAACAAATTAGTGATTCTGATTTATCAGACAAAAAATATATTGTTACTCTATTTTTTCAGAGGCGAGTCTGATGGCCATACCAAGGGACGGGAGGCAAGTCTGATGAATCAGACACCTCCAAAACCAATTTGGGGGCCTGGTATATTATCTAAGGGTTGTACCCTCTAAGGCACAAACCTATGTCAAATGTAACTTAGGTCGTTACAGTAGACTATACTGGATTGTGCCTTAGAAGGTACAACACCCTAGTCTATATATCCTTGTAAACACACATTCTAGTCCATTCATTTTCTCTGATATGGTATCAGAGTAGGTTAGATCCCCCCCTAGCCCGCTCACGCTTCCGCCCCTACGTTCCTAGCCGCCCCCCTGGCCGTCACGCTCGTCCCCTAGCCGGCCCCCTGGCCGTTCGCACCCGTCCCTAGCCGCCCCCCTGGCCGTTCGCGCCTGTCCCTAGCCGCCCCCCTGGCCGTCGCGCTCGTCCCCTAGCCGGCCCCCTGGCCGTTCGCGCCTGTCCCTAGCCGGCCCCCTGGCCGTTCGCGCCCGTCCCTAGCCGGCCTCCTGGTCGTTCGCGCCTGTCCCTAGCCGGCCCCCCTGGCCGTTGCGCCCGTCTCTAGCTGGCCCCCTGGCCGTCGCGCCCACTCCTAGCCGGCCCCCTGACCGTCGCGATCGCTCCTAGCCGCCCCCCTGACCGTCGCGCCCGTCCCTAGCTGACCCCTGGCCGTTCGCGCCCGCCCCTAGCTGGCCCCCTGGCTGTCGCGCTCGCCCTTAGCCGGCCCCCTAGCCGTCGCGCCCATCTCTAGCTGGCCCCCTGGCCGTCGCGCCCGCTCCTAGCCGCCCCCCTGCCCGTCGCGATCGCTCCTAGCCAGCCCCCTGACCGTCGCGCCCGTCCCTACCCGACCCTTGACCGTTCGCGCCCGCCCATAGCTGGCCCCCTGGCTGTCGCGCTCGCCCTTAGCCGGCCCCCTAGCCGTCGCGCCCGTCTCTAGCTGGCCCCCTGGCCGTCGCGCCTGCTCCTAGCCGGCCCCCTGGCCGTTCGCGCCCATCCCTAGCCGGCCCCCCTGGCCGTTCGCGCCCGTCCCTAGCCGGCTCCCCTGGCCGTCGAGCCCCTCCTAGCCAGCGCCCTAGCCGTTTTGCGCCCGCTCCTCGCAGGCCCCCTGGCCGTTTGAGCCCGCCCCTAGCCGTCGCGGCTGCTTCTAGCCGCCATCGCCGCCGTCTCCAGCCGCCTCACAGTCGCTCCTGCCGTCGCGGTCGCCCCTCGCCGCCGTCGCGGCTGTCCCTGGCCGTTGTCGCGGCTGCCCCTGCCTGCCGTCGCTGCTGTCCGTGGCCGCTGTCGCGGCTGTCCCTGGCCGCCGTCGCGGCCGTGTCTACTTGCTGCCCGCCGGCCAGCCCCTGCATTCGTGCCGTCGCCGGCCCGCCGCTGCCTCGGGTTCGGCCCGCTCTTCCCGATCAGCACCGCCCTCCGAACCCCCCCCCCCCCCGGTACCGTACTGCATCGCTTTGCAACGCACTGCACCGCTTTGTACCGCACTGCACCGCATTGCACCGCACAGTACCGCACTGTACCGCATTGCACCGCACTGTGCCGCACTGCACAGCACTGCACCGCGCTGCACCGCACTGTCCTACCCTCTATTGTCACTGATGGCGGCGATGCTTTGCTTTGACGCTAAGGGCCAGCCGATTGAGTTTGATGCGTGGCTTGCTGACCTCCGTCGCCATCTCACTGGTCAGCGGCAGGATGGCCATTCGCTGTCTGTCCATCTTGACGGTACCCTCCCCTGCCCTGACCCCCCCGCTGCACTGTCTCCCGACCCCTCGTCCGCTGAGCGTGAGTCCGCTGCAGCCGCTGCCCTTGCTCGCTCTGTCTGGCTGTCCCGTGACGCTGTTGCACAGCTTGCTATTAGCAATGCCCTCCGCCTGTCCGAGCGACCTCGCTTCAGGTCTATCACCACTACCCATGCTTTCCTAGATGCTGTTATCCAGCACTATTCCACCCCACCTGCTGCCTCGGTCGGTCGTATGATCCTCCCCATGCTCTTTCCTGACCTTGCGACGTTCCCCACTGTCGCCGACCTGGCCGCTCACCTGCGCACCATAGACGAGACCTGGCGTGCTGCCTGCACCCTCGCACAGCTTCTAGCCCACCAGCCACCCCTCACCTCTACTCTCTACCTGCTAACCACCCACCTTCCTGACCGTCTTGCCACTGCCCATGACCGCTTTCTTAGCGTCCACCCCGCAGACCTTACCCTCACTGACTTTGTTGAAACCCTGTCCGCTATAGAGGCCCGCCACCGCTCCATCGCTCAGACCAGCGGTACAGTGCCGGTCCCTATCTTTCAGGGTTGTGCCCCCGCTCAGTGCACCTTCTCCGACGGTTCAGCTGCTGTGGCTGAGACTGCCGCAGCAGCACAAGTTCGTCCGGGGAAGGGTCGCTACCCCAAGGCTGGACGTGGCCATGGGGGTGGGGGTGTGGGTGCAGGTGGTGCTGGCGTTGGGTCACCTAGTGGTGGTGCTGTCGCGGGTACCCTGACAGGTGCAGCCGTGCAGCCGTCTCAGCAGTCGTCGGTGTTGCAGCCACACCCGCACCAGCCGCAGCAGCCGCAGCCGCCGCAACTGCAGCCGTCGCCGCAGCCGCAGCAGTCGCAGCAGCAGCAGAGGCGGACGAGTCCTCTTCCGCCTGGGTGGCCCAGCGCTGGTGGCAGCGCTGGACGTGGTGGTGGTGCGCGTGGTGGGCTGCCGAGTGGTGGTTCGGGTGCCGCGCGCTATCAGTACCTCCTTCAGACCGGTCCTCGCCGTGGCTTCGTTTGCGGTAAGATCGGTCATACCTCCGTCCGCTGTTTCCGTCCTCTGGACGACCTATTTCGTCAGCGTTTCGGCCCGTCGCCCGAGCTTCCAGACTGGCACAGCTTGCTTAGTCGTAGGGTTTAGATTTTTGATCTTGATATGGATGAGATTGTTGCTGCTCTGCATGTGATGTATGCTGATGACGCTAGTGTGCATCCGTCTTATTACCCCTTGTTGCCTAGTCTAGGTGTGCCTTCCTTAGACTCCCCTGCTGCATCAGGCGTAGGATCCCCTGCTTTGTTTAGCCTTGGTGCTTCCGTCGCTGCTTCGCCTTCGGCCGCCACTGCCGCGCTCTCCTTCACCCTCGACTCTGGCACTTCCCGGTGCTTCTTCCGTGACTCCACCATGTTGACACCACTTCCTGTCCCTGCCGCAGTCTCCCTGGCTGACCCCTCCACTGGCCCTGTAGTCGCCCGCAGTTCCACCACCCTCCCCTGCCCGGCGGTTCCTTCGGGCTCTCTCATAGGCCTGCACATCCCCTCGTTCTCCAGGAACCTAGTTGGTGTCGGCTGCCTCCAGGACCTTGGCGTCACCACTACGTTCCCTGGTCACGAGCGGTACGCTGTCTGTACCGAGGCCGCCTCTGGTGCCCCCCTTACCACGTTCCCCCAAGACCCGGTGTCCATACTGTTCACACTGGACACTGTGACCCCCCCGGCTGGGACCCCCCCTCAGGTGGCTGCGTCTACCCAGGTTGCTGCTGCCTGCTCCTGTCGGTCACTCACCCACACGACTCTCGTGTGGCACCACCGTCTAGGTCACCCTGCGCTCCCGCAACTGCGTCACATGTCACAGCACGGTCTCGTCCTCGGTTTCCCCCTTGACTCGTCCGACTTGCACTTCTACCACCCGCAAGGCAGCCCCAAACGTGGAACGCACACGCGTCACCTGGAGACCCGGACCAAAGAAGGGTCGGCGAAACCTGCGGCTGCTGGGGGTGCGGCCATAGGTTAAGCTAGTGAACGGCGTAGCGAAGGGCGGACGTCCACAGAAAATGGGGTGCACCGGCATGGATCATGGAGGTACGAGCCACCTCCATGACAAAACCGATGCGTCACTCAGCGACCCTATTCTGTTGCGGGGAGTCCGCCAAGGTGAACGTGGTGGGGGAACGTGGTGAAGGGAGCACCAGTGGCGGCCTTGGTACAGACAGCGTTCCGCTCGTGACCAGGGAACGTAATGGTGACGCCAAGGTCCTGGAGGCAGCCAACACCAACTAGGTTCCTGGAGAACGAGGGGATATGCAGGCCTGTAAGTGAACCCGAGGGAACCGCCGGACAGAGAAGGGTGGTGGAACTGCGGGCGACTACCGGGCCGGAGGAGGGGTCAGTAAGAGAAACTGCAGCAGAAGCAGGAAGCGGCGTCAGCGTAGTGGAGTCGCGAAAGAAACACCGAGAAGCGCCAGAGTCCAAGGTGAAGGAGAGCGCAGCAGTGGCGTCCGGAGTCGGACTAGCGATGGAAGAACCAAGGCTAAACAAAGCAAGGGATCCTACGCATGACGCAGCAGGGGAGGGACGACTTGGCATTCCTACACTAGGCAACGAGGGGTAGAAAGAAGCAGTCACACAAGAGTCATCAGCGTACATCACATGCAGCGCAGCAACAATCTCATCCATATCCATATCAAAGATCTGAACGCTACGGCGAAGCAAGCTGTGCCAGTCGGGGAGTTCGGGCGACGGGCCGAAGCGTTGACGAAACAAGTCGTCCAGGCAACGAAAGCAGCGGACGGAGGTGTGACCGATCTTACCGCAAACAAAGCCACAGCGAGGACCAGTCTGGAGCAGGTACTGACAGCGTCCGTCACCCGAACCGCCACCCGACAGCCCACCACGCGCACGACCACCACGTCCAGCGCCACCACCAGCGCCAGGCCACCCGGGCGGGAGACCACCCGCTCGCCTCTGCTGCTGCGGCTGGTGCGAGGGCTGCTGTTGCGGTTGGTGCGTGTCCGGCTGCGACACCTGCGGCTGCTGAGACGGCTGCTCGGCTGCACCTGTCAGGGTCCCCTCGTCAGTGCTACCACTAGGCGACCCGACTCCACCACCACCTCCACCTGCACCGCCACCCCCACCGCCGCGCCCAGCCTTGGGGCGGTGGCCCTTCCCGGAACAGATCTGCGCTGCAGCTGCAGGCTCAGCCACAGCAGTAGAACCGTCAGAGAAGGTGCTCTGAGCGGGGGCACAACCCTGAAAGATAGGGACCGGCACAGTACCGCTGGTCTGGGCGATAGAGCGCTGGCGGGTCTCTATGGCAGACAGGGTGTCGACAAAGTCAGAGAGGGTGAGGTCACCGGGGTGGATGCTAAGGAAGTGGTCGCGGGTAGTAGCAAGACGGTCAGGGAGGCGGGTGGCAAGCAGGTAGAGGGTAGAGCAGAGGGGCGGCTGAAAGGCTCTAAGCTGGGTCTCAGTGCAGGCAGCGCGCTAG
This sequence comes from Closterium sp. NIES-67, assembly GCA_027943415.1. NCBI lineage: Eukaryota > Viridiplantae > Streptophyta > Zygnematophyceae > Desmidiales > Closteriaceae > Closterium > Closterium sp. NIES-67. Next base: position 525,163 of record BQMB01001573.1, on the reverse strand, counting down.
GTCGCGTCTATCGTGCGTAGGTGAGCAGCGAGGTCAGCGATAGTAGGGAAAGATGCAAGGTCAGGGAAGTGCATCGGTAGGATCAGGCGACCTACAGAGGCAGCAGGTGGGGTGGAATAGCGTTTGACCACGGCATCGAGAAATTCCTGCGCAGTCGCGACTGACCTAAAGCGGGGGCGCTCAGACAGGGGGAGGGCATGACTGATCGCAAGCTGCACGACGGCGTCACGCGACAGCCAGACTGAGCGGGCAAGGGCAGCAGCTGCGGCGGACTCACGGTCAGCAGACGTGGGGTCAGCGGGCAGGGGAGCAGGGGGGTCAGGGCAGGGGAGCGTACCGTCAAGATGGACCGCCAGAGAGTGGCCGTCCTGCTGCTGACCAGTGAGATGACGACGGAGGTCAACCAACCACGTGTCGAACTCGAGCGGCTGACCCTCTGCGTCAAAGCGGAGCACGGAGTCCGCCATCAGGAGCGATGCAGCAGCGGTGCAGTGCTGTGCAGTACGGTGCAGAGCGGTGCTGTGCGATGCAGCGCGGCGCTGTGCTGTGCAGAGCAGTGCAGTGCGGTGCAGTGCAGTTCTATGCGGTGCAGTACGATGCTGCGCGGTGCAGTGCGGTGCTGGAGGCCGGGGGCGGGCCGGCTGACGAGGAACGGGCGCGGGGCCGACGAGGAGCGGGCGCAGGGCCAATCAGGAACTGGCGCGAGGGCCGGCAAGGAACGGGCACGGGGGCCAGCGAGGAACGGGTCGAGGGGCCGGCTAGGAACGGGCGCTAGGGCCAGCTGGAACGAGCGCGCGGGTCCAGCTAGGAGTGGGTGCGAGGGGCCGGCTAGAGCGGGCGTGAGGGCCGGCTGGAACGGGCGCTAGGGGGCGAGGGGCCGGCTAGGACAGGCGCTGGGGGCTGGCGGAAACGGGCGCGAGGGCCGGCTGAAACAGGCACGTGGGCCGGCTAGGAACGAGCGCGAGGGGCCGGCTGGGACGGACGCGCGGGCCGGCTAGGAACGGGCGCTAGGGGGCGACTGAACGGGCGCGAGGGCCGGCTAGGACGGGCGCGAGGGTGGGGGCCGGCAGAAACGGGCGCTAGGGGCCAGTGGGGAACGGGCGCGGGGCCGACTAGGAAAGGGCGTGGGGCCGGTTAGGAAGGGGCTCGGGGCCGATGGCGGGGGGGGCGCGGGGCTGGCTAGGAACGGGTGCGGGGCCAGCTAGGAATGGGCGCGGGGCCGGCTAGGAACGGGCGCGGGGCCAGCTAGGAACGGGCGCGAGGGCTGGCTTGAAACGGCGCAGCTAGGGGGGAACGGGCGGCTAGGACCTAGGGCGGAAGCGTGAGCGGGCGGTGGGACCTACCTACTCATGATACCATATCAGAATTGAATAATGAGTTCAAGACAAGAGTACAAGGGTATATGACCTAAGGGTTGTACCCTCTAAGGCACAAACCTATACAGTCTATACAAACATAACAATATATGTTTCACAACAATACCCGCCGGAATTAAGCTCCCATGGGTGGCTTGAGCGGGTATGGGTGTTTAATTAAACTGGATCTAGTTACCACCCTACTTTTGGGCTTGAAAACAGATGAACACCCCCCGCCACTTAGAATCCTTATTTCGACAGGGAACAACAGAATTTGCCGTGCATAGTTGCGTGCGTAAATGTGAGGGCGAGTGGGGGAAAACGAGCTGGTGGTCAACCCGAATGTGTCCGAACCAGGCCCCCAAATTGCAGCCTTTTTACGCCGATTCAGCCTTTTTTCAGGCCTTTTTCTGGTACCTACGCTGATCGCTCAGCCTTTGTTTTTACCCTTAGTCTGATTTTTCAGCAAAGTTTTGTGTTCCTACACTGATTTTTCAGCGTTTTCGTACAAGTATACACGGATGCCCCAGTGCTATATGGGGGATGTACGCTGAACGCAAATTTCGGCTAAGTCCCCCATATCTAGAGACAACCCTCCCACCCAGGCACTTCGAATGGGCGAAGTCCGAACGCCAAGAGACAATCCTCCAAACCCCCATGCAACAACTGAATATCGGCTAAGCCATTTATACTAGAGACGTTTCTCCAACACTCCTAGCAACCCCTGGTTTTTGGCTAAGTACTCACAAAAAAGACGATCCTCCGCCCCCCCCGCAAAACTTAGAATTTTCGGCCGAGTCCTCCATGTTTAGGCTAGAGAGACATTCCACCCAAAACTTCCCCCCCTCCCAAAACTTTTGCCTACAAAACCTGACACAATATGTAATTTTCTGAAAGTGTGTAACACTTACTAAAATGTGTATTGTGAGAGTGTAGCAAGGGCCAATACAGCAAAGGCAGAGTCGAAGCGCTACTCACCCTCTTTTGCCTACAAAAGAGGGACGTGAGGCCATTCGGCCTCACCCACGTTCTTCATTTCTAGTTTCTCTAGTTCAATTTCCGCAGTTTCTCGTCCAACCTGGCGAAGAACCAGTCCCTTCCCCGAGGCAAGGCTCCGACGACGCTCCTCACCGACATTTTGCAGCACAACCTCCCTAATATGGCGCCGGCGAACACGACTCCGAATCGTCCGACGAACAACCCCAACAATTCCGCAGAGCCCAGAACTTCGGCCGGGGCAACCGCCCGTCGCCAGAAACGTCCTGCTGAGGAAAGTTTTGGCGAGGGTCCCTCGGCTGTCGAGGTCCTGCTTGGCGCAATCGCGCTGCTCCAGAAGAAACTCGCGCGGGGGTAGATGGCGCGTGCGCGCTTGAGTGCAGCCACGTCGGCGATCGCCAGCTTGTAGGAACGGGACGTCAGCACACTCTTTGACCTCAAAGGCTCCCCCCCTCTCACGTGCCAGCAGCCACGCTTCAAGGGCGTGTGCTTCCGCTATGGCCAGCCAGGTCACATGGCTAACACGTATCCCATGGGCGGGCGTGGAGCACAAGGCCCCTCACCGGTGGTGTGAGCAGGGGTAAGGGCGATGCCCTTCGCCAATATGCAAGAAGCATATTGGGCTGCACCGGGGGTGCATGGCTGGTGGCCGGCCTTAGGACAAGGCAAATGGCCTAGTAGACTAGGATAGCCCTAGGGGCAGAGAAGGCCGTGGGCCTAGAACCTTGTGTTATTCCATGTATGGAACATGCATGCCGTTATGGCGCATTGAAACTAAGATTGCACAAAAAAAAAAAAAAAAAAAAAAAAAAAAAAAAAAAAAAACCTTTTGCAAGGCCTTGATGAAAGAGAGAGAGAGAGAGAGAGAGAGAGAGAGAGAGAGAGAGAGAGAGAGAGAGAGAGAGAGAGAGAGAGAGAGAGCGAGAGAGAGAGAGAGAGAGAGAGAGAGAGAGAGAGAGAGAGAGAGAGAGAGAGAGAGAGAGAGAGGTGACGAAGGCTCGAGCGCTGAAGGGAGAAGGCATGAATATCAGCCGTGCCCCATTTGCAATTGAACATGAGCCACTCTTGCTTTGCCAACTGAATGGGAGCTATGCCCCCCCCTGGAATTGACTATGACACATCCACCCTTTAGGCAAATTGTCTGGTCTCGCTCACTTGGGTACCTAAGTGATTCTTGCCACCCGACCCTTTGGTCCAGCAGAAATCAGGAAAGGATGGTTACGCAACGAACATGACCCCTATGAGTACGCGGTTACAGACAAGGACGTAACTATCATGCATAGTCGATTGCGTCACGCCCTACACTGGTGGTGCACATGGTGCGAGAGCAGTTTCATCTTGTCCATCTTTTGAAAGGATATTGGCTTCCCTGGAAGGAAGTCGTGCCACATGCCTTTGAGGATAGCAATCATGCTGGAGTTCGCACACACCTGGACTTCACTCGTGAAGCGATTCGCGACCTCGTCACCTCGGGTGCCGCCGTCAAGGTCCCTACGAAGGACGCGCTCATGTGTGTCAGTCCACTTAACGTGGTGGAGCAGCGCGACGAATGTCGCCTCATTCTTAATTTGCGCAAAGTCAACAACTACCTCGACATCCCCAAGTTCAAGTATGAAGGCTTGAACAGGGTAGCCGAACTCATCCGCCCAGGCGATTGGATGCTCTCCATCGACCTAAAGTCAGGCTACCACCATGTCGAGATCCACCCCTCGTGCTGGAAGTTCTTGGGATTCCAGTTTGAAGGAGACTACTATTCCTTCATATCGCTCTCGTTCGGGCTTGCCATTGCCCTGTTTGTCTTCACACAACTGATCAAACAACTGATCAAACAACTGATCAAACAACTGGTAAAGCGATGGCGGGCAAGCGACGTGCGGGTTGTTCCATATGTCGACGACTTACTATTCCTCTGCAACTCCCACTCGGATGCACGCTCGACCTGTGCAGCTGTTGTTAAGGACCTGAAGGCAGCAGGTTTTGTTATAAATGGCAAAAAAGTCACATCTACACCCCTCGCGCCAGATAGCTTTCCTCGGCCTGGAGATTGATGCCGCCCAAGGCACCTTCTCCGTCGGACTCGAACGTCGAGCACAACTTTTTGCTTCACTCCAAGCCCTCATCACCCAGGGACAAGAGGAACGACCGGTTCCTATTCGGTCCCTTGCGAGAATCACAGGAATGCTGGCCTCCATGAATCTGGCATTGGGCGCTACGGCACGTGCCTTTAGTCACGAGCTCCTTCGACTTATTGCCGACGCCACCTCTTGGCACACCAAGGCACACTTGTCGTCGACAGCAGTGCAGGAGCTGCATTTTTGGCTTGCGCAGTTCGACAAGTTCAACGGAACCCCATTCCATCTCAGTCACCATTTCGATGCCGTCATCCATGTCGATGCAAGCGCACACAGCTGGGGCGCCACCCTGACATAACTTCCCGTGACGCCCATTGAAGCTAGTGCTCGCATGCCCGAGGAACTACTGCCCACCTCCAGCACTCGACGGGAACTCGAAGGAGTCTTATGGGCTCTCCAAACTTTCGCCGCCCGCATACCCAAGTGCCGCGTGCTCGTTCGGGTAGACAATCAAGGCGTGGTATTCATCCTACGCAAAGGTAGATTGCGCCACCCCACACTTACGCTACTATGTCAAGCAATCATTCGCCTCTGCATGGAACACCAGACAAGGCTAGCTGTCGAATGGATCCCGCGAGAACTGAATGCGCACGCCAACGAACTTTCGAAAATCCAAGACCACGATGACTACTCCCTCCAAGCCCCGTGGTTCCGGCTCTTGGATCGCCGCCTGGGTCCCCACTCTATCGATCTCTTCGCAAATGTGCACAACGCCCAGCTGAAGAGGTTTTGCTCCAAGATTCCACACCCTACGGCCGCAGTGTTTGACGCTTTTCCGTTCAGCTGGCAGCACGAGCGCGGCTTTGCGTTTCCCCCTCCCAGCCTCATTCCAGCCATATTACGGCACGCTAAACGCACACACGCTGAGGTGACCTTGGTCATTCCCGAGTGGCCGAGAGCATTATGTTGGCCACTCCTCCAACAGGCACCTGACGCTTGGGTGCCAGAAGTAACGGCACACATTCCCCTCACCCACGGCAGCCAATGCCTACGCCCCGGCACACATGCACTCGCTTTTGCAGGACAGGGCTTTCCTCCTAATCAGATGATTGCACTGCATGTCACGTATAAAAATAAATAATAATTGTACTCTACGCTGTACCTTTTCAGGCATTATAACAAAGCTGCAAACGCAACTACTACACGTAATCACCCATGTCTGTGCCCCTTCCACCCTCCGCACGTGTGAGCCCTACTGGCTCAAATTTCGCTCCTTCTGCATGAAGGTGAAGCTGAGCTACTTGCCTGCAACGGATATGACCTTGGCACTCTACCTTATTCATGCACTAAATTACCAGGCCACCACATCTGCCATATCGCTTACATGCTCCGCCGTCGCCTTCGCGCATCGCATGACTGGCAAGCCCTCTCCCTCGACTGGACCATTTACATTACAAGTGCGCAAATTTGCCAAACGCTATGGCCCGCGCCCCACCCGGAACAAGGAACCTTTGTCGCTGCACCAAGTGCGCCCGCTCATTGCACTTTCTCTGACGGCTCTGCTTCTGTGGCTGAGACAGCCGCTGCACCGCAGTTTCGTCCGCGAAAGGGCCGCCGCCCCAAGGCTGGGCACGGCGGTGGTAGTGGAAGGGGTGGGGATGGAGGAGGTGGTGGAGCCGGGTGGCCCGCTGTGGGTGTTGACGAGGGCGCTGGGCCTGGCACCACCGAGCAGCAGTCTCAGCAGCAGCAGCAGGTTCCACCGCTGCATCAGCAGCCGCCACAACAGCAGCCACAGCAGCCATTGCAGTAGGTGAGCGATCGCAGTAGCCGTGCGCGCGGCGTGACGTCGGGTGGTGGTTCGGGCAACAGGCACTGCTAGTACCAGCTCTAGACCGGTCCTCGCTGTGGCCTCGTGTGCGGTAAGATCGGCCACACCCCCACCCGCTATTTTAGTCGCCTGGACGACCTGTTTCGTCTTCGCTTCGGCCCATCACCCGACCTCCCCGACTGGCTCAGCTTGCTCCGTCAGGGTGCTCAGATCTTTGATATGGACATGGATGAGATTAGTTCTGCGTTTTATGTGCTGTATGTCGATGACTCTAGTTCCGCTTACCCAATGTTGCCTTGTGTAGGTGTGCCTAGCTCAGACTCCCCTGCTGCGTTAGGCGTAGGATCCCCTGCTTTGTTTAGCCTAGGCTCCTCTCTCGCTTCTTCGGCTCCTGCCGCCACTGCCGCGCTCTCCTTCACCCTTGACTCCGGCGCTTCCCGGTGCTTCTTCCGGGACTCCACTACTCTCACGCCGCTTGCAGCTCCCGCCGCAGTTTCCTTGGCTGACCCTTCCTCAGGCCCTACCGTAGCTCGTAGCTCCACCACCCTTTCCCGTCCGAGGCTGCTCCCCATCTCTGCTCCATGCTACTAGTCCCTGAGGGTGACCCAGACGCTTTCGACATCCTGACCCCTCGCACCTACGCTAAGGCCACCTCGGGACCCTGGGCCTCTCAGTGGATAGCCGCTATGGAATAGGAGATGGCATCTTGGAGATCCACGAGCACCTACGTTGACGCAATTCCCCCACCTGGGGTGAACGTAGTCGATGGCCGCTGGCTCTTCAAGGTGAAGTGCCCCCCTGGAGAGCCGCCTGTGTTCAAGGCATGCTACGTGGCTAGAGGCTTCAGTCAGCGTGAGGGGGTGGACTTCTTTCAGACCTTCGATCTGACCCCGAAGATGACTACTCTTTGGGTGCTGCTGCTACACGTAGCAGCACAGGGCGACTACGAGTTACACTCCCTCGACTTCTCCACAGCTTTTCTTCAGGATAGCCTACACGACACGCTACGTGCTACCCTAGCTAACTTGCAGTTCTTTCCGACCTCGGCCGACCCCTCGCTCTTTGTTCGTGCCATTTACGTAGACGACCTGGTCTTTGCTACTACAAACAAGGACGCGCTAGCCTTCATGAAGGCAGAGCTGTTGAAGAGACACACCTGCACCGACCTAGGAGAACTGTGCCACTACCTTGGCCTGCAGATCTCTAGGGACAGAGCAGCGCGCACCATCACTCTCTCACAATCATACTTGGTGCGCCAGGTCCTTTAGCGGTTCGATCTTCGTTCTCCTCCGCACAGCCCACACCTCTGCCTCTCAACTCCTGTTCCTGAGGAGTCAGTAGAGCCCAGTGGTCCTTACATAGAGTTGGTGGGTTGCCTCATCTACCTGATGACTTGCACTCGCCCGAATCTCGCATACCCTCTCAGCATTCTGGCTCGCTTTATGGCCACAGGCAGACACCGACCACAGCACTGGTCGGCCGCTAAGAGGGTTTTGCGTTATCTTGCGAGTACATCGGGCCTGGGGCTAGTGCTGGGAGGACGCAGGCCAATGGTCCTTACTGGGCACACAGACGCTTCTTGGGCAGACGACGCTGAGACCCTCAGGTCCTCCCAGGGCTACTGCTTCAGCCTTGGTTCATGTGTTGTTTTGTGGAGAGCTACCCGCTCCTCGTCTGTTGCCCAGTCCAGCTGCGAGGCTGAGATCTACGCCGGTGCCATGGTGGCACAGGAGCTCCGCTGGCTGACCTTCTTGATCACCGACTTATGTGAGTGGCCTAGCTCTGCCCCGGTCCTGTACGCTGACAACAGGGCCATGATCCTCCTGTGTTAGGAGCCTCGACTTGAGGGCAGGGTGAAGCACATCCAGCTGCGGTAATTCCTCCTGTGCGAGCTACAGTAGCGCCGCCAGGCATGCATAGCACACTTGGCCTCCGGTGCCAACACAGCTGATATCTTTACGAAGGCACTTGCGCCTAAAGATCGTTCAGCGGCACCGTGTACAGCTTGGTCTTGTTCATGTAGCCTATCATTTGTTAGGGCCTTGATTGTGTACAGACCTTTATATATATATATTAGCCTGACTGGCCTTGTGGCCTCTTCCAGTGGCTGGACTAGTAGTGCCGCCCTGGTCTTGCTCTTGTCTTGGTCTGTACTTGTTTGACTGGTCTTTAGACCCTTGCCTCAGAGGCTGGACTAGTAGTGCCACCCTGAGCTGCTTGTCCGCTTGCTAGGCACTGCCCCTATATAGTCTATGGGGTGTGTCAAAACATAACTTTGTATGTTATTGTAGACTGTATAGGTTTATGCCTTAGAGGGTACAACACACTAGCCTATATTCCCTTGTACTCTCACATTCTAGTCATTCTAGCATTCTAACAGTTCATTCTCGACTCGCGCGCCCTCCCGCCAAAACAAACCTCCGCTGCCGCCCACTGATTGGAGGCAGTAAGGACGAGAAGAGGCCTGCAGCACTCGTTGATTGGCTGCTTTGCCTGCCTCTTCCTTGACTTCACTAGTTTAGCTGACTCGCAAGCAAAAGGACCACACTGTAGGGTACGCGATGAGGACACGAGATGTTGAAATGTGACACAAAACAAAGTGGTGTAACATGCACAACTATTTTGGCATTGAAAAACGCATATGCACGTTCCATAGAACTATGGTCTTATATTTTTTTGGCCTTTAATTCCACCCACCCCAAAATTTTCATAAAATTTTATTAGCTCCCTAGGGTACTTTATCCGGGAGAATACGGCATTGGAAAGGCATTACAAGGATTTATAGCTCTAGTGAAAGTACCTGTTCTCCTAGTTGCGCGCTATGAGAGCGACCTGTTAGGAATTAGCAATTCTTTACTGAGGCGCACTGCTAGCGGGTACACCGAACGTACACGGCACTCGGCTAGGCCCTAGTTCTGTCATAGTATACGCTACACCGAACCTTTTCCGCGTCATTCCGAAGCGCTCCGCATCCTCGGATGCCTTCTCCGAACGTGTGCATTACGCGGTTAGGATTCGCTCTGGTGTTTCTATTGTCAAAACATATATATATATATATATATATATATATGTCTTATAGGCTAGATAGGTGCGTACTCTTAGAGAGTACAACCACTTAGCACAAAAGCACCTTGTATCGCTCATTCTATTCATTCATTCTCACGTTAACATTGTATCACGCTAGGTTAGGTCCCCCCCCGCCCACCCGCGCTTCCGCTTCATGCCTAACCTAGCATGGCGCGATGTTAGGTCCTAGCCGCCCCGTTAGCGCTCCGCTGGCCCCATTCGCGCCATGCTGGCCCCTTAGCACCCCGCTGGCCCCGTACGCCCCGCTGGCCCCTTAGAGCCCCGCTGGCTCCTTAGCGCCCCGCTGGCCCCGTTAGCGCCACGCTGGCCCCTCAGCGCCCTGCTGGCCCCGTACGCCCCGTTGGCACCGTCGAGCCCCACTAGCCTCGTGCGCCCCGCCGGCCCCGTACGCCTCGCTGGCCCCGTTCGCCCCGCTGGCCCCGTCGAGCCCCGCTAGCCCCGTGCGCCCCGCCGGACCCGTTCGCCCCGCTGGCCCCGTTGCTCCCCGCTAGCCCCGTGGGCCCCGACGGCCCCGTCCGCCCCGCGGGCCCTGCTCGCCCCGCTGGCCCCGTTCACGCCCCGCTGGCCCCGTGCACGCCCCCCTAGCCCTATCGCGCCCCTCTAGCCCCCTGCGCCCCACTGGCCCCGTACGCGCCTCCGGCCCCATGCGCCCTGCCGGCCCCGTTCGCGCCTCGTTAGCCCCGTCGCGCCCCACTAGCCCCGTGCGCCCTGCTAGCCCTGTGCGCCTTGCCAGCCCCCAGCTAGCCGGCCCCTCACTCGCCGGCCCCCAGCGCCATCGGCCCCTGCTCCGCCGGCCACAGCCCGCACCGGCCCCACGCCGCATTCCCGCCGAGCCGCCGTGTAGCTGTGCCGCCGGGTAGCTGCGCCGCCGTGACCCTCTGAAGCCTCCGACCTACCGGCCTTGGCTCCCTTCTGAGCCGGCACATCTGCCGGCTGCCTCCACTACTCTCCACCGCTCTTCACCGCACTCCACTGCACTCCACCAAACTCCACCGCACTCCACCGCTCTCTACTGCACTCCATCACTCTCCACTCCTCTCCATTGCTCTCCACCGCACTCCACCACTCTCCAACGCTCTTAGCTGCCTTCATTCGCCTTTCCTCCTCTCCCTATCAGCGGCAGTCAGCTGCTGCAGCCGGGGTGATGGCAGACTCATTGCTCCGCCTGGACGCGGTGGGCCGGGCGATCGACTTCGAGGCGTGGCTTGTCGACTTGCGCCAGCACCTTACAGGTTAGTGCCAGGACGGTCACTCCATGGCTGTTCATGTTGATGGCTTGCTTCCCCGCCCTGCTACGCCCGTTGCCCACCCTGACAATCCCACCACTGCTGAGCGTGAGGCCTTACCTACTGCTGCACTTGCTTGTGCTGTCTAGGAGTCGCGCGATGCAGTCGCGCGACGCAATTGCGCAGCTTGCTATCAGTCACGCACTTCCCCTGTCTGAGCGTCCCCGCTTTACCACAGTAGTGAACGCCAAAGGATTTTTAGATGCCGTTATCGCGCGCTATTCCACCACAGTCTCCACCTCTGCTAGCCGCCTAATCCTCCCCATGCGATTCCCTGATCTTGCGTCCTTCCCAACTGTCGTCGATCTTGCCACTCACCTCCGCGCAATAGAGTCTAGCTACCGCACCGCTAGCATTGAGGCACAGCTTACTGCCTTTCCACCACTGCTGTGCGCTATCCTTTATCTGATTGCCACGCGCCTTTTTGACCGCCTAGCCACTGCCCGCGACCACTTCCTTAGTCAGCACCTCGGTCACCTCACCCTCACCGCCTTTGTCACTGCCCTATCTGCGATAGAGACCCGCTTGCGCACTATCGCTCAGTCTAGCGGTACTGCGCAGGTCTCTATCTTTCAGGGCTGTGCTCCCTCCCACTTACTCTGACGTCACTGCTGCTGTTGCTCAAACCGCCGCTGCGGCCTCAGCGCAGCCGCGCCTGGGTAGGGGCCGCTGCTCCAAAGGGGGGTGTGGCGAAGGGAAGGGTGGTGGGGTTGATGAGAGTGGAAAAGGTGGGGGCGGGGAAGGTGGTTCCAACGAGGGGACCTGGGCTGGTGCCCCGGAGCAGCAGCAGCCGCAGCCTCAGCAGTAGCAGCAGCAGCAGCCGCAGCCTCAGCAGCAGGAGCAGTAGCAGCAGTCACCGTGGGGACCCCCGCCGACGTGGTGGACTAGCGGCGGTGGTGGCGGTGGTCATGGTGGTGGCGGGCGCAGCTCAGTATCGGGTGGCGGCTCCAATGCGGTCACTTGTCAGTACCAGCTTCAGACCGGCCCCCGCCGTGGCACCATCTGCAACCGTCCCGGTCACACCGCCACCCACTGCTACCGCTGCCTGGACGACCTTTTCCGCCACCATTTCAGTCCCACTGCGGACCCTCCTGACTGGTACACCATGGCATGCCACAGTGTGGCTGTCTTTGAGCAGGACATGGATCAGATTAGGACTGCTATGTCTGCTATGTCTCTATTGTGATTGGACCTTATTGCTCGGTGTTGCCTTGCATAGGTGTGTCCTCTATGTGTAGTTTAGGCTCCCCTGCTGCGCCAGGCGTAGGATTCTCTGCCCTTTTTAGCTAAGGCTCTACGCTCGGCCCCCTGCTGACTGACGTTACTGCGTCGCTCTCTTTTACGCTCGACTCTGGAGCGTCCGTCTGTTTCTTTCGCAACCACACTGTACTCACGCCACTTGCTGATCCCGCCGCTGTAGCGCTTGCTGAGCCCTCCTAAGGTCAGGTAGTAGCCCGTAGCTCCACTACCCTACCTGTCCGGCGGTCCCCTCGAGCTCTCTTACAGGCCTGCGCATCCCCTCGTTCTCTAGAAACCTAGTTGGTGTCGGCTGTCTTCAGGACCTTGGCGTCACAACTACGTTCCCCGGACACGAGCGGTACGCGGTTTGTACCGAGGCTGCCACCGGTGCCCCTCTGACCACGTTCCTTTGGGACCTGTATATGGCATATTTATGCTTGAACCTGCGTCCCCCCAGGTGGCCGCGGCGACCCAGGTCGCTACGGCTTGCTCGTGTCGGTCGCTCACTCACCCGTCGTTGCAATGGCACCACCGCCTAGGTCACCCCGCACTCCTGCGTCTGCGTCACATGTCCCATCACGGCTCCGTAGTGCTTGTCAACGACTCTACGCGCTAAACTACGGTGTTTCCCCTGGAGCAGAAGGCCGACGTGCCCGACGTTTTTACGTCGTGGGTCGTAGCTGCGCGAGTCCACCGCGGCCTCCCTGTGCTTCGTCTCCACTCCAACCGTGGCAACGAGATTGCCTCTGATTGACTTTGTCAGTTCTGTCGTGCGGAAGGCATCACCCAATCGTACACCCTGCCGGACTCCCCACAGCAGAATGGGGTCGCTGAGTGACGCATCGGTTGGTTATGAAGGTGGCTCGTACCTCCATGATCCATGCCGTTGCACCCTATTTTCTGTGGTTGTTCGCTGTTCGCAATGCCGCTCACCAGCTTAACTTGTGGCCACACTCCCACCGGCCGCAGGTTTCGCCGACCCTTCTTTGGACCGGGTTCCCTGGTGACGCGTCTGCATTCCACGTCTGGGGCTGCCTCGCTGACGTTCGTGCCTCTGGCATGGACATGCTCTCTGCTTGCATTGTCCCCTATGTCTTCCTTGGTTTCCCCCTTGACGTGTCTGACTGGCACTTTTATCACCCGCCTTCTCACCGCTTCATTCACTCGCATGACGTCACTTTTGACGAGTCTGTCTCCTTCTACCACCGCTTTCCCCACCGAGGTCTCCCGGTTTCCCCGCCCCTGTTTCTGGTTCCCACCCCCTTGGTAGCCCCTGCTCCTCTCCCTCCCCGTCCTACCCAGTCTGGTGTGTCTCACGTCACTCCCCTTCCGTCGGTGGTCCCAGTGGAGGAGTCGGCTGACTCCGAGGGCCCCGCGGTCTCGGATTCGCCGTCTGTCTCCGCCCGGGTGCTCCTCCTCCACCGCCGCAGCCACAGCAGCAGCCGCCGTCGCCCTCGCAACAGCAGCCGCAGCCGTCGCCGCAGCCGCAGCCCCTACAGGGGTCCGAGCATTCTGGGGGTCCTGGGGTTACTGTTGTGGCTTATCCCGGTGGTATCGGAGGTGGCACCGGTGCTAGAGAGGGTACTCGTTCTGGGGGTGCTAGTCCTGGCGTTCATATTGTAGCTCATCCTGGCGGTCCTGGGGGTGGCACTCTGGTGCTGGAGAGGTTTCTTGATTTGGGGGTGCTCGAGTGGAGCGTTTTTGGGAGGTAGCCGTAGTGCAGCTGGAGGTTCTGGTGTCGACGTGGAGCAGTAGCAGCAGCAGTCACCGCCAGTGTCCGCCCTTCACCTTTTCGGTCTTCCCTCCCCTGACCACCCGCCTGCGCCTCCCCCGCCGCCGCCTCCCTTGCCTGTCTACGGCCGCATTCTGCTGCGGGGAGTCCAGCAGGGTGTACGACTGGGTGATGCCCTCCGCACGACAGAAAAGGCCAAGCCGATGAAAGGCGAACTTGGCGCCTTAGTCGGAGTGGAGACGAAGCACTGGCAGGCCACGGTGGACTCGCGCAGCTATGACCCACGGGATAAGAACGTTAGGCACGTCGCCCTTCTGCTCCAGGGGAAACACCATGGTGTAGCGCATGTAGTCGTCGACGAGCACTAGAAAGTAGCGCTCTCGACATGGCCTAGAGACGGGGGCTGGGCCCCAAACGTCCAAGTGCAGGGTCTAGAGCGGCACAGTGGTGGAGGGCAACGAGGAGGAGTGAGGAGCACGGTGCAGCCAGCCCTCGACACAGGGCGTGCACGGCGGCGTGGGGGAGGCAGGGAGGGCAGGGAGAAATGGGGGGAGACCTAAGACAAGACCGTGTTGGGACATGTTATGCAGATCGGGTACGCGGGGTGACCGAGGTGGTGGTGCCACAGAAGCGAAGGGTGAGTGAGCGACCGACACGAGCAAGCCGCAACAACTTGGGAGGACGCGGCCACCTGGGAGGACGCTCCCACCAGGGGGGACGCGGTGTCCAGGGTGAACAGGCTAGACACCAGGTCCTGGGGGAGAACGTGGTCATAGGGGCACTAGTGGCGGCCTCGGTACAAACTGCGTACCGCTCGCGTCTAGGAAACGTAATGGTGACGCCGAGGTCCGGAAGACATCCGACACCAACTAGGTTCTTGGAGAACAAGGGGATGTGCAAGCCCGTAAGAGAGCCCGAGGGAACCGCCAGACAGGGAAGGGTAGTGGAGCTACGTGGAACTACCGGATCAGCAAGCATTATAGCGGTAGGGGCGGAATTTGGCGTGAGCGCAGTGAGGTCGCGAAAGAAGCAGGCCGGCGCACCAGAGTCTAGTGTGAAAGAGAGTGAGGCGGTAGTGTCCGCAGGAGGAGGAGCTAGAGTGGAGCCAAGGCTAAACAAAGTAGGTGGTCCTACACCTGACGCAATAGGGGAACCTAGGCTACACGCAGTGGATACACCTACACTAGGCAACACAGGGTAATAGGGTCAAGACACACTAGAGTTATCTGCATACATGACATAAAGTGACGGAATAAATTATCCGTATGTTGGACAATTTTGTGGAAAATTGTCAGTTGCTGATTACTAGGAAGTTTATAATGTGACAGGCTTTAATGGCCTGGTAGACAAAGGCAACAGCACACGTACGATGCCAACACTAGCCATGTTTGGTTTTGTTATGCAAAAGTTCATAGCATTAGATCCATGGATGTACATTAGGATAGATAGTTCCCATTTCAAACAAGGCATAACATTGTCCATAATCAGTACCTAGTCCATCTACCCTTTGCCCTAACAACGGCCTTCACCCTCCTAGGCATACTATCTATCAATCCACTACAAACTTCTGCTACAATACTCTCCCACGTCTCCTGCACCCGCTCCCAAGTTTGGAGCATGCCTGAGGGGGGGTGCTCATACTTGGCGAGCTCATGTTTGAGGTGAGACCATAGGTGTTCGATGGGATTTAGGTCTGGGGAGGAGGAAGGCCACTGCAGCACTGAGTATTCCTACTCTGAAATGAACTCTTGCACAAGCCTACTCTTGTGCTTAGGGTCGTTATCTTGCTGAAAAATCACATCACTGGCGGTTAGAGAGTAAAAATCGATAGTCTGAGCAAGCTCATCCTGCAAGATCGCACGGTACAGCTGCCCATCCATACGCCCTTCGATCTTACACATAAAACCGGGGCCATCATAGGTCATACATCCCCATATCATTATGGACCCACCCCCATGCTTCACACACTGCTTCACCTGATGCGCTTGAAGAGCCGCGCCATCGTGGATCCACGCGAAGCTGCGGCCATCGTTGCAAAAGCGGTTGATCTTGGTCTCATCCGACCAGATCACCTGCTTCCATTCCTCTATAGTCCAGTCTAGGTGTGCACCGGCGAATTCCAAGCGATCTCGGATGTTACGCGTCGAAAGACATGGCTTCCTCGGTTGCTGTACAGCGACAAGCCCTGACAGCTTCAGTGCATTTCGTACTGTGCGCGGGCAGACCTTAATTCCCTGAAGTAACTCTAACTGTTTCGCAGCCTCTACACTCGTTTTGACAGCCCCTGAAGTCACGAAACGCACAAGACATCGTCGGTCACGCACCGAAAGCAAACGAGGGCGGCCTGATCGAGGTACCGTTGGTTGTATTGCTAGGTGGTTGGTGCGCTAGGATGCCTCTTCCGCATATTTCTGAACTGTAGTTTTCCCTATCCCTAATATGCTCGCAATCTGACGAAAAACTACGACCCTGATGAAGAAGGGTTAAGATTCTGTCCTTAATACGCGTTCTTATCGGGCGCATTGTGGTAGGAAGCTTGGCGAAGATTTCAGGAAGGGTATCGCGAAGTTCTACTTGCATAACCTAGTTCGAGCGAGAAATGCAGGAAAGAAGTCGGTCTAGGCTCTTGGTGGGAGGTAATTGTCCGAATCAAGAGAGTTGCCTAAAATTGTGCACACGTTTGTGTAATCTCGATATTAGTTATAAGAGATAATTGTGTTTGAACCCTAACGCCCTAAGGTAGAATGTGTGTGGCCCGTGAGTACTAGTAACATACAATATAAATTGCATAATACGCTTTTATCATCAACACCACAATTTCCAGGCCAAAAGATTCCGTCACTGTACATAGCAGACCTAATCTGATCCATATCCTACCCAAAGACAAGCACACGGTGACCCACCAGGCTCTACTAGTCAGGGGGGTCCGAAGCGGGGCCGAAGCGGAGACGGAAGAGGTCGTCCAAGCGGAGGTAGCAGCGGCCAGTGGTGTGACCGGGATGGTCGCAGACGGTGCTGCGGCGGGGGCCAGACTGAAGCTGGTACTGGCAGGTGACCACACTGGAGCCGCCACCTGACACCGAGCTGCGTGGACCACCACCACGACCACCACCACTAGCGCCGCCAGGCCACCACGGCGGCGGGGGTCCCCACGGCTGCTGCTGCTGCTGCTGCTCCGGGGCATCAGCCTTGGTCTCCTTATCTGCACCACCGTCCCTACCACCACCTGCGCCACCTGCGCCACCCCCACCACCCAGGCCACCCTTCCCTCCGCCACGCTTCCCCTTGGGACGGTGGCCCCTACCTTGACTCGGCTGCGCTGAGGCCGCGACGGTAGTCTCAGCAGCAGGGGCTGCCTCAACGACAGCGGCAGAAACGTCAGAGTAAGTGCACTGGGAGGGAGCACAGCCCTGGAAGATAGGGACCGCCGCAGTACCGCTAGACTGGGCGATAGTGCGCTGGCGGGTCTCTATCACAGATAGGGCAGTAACAAAGGCGATAAGGGTGAGGTCACCTGGGTGCTGACTAAGGAAGTGGTTACGGGCAGTGGCAAGGCGGTCAAGGAGGCGTGTGGCAATGAGGTAAAGGGTAGCGCATAGCGGCGGCGGAAATGCAGTGAGCTGTGCCTCAGTGTTAGCAGCGCGGTAGCTAGTCTCAACTAGGCGGAGATGAGTGGCAAGGTCAGCGACAATGGGGATGGAAGCAATATCACGGAATAGCATAGGGAGGATCACGCGGTCGGCAGAGGCGGAGGATGGAATAGAATAGCGCGCAATGACCACATCTAAGAATTCCTTCGCATTTGCTACAGCAGTAAAGCAGGGACGCTCATGCAGGGGGAGGGCGTGACTAGCAAGCTATGCTACTGCGTCACGTGACTCCCAGACAACGTGGACAAGCTCAGCAACGGCAAAGGCCTCACGCTCAGCAGACGTGGGGGCATAAGGGAGGGCAGCAGGCGCGTCGAGGCAGGGGAGCTTACCGTCAACATGGATGGCCAGTGTCACAGGATCGAATGTGTCGAGAAAAGATTGCACTATCGATGAATACAAGGCGCTTTTATACTTCCAGAGTACATCAGGTAACCAGGTTTATCCTATCTAAGGGAATAGACCCTTCTAGAAGATAGAATCACCCTGCGTATACAGTGGCGGATTAAATTGCCCGGATGTTTAGCACTTTGAAACAGCACGCTATGCCACACATGTTTCGAAAATAGTAACACCCGGTTTTTTCCATTCCGTTACAAGGTTTCCGAGTTCTGCTTCAACCGTTTCTTGCTTGGCGCAATTGTGTCACAACCTGAAAGTGGGGTTGAAATTTACTCCTCGACAGTCGATGCGGACATTTCCAACCGAGCGGAAGAGTAGATCTATTTTCCCCCGTCACTCAGTGTGTACATCGTAACGCGCAATAATTTCTGGCTTAAGAGTTAGTCCGGAAGCGAGCCTACGACCGCATCGCCATGAAGCCGTTAACTGAGCGGAAACGCGCGCGAATCAGAAGCATGTTGCGTGCGGGCCATTCGACTAGGAAAATAGGCAAAGTTCTTGGAATAGGCAAGAGCACTGTGTACGATTACAGTTTGAAAGTGGCTGCCGAGACTAGTCTCGAGGAGGTGCGACCTACGATGCCTTCGGCCGGCCGCCCTCGCTTAATCACTACCCGTCTCCAGCGCGGAATAGTACGCGCGATTACAAGCGGCGAGGCGAAAAGCTCTGTAGAAGCGGCAAATATGTTGTTGGAGAAGCACGGTCTCGCCGTAGACTCGAAGACGGTCCGGAACTCATTACGATCCGCGGGGCTGATCGCCGTGCATCAGCCCAAGAAACCCAGGCTCTCACCGAAAAACATCCGAGATCGTCTCGACTTCGCGCGGTCGCATGCCGACTGGACGCTGGAGGACTGGAAGCGGGTGATTTGGTCTGACGAGACAAAGATAAACCGCTACTGCTCCGACGGACGTGCGTACGCCTGGATTCACGAGGGCACCAGCCTTCGGAGCCACCAAGTCCAACAGACAGTTAAGCATGGGGGCGGTTCTGTGATGGTGTGGGGTTGCATGACGTATGAGGGGGCGGGGTTCATGTGCAAGATAGATGGCAGGATGGATGGGCCGCTGTATCGCAGCATCTTGCAAGATGAGCTCAAACAAACCATCGATTTTTTCGAGCTTTCCCCCTCAGAGGTCATTTTCCAGCACGACAATGATCCCAAGCACAGGTCTCGTCTGGTCCAAGATTGGCTTGGGGAGCAGGAGTACGCGGTGCTGGAATGGCCGTCGTGCTCCCCGGACCTTAACCCGATTGAGCACCTGTGGGCATACTTGAAAAGGCAGCTGGGGAAGTACGAAAAGCCGCCAAGGGGAATGCTGGAGCTGTGGGAGAGGGTGCAGGAGGAATGGGACAAGATACCGGCGGAGGTGTGTGCAAACCTGATCGACAGCCTGCCGAGGAGGATCAAGGCAGTGATTCGGGCAAAGGGACGCTGGACTAGGTACTAGTTTTCCTAGAATCTAGTATGATACCTTTTTCCGGTACAAATTGTCCACATGTTCTCCTATGCTATGATTAGGTGTTTAAGGACCATGTGTGGTACTACTTTGGTGTTTGTCAACTCGAGTGTGTGTTGTAACTGAACTTCTCAGCGTGTATGCACACCATACATTAAGGCTTAATGTTTACGCTGCTGCACTCATCAAAATGCCAAAAAAGGCTGAACATGTGGACAATTTATTCCGCCACTGTAGCCACGCGAGGCTATTGGCTTTAAGGGATTACGGCAGGACTACGCTAGATACTGTATAGCGCGCCAGTACATCCCAAGCCTGGTCGGTAATATAATTATAATAGCAGGATAAACCAAAGGATAATGGAAAATGGAGAATACGAAGCCAAATGAGAGAAGATAAAAAAAAGAAATGAAATAGGAAGGAAATAAGAAAAATTTAAGTGGTGTAATGGGGTCGTACTCTCACACTTCCCCCCCTCAAAGCTGGGTGGTAGAAGTAACACCCTGCTAGATAAGGTAGTCATGCAGAGGACGACGGGCATTACCCATGTCGGTCTCAGGGACCCAGCTGTCCTCAGAAGGATCATAACCCTTCCAACGGAGATGGCGAATGTCAAGGTTGCGGGTGTCAAGGAGCACCTGGTCGCCTACGGTGACGGTGTGGTTGCGATGGCGATCAGCTTAGCGCTTTTGTTGCTGCTGAATGTAGAGGAGGCGCTTGTGGGTCCGACCCCAAAGCTGATTTATGAGCAGAGACATTATTTCCTTCCATAACTTGCTGGTGAACTTGGGGTCTCGGTCGGAGATGAGAGTGGTTGGAATGCCATGCTGTGAGATGATGTAGCGCACGAAGAGTTGTGATGTTTCTTCAGTGCGTGCTGTCGTGTGGGTTGGGATGAAGTGTCCCATTTTGGAGAATTTGTCGATGACGACAAGTATTGCGTCATGACCACCGTTGGTAGGTGGTAACCCGGTGATGAAATCCAGGCTAACCACTTGCCATGGTTGTTCTAGGTCAGGAAGAGGCTGTAGTAGTCCCGCCTTCTTCAGCTTGTTGCTCTTCATCCGTTGATACGTATCACAGGACGTGACGAATTTCTGAACATCTTCTGCCAAGTGGGGCCAATAGTAGTGCTTCCCGATAACGGTCAGCGTCTTGTTGCTACCAAAGTGTCCAGCGTAGAGGGCGTCGTGGTATTCTTCAAGTAGTAACTGGCGCAAAGGAGAGTAATTGGGTACCCAGATTTTCGTTGATCCTTTTCGGTACGCGATGGCACTGTCCCACTGTAGTAGGTGTTGCTTTTCTGCCAAGGGAATTTCGGGGTCGATGGTGTACCCGTGTATGAAGAGTCCCTTGAGTAGTGGATTCATCCCCTCAACTTGGATAGCGGCAACGTGTGCAGGCCGGCTAAGGGCGTCCGTTTTGTTTTTGTAGCCGGGCTTGTACTCGATGTCGTAGTGGAAGTGTGTCTCAAGGAAGTCAATCCACCGAACCTGTCGCCTGGAAAGGTTTGGTTGTGTCGTCAAGTATTTCAGGCTGCAGTGATCGGTGTAGACAGTTGTTTTTCGCCTTCGAGATAACATCTCCATGCTTTGAAGGCAGTGATAATAGTGAGGGCCTCTTTGTCGTGTATCGGGAAGTTTAGTTCTGCCCCGTGCAGTTTCTTACTGAGGTAGGCGATTGGTTGCAGTCCATTCCCCTGGTCTTGCATCAAGACTGCTCCCACTGCCTGGTCGCTGGCGTTAGCTTCGATGACGTAGTCACGTTAGGGATCTGGCAAGATGAGTACGGGTGCGGACGTGAGTGCTTGTTCCAGCTGCTCCACGGCTTCCTGATGCTTCGGCTCCCATTTATAGGGCGTGTTTTTCTCCAGCAGATTCGTGAGTGGCGCTGCGAGTTTTGCGTACTGTGGCACGAACCTGTTGTAATAATTAGCAAAGCCTAGGAACTGCTGCAACTCCTTCACGTTCTCGGGTGTCTTCCACGTACGTACGGCTTCGATTTTCTTGGGGTCGACGTGAACTCCTTGAGCGCTCACCATGTGTCATAGGAATTGGACTTTCTCAAGGGCGAATTCGCTCTTGGACAGCTTGATGTAGAATTGTTCTCGTCGAAGAATTTCGAAGACGCGTCGCAGGTGTTCGACGTGCTGCTTCATGTCGCGCGAGTAGATGAGGATGTCCTCCAGGTATACCACCACGCACTCGTCCAAAAGTGGTCGTAGAATGTAGTTCATTTTGGCTTGGAATGTTGCCGGTGCATTGGTGAGTCCGAACGGCATTACCAGATACTCGTACGATCCATACCGAGTTCGGAAAGCAGTTTTGTGGATAGAGTTGTCCGCCATTCGTATCTGCCAGTATCCGGACCGCAGATCCAGTTTGGAAAATACTGTAGCTCCCCGAAGCTGGTCAAGCAGGTCATCGATTCGCGGTATCGGATATTTATATTTGATGGTCTGCTTGTTGAGAGCTCGGTAGTCGATGCACATGCGCAGGCTTCCGTCCGGTTTCGGTGTAAAGAGTACTGGGGCACCGTATGGCGAAGTGGATGGCCAGATGAGTCCTTTGGGTAGGAGATACTCGATCTGGTTTTTCATGTCGGTCAGCTCCGTAGGGCTGAGCCGATATGGTGCTCGGAAGGTCGGTTTCGAACCCGGTTCCTCCACGATCTCGTGTTGATGCGTTCGGCTTGGCGGTAGCTCGTTCGGAAGATCGTCAAGAAGAAATTCTTAGAACTCCTTCAACAATTCCTTGATCTTTCCTGGAGGTTCTGAGGTCTTCTCCCCGTTGTTTTCCACCTCTGTGGCTTTCGCCAGGAATCCAGTGTCGGTTTGTTTCACGTCCTTCTCGAATCGTGCGAGTGTCTCCACTGGGATATCTCCTGTATCGTCCCAGTTAGGTAGCTGTACTCTCCTTCCAACGCGGCCGCTTCCGGATCGTTTCTTTTTTGCCAGCTAGTTTCGCAATCACTGGCGACTCCCATTTTTTGTCTTCTGATTGGCCGAAGGATTTCCGCCACTGCTGCGTGCCCGATACTCTGCGCGTGCGGCTTTCATTTTGTTGCAGTCGAAGATTCGATGGCCCGGCACCCCGCAAAAATCACACGTGTAGTTGGTGGTTTTCGAACGTGGCCGCCCGTCGAACCTGTCGATTTCCATCGGGTCTGCGAACGTGGTGTGAGCCGAGCGGTCGCCCTGTCGCGTACTGCCGACGTGCGCCCGTCGTGTCCCGGTGTTGACCATGTCGAAGCGCTCCACTGCCGAAACGATGTCACTGTAGCTCGCATAGTTTGACGCTGCTACCTGTCGTTTGACTTTGTTCTTCAGCCCGGCGAGGTAGGACTGTACTTTTTCCCCTTCGGTCTGGTTGGGAATACGGTTAGAAAATTCTTCCATCTGCTGCGTGTACTGTGCTACACTCCCGAACTGTCGATGTCGATGATTTTTTTCCCGGGCAAGGAAACCGGAATTTATCGGTTCGAAGCGTTTCAACAGGTCGGTACGGAACTGCTGCCATGTGGCTTCACCGTGGATGAATGTGTTGTTGCCGCCGATCCACTCGAGTGCTGGCCCTCGCATCGGCGTCACCGCGAGTCGCACACGTTGACCATCCCAGACTGGCGAACTTCATCCGACGGCTGCGAAGTAGATCTCCATCACGGCGATCCATCTGCGGGCGTCGGAGTTTCGATCGCTCGGATGGAACGGCTCAGGTGGGCGCGGTTTCGGAGCCTCGAGAAACTGCTGCGACCGCTGCGTCGTTGCCGTTGTCGATTTGTGAGCGAGTTACTCGCTCGAACTCGTTTTGACACGCTTCGCGATCCGCTCGCATCTCCTCCTGAAGGGCTGCGATGCTCGCGAAGAGCTGCTGGGTAACCTCGGCATTGTCGAAGGTCGCCATCCTGTTCAAAACACGCGCGGGGGGGGGGGGGGGGGGGGGGGGGGGGGGCTGGTGCTTACCAGAATCGGCGTCGAATTCGTCGCCCCCGGCGGTTTTTCGAGGCAGGTTTTCCCGCTGCTGCCGCTTTGTTGAGCGCGGCCGAGTGAAAAAGGCTCTGATTACCAAGTGTCACATGATCGAATGTGTCGAGGAAAGATTGCACTATCGATGAATACAAGGCGCTTTTATACTTTCAAAGGACACCAGGTAACCAGGTTTATCCTATCTAAGGGAATAGACCCTTCTAGAAGATAGAATCACCTTGCGTATAGCCACGCGAGGCTATTGGCTTTAAGGGATTATGGCAGGATTACGCTAGATATAGCACGCCAGTACATCCCAAGCCTGATCGGTGATATAATTATAATAGCAAGATAAACCAAAGGATAATGGAAAATGGAGAATACGAAGCCAAATGAGAGAAGATAAAAAGAGAAATGAAATAGGAACGAAATAAGAAAAAGTTCAGTGGTGTAACGGGGTCATACTGTACTCTCACAGCCGGGGAATAGCTATCCTGGCGCTGACCTGTCAGCTTGCGGTGGAGGTTGACGAGCCAAGCCTCGAAATCAACTGCTCGACCCTCCGCGCCCAGGCAGAGCACAGAGCCCGCCATCACCACGGCTCCAGCAGCTGACTGCCGCTGGAGGGGGAGGAAAGCGACGAAGAGCGGTGGAGAGCATTGGAGAGTGGTGGAGAGCAGTGGAGAGCGGTGGAGAGTGGTGGAGTGCAGTGGAGAGCGGTAGAGACAGCCGACCGGAGCGCCGTCTCAGAGCGGAGCCAAGGCCGGTGGGTCGGGGCGGCAGAGCGGCTCGGTGGCTCAGCGACACAGCGTCACCGTGGCATTGCGGCTCAGCGGCACGGCGGCTCGGCCCGGCAGGAGCTAGGGCCGGCGAAGCTGGGGCCGGCGGAGCTGGAGCCGGTGGAGCTGGGGCCGGCGGAGCTGGGGCCGGTGGAGTTGGGGCTGGCGGAGTTGGGGGCCAGCGTGCTAGGGGCCAGCAAGCAAGGGGCCGGCGAGCTAGGGGCCGGCGAGCGTGGGGCCGGCGAGTGCAGGGCCAGCGGGCGTGGGGCTGGCGAGCGCTGGGCCAGCGGGCGCGGGGCTAGCTAGTGAGGGGCCAGCGAACGCGGGGCCAACGAGCGCGGGGTCGGCGTGCAGGGGCCGAAGCGCGGGGCCATCAAGCTCAGGCCGGCGGGCAGCGGGCCGGTGATGAGTGAGGACCGGCGCGCTAGGGCCGGCGAGCTAGGGCCGGCGAGCTTGGGCCGATGGGCTCGGGGCTACGGGCGGCACGCGGCGACGGGCGGCCAGCGACTGTGAGCGGCGAGCGGCTAGCAACGGCGGCTAGCAACAGGCGACTAGGAACGAGCAGCTAGCGACGGGCGGCTAGGGCTAGGGCTAGGGCGGAAGCGTGGGTGGGCGGGGAGGACCTAACCTAGCTCTGTTACCATCTCTGAGTAACTTATTAGGCTAGAATGAGAGATACAGGGTGGTTTTGTGCTGAGGGGTTGTACTCTCTAAGAATACGCACCTATCTAGCCTATAATAACATACACACATATGTTTGACAACCTATTCATCATTCTACAAACGAAGCTCGTCAGAGTTCCACAATATTTAAGGGTGCCGGGAATTTAATCGCGCAAGTATTTCGCATGCCCTCGCCACGGGCAAATAAGGCTTTTGCACGAGCACATGGCAATATGGGGGGGGATTTGTGGGGGATTGGGTGGCGATGTTTGTTGACAGTGTGCGACTCTTGTGAGGCGATCAGGCGACTGCGGTGCACTGTTCCGTGGCGACGAAACCACGTCGGCTGTGACTTGTCCCTTGCTATATGTTGGTCGCGAACTCAATAATGACACGTCGCTGAGTGAGTTAAACGGATCTCACATTGCCCGCATATCGGAGGTTTTGGAAAACGATTCTGATTGGGCGCTAGGTTGAGCTACGATAAGGGCATTGTCTCTATTGGGTCGCGACTGTTCGCGTGACTGAAACGGTTCGTTATGTCTATTCGCGTAGCTGAAGCGGTACAGTGATGTCATCCTAGAGAGGCGTGATGCTTTGCTGACGTCAACACTCGTACATGGTTCCTTTTCGAGAAACTCGATACTGCTGGCTACACCAAAAACGGAATTTGCTGGAATGCAAAACTTCATATACCGCAATCACCCGGATAGACGCCCCTCCATAGGATTATCATAGGCTCACAAGTTAGTCCCATGGGGTCTATAGGCATTATAGGCATTATTCGGTTTAGGCCCCCCTTATTTTTTCAGAACATGTACCCTATAAGCCCCCAATGAAATTCTCTTGAAACACTGTACAAATAGATCGAACGGGCCCAAGTAATACCGAGGCTTCTCCCTTCATGCCCGTCAGAAGCGGAACTCACGCCCTCTGACATCTCGCGCCAGCACGATTCGTATCAGAAAAGCAAGTTTCCAGCCTGGCACCTCGTTGACTGGACTTCCAGCACGATGGACTTAGAAGTCTCGCCAAAAAATTAGGGTAATTTGCTGCCAGATGGGCAACATTGGGCGGCTGATCTGTACGGACAAGATTTGTTATTAGCACTAGAATACGTCATCTTTCTGATCAGCGCTAGTACGAACAATTCTGAATCATCAAAACTTGTGTGGTTTTCCGTTCTGATCGACGGGATGACGTATCGACCATTCAAAACACGACACATATGCACAAACCTGTTTCAACCCCCCAAACGCAACCGAATCCATCGGTTTTCGTTAATATTTTTTGTAGTGGCCCTTCTTCATTAACCGCGCCATAAATGATCCAGAACTCCGGAAAATATATCTAAGTGTGCCATGTTAATATAAATTTCATGCTAACGTTTATTTTCCATAATAGTCATACAATATTGCTAAAATTATGCTTTGCAAACCAGAGACAAGAACATTGAATAAAATGGTGGATGAACTAGAAGCAAGTTTGTGGTAAAAAAAAATATTATATGTGTGAAAAAAATCACAGTTGCCATCGGATAAGCTAAAAGCATCGTATCACGAACTCATGATGGGCCACATATGTGTTCTTGTTTTTGGCACCGTGGATGTCATCTAAAGAAATATGGAAGCTTTTATATTTATGCTGAAATTTTGTATGCTTGATCCATGCAAATCAACAGTTTTGCATGTTTAGTAGCCTCAGGTGTTTTGGTTGGATTCGGAAATCACAAAATATGTCAAGATAAATCCAATGATGCAACAAGGCTCAAATTGTAAGTTTAATTAACATGTTATATATTTATATTAGTCGTATTATTGGGTCATTTGTGTCGCGGATAATGACGAAGGGCCACTAGCGAAAATATTAACGAAAACCGAGGGGCTCGGTTGCATTTACGGGGTTGAAACAGGTCTGTGCCTATGTGTCTCGTATTAAATAGTCGATACATCTTTCCGTCGATTAGAACAGAAAAACAAGCAAACTTTGATGGTTCATAAATGTTCGTAATAACGTTGATCATAAAGATTATGTATTCTAGTTCTGAGAACAAATCTTATCCGTACAGATTAGCTGCCCAATGTTGCCCATCTGGCAGCAAATTACCCAAAAAATTACTCCCATTGCACAAGACAAACCAACAGCTACACATTGATGCCAAACTTTTAATCTCCATATAATCCCTTTAAAACGCCCATGGGCTTCTATTTTATTCAATTAAACACTCCTCCACGTTTTCAAACCAGTGTAGTAGACGCCCCTAGGGGCGTCTATCCGAGTGATTACGGTATCACAACACTTCCCTTCATTTCTAGAAGTTCGATGTAGTCACGTCGTGGTTGGAGTTTGGCGAATAAAGTCTGCAGTTTTGAACCTTGTAACGTTTGTAAGTTGTGAGAGTACGACCCCGTTACACCAATTTCCCCTTTCCATATTTCCTTTCTATTTCATTCCTCTTTTTATCCTGATTCATTTGTTCTTTATCTCATCTCATTTGGTTTCCTATTCCTCATTTTCCATAATCCTTTGGTTTATCCTGTTATTATAATTATATCACCGACCAGGCTCGGGATGTACTGGCGCGCTATATCTAGCGTAATCATGCCGTAATCCCTTATAGCCAATAGCATCGCGTGGCTATACGCATGGTGATTCTATTTCTAGAAGGGTCTATTCCCTTTGGATAGGATAAACCTGGTTACCTGATGTAATCTGGAAGTATAAAACCACCTTGTACTGATTGATAGTGGAACATTGAGCTAAACCTCATTCGATCCTGTGACACTTGGTAATCAGAGCCGAGGTTTCAGCTCAACGCTTGACCGCTGGGCCTTCAGGAGCACGTGGAGGATGGAGTCGAAATCAATTACAGTAAGTACAATGCACTTTCATTGAAGTTTCGACTCACCTCTCGCAGTTGCACCTGGGGTCCCCTTCGAAGGCGAGATGCCTCGCCAACCGTTCGATGGACTGCATCGACGGAGCTGATTTTTTCGCGGGGGCAAATGGCCTCGACCTCGCGAACGAGTCACTTCTGGCGGAACACTCCCTGCGACATTCCGAGGAGTTCGCAGTTCGCGACGACACTTGGAGTTGCGCGGAAATGTGCGGAGCTGCGACCGACGACATTCGTCCGATGGAGATTCGACGCTTCAGATCGACCGAGGCGAAAACGAAACCTTCTGAACGAGTTCGAGTTTCAGCGCGAATGGGAACAGGACCTCGCAAGCCGCGAAATTCTTCGGAGCGTCCGATCATTCGACAACCGACATCGACGACCGAGAATTGCTGCAAGAAACGAGTCAGCCGGGCACCGAAAGCTGCTGAACGCGACTCAGGAATATCTTCAGATCGCTTGGAGTTTGGACCGTCGGATTGACTTCTGCTTGAACGGACGAGATGGAGCGCGACTTCGGCACAAAGGGAGAATGACGCGCAGAACAAAAAATCAGTCGCCTTCGACACCGTTTTCATCATCTGGACTACCAAATTAGGATTCCTCCATTTGGTAACCAGTGTGGTGCAAAATCATCTGCAGAGTCATAAATCTGCCGAAGAATTACCTACTTGGTAATAGCTGCAAGCAGAAAACTGACAGGAGAACGTGGATCGTCGGATCGGTGCGGAATCAACGGCACTATGGAGCAGAGACTACACTATGGAAAATCATCATCATGGAGACAATATTCGTGACCAGCGACTGCACAATCGACGCATATTCTAACTAGTGTCGATAACGATCGACATATTTTGCCGAAGTCATATTCGTTACAAATGGATCGACATCAACACAGTGGATCTTCACCCAGGAAAAACTATGGAGCTGCGTGAAAACATGTTCTCCATCCATGAGACACTTCATCTCATAAATTTGATCGACAGCCTATGGGATTGCAGAGAAGTAGCCGTTTTCTCTTGCAATATTCCCCAACATCAAATTGCTGCGAAGGAGCAGATTTCGCACGCAACGACGACGCAGTGAACCTGTCTCGTCAAGGCCAGCGAGAGACTACTTCGTAACAGGAGCTGACCGATACGTCCTCATCAAGAATCTCAGCCATCCGAAGTGATTGGTTGGAGGAGTCTCAACATCGACCTCACGAGGCGACACACCAATCATGCGTCGCGATTCCATGTGTTAATGACCAGCGTGGAAAATTCTCCGCGCATGTCACGATGCTTGACAGATTGGGGAGTAATTAACCTCAAATCCGGCAAGTACTCATTCACTAGCAACCCTACGACACATACGTTGGAGGCCATTCTACCAGAAGCCGAAGCATTACAAACATCAGTGTAACTTCGACAATGCAGGAGAATGCCAAGCAACTTGATATGTCAACAAATGAGGGAGATGCGGACTACTGCAACACGATCACGCGCTCTACCGACCGTACATCGGAGGCACGGATGAGCATACCAGGAATTGCTACCCGTGGATACATTGAGGGGAGAAGCAAATTTCTCTTCACACCCTCAAATGAAACAATCACCGGCAGCAATGGAGCAACACATGTGTACTAATGTGCACGTGTTCCTGGTAGTTACGCCTCTTACACCCATCAGGAACACTCTACTGGGAAGAGGGAGTT
This sequence comes from Closterium sp. NIES-67, assembly GCA_027943415.1. Taxonomy (NCBI): domain Eukaryota; kingdom Viridiplantae; phylum Streptophyta; class Zygnematophyceae; order Desmidiales; family Closteriaceae; genus Closterium; species Closterium sp. NIES-67. The sequence continues at coordinate 496,058 of BQMB01001573.1, read as the reverse complement.
GCTAGATTCTCCTTCAACCATTACGAGTTAAGAGAATTCTCTGCAGCAGCTACCGCCGTCGCCATCGTCGCAACCGCCGCCGCCACCGCAGCAGAAGACTCGACACAACAGTCATATCCAAACCCTGATGGATGATTCTCCGCTCAATGGAGACAATGCTGGATTATATTCCAGTGGATCGTAAAGTCCCGGCCAGACACAATACTATGATTTCCAGCTAGTGGGGAAGAGATACCACTATGCGAGGAAACAATAGCTATGGCAATGCCATATACCCTCAAGAGCAGGAGATATTTGCTCTTATGAGGATGGGAGGACTACGGTACTCTATCGGTATACAAGTCCTCATGGCCTATGGTTTTCTTTAAAGTCATAAAACCTGCATTGCAACCAATCCATCACCAGCACCAACTCCACGGAAGCAGATAGGCGTGGAAAGGAGCACCGACGCCACTCCGAACAGTGGACTCTGAGCAGCACTACGATGCTGAGAGGGTACGACTCACGACAACACTATGACATGGACCAGCATTCGACAGAAGCTGCATGTAACGGATACAATACTTCTACAGAAGCAGTATTATGACACGACTACCATACCACCAACACTTGGTGATCTTCATACGTGGACCAGATGCGGGTAACAGCATGCATAGATAGGACAACATAGCCATTTATCTGCAGGTTACAGTACACTTTTCCAACCACTCAGATCTGCAACTACAACTTGCACCTGCCCATATATCACTGACGGCGATACACACCATCCTTCCTTGCAATGGACGAAGCTCATTCACTCCATAGCAACAGACAGTTCTTGCTACAGTCCAACTTTCTTACAATTTCATCGCCATGTCATCCGCATACCATCCGCAAACAGACGGCCAGACTGGGCGTCTTAACCAAACTGTAGAGCAACTACTCCGCGCAGCCTGCAAGGACAAAATCTCCAAGTGGGAATTGCATCTGCCCATCCTAGAGTTTGCCTACAAGAATGCTACTCACGCCGCTACTGGACAGACGCCGTACTTCCTCTGTTATGGACGCCACCCGATTACACCACAACAGCCAACCATACCAGCCACAGTCCAACCCGCTCATGATTTCATCACGACCATGCACAAACTTTGGGATCGGACCCACAAGCGCCTTTTCGACATTCAGCAACAACAGAAGCGCCAGGCCGATCACCACCGCACAGACCACACCATCACCGTGGGAGACCGAGGCTCGACACGCGCAATCTTGATATCGACCATCTCCCACCCAAACTGCGACCTCGCTTCTGCGGGCCTTTCCTCGTTGAAGCACAGGTCACTCCTGTTACCTTCCGCTTACGCCTGCCAGCTACCTGGAAGATTTACAACGCCTTCCATGTCCAACTCTTGAAGCCCTACCGAGATCCCAACAAGGTCTTCTCTGGACGCCAACTGCCGCCGCCACCGCCCGTCCTCGTCCATGATGAACCCGAGTACGAGGTCGAGTCCGTGCCTACTCACCACCGTCGACGGACTGGCAACGTTGAGCTTCTCATCCGTTGGAAGGGTATTGATCCTTGAAAGGATAGCTGGGTCTGTGAATCCGACATGGGTAACGCTCGTTGTCCTCTTCGCGACTGTGAGAGTACGACCCCGTTACACCACTTAACTCTCCAGATTTCATTTCTATTTCATTCCTCTTTTCATTTGGTCTTTTTCTCATCTCATTTGGGTTCCTATTCCTCCATTTTCCATTATCCTTTGGTTTATCCTGCTGTTATATTTATATCACCGACCAGGCTTGGGATGTACTGGCGCTCTATATCTAGCATAATCCTGCCGTAATCCCTTAAAGCCAATAGCCTCGCATGGCTATACGCAAGGTGATTCTATATTCTATAAGGGTCTATTCATTTGGATAGGATAAACCTGGTTACCTGATGTACTCTGGAAGTATAAAAGCGCCTTGTATTCATCGATTGTGCAATCTTTCCTCGACACATTCGATCCTGTGACACTTGGTAATCAGAGCCTTTTTCACCCGGCCGCGCTCAACAAAGCGGCAGCAGCGGGAAAACCTGCCTCGACAAACCGCCGAGGGCGACGAATTCGACGCCGATTCTGGTAAGCACCAGCTCCGCAATTTGTGAGTGACCCCACCCGCGCGTGTTTTGAACAGGATGGCGACCTTCGACAACGCCGAGGTTACCCAGCAGCTCTTCGCGCGCATCGCAGCCCTTCAGGAGGAGATGCGAGCAGATCGCGAAGCGTGGCGAAACAAGTTCAAGCGAGTAACTCGACTCGCCCGAGCGCAGCACGACTCGACAACGGCGACGATGCAGCAGTCGTAGAAGTTTCTCGAGGCTCCGAAACCGCGCCCACCTGAGCCGTTCGATCCGAGCGATCGAAAATCCGACGCCCGCAGATGGGTCGCCGGGATGGAGATCTACTTCGCAACCGTCGGATGGAGCTCGCCAGTCTGGGACGGTCAACGTGTACGACTCGCGGTGACACTGATGCGAGGGCCGGCACTCGAGTGGATCGGCGGCAACAACACATTCATCCACGGTGAAGCCACATGGCAACAGTTCCGCACCGACCTGCTGAAACGCTTCGAACCGATAAATTCCGGGTTCCTTGCCCGGGAAAAAAATCATCGACATCGACAGTTCGGGAGTGTAGCACAGTACACACAGCAGATGGAGGAATTTTATAACCGTATTCCCAACCTGACCGAAGGGGAAAAAGTACAATCTTACCTCGCCAGGCTGAAGACCAAAGTCAAACGCCAGGTAGCAGTGACGAATCACGCGAGCTATAGTGACGTCATTTTGGCAGCGGAGCGCTTCGACATGCTCAACGTCGGGATACGACGGGCGCACATTGGCAGTACGCGACAGGGCGACCGCTCGGCTCACACCACGTTCGCCGACCCGATGGAAATTGACAGGTTCGACGGGCAGCCACCTCCGAAAAACACCAACTACAAGTGTGATTTTTGCGGGGTGCCGGGCCATCGAATCTTCGACTGCAACAAAATGAAAGCTGCACGCGCAGAGTATCGGCCATGTAAAAGTGGCAGAAATCCTTCGGCCAATCAGAAGACAAAAAATGGGAGTCGCAGTGACTGCGGATCTAGCTGGCAAAAAAGAAAAGATCCGGAAACGGCCGCGGGATTCCGGGAAAATCAACTTGGACGAAGCTGATTCGACGCGAGCAGGAGGAAATGATGGGGGAAAATCTCCACCCCACGACCAGTCTTCGCCAGGGAAAATCGCCGAGGAAGAAATCTGACTCCGCGAAAAAATACTCTGCCAAGACGGGGAAACTCATGGAAGACCCAAGAAATTATAAGAATCCGTTAAAGTGATCCTATAAAGATGCTTTGATGAAAACTTATGATTCTCGAGGGGCTAGAGCCTTGGAGAATTTTCGGGAAGGACTCCACATGAAGCAGAAAGCTGTGGAGATCATACCGGTACCGGAAAACTTGGGGAAAAGGTTAAGGAGTGTGGAAAGAAGCCGACCTTTCCACGGCGTCAACGTCCTCTCCCAACACCAGCCCACAACGACTACCCGTTCCCCAAGGAAGACGTCGGTGGAGCTGAAGCAACTCAAGAGGAAGCTGGGGGTCTACAAAAAGCTGCAAAAACCTCGAACTCCTCCTCCGGATGCATCCAGTTCAGCAAATTCGGCATCAACGACACGAACAGTCGTCAAGGAAACTCCGGGCCCTGGAGAAGAGTCGTTCTCCAAGCAGCCTCGACCAGCTGCCAGCCCAGAAGTAGATAACAACGAAAAGGTGTTTACGGAATATTGGGATGTACCCTATGACCCTATTAATGAAACCATCTTTGGGTACTCCAAGCAACGCCCGCCCCTCGTGCTCGAGGTCATCTGCAAAGGACGACGCCTCCAAGCACTCGTGGACAGCGGAGCATCGCACACCATCTGCGAGAAGGCAGTAATCGACCGACTTCGGGAAAAGTACAAGCCTTCAATATTCTCTGCAACGATGGTGGATGGCAGCAAGTTACCAGTACACGGCGAAGCAGTGCTACACCTACAAATTCGACCACTGCGCTGGAGACCTGCACTCCCCATCACCAACATCAAAGGGTTTGACTTGATCTTCGCGCGAGACTTCCTGAAAAGATTCAACCCCGAGATCAACTGGGTGAACCGCACCGCAAGCATCTATAACAATGGAAGGAGAGTACAGCTACCTAACTGGGACGATACTGGAGATATCCCAGTGGAGACACTCGCACGATTCGAGAAGGACGTGAAACAAACCGACACTGGATTCCTGGCAAAAGCAACAGAGGTGGAAAACAACGGGGAGAAGACCTCAGAACCTCCAGGAAAGATCAAGGAATTGTTGAAGGAGTTCCAAGAATTTCTTCTTGACGATCTTCCGAACGAGCTACCGCCAAGCCGAACGCATCAACACGAGATCGTGGAGGAACCGGGTTCGAAACCGACCTTCCGAGCACCATATCGGCTCAGCCCTACGGAGCTGACCGACATGAAAAACCAGATCGAGTATCTCCTACCCAAAGGACTCATCTGGCCATCCACTTCGCCATACGGTGCCCCAGTACTCTTTACACCGAAACCGGACGGAAGCCTGCGCATGTGCATCGACTACCGAGCTCTCAACAAGCAGACCATCAAATATAAATATCCGATACCGCGAATCGATGACCTGCTTGACCAGCTTCGGGGAGCTACAGTATTTTCCAAACTGGATCTGCGGTCCGGATACTGGCAGATACGAATGGCGGACAACTCTATCCACAAAACTGCTTTCCGAACTCGATATGGATCGTACGAGTATCTGGTAATGCCGTTCGGACTCACCAATGCACCGGCAACATTCCAAGCCAAAATGAACTACATTCTACGACCACTTTTGGACGAGTGCGTGGTGGTATACCTGGAGGACATCCTCATCTACTCGCGCGACATGAAGCAGCACGTCGAACACCTGCGACGCGTCTTCGAAATTCTTCGACGAGAACGATTCTACGTCAAGCTGTCCAAGAGCGAATTCGCCCTTGAGAAAGTCCAATTCCTATGACACATGGTGAGCGCTCAAGGAGTTCACGTCGACCCCAAGAAAATCGAAGCCGTACGTACGTGGAAGACACCCGAGAACGTGAAGGAGTTGCAGCAGTTCCTAGGCTTTGCTAATTATTACAACAGGTTCGTGCCACAGTACGCAAAACTCGCAGTGCCACTCACGAATCTGCTGAAGAAAAACACGCCCTATAAATGGGAGCCGAAGCATCAGGAAGCCGTGGAGCAGCTGGAACAAGCACTCACGTCCGCACCCGTACTCATCTTGCCAGATCCCTAACGTGACTACGTCATCGAAGCTGACGCCAGCGACCAGGCAGTGGGAGCAGTCTTGATGCAAGACCAGGGGAATGGACTGCAACCAATCGCCTACCTCAGTAAGAAACTGCACGGGGCACAACTAAACTACCCGATACACTACAAAGAGGCCCTGGCTATTGTCATCGCCTTCAAAGCATGGACATGTTACCTCGAAGGACGAAGAACAACCATCTACACTGACCACTCCAGCCTGAAATATCTGAAAACACAACCAAACCTCTCCAAGCGGCAAGTCCGGTGGATCGACTTCCTCGAGACACACTTCCACTACGACATCGTGTACAAGCCCGGCCACAAAAACAAATCGGATGCCCTTAGCCGGCCTGCACACGTTGCCGCTATCCAAGTTGAGGGGATGAACACACTACTCAAGGGACTCTTCAACCACGGGTACACCATCGACCCCGAAATTCCCTTGGCCGAAAAGCGACACCTACTCCAGTCGGACAGTGACATCGCGTACCGGAAAGGATCAACAAAAATCTGGGTACCCAATTACCCTCCTTTGCGCCTGTTATTACTCGAAGAATACCACGACATTCTATACGCTGGACACTTCGGTAGCAACAAGACGCTGACCGGTATTGCGAAGCACTACTACTGGCCCCACTTGGCGGAAGATGTTCAGAAATTCGTCACCTCGTGTGATACATGTCAGCGGATGAAGAGCAGCAAGTTGAAGAAGGCGGGACTGCTACAGCCTCTTCCTGTCCCAGAACAACCATGGCAAGTGGTTAGCCTGGATTTCATCACCAGGTTACCACCTACCAACGGTGGTCATGACGCAATACTTGTCGTCATCGACAAATTCTCCAAAATGGGACACTTCATCCCGACACACACGACAGCACGCACCGAGGAGAAAGCACAGCTCTTCGTACGCTACATCATCTCACAGCATGGCATTCCAACCACTCTCATCTCCGACCGAGACCCCAAGTTCACCAGCAAGTTTTGGAAGGAACTCATGTCTCTGCTCGGGACCAAACTCGCCATGTCATCCGCCTACCATCCGCAGAAAGACGGACAGACCAAGCGCCTCAACCAGATTGTTGAGCAACTCCTCCGAGCAGCCTGCAAGGACGAGATCTCCAAATGGGACTTGCACCTGCCCGTTCTAGAGTTTGCTTACAACAATGCTACACATGCCGCTACTGGTCAAACGCCGTTCTTCCTCTGCTATGGACGCCACTCACTCACACCACAAAAACCGACAACATCAGCTATAGTCCAACCTACACACGATTTCATTACAACCATGCATCAGCTTTGGGATCGGACCCACAAGCGCCTCCTCGACATTCAACAGCAACACAAGAGCCAGGCCGATCGCCATCGCAACGACCACACCATCACCGTGGGCGACCAGGTGCTCCTTGACACCCGCAACCTTGACATTCACCATCTCCCACCTAAACTTCGACCTCGCTTCTACGGGCCTTTTCTCGTTGAAGCACAGGTCACTCCTGTTACCTTCCGCTTATGCCTACCAGCTACCTCGAAGATTCACAACGCCTTCCATATCCAACTTGTGAAGCCCTATTGGGATCCAAACACGATCTTCGTCGGACGCCAACCACCGCCGCCGCCGCTCGTCCTCGTCCAGAATGAACCCGGGTACGAGGTCGAGTCCGTGCTTGCACACCGCCGTCGTCGGAATGGCTCCGTGGAGCTTCTTATTCGTTGGAAGGGTTATGATCCTTCTGAGGACAGCTGGGTCCCTGAGATCGACATGGGTAACGCCAGTCGTCCTCTGCATGACTACCTTGTCAAGCAAAGTGTTACTTCTGCCACCCAGCTTTGAGGGGGGGAAGTGTGAGAGTACAACCCCGTTACAGCACTTAACTCTCCATTTTTCATTTCTATTTCATTCCTCTTTTCATTTGGTTTTTTCTCATCTCATTTGGGTTCCTATTCCTCCATTTTCCATTATCATTTGGTTTATCCTGCTATTATAATTATATCACCGACCAGGCTTGGGATGTACCGGCGCGCTATATCTAGCGTAATCCTACCGTAATCCCTTAAAGCCAATAGCCTTGCGTGGCTATACGCAGGGTGATTCTATATTCTAGAAGGGTCTATTCCTTTGGATAGGATAAACCTAGTTACGTGATGTACTCTGGAAGTATAAAAACGCCTTGTATTCATCGATAGTGCAATCTTTCCTCGACACATTCGATCTTGTGACAGCGACTACCTTGTCAAGCAGGGTGTTACGTCTACCACCCAGCTTTGAGGGGGGGAAGTGTGAGAGTACGACCCCGTTACACCAATTTCCCCTTTCCATATTTCCTTTCTATTTCATTCCTCTTTTTATCCTGATTCATTTGGTCTTTATCTCGTCTCATTTGGTTTCCTATTCCTCATTTTCCATAAACCTTTGGTTTATCGTGTTATTATAATTATATCACCGACCAGGCTCGGGATGTACTGGCGCGCTATATCTAGCGTAATCCTGTCGTAATCCCTTATAGCCAATAGCCTCGCGTGGCTATACGCATGGTGATTCTATTTCTATAAGGGTCTATTCCCTTTGGATAGGATAAACCTGGTTACCTTATGTACTCTGGAAGTGTAAAACCACGTTGTACTGATTGATAGTGGAACATTGAGCTAAACCTCATTCGATCCTGTGACATTAGTAGTCGGCAGTCATTCCATTGGTCAAATGGTAGAACAATCACTTTCTTCCCTTGTTGATGAGGAATTTTGGCTCTAACGAAGTGCGTGTAGATCCTCCTTCCCCCCCACACTTCTGCAGAGTGAACACGAGTCGGGTTGTTGGTACAAGTGGTTGGGGCTACTGCAATGAACGTGGCAAGGCTAGAAGGGACGAATGCAGATACACATGCATGTTCCATCTGGTGATAATTGGTTCGGCAGCATTGGGAGGCTTGACAAAGAACCATGAAGTGACGGGCAGATCTGATCGTGCGGTTGCGGGTAGGGAAATATATTTCAGCAGTGTACTCAGCTGCTCATGTAGCTCGTGTAGGTTATTGTTCAACCTTTCTGCTCGTTGCATTGTTGAACGCCATAATGAAGGGTTTGATGGTGGTTGATGCCCATGCCTTGCTCGTAGTCATTGGAGCTCTTATTGTGGTAATCGGTGGCTGTGCTGTAGCATAGTAAAGTTTGCACGTGGGGCTGAACTTGCTTACAACTATGGTCAGCCAAGCAAGAATCAAGAGAATGAAATATGAAGGGAGGAAAAGCCTTGAGACTGAATAACCTTTCTCCTGACGAGGGTAGCCATAAATTTTTTATAAGGCTTGTCGAGAGTAGTTGAAGCGTCAAAAAATACTTCAAGTGCGAGCTGCAGAGTTTCCTCGTCCTCTTGAATAAGATTTTCCTTGACATCAATGGCAGGTATGTCGGCAAGGATGTCGTCGGTGCTGCTATTTAAATTTTCTGCTTCACTGCTGCTGAGTTCAATGGGCGGAAGGTTTACCAAAACGGCTGCTGCTATGATGGATGGAGCTTGTAGAGGAGTGGCATCTTCGGAAGATTTTGTTGCTTTGAATCGTAAAACGAATACGCCATTCTGGGATACTGCTCTTTCGATGTACGCGTTGTCCACGTCATATATTAACTCTTGCTCTTGTGTCGTGCAGTTTCCGACTGTTTGAATTTTCTACTTCAAGAGTTGAGTAGTTGACACTAAATTGAAGCCGAGGTTGTCGACGAGTAAAACCTTTGTAAGGCGTAAAGAGTTCCTCGTATCGATTGATGTCAAAAGAAGACTGCCAATATTTTCTGCTGCAATTGTTTGACTGTTGGCGAGTGTGATTGGGCAGAGTTGAAGAAGTAGACGACGGTTGTAGATGGAAGGGCTTGTTGAAGAGACCATGTGGTGGCCACAACAACTATCCAACTACCAAGTATCGGTATCTGAACTGCAACCGGCCATGTGAGTGTGTGCAGTAGGTAAGCAAAATTTTGAGGTTATCGTTGTGTTGACTGATTTTTAATTAGTGTTGATCGAGTTGCTTGTCGTTTTTGCAGGTGTTGCTTTTGGAGGCGCATGCTGCTGCATAGACGGCTTCGAAGACGGTTGGAGCTGCTGTGTTGATTGCGACTTTTATTATTATTTGAGGTATTTCTTTACGTAGCATCGGTCAGTAGAATGACCTCCCTTGTTGCAGTTCTGCAAAAAATATTGAGGACGTCGTGTTGGTGTTGAGTAGAAACTGAAGCATACCTCCCCATTTTTAGTGTGTGCAGCCTGAAGATCAAGATCTTGCTGCTCTGCTTGAAGAATCGAGCAAACTTTTGCTTCAGAAAGATTGGACTGAATTCGAAGAAGAGAACGGCACTGCCACCATTTTGGTCCAAGACCGACAATAATAACTGTTATAAACATGTCATTCGGGAAGAATCCGCCGCATTTTTCGAGCTTGTCACGAAGAGTGCTAGCCCTGTTGACATAGTCCGAAACGTTTTCGTTGCCCTGCATCTGCACATTTGTCAGCTGTGAAAGAATCTTACTCATGGAAATGGTATCCTATGCCATCCCCAAATGCTTCCATGCAGATTCCACTGGAGTTAAGCTGGTATTAAGGGAGCGTATTCCAAGCTGCTCTTTCAGTGACAGATTCCGGATGAGGTTTGTATAGGCGATGAGTGAAGCATGAAGAAAACTTTGGTGCTCCATATGTATTCCCCTGACAGGATACGAATAATCGCCGCTGAAGAACGGCCATAATCACAGCAGATTTCGCGAGGAGCTCGAACTCAAAACTCCAAGAGATTAAAAGGTACTTTCATTTTGATTTGTGTGTTGCTCTAGAGATTTGGGGGCTGGAAAACAAATTTGTTAAAACCCATTTGATGATGCTGAAACTGTTGTGACTAATATTGAAACCGCTGTTGAGCTTGTTGCTGTTGCTGAAGAAATTGCAGCTGATGTTGTTGCGCAGCTGTAAAGATGAACGAAGAACTTGAACTTGGTGCGGTCGCAGCTCTAGCATAACTTGAGCCGTCAAGGCTCATTCCACTAAAAACTGCTACTGATGCTGCTGCTTGTTGCGTTGTTGCAGGTGAAGAAGTTGATGTGCCTGGTGGATGTGCAGTTGGCCCTCTTGTCTGCTGTTGAGGCATGCCAATTGAGGCATATGTCGCTGGAAAAGCACCAGTTGCAGCATTATCACATGTTTGCCATGTAAAATTTGTACGATTGGTAACACATGTAGGTCCAGTTATCGAGGAACCAGTTGTTGGAGTTGATGCTGGTCCGGTCATTTGTAGAGTTGACAGTAGTCTTAATTCCAGGTAGCTCTCATACCATGTAATAATTTGTGAAAAGGGTGCTCGAACTGCTGGATGCTAAGTATAGAATTTGCTTCAGTGAAGACTTGGGAGTAGTATCTCTACTACTTGATAGTACTCGTAAGGATCGTAATTGTGGAATGGTAGACTAGTAAGACATCGGAAGTCTTATAGGAGTGAACCTGAGTACATAAACTTGTGGGTAGTTGAAGGTTGAATAACCTTAGCACATAATTATGTGTAAAGGCAAGGTTATTAATAGAAAGGCATTACAACGATTTATACCTCTAGGGAAAGTGCTTGTTTGGCTAGTTGCACGCTATGCGACCTGTTCGTCATTCTATAGGGTCGTGAATATTCGCGTGACTAAAACGGTTCGTTAGGTCTATTTGCGTAACTGAAGCGGTATGCTGACGTTATCCTAGAGACACGTGATGCTTCGGTGACGTCAACACTCGAACATGGTTCCTTACCTAGAAACTCGATACTGCTAGCTACACCAAAAACGGAACTTGCAGGAATGCAAAACTTCATACATCACATGCCAAGAGCACATCGAACGAGGTCATAAGATGGTTGCGTCCATATGCGGTTTGCTTGGCTTGTGTGCCATTAGGGGAGAGGGAGTGAGTGCGAGTGGGGGGGAAGGGCTATTCTGGTGAGGAAATACAACCGCGCTGGGCGCGGCGCCCCACGAGTCGCTGTATGCTTTGGCGACGAGCGCGCCTGAGCCGTCGACTAGTACCGTGCGGCGAGAGGCACGCGTGTTGCAGCAGGAGGAAGCAGCCGTGCCACCGCCGCCCGCCCCACAAGTCGCTGTATGCTTTGGCGTGTAGCGCGTACCACGAGCTGTAGCTCAAGGCGGCTCCTCCCAATGGGCTCTCAAACCCAAGCATGGGCGCCTCAGCAACGGTTAACTTAGCAAACTCGTCAGCAGGAACGTTGGCGACTACGCTGGAGATCCCTACCAAGGCGCAGTACATGGGCGAGATGAGGATGCTCGCGAAGAAGCTCAAGGCGTATGGGTGTAGCATTTCCACTCGACTTGTGAGGGTATTCGCGTCCGGTGCTGGTTCGCGCTATGCAAACCCATTACCTTACTAATAGTGGGAATTTTAAGTAGACTGAGGAGTCCCCCCCCCCCTCCCCCTCCCTACGGTCCCTCCACCCCCCGGTCCCTCTGCCCCGCTCCTCCTCTCCTACCACTGAAAACCTTGAGTGGCTTTACAAACATATCACCATCCTTGCACGTTGAGGCGACTAAAATATAGACCTTTTTCGCTTGTCTTCCTTCTCCACCCCCTCCCCTCCTCATCCCCCCCCTCCCCCCACCCCCCCTTGTGAGAGAACCGCCGAGGCTGACTGGATCTACGTTCTAATTACCATACTCGCTCCAACGGACGAGGCCTTTTTCCCAGAGACCTTCCCCCCCCCGCTCTTCACTCAGTGGTCCAAAGTGGCTCAAATCCACATCCTCATTTGGCTGCTTCAGCTTTAGAGAGCTCAAATCCCCCCCTCCCTCTTCTCCCCTCCCCGCCACCCTAACAGCGGAAACCGCTAAGGCTGACTGGATCTACGTTCTGATCACCATACGCGCGCCAACGGATGAGGCCTTTTTTCGAGGGACCCTCCATCCCCAGGTCTCCACCCAGAGGACCAAAGTGGCTCAATTCCACATCGTGATCGGCCTCTATAGCTTCAATAGAATCAAAGTGCTCCCAGACCGAACAGTGCTGTACCCTCTACTGGCTTTCGAAAACATGAAAATGGTGATTATTTCGTGCAACGTGTGGCCGAATACTGTATGTTCTTTCACCGCGGGACGAAAGTGGTGCTGAGTGCGCCTGGGGCGCTAAGTCTGTTATGGGCGCAGGTGGAGACGAGGAAGGTGTTTGAGGGGAACTACGTGAAGGCGCATGAGCTGGACCGCGTGCTTGCTCCCTAGAGTGCGTGGCCATGCGCTCGTGCCCTAGAACGTAACTTGGAGGGCGCAAGTGTACACTAGGAAGCTGTTTGAGGGGAACTTTATGAAGGCGCACCAGCTGGACCGCGTGCTTGCTCCCTAGACTGTGAGCGCACACATGTTCTAGGGGTGCGCTCGATGCTCGTGCCCTAGTGCGTGGCGTGGGGGTGCACGAGGAATCTGTTCGAGGGGAAGTAGGTGAAGGCGCACCAGCTGGACTACGTGCTTGCTCCCTAGAGTGTGAGCGCACACATGTTCTAGGGGTGCGCGAGACGCTCGTGCCTTAGGGTGTGGCGAGGGGGTGCACAAGGAATCTGTTCGAGGGGAAGTAGGTGAAGGCGCAACAGCTGGACCTCTTGCTTGCTCCGCGTGCTTGCGCTTGTTCCCAAAGTGCGTAGGGGTTGCGCAGGTGGGGCACATGAGGAGCCCTTTTAGGGAAGTTATATGTGAAGGCGCACTAGCTAGAGGCTCTACGACTGGGCTGGGACACTTAGTGTGGCGCTCCATGGTGTGTGGTTGTGCCCTGGTATGTGTGGCCTAAAACAAAGCACGGGGAAACGGCATGAGGGCAAGTGTGTGACAGCTTATCAGTTGGATCGGGTACCTACACCCTACAGGGGTTGCGTTAGTGTGGTTACGTGCCTTGGGTTACTGTGTGCACTCTATGGTGTGGATGGGGGAGTGTACTTTTGAATTGGCTTATGCTTTCACATTGATGCAAAGGTCTGATAGCACACACCTTTGCCCCTTGTATTCTATAATAATGATAGTGAAGTTTTATGAATCGACATAAACAAAAAAGAATTATATCGGCAAATTTTCTATCAAAATTTCCCCCACCCTCAGTTATTGTGCCCCGTTCGTTTTGTCTGCTCGTTCTGTGGAGCAACAAACTGGTGGGCCCACCATTTGGAGGAGTGGAGGAAGGACCTCGTGCGTAAGACGTCGGTGTGGGAGGTGTGATTTCGTTTGTTCCTCGTATCGCGCATCGTTTGTTCCTGCAATTTTCTTGCTTCCCCCCACCCCATCCCCCCTAGTCAAGCAAAACACCGCCTCTGTACACCGACAGATGCATTCTGTTGCTTGTACACCTGGGCCAGGCTATGGTTCTCAGACGAACTGTCCAAATTGCAATCCTTGCCAGATCTTGTCTCCCCTAGGGTCCCACTTGCAATTCTCGCATGCTCGTGTCTCCCTACGTTCAGCCCCAAACACCAGGTACCAAACAGAACCGCATTAATTCATGCGGAAACGCTCTATATTTTGCCTAGGACTTATTGTGCATTTTTCGGGCTAATGTTTCGTTCGCCCGTGTTTTGAAATTTATGGGGAACAGGCTTGAGCCGCGTGAAAAAACCCGTGAGACAGGTGTACAGTACTTTTGGGATGTCCAACCAAAGGCCCACATCAAACGATGCCCAACCTTATCCCAGCTCAACCTGGCGCCCAATCAGAATCGTTTCCCAAAACCCCCGATATACAGGCAATGAGAGATCCGTTTTAGTCACTCATGATTGCGTCTGCGACCAACATATACAAGTAGTTGCCGACGAGGCTTCGTCGCCACGGAACTGTGCACCGCCGTCGCCTGGTCGCTTCACACGAATCGCACACTGGCAACAAACATCGCCACACAAGCCCCCCCCCCCTCCCTATAAATACCCATCCATTTCGCCGTGTGCTCGTGCGAAAGCCTCATTTGCCCATGGCGAGGGCATGCGAAATACTTTAGCGATTGAATCTCCGACACCCTCAAATCTTGTGCGACTCTGTCGAGCTTCGTCTGTATCCTATACAAAGGACGTCCAACCTTATTGCAGTTCACTTGGCTGCCCAATCAGAATCGCTTCCCAAAACCCTCGTTATACGGGTGATGGGAGAACCGTTTGAGTCACTCTGCGATGTGTTGTTATTGCATTTGCGACAAACATAAACCATGGGACAAGTCATCGTTGTTCTGGTTTCGCCGTCACGGAACTATACACTATTGTCGCTGTATCGCTTTACAAGAGTCGCATACTAGCAACAAACATCGCCACCCAAGCTCCCTCCCCCCTCCCCCCCCCCTTCCGCAAATACAGACGATGTCCGCAAAGTGCCCTGCCAAAAAAAAATCCCAATTGCACCCCCTCGCCCAATAGCAGAAGTTTACGGGCAGTATCCGTTTCGAGAGAGTCCCCCGCGTCGGCTACTGTGCTGAGTCATCATGACAGCGGGGATGAACATGCGGACAGCGACGAAGCAGTTGCAGCCTTCTGGTTTTCGCCACATATTTTCGGACGGCGTCGCGAGGGCGGTTCGTCCAGACCCAAATGACCTTTCGCGTTTTTCGCGAAGTCGCGAAGGACACGAGCGCAATGGAAATCTACGGAACACCGCAAACGGGAAACGCCTCGATGACTCAGCATAGCATGACCCCTTGGCAACTGACTGAACTAGAGCCCTATTTGGTCGAAACAACTGCCACTTATCGAAGCCGCACAAATTGTGAGCAGATGTCATGTTCGTGACCTATTGTTTGAGCTAATTAAACAGCACTCGGGGTTGTTTCTGATCGTCGCAGTGCAAAACAGCGTAACCGTGGTTACATACGCAATCTGAACTCTGCCACCCAACCTTCCCCTATTGCGACAAAAAAAGTTACCAACGAGCTCACCCTGAATCCCTCGCTTCTAGCAGCGAAAGCCGGCGAAATACCAAATCGACAGAAGCCCCCGCGGCTCGAAAAAGTGGCGTTCCTCTCTCGGGCTCAGGCTGTACCCACCCTTTTCGCCGTGTTCTCGTGCGAAGCCTCATTTGCCCGTAACGAGGGCATGCGATATTCTTGTGCGATGGAATCCCCGGTACCCTAAAACTCTGTGCGACTCTGACGAGCGTCGTTTGTACAAAGGACCAAAGCAATTAGATGCACCGGACTCAACGTTACTGTTCCAGTTTTGTAGTGCTGTACCGAATTTTGTGGGACACATCACCCTGGGGGTGCTCGCTAGTGGTCCCCCTTCTCTCCCCTTGCCTGGTTGCCCTGCTTTGTTACATACAGCACACAAAATACATTGCGTTGCACAAAATACACAATCTTGGATTCACTTCTGAAACCAGATCTCCACATCAATGCTGCTGCCTTGGACATGGTGTCGTTATAGAACAGGTTACCCGTCACAACGAGCTGTTCGGGGTTTCCCGCGAGTCGCAGGTGAATCAGTCCTACGCGGAGTCGCACTTCCCGAGTGGCGCGGTTTTCCTGATGCTGTTCCTCCTCGGCTCTACTGGACTCATCTTGTTTCTTTCTGCCTTGGGTGGCTGGGACTAGAAGAAGCCATGTTTGGGGGAATTTCAAGCCACCAAAGGTTGCCGCGTTCGGGCAAGTGACATCATCACTGAATCGGATTGGTCCTCCTGCCACTTCGTCCCTTTCGATTAGACATCCGTCTGCTTCCGCCCGTCCTTTCCAATGTCACAATTTGGAGACAAGTACACTTAGCCTGCGGTAATTTTATACCCTGAAACTGAGCGGCAGAAGAATTTTGTTTCTACCCTGACCATTTCTGAGTGCGTAGACAGTACCCTCTTGTACCTACGGCCTAAGCTTGGCAGAACACACGGGCAAACCCTAAGCTGACGTTGGATTTCCTGACTCGAGAAACCCTAAATCGAGTAGTAAATATTTTGTATAGAAACCCAAATACAATTTGTTTTTCAATGGTATATGGATCTGGTATTCATGAGTTGTTTTCGAGGGATGAATACGCTCTCGGAGGTACCCCTGTGAAAATACTGGGTGTAAAAATACCGCGGGCTAAATATATACTTCTTCTATGTATCGTTACAAATTCTATGTTCCATTGCCGCTGCCGCATCGTTTGCATCCCACCCATGGGTGGAAAGTAGGAGCAGTAGAGGGGTCTATACAAAATGATTGAGACTGGCAGCCCTTCATTTAACGCCAGTAAAAGCGACACCTAAAACAAACAAAAATAAAAACAAAAAACAAACAAAGGGGTTGGTTTTGGGGCCCTCGAAAACTGTAAAGTATGGTGTGTATTGGGGGAGGCTCTGTTATTGTTTAGTTTATTTCACCAAACTGAAACCAAATCTTTTGGATCTGGTTTCGCGGTTAGGGTTCATGGTGACCGACCCTGCTGGTCTTGATCCCTGTTTGAAGTTTTAGAACCGAGTCCTCACGTAGGCTGCGTTCTGCAGGCGAAAAGGGAAAGTACAATTGCATCATAGCACCTTCCGAAAACGAGATATTTTGCTTCGGATCGAGGGTCCGCCCGCAATTTTTCCCCCAAACCTAGCACAACGTACCCGAACCTAGTTACATCGACACGCCTGCAGAACACCTCCATCTACAGATGACATCTGCGTTAGAAAAACACCCCCCTCGCTTCCCTTCCAGGCAAATCTGATGCAAACTTGACGCAGCACCGACGTTTGCTCAATTGCGGAGTCCATCTTGCATTCAATTTTACATCACCCTCAAGGGTGTACTAGGCCTCCACACCCAAACAAAACGCATCAGCCTGACTCCACCCTGCTAGATTTGCCTTGCCCTAGCCAAAAAAATCAATTGGTTCAACCCATAGTTATGCAGTGCAGAAACACCAGGAGCACAGATATATCGTGCTGAGAATTGTGGGTGCATCTTGCTAAATCCTAGTCATTGTTTCGCCCTGTTATTACCTCCTAATCATACTCATATACCCTTGGGTTGTGGGTATCTGTTGCAGAAATATGAAATTCGTTCCTACCTCAATTTCGCGAACGGTTTCCTCAATTTGCTTGCGTGGCTTTCTGAGGGAGGCTCGGTAAAGTGCGCAAGCTTGGGTGGTAACCAGTGCTCACGAAATCGCTTGAGGAGCTTCCTCAATGTCGATGTCGATGTCAAGTGCCTGCATAGCACAGCCGTATTTTGCTTAGGGAGCGGGACATAGCCTACATCCGCGATCCCCACTATGTTGAAGGGAAGCCCTGAATGAGAACACATTAAATAGTCAAAATCACCAATGTTCAAAATACCTTATGGGATAGTTACCCCACATTGTTTGTATTTGCCGCACTGCACTGTATCCCCCGTGTCTCGAAGTGGATGAGAGGACCATTTGTTTGAGGCTCCGCTCGTCATCATTTGATTTGATATCGCGTCTGGCACGGCAAATTGGCAATGCACGGCACCTTCTCCCTTTGGCCCTCGTGAACTTGTTCCCCTTTCTTCAAAAGCCCCTCGAATCCTCGATACCTGACTCTCATCCGCGGCAGCAGTAGGGCCACAGCACAGCACTACGAAACCAATCCCAAATTGACGACCTTGCATCCTCGTTCTGTGCTAACTGTTGCCTCAATTCACCAGCACCAAGGCGCGGCTCCACCATTCGCTCAACCAAGGCGAGGCCCGACGGCGCACCATACTAGATAATCAAATCCTTCAATTTCGGTATCACACCTGCATCAGCCGCCATTTCGATTTCTGCGACGATGGAGGTCGCATTCGAGCGCCACCGATCGCTGAGCATCAGCGACGCGCCCTCCACGTCAGACGCCATTCGGGCATCACCCTTACTAGGACCAGCCTCGGGCCCCTACAATCCGGCGGCCGCTCCAGGATCCTTCGGCGCGGCGCGCGCGCGATCGCGCTCCGCCTCTTTCTCCTCCTACTGCCCGCCACCTATCGTCGTCCCCAGCAACAACTTATCAGATCCCGCCTTCCCCGGCTCCACCTCCCCCTCCCCTTCCGGCTACCCAGATCCCGCCTTCCCCGGCTCGTCCTGCTCCCCCTCCCCGCAAGATATCGGCCTCAGCAGCTGTGAGAACTCCCCCGCGTTTCTCGGCCACGGGGAGTTTTTTCAGGCTCGGACCGTGGTTCGGAGTCCGAACCAGGAGCTGGTTCGACAGCGGGCGGCGGAATCCGCGAATATGGACAGCCAATGGGAGCTGCCGCCCAGCCCCGGCCTGCGCACGCCCTGCACATGCCGGCGGAAGCCTTGCGCGTGCGCGGTTCTCTCGAAGCGGGCATCGCGGGGCGGGCCCCCGCTCTCATCGTCGAACTGGGGACGCCGCCTGCGCCGCTCCTTGAGCGGAGGCACGTCCGCCGCCTCCGACGGGGAAGGCGGCGCAGAGCCGACGCGCTCGCGCTCGCTCCTACTGCGCCGTTGCAAGACGAATGCCACTTCCGCTGGCAATTCCGCCGCCACGTCGGATACGGAAGATATGGGATACGGCTCGGGCGCCGGCGGCGGCGACTCGGGGAGATCCACGACGGGCAGGCGCGCGCAGTTCGCGCGGCTGTTCACGCGATCCGGCACGGCGCCGCCACGACCATCATCCAGCGGCGGCGGCGGCTTCCTCTCCGGATCGTTTGACGCGACTTCGACCCCAAGCCCGACCCGCGCGGCTTCCGGCGTCAATGTTAGCCCGCCCGCGGCTAATGGCGGTTTCGTGGCGCGGTGCGTGTCAGTTGACGCGGCAGCCGCCGCATTATCCGGCGGCAATGGCGGCGCCGGTAGCTACACCGAGCGGTCTGGCCGCTCGTCGTCTGCGACGTCGCAGAAGTATAGCCGATCTCCGTCGCCGACGTCGTCAGGGTCGCGTGGAGCAGCGACGACGGCGGAAGCAGGTTCGCGAATATCAGGTTCGCGAGTAACAGCATCAGGTGTTACATCGCCGCCTCTTGCAGCTCTTTCGCCGGACAGTCTCCCCGTGGGACCGAGCCATCCGAGCCGCAGCGCCGCGCCTGTGCCACGTGTCATCTCCATCGATAATGCCGTAGCATGGCTGAACAACACGCGGAAGGGCAACGCTCACGGTCACGGGCGAAGAAGCACCGATAGCGCCGGGGAAGACGGCGTGAGTCCCGCTAGTAGGCAGTCCGCGCGGCGCGCCTCGTTCGGCGGTGGGTTTTCGCGAGCGGCAAGCGCTTCTATCGGATCGGCTACTAGCGCGAACGAGGACGACTTGAGCCGCGCGTGGGACGATTTCACCGCGTCTGCCGCCGCCGCCGCGGCGTCAGCGGGAACTGCTGGCGACTATAGCGCCAGCGGCGGCGTCTCCTCTGCGCGCCGACCCTCAGCAGAGCAGCAGCCGGCCACTGCGCGGAAGCGACAGCCGGGGGGGGCGCTACAGCAGGGGATTCAGCAATCCGGGGCGCTACAGTCAAGGTCGCTACAGCCGCAGCAGCAGCAGCAGCAGCAGCTGTGGAGCGTAGCCAAACAGAAAACGTTTCGACCGTCCGCGAGTTGCGGGTCGCTCTCTGATCTCGTGCCGGATGATCCAAGAGGGGGTGATTACAGCGGGGGTGGTTATGGTGGGCGTGGTTACGGGGGTGATTCCCAAATAGCCTC
Source organism: Closterium sp. NIES-67 (assembly GCA_027943415.1). Lineage (NCBI taxonomy): Eukaryota > Viridiplantae > Streptophyta > Zygnematophyceae > Desmidiales > Closteriaceae > Closterium > Closterium sp. NIES-67. The sequence continues at coordinate 476,106 of BQMB01001573.1, read as the reverse complement.
GAAATTTATGGGTAATCTCGGCTCAACACACCCTGTTTCCAGGAGGGGTTCATCCCGCCCGACCCCTCCCCCTCCGCGGCCTACTTCCCCCAATGCCGGTCCGCGCGCCGTTCACTCGCGCTCGCCGTCCCCATCCGGCGCTGGTACTTTCCGTGCTGGCGGCGCTGGCGCAAGCACAGCGTCTGCCACGTCAGCGGCCAATCAGCAGGCAGAGTCGTCAGAGCCGATTCGGTTCCGCGTGAACACCAACGGTCGGATTTACCGGTCCCACACAACACCTGCCTCCCTTGCTCCCTCCACCTCCTCCTCCTCAGCCGCCGCCGCCTTCGCCTCTCGTACGCGTTATTGCGCGATCCCAAACTCGTTATCGCTGCAGGACACCGAGCCTACCGCTCTAGTAAACAGTCCCACCATCGGCCGTTCGATCCCTGCAGCAGGCAACGACACGTCACCGGTGACGTCAGCATCCCACGTCAGCCCGACGAACGGACGGCGGGCCTCGCGCCAGGTGTCGTTCAACGAGCTGGTCCGCGTGCGCCGCATCCCACGGCACTTCTTCTCCGCAGATCTGACGGCCACGGCGATGGATCTCGTGAGCCCCGGGGACGATCCGACGGCTGGGAGCGCCGGGAGTCACGGATCGGCCAGCTGGCATGCGATCAACGGGATTCATGGCTCCGCGCCCGCTTACGCTTCCGCGGATGAGAAGCGGAAGAATCCGCCCGCTTCCACCACTGCCCTAGCGCCAGCGGGAGGGGGATCGCCAGGCGGATCACCGGGGGGATCGTCAGGAGCAGGGGGAGGGGGGGAAAGGGAGATTCTGCGCCCGCGCCTGCGCCTGCTCGCGCGCTTGCCCCTGCGCCTGCGCTTGTGCCTGCGCCTCCCCCTGGATCCTCCGCAGCGGCAGGGGGCGCGCGGAGGGTTGGCAGGAGCGGAAGCTGGTCGTCGGGCGGCGGCTTGGCGGCGGTTGCGCGGAACGCGGTTGCGCGAAACGCGGGGAATGCGGGGAATGCGGGGAACAGCGTTGCGCGGAGCGCGGGGAACGGCGGCAATGACGGCGGAATGGCAGCTCCGCGGATTGCACCGAACGGCGGGACTGGCGCGGGAAGTAGCCGCGACGGCAACGGCGGGGGTCATCGCGCTGTTAACAGTAGCGGGGTCAGCAGTAACGGGGGTTCTCCCCCCCCTGTTGCTACTGCTGGTAGGATGGGCGGAAGCAGTGGCATGGGCGGCAACAGTGGTGGCATGGGCGGCAGCAATGTTGTTGCCTCTGGAGGGACAGGTGGCAGGGGTGGAGGTTCGGGTGCAGGTTCGGGTGCAGGGTCGGGTGCTGCTGGGTCGGCTCGGACTGTTCGCCATGCCAGGAGCCAGAGTTTCGTGGAACGTTCCAGCAACGACATTGCACGCATGGCGGCCATAGCAGCAACAGGAGCAGGAAGAGCAGGAGGAGGAGCAGCAGGAGGAGCAGCAGGAGCAGCAGCAGCGGCGGCGGCAGCGGCGGGATCTAACGGGCGGGGAGCAGCAGTGGGAATGATCGGCAGATCTAGCAGCGTCAGCTGCTCAGACGATAACAGCACCAGTAGCAGCGGCGGCATCCCCCTCCGTCGTATCTCGGACCGGGCAGACCGGGCAGACCGGGCAGACCGGGAAGAACGGGCAGAACGCCCCATTCCCAGGAACCTTTCCGTCTGCCCGCCTTCCTCCTCTGTTCGCCGCGACGCTTTTCTTGGGAAGGCCGGAGCCAACGGGTGCAGCAGCGCCGGCAGCACCAGCAGCAGCAGCACCATCAGCAGCAGCAGTGGGAGAAGCAACACCAGCAGCACCAGCAGCAGCAGCAGCAGCGGCAGTGGGGGAAGCACTGTCAGCACCAGTGGTGGTAACCGCGTCCCGGGTCCCCTGGTTGCCTCGCCGCCTGCCCCCCGCTTCTCCGCCCACCCTCCTAGTCCCGCCACTAGAGGCCCCGCGTCCCGATCAGCAGCAGCAGCAGCAGCAGCAAAAGCAGCAGCAGGAGCAGCTGGAGGCTCATCCCAAGCGCTATCAGCTGACCGGTTGCCCCTACAAGGCTCCTCTCAGGGGTCCGTTCAGGGTTTGTTTCAGGGGTCCTTTCAGGGCCCCCCTCACGGCCCCCAGCAGGGGCATTCGCAGGGCCTCCCCCTCCGCTCCCCCCGCCACGCGCGCCACCACAGCCTGGGCAGCGCTGCTGCTCTTGCCGCCCACCCCTCGCCTCGTGCTGCTGCCCTCGTCACGATCCCCTCCCCCCGTGCTACTACACCACACGCTGCTGGTCTTGCCAGCCACCCCTCTCCCCATGCTACAGCCGGATTGCAATCTGGATGTTCGAGTGAATCCGCCCCTCGCCCGCCGCCCGCAGGATTCAGAATGCCGCCCAATGTGCTCATCAGCATCTCACAATCCCTGCGGTCCTCGTCGCTCCAGTCGCCTTCCACTCCCCGCTCCCCTGGCCTGTCCTCTCCGCACCCTTGCTCCCCCCACTCCCCCCGCGCTGCTGCGCCCCACTCCCCCCGCTCTGCTGCCCCTCACCCCCCCCGCTTTGCTGCTCCCCACTCCCCTCGCTCTGCTGGTCCTCACTCCCCACGCTTTGCTGCCCCTCACTCCCCTCGCGCTTCTGGTCCTCTCTCCCCTCGCTCTACTGCCCCCCACTCCCCTCCCTACGCTGCCCCTTCTGCTGCTCCTTTCTCACCCCGCTCTGTCGCCCCGCTCTCCCCTCGCTCCGCTGCCCCACTCTCACCCCGGTCTGCTGCTCCCCACTCCCCTCGCTTCCCTGCTCCTCGCGCCCAGATTCCACACTCCACCTCCAATCGTGCCCCTCTCCCTCACTCAGCTGCTGCTGCTGCTTCTCCTAATCCTGGGTTTAAAGCCAGCCAGTCCCCAGCAGCACTTGGCCAGCCGCGCCCAGGAAATGTGCCGTCTCCCCGTACCCGCACCCATGTGCGCTCTGCTAGTGTTGCAGAAGTCACCTGCACTTAAACCAGCATTGGGCAACTATGAAGTGCTAGTTTTTTTTTGTCTGGTTTCTGTGTGTATCTTTTACCTCCAGTACCAATTTATGGAGGCCCTTGCAGCACGGATGCACTAACTTGATACCTTTTGCTGCTTCGTTTTTAGGTGGGAGTCAATGCTGTCAGCTTACCTTGCGCGATGCATACATTTTAGCCATTCAACTGATGGGTTCCTCCTGGATTGTTTTCATTCCACGGAGTTATGATGGGCTTTAAGTCATGAGGTCATGGGTGTTCAAATTATATAAGTTATAATTTAATATAGGCTTGGTAGGTTGTTACTGAACCTTTCTGTAGGGGGTACAAACCCCTCCTTGTACTCCCCTCTCTTCTAATCCAACCCCTTTTCTCTTCTCAACTTTCCTAGCACCTAAAACCTCTCGCCATTCTCATGGCTCCTCCTAGCTCCTAGCTAAACCTTGTGCCATTCTATGGCTTCCTAGCTAAGCTAGTTTCTGACATGGTATTAGAGCAGTTCGTTCCGCGTGGGCCTGCTCCTCGCGTTTCCGCTGCGTGCTCGTTTCTCTCTCTATCTCGCGCTGCCATGGCGGCCGCGTCAAGCTGCTGTGGCCGCGTCGTCGTGCCGCGGCGCCGCCGTCGACGTCCATGGCGCCCGCGTCCAGCTGCTGTGGCCGCGCCGTCGTGCCGCAGCTCCGCCGTCGCGTCAAGTTGCTGTCGCGACGTGACGGCGCCGTCACGCTGCCGCGGCGTCTACGCGACAGCGCGCGGTCGGCGTAACGGCGACGTCGTGCTGCCGTCGCAACGTCGACGCCCCGCTGCGGCATCGACGCCGCTCCATGACGGCGTCGTCGGGCTGCAGCCGGCCGCGTGACGCTTGTGGCGCCGCTAGACCGGCCGCCCGCATGTCAGCCTGTGGCGCCCCCCCCCCCCCCCACCCCCCTCCTTCCCTTGTGCCCTCTTCCATTCCGCAGACGACGGCTGACTCCCGCCGGCCGTCCCACCGTCGCGGGGCCTGGCCACGTCACCGAGAGGTGCGGGTGCCGCCGCCGCTGCCGCTGTTGTCGAAGCCGCCGCCGCCGCCGCTGTCGCCGCTTGCGTCGGGGCCACGCAGCCGCACGCCGCCGCCGCCGCCGCTGTCGACACTGCCGCCGCTGCCGCCGTCGCCGCCGCAGCCCCTGCGGTCGACGTCGCCGCCTCACGCGCCGTGGGGTCGACCGACCTAGAGTCGCTGTCACTGTGGCTGGAATGGGGGTGCTAGGTTAGGGGGTGTGGGTGTGTGTGGGCATGTGACTACCAAGCCTAGGGGGTGTGTTCAAATTATATAAGTTATAATTTAATATAGGCTTGGTAGGTTGTTACTGAACCTTTCTGTAGGGGGTACAAACCCCTCCTTGTACTCCCCTCTCTTCTAATCCAACCCCTTTTCTCTTCTCAACTTTCCTAGCACCTAAAACCTCTCGCCATTCTCATGGCTCCTCCTAGCTCCTAGCTAAACCTTGTGCCATTCTATGGCTTCCTAGCTAAGCTAGTTTCTGACAATGGGGACATTAGTGTGTGCTACCTTAAAGCCTGCGGCCCAAATTGCGAGGCGCGTCTTAGAAACTTAGGACTCAAGGTTCTTAAACTTAGGAGGCTAGGTTGGCTAGGATACTAGGAAGAAGGCCGCCATGGAATAGCGTGAGGAAAACGGATCTAGGAAGGGAGAGAATGTCGAGAAGGTGTTTGATTAGGAAGAGAGAGGAGTACAAGAAGGGGTTTGTACCCTCTACAGAAAGGTTCAGTAACAACCTACCAAGCCTATATTAAATTATAACTTACCGTATATAATTTTAACACACCCCCTAGGCTTGGTAGTGTCAAGCCCACGCACACCCCCACACCCACACCCACACCCACACCCCCTAGCCCAGCACCCCCATTCCCAGCAGGAGCCGCAACGACTCCGGAAGAGGGTAGGTCTCACGGCCCCTTGAGACGGCAATGGCGACAGCAGCGACAGTGACGACGGCGGCGGCGGCGGCGGTGTGCGGCGGCTCCAGGCCTGCGGCAACAGCGGCGGCGCTGGCGACTCGAACGACAGAGGCTGGTGCGGCGGCCCCCGCCCTCTCGGCGGCATGTCCTGTCTCCTCGGCGGTGGAGAGGTCCCTCACATGGCAGTCATCGGCTGCAGCAAGAAAGGGGGGGATGCAGGGGAAGCAGGTGCAGGTGGGGGGGGGGGGAGGGGAGGGGGCGGGGCGAGGCGAGTCTTCAGCGACGCGCCATAAATGGCGCGGCGCTTACTGGCGGGAGGACGTCGTCCTGAGGGACGCCCGTCTGTGGCGAGCGGTCGGCAGGCCCGGCGACGCCACAGACGTCGCTCGGCCGGCCGCAGCCCGACGATGCCGTCGGCTGCCGCAGACGCCGCCACAGCGCACCGTCAGTGTCGCAGCGGCGAGGCGGACGGGCGACGGCTGCACCAAGGGGCCGTCGCGACACCTTGGCGCCGCGACGGTAGGCAACGAGGAACCGTCGCGACATCTTGGTGCCGCGACGGCAGGCAACAAGGGGCCGTCGCGACATCCTGGCGCCGCGACGGCAGGCAACAAGGGGCCGGCGCGACAGCTTGGTGCCGCGACGGCAGGCAACAAGGAGCCGGTCGCGGCACGACGCGGCCAGTGGCAGCGCGACGTCGCCACTGCAGCAAAACGCGGCCGCCATGGCCGCTCGAGCGAATGAGGGTGAGGAGTAAATGGCGGAAGCGTGAGGAGGCGGTCCACTAGGGAGGATCTCTTGCTCTGATACCATCTTAGAAACTTAGGACTCAAGGTTCTTAAACTTAGGAGGCTAGGTTGGCTAGGATACTAGGAAGAAGGCCGCCATGGAATAGCGTGAGGAAAACGGATCTAGGAAGGGAGAGAATGTCGAGAAGAAAGGTGTTTGATTAGGAAGAGAGAGGAGTACAAGAAGGGGTTTGTACCCTCTACAGAAAGGTTCAGTAACAACCTACCAAGCCTATATTAAATTATAACTTATATAATTTTAACAGCGCGACCTTCAAACGCACTGCGTTTGAAAGTCACGTTTTCGTGGGTGAAGATGGGGGTAACGTGACTCGCGTCACTCGGGGCTGGCTTTCAAGTTCAGTGCGGAACATATTTTGGGACACCCAGTGCCTCACGTTTTTTAGCCGTCCAATATTTAGGGATTTCCATCTGACGGCTCGCAAGCAGGGCCCTAGATTGGTTTTGAGGCTTCCTGATCCATCAGGATTCTCCCTGCAGAAAAGTCTGAATTTTCAGGGTCCCCTAAAAAAAAATCCTGAGCCATCAGAATTACTTTAAAAAAGAATACTGATTTTTCAATCTTTCTTTACATGTTATAGTTCGTGAATTTTGGTTTTTGGGGGTGCTGGGAATTCGTAGCGAATTTGCGCGTGTGTGGCGAGATTGGGGGATGGGCAGGAAACGACAATTGGTGGGGGAGAGAGGGAGGAAGGGCTGAATAGGGGGGGAGGCGACGAGATTGCAGGTGCGGAGGGAATCTCTTCCCTCGCAGAGCCCTAGGGCAGGCGCACATCAAGCAAATTCGTCCAAGGGCTGGCAATTGCCCTCACACAGTCCTCAGCACACCTCCCTCACATGACCTCCAACATTCTGCGCGGAGAATTTTTTTACCAAGGGCCAATCAGCGCCCTCACACAGCCTCGGGGGGTGGGGGAAGGAGGGGGGGAGAACCTCGAAATTCTTGACTGCCCCCCCTAGACACGCTTTTGGAAAGGGCTAAGACCCGCTACAATGCTGAGAAATTCAGGGTTCGCTAAGAAACCTTGCTGAGCGATCAGAGTTTACCCTTAGAAAAAGCCTGAAAAAACAGGGTTTGTCATTTACAAAACCCTGCACAATCAGGGTAAGTACCGAGAAACTCCCTGTTTTTTTCCTGAATCAGGAAAATTTTCCTGACTTCTGGAGGGCTGCTCGCAAGTAAACTGCTTCCCCCAGTCAATCGAAATGTAATCTCAGCCGTCGCACTACCTGCTTGCAAATCGGACGATCTACGACAAATTGCAAATTCGCGAGATGAAACACCCTCACGATTTGTCTGTGTATTTCGTCCAAGCCGAGGCTCACAGTTCATACGCAGTGCGTATGAACAATTTGGGCTACGGGCTTTAATGAAAATAGAAGGATCGGTGGTATAGATCGATTTGCGGTATGGATAATGACGATTGCTGGCTGCATATAGATATTGCTGTCAACTTATACATATTGGCTATGTAGAAGTTATAGGCTAGATTGAGGTATGCTTCTAGAGAGTACAACCAGCTAGTATTTGTTCTAGGTTTCAACTTCTAGTCAATCATTCAGTTCTTACTTTAACATGGTATCACGCGTAGGTTAGCATCCCCCACCTACCGTTTCCGCCCGTACCCTAGCTAGGCCCCACCGCGCCCCCCCCCCCCCCCCCCCCCCCCCCCCCCCCCCCCCCCCCTGGGGCCCCGTCGCGCCTCCTAGCCCCGTCGCGCCCCTCCTGGGCCCCGTCGCGCCTCCTGGCCCCGTCGCGCCCCTCCTCGGCCCTGTCGCGCCTCCTAGCCCCGTTGCGCCCCTCCTAGGCCCCGTCGCGCCCCTCCTGGGCCCCGTCGCGCCTCCTAGCACCGTCGCGCCCCTCCTGGGCCCCGTCGCGCCTCCTAGCCCCGTCGCGCCCCTCCTGGGCCCCGCCGCGCCTCCTAGCCCCGTCGCGCCCCTCCTGGGCCCCGTTGTGCCTCCTAGCCCCGTCGCCCCTCCTAGCCTCGTCGCGCCCCTCCTGGGCCCCGTCGCGCCTCCTAGCGCCCCTCCGGGGCCCCGTTGCGCCTCCTAGCCCTGTCGCGCCCCTCCTGGGCCCCGTCGCGCCCTGCCTGGCCCCGTCGCGCCCGCTAGGCCCCGTCGCACCCTGCCTGGCCCCGTCGCGCCTGCCTGGCCCCTCCGCGCCTGCCTGGCCCTACCGCGCCAGCCTGGCCCCGCCGCGCCTGCCTGGCCCCGCCGCGCCTGCCTGGCCCCGCCGCGCCTGCCTGGCCCCACCGCGCCTACTTGGCCCCGCCGCACCTGCCTGGCCCCTCCGCGCCTGCCTGGCCCCGCCGCGCCTGCCTGGCCCCGCCGCGCCTGCCTGGCCCCTCCGCCCCTGCCTGGCCCCGCCGCGTCTGCCTGGCCTCTCCCACTGCCCGCCCGGCCCATCTTCGTGCCTGCTCGTTCTGCCGTGCCACCTCGGGCTCCGTCTACTCTGCTCGCCAGTGCTGGGGCGCCTCGCGGCCGCCGTGCTGGAGAGTGCTGTCGCCGTGTCCCTGCGTCGTTGTCTTCCTGTGGAGCTGTGCCGCTGACCCTGCACGATGGCTGACTTCGTGCTCCGACTGGACGCCGAGGGCCATGCGGTTGACTTCGCCGCCTGGCTCTCCGATCTCCGCCGCCACCTTACAGGTCAGCGCCAGGATGGCTACTCTTTGGTTGTCCATGTCGATGGCTTGCTCCCCCGCCCCCCTGCCCCTACTCCCCTCCCTGCTGATCCCTCCTTTGAAGACCGTGAGGCCTTCTCTACTGCTGCGCTTGCCTGTGCGGTCTGGGACTCACGCGATGCAGTAGCTCAGGTTAGAATTAGTCACGCCCTCCCTGTGTCTGAGCGCTCGCGCTTTGCTACTGTTGAGACGGCCAAAGCTTACTTAGACGCCGTTATTGCTCGCTAATCCACACCCGCGTCTGCTTCTGCTGGCCGCTTGCTCTTCCCGATGCTGTTCCCAGACCTTGCAGCCTTCCCTACCGTCGCAGACTTTGCCACTCATCTGCGTGCCCTAGAGACCCGCTATCGCACTGCCAGCACTGCTTCCCAGCTCACTGCGCTCCCCCCCCCCTTTCTGCATGACGCTCTATTTTATCGCCATGCGCCTGCCAGACCGCCTCGCTAGTGCTCGCGATCACTTCCTTAGCCAGCACCCGGGTGACCTCACCCTCACCGCCTTTGTCGACACCCTCACCGAGATCGAGACTCGTCAGCGCACTATCGCTCAGTCGAGCGGTGCGCCGGCAGTCTCTATCTTTCACGGCTGTGCCCCCTCCCAGTGCACATTCATTGACGTTTCGGCTGCGGTCGCCATGGCGACCCCTCTCACCGAGACGGCTGCTGCGGTCCACCCGCAGCAGCGCTTGCGCCGCGGTGGCCGTGGTCGCCAGGGAGATAGGGGTGGTGGCGCAGGTGGTGGTGGTGGTGGTGGTGGTGGTGACGGTAGTCCGCCTGCGGGGACTACCACTGGTGGGCAGGAGCAGCAGCCCCAGCAGCAGCCGCCGCCCCAGCAGCAGCCGCCGTCCCAGCAGCAGTCGCCGCAGCCGTGGGCCAGTCTCCCGCCTGGCTGGCCCGGCACCTCCGGAGGTAGTGGCCGTGGTGGCGGCCCGCGCAGCTTGGCGTCTACCGGCGGCTCCGGTGCTGTCACCTGCCAGTACAAGCTTCAGACCGAGCCTCTTCGCGGCACTCTGTGCCGCCGCCCGCACCTGACCGCCCGCTGTTTCCGCCGCCTCGACGATCTCTTTCGTCGTCGCTTTGGCTCGGCCCCGAACCTCCCCGACTTGCACAGCCTGCTCCGCCAGGGCGTGCCGATCTTTGAGTTAGACATGGATCAGATAGGTGCTGCTTTGCATGCTTTGTATTCTGACGCTTCTAGTGTTGCTGGATCATATTACCCTGTGTACTCTAGTTTAGGTGTTGCACCATTGTGTAGCTTAGCCTCCCCTGCTGCGTCAGGCGTAGGACTGCCTAGTTTGCCTAGTCTAGTCGCTGCACCGGCTCTGTCCCCGGCCTCCGCCACTGCTTCGCTGTCCTTCACTCTCGACTCCGGTGCTTCTGCCTGCTTCTTCCGCGACCGTTCCACGCTCACGCCGCTTGCTGCGCCTGCTGTTGTCTCGCTCGCTGACCCCTCTGCGGGTCCTGTCGTCGCTCGCAGTTCTAAGTCCCTTCCCTGTCCAGCAGTTCCCTCAGGCTCCCTTACAGGCCTCCACGTTCCCTTGTTCTCGAGGAACCTGGTTGGTGTCGGCTGTCTCCAAGACCTCGACGTCACCACCACGTTCCCCGGGCACGAGCGGTTCGCTGTCTGTTCTGAGGCTGTCTCTGGTTCCCCCCTTGCGACGTTCCCCCGAGACCCGGTGTCCGGTCTGTTTACCGTAGACACCGCCTCCCCCCGGTGGGTACGTCCTCCGAGGTCGCTGCAGCTTGCTCGTGTCGGTCCCTCACTCACCCGTCCCTCCTCTGGCACCACCGCTTAGGTCACCCTGCTCTCCCGCGTCTGCGTCACATGTTCCAGCACGGTCTTGTCTTAGGTCTCCCCGCGTCGCTCCCTGCCCTTCCTCCCTCGACTGCGCCACCGTGCACGCCTTGCGTCGGGGGTCGGCTCCGCCGTGCTCCTCACTCCTCCTCGCTGCGCCCTGCTACTGCCCCCCTTCAGACCCTGCACCTAGACGTTTGGGGCCCTGCCCCCGTCCCCGGACCGCGCGGTGAGCGCTACTTCCTTGTGCTCGTCGACGAAAATACGCGCTACACTACGGTGTTTTCCCTGGAGCGGAAGGCCGACGTGCCCGACGTTCTTCTCCCGTGGGTTGTGGCTGCGCGTCTCCACCGCGGTCTCCCCGTGTTGTGTTTCCACTCTGACCGTGGCGGCGAGTTCGCCTCTGGTTGGGCTTGGACAGTTCTGTCGTGCGGAGGGCATCACCCAGTCGTGCACCTTGCAGGACTCCCCACAGCAGAATGGGGTTGCTGAGCGCCGCATCGGCTTGGTCATGGAGGTCGCCCGTACCTCCATGATTCATGCCGATGCCCCCCTTTTTCTGTGGCCATTCGCTGTTCGCTACGCTGCTCACCAGTTTAACTTGTGGCCACGCTCCTAGCGGCCGCAGGTTTCGCCGACCCTCCTTTGGACCGGGTCCCCCGGTGACGCGTCTGCGTTCCACGTCTGGGGCTGCCTTGCTCACGTTCGTGCCTCTGGCATGGACAAGCTCACTGCCCGCACTGTCCCCTGTGTCTTCCTCTGTTTTCCCCTGGACTTGTCTGACTGGCTTTTCTACCACCCGCCATCTCACCGCTTCCTCCAGTCTCGTGATGTCACCTTTGACAAGTCTGTCTCCTTCTACCGCCGCTTCCCTCACTGAGGTCTCCCGGTTGCCCCGCCCCTGTTCCCGGCTCCCTCTCCCCCTGTAGCCCCTGCTCCTCTCCCGCCTCGTCCTGCCCCGTCTGGTGTCTCTCACGTCACTCCCCTCCCGTCGGTTGTCCCCGTTGAGGAGTCTGCTGACTCTGGTGGTCCCCCCGGCCCGTCCCTGCCGCGTCCCCCTTCCCCGGTGTCTCCGCCTTCCCTGCCGCAGTCGCCGTCGCCGCCGCCGCCGTCGCAGTCGCAGTCACCGCCACCGTCGCAGCCGCCGTCGCAGTCGCAGTCACCGCCACCGTCGCAGCCGCCGTCGCCGCCGCCGCCGCTGCCGCCGTTGGCCTCTGGGGGTGCTGGTGTTGAGGAGGGTGTTCATCCTGCGGCTCCTGGGGGTGCCGCTGGAGTTGGAGGGGGTTCTTGCTCTGGGGGTGTTGGTTCTGGGGATGCTGCTGTTGAGGGTTCCGCCAACGGTCGTCCTGCCTCTGCCGGTCCGAGGGTTCCGGCCCAGCCGTCACCGCCGGTCAGCCGTCGCAACAGTCAGGCGGGCAGGAGGAGGGGCCGGGCTGGCGCTGAAAACCGTGCAAGCGTGACAGGGCCGGGCTGGCGCTAGGAGGGGCCTGGCGGGCGGTAGGAGAGGCCGGGCGGCGCTAGGAAGAGGCCGGGCAGGTGCTGCTGGGGCCGGCTAGGAGTGGGCTCGACGGTCAGGGGGCCGGCCACGAGCGGGCGCGACGGCCAGTGGGGCCAGCTAGGGGCGGGCGCGAACGGCCAGAGGGCCGGCTAGGAGCGGGCGCGAATGGCCAGGGGGCCAGCTGAGGGCGGACGCAACGGCCAGGGGGCCAGCTAGGAGCAGGCGCGACGGCCAGTGGGGCCAGCTAGGGGCGGGCGCGACGGCCAGGGGGGCGGCTAGGAGCAGGCGCGAACGGCCAGGGGGGCGGCTAGGAGCGGGCGCGAACGGCCAGGGGGCCAGCTGAGGGCGGATGCAACGGCCAGGGGGCCAGCTAGGGGCGGACGCGACGGCCAGGGGGCCGACTAGGGGCGGACGCGACGGCCAGGGGGCCAGCTGAGGGTGGACGCGACGGCCAGGGGGCCGACTAGGGGCGGACGCGACGGCCAGGGGGCCGACTAGGGGTGGACGCGACTGTCAAGGGGCCGACTAGGGGCGAGCGCGACGGCCAGGGGGCTGGCTAGGGGCGGACGTGACGGCCAGGGGGCCGACTAGGGGCGGACGCGACGGCCAGGGTGTCACAGGATCGAATGTGTCGAGGAAAGGTTGCACTATCGATCGGTACAAGGCGCTTTTATACTTCCAGAATACATCAGGTAACCAGGTTTATCTTATCCTAAGGGAATAGACCCTTCTAGAAGATAGAATCACCCTGCGTATAGCCACGCGAGGCTATTGGCTTTAAGGGATTACAGCAGGATTACGCTAGATAGCGTGTCTAGAACATTCCATGCCTGGTCGGTGATATAATAATAATAAAGGAAGAAACCAAAGGATAATGGAAAATGGGGAATATGAGGCAAAAGGAGGTGAGATAAAAAGAGGAATGAAATGAAGATGAAATATGGAAAAGGCCAAGTGGTGTAACGGAGGCGTACTCTCACACTTCCCCCCCTCAAAGCTGGGTGGTAGAAGTAACACCCTGCTTGACAAGGTAGTCATGCAGAGGACGACGGGCGTTACCCATGTCGGACTCAGAGACCCAGCTGTCCTCAGAAGGATCATAACCCTTCCAACGGATGAGAAGCTCCACGGTGCCATTCCGACGACGACGATGTGCAAGCACGGACTCGACCTCGTACTCGGGTTCGTTCTGGACGAGGACGGGCGGCGGCGGCGGCGGCTGGCGTCCGACGAAAATTGTGTTCGGGTCCCGATAGGGCTTCAGAAGTTGGACGTGGAAGGCGTTGTGAATCTTCCAGGTAGCTGGCAGGCGTAAGCGGAAGGTAACAGGAGTGACCTGTGCTTCAACGAGAAAAGGCCCGCAGAAGCGAGGTCGCAGTTTAGATGGGAGATGGCTGATGTCCAGGTTGCGGGTGTCAAGGAGAACCTGGTCTCCCACGGAAATGGTGTGGTCGTTGCGATGGCGATCGGCCTGGCGCTTCTGTTGCTGTTGAATGTCAAGGAGGCGCTTATGGGTCCGATCCCAAAGTTGATGCATGGTTGTAATGAAATCATGTGCGGGTTGGACTGTAGGTGATGCTGTCGGTTTTTGTGGTGTGAGTGGGTGGCGTCCGTAGCAGAGGAAGAACGGCGTCTGTCCAGTAGCGGCATGTGTGGCATTGTTGTAAGCAAACTCGAGTACGGGCAGGTGCAAGTCCCATTTGGAGATGTCGTCCTTGCAGGCATCTCGGAGGAGTTGCTCAACAATTTGGTTGAGGCGCTCGGTCTGTCCGTCTGTCTGCGGATGGTATGCGGATGACATGGAGAGTTTGGTGCCGAGCAGAGACATAAGTTCCTTCCAGAACTTGCTAGTGAACTTGGGGTCTCGGTCGGAGATGAGTGTAGTTGGGATGCCATGCTGTGAGATGATGTGACGAACGAAGAGCTGTGCTGTCTCCTCGGTGCGTGCCGTCGTGTGTGTCGGGATGAAGTGTCCCATTTTGGAGAACTTGTCAATGACGACAAGGATGGCGTCATGACTGCTGGAGGTAGGTGGTAACCCGGTGATGAAGTCTAGGCTAACCACTTGCCATGGTTGTTCTGGGACAGGAAGAGGCTGCAGTAGTCCCGCCTTTTTCTGCTTGCTGCTCTTCATCCGCTGACATGTATCACACGAGGTGACGAATTTCTGGACGTCGTCTGCCATATGGGGCCAGTAGTAGTGTTTGGCGATACCGGTGAGCGTCTTGTTGCTACCGAAGTGTCCGGCGTAGAGGACGTCGTGGTATTCTTCGAGTAGTAACTGGCGCAAAGGAGGGTAATTGGGTACCCAGATTTTTGTGGATCCCTTCCGGTACGCGATGGCACTGTCCCACTGTAGCAGATGTCGCTTTTCTGCCAAGGGAATTTCGGGGTCGATGGCGTACCCGTGGGTGAAGAGTCCCTTGAGTAGTGGATTCATCCCTTCGATCTGAATCGCGGCAACGTGTGCAGGCCGGCTGAGAGCGTCTGCTTTGTTCTTGTGGCCGGGCTTGTACACGATGTCGTAGTGGAAGTGTGTCTCGAGGAAGTCGATCCACCGGACCTGCCGTCTGGAAAGGTTGGGTTGTGTCTTCAAATATTTCAGGCTGCAGTGGTCGGTGTAGACGGTCGTTCTTCGTCCTTCGAGATAGCATCTCCACGCTTTGAAGGCGATGACGATAGCAAGAGCCTCTTTGTCGTGTATCGGGTAGTTGAGTTCTGCCCCGTGCAGTTTCTTGCTGAGGTAGGCAATTGGTTGCAGTCCATTCCCCTGGTCTTGCATTAAGACTGCTCCCACTGCCTGGTCGCTGGCGTCAGCTTCGATTACGTAGTCGCGTTCGGGATCTGGCAAGATGAGCACCGGTGCGGACGTAAGTGCTTGTTTCAGCTGCTCCACGGCTTCCTGGTGCTTCGTCTCCCATTTGTAGGGCGTGTTCTTCTTCAGCAGATTCGTGAGTGGTGCCGCGAGTTTCGCATACTGTGGCACGAACCTGTTGTAGTAATTAGCGAAGCCTAGGAACTGCTGCAACTCCTTCACGTTCTCGGGTGTCTTCCACGTACGTACGGCTTCGATTTTCTTGGGGTCGACGTGAACTCCTTGAGCGCTCACCAGGTGGCCTAGAAATTGGACCTTCTCTAGGGCGAATTCGCTCTTGGACAGTTTGACGTAAAATCGTTCTCGTCGAAGAATTTCGAAGACGCGTCGCAGGTGTTCGACGTGCTGCTTCATGTCGCGCGAGTAGATGAGTATGTCGTCCAGGTACACCACCACGCATTCGTCCAGAAGTGGTCGTAGAATGTGGTTCATTTCGGCTTGGAACGTTGCCGGTGCGTTGGTGAGTCCGAACGGCATGACCAAATACTCGTACGATCCGTACCGAGTTCGAAAAGCAGTTTTGTGGATAGAGTTGTCCGCCATCCGTATCTGCCAGTATCCGGACCGCAGATCCAGTTTGGAAAATACCGTAGCTCCCCGAAGCTGGTCAAGCAGGTCATCGATTCGCGGTATCGGATATTTATTCTTGATGGTCTGCTTGTTAAGAGCTCGGTAGTCGATGCACATGCGCAGGCTTCCGTCCGGTTTCGGTGTGAAGAGTACTGGGGCACCGTATGGCGAAGTAGATGGTTGGATGAGTCCTTTGGCTAGGAGATACTCGATCTGCTTCTTCATGTCGGTCAGCTCCGTAGGGCTGAGTCGATATGGTGCTCGGAAGGTCGGCTTCGAACCCGGTTCCTCCACGATCTCGTGTTGATGCGTTCGGTATGGCGGTAGCTCGTCCGGAAGATCGTCAGGAAGAATGTCTTGGAACTCCTTCAGTAATTCCTTGATTTTTTCTGGAGTTTCCGAGGCTTTCTCTCCGTCATTCTCCACCTCTGT
Organism: Closterium sp. NIES-67; assembly: GCA_027943415.1. NCBI lineage: Eukaryota > Viridiplantae > Streptophyta > Zygnematophyceae > Desmidiales > Closteriaceae > Closterium > Closterium sp. NIES-67. The sequence continues at coordinate 460,495 of BQMB01001573.1, read as the reverse complement.
TGCTATCGCCAGGAACCCGGTGTCGGTCCGCTTCACGTCCTTCTCGAATCGTGCGAGTGTCTCCACTGGGATATCTCCAGTGTCGTCCCAGTTGGGTAGCTGTACTCTCCGTCCATTGTTGTAGATGCTTGCGGTGCGGTTTACCCAGTTGATCTCGGGGTTGAATCTTTTCAGGAAGTCTCGCCCGAAGATCAAGTCAAGCCCTTTGATGTTGGTGATGGGGAGTGCAGGTCTCCAGCGCAGTGGTCCGATTTGTAGATGTAGCACTGCTTCGCCGTGTACTGGTAACTTGCTGCCGTCCACCATCGTTGCAGAGAATCCTGAAGGCTTGTACTCTTCCCGGAGTCGGTCGATCATTGCCTTGTCGCAGACGGTGTGTGACGCTCCGCTGTCCACGAGTGCTTGGAGGCGTCGTCCTTTGCAGATGACCTCGAGCACGAGGGGCAGTCGTTGCTCGGAGTACCCAAAGATAGTTTCATTGATTGGGTCATAGGGTACATCCCAATATTTCGTACACACCTTGGTGTTGTTGTCTACTCCTGAGCTGGCAGCTGGCCGAGGCTGCTTGGAGAACGGCTCTTCTCCAGGGCCCGGAGTTTCCTTGACGACTGTGCGCGTCATTGATGCCGAAGAACTGGATGCATCCGTAGAAGGAGTTCGGGGTTTGTGCAGCTTCTTGTAGACCCCCAGCTTCCTCTTGAGCTGCTTCAGCTCCACCGACGTCTTCCCTGGGGAGCGGGTAGTCGTTGTGGGCTGGTGTCGGGAGAGGACGTTGACTCCGTGGAAAGGTCGGCTTCTTTCCACACTCCTTAATTTGGTCCCCAAGTTGTCCGGTACCGGTATAATCTCCACAGCTGTCTGCTTCTTTTGGAGTCCCTCCCGAATTTTCTCCAAGGCTCTAGCCCCTCGAACATCATAAGTTTTCATTAAAGCATCTTTATAAGATAACTTTAACGAATTCTTATAATTTCTTGGGTCTTCAAGGAGTTTCCCCGTCTCGGCAGAGTCTTTTTTCGCGGAGTCGTAATTTTCCTCGGCGATTTTCCCTGGCGAAGACTGGTCGTGGGGTGGAGATTTTCCCCCATCATTTCCTCCTGCTCGCGTCGAATCAGCTTCGTCGAAGTTGATTTTCTCGGAATCCCGCGGCCGTTTCCGGATCTTTTTATTTTCGCCAGCTAGATCCGCAATCACTGGCGACTCCCGTTTTTTGTCTTCTGATTGGCCGGAAGATTTCCGCCACTGTTGCGTGCCCGATACTCTGCGCGTGCGGCCTTCATTTTGTTGCAGTCGAAGATTCGGTGGCCCGGCACCCCGCAAAAATCACACGTGTAGTTGGTATTTTTCGGACGTGGCCGCCCCTCGAATCTGTCGACTTCCATCGGGTCGGCGAACGTGGGGTGAGCCGAGCGGTCGCCATGTCGCGTACTGCCGACGTGCGTCCGTGGTGTTCCGGCGTTGACCATGTCGAAGCGCTCCGCGGCCGAAACGACGTCACTGTAGTTCGCGTAGTTTGACGCTGCGACTTGTCGTTTGACTTCAGTCTTCAGCCCTGAATTAATCGGTTCGAAGCGTTTCAGCAGGTCGGCGCGGAACTGCTGCCACGTGGCTTCACCGTGGATGAAGGTGCTGTTGCCGCCAATCCACTCGAGTGCCGGCCCTCGCATTAGTGTCGCCGCGAGTCGTACGCGTTGACCGTCCCAGACTGGCGAGCTCCATCCGACGGCTGCGAAGTAGATCTCCATCCCGGCGATCCATCTGCGGGCGTCGGAGTTTCGATCGCTCGGATCGAACGGCTCAGGTGGGCGCGGTTTCGGAGCCTCGAGAAACTGCTGCGACTGCTGCGTCGTCGCCGTTGTCGTCTCATGCTGCGCTCCGGCGAGTCGAGTTACTCGCTCGAACTGGTTTCGCCACGCTTCGCGATCCGCTCGCATTTCCTCCTGAAGGGCTGCGATGCGCGCGAAGAGCTGCTGGGTAACCTCGGCGTTGTCGAAGGTTGCCATCCTGTTCAAAACACGCACGGAGGGGGTAATTCGAAAATCGCGGAGCTGGTGCTTACCAGAATCGGCGTCGAATTAGTCGCCCCCGGCGGTTTTTCGAGGCAGGATCCCCGCTGCTGCTGCTTAGCTGAGCGCGGCCGAGTGAGAAAAGCTCTGATACCAAGTGTCACAGGATCGAATGTGTCGAGGAAAGGTTGCACTATCGATCGGTACAAGGCGCTTTTATACTTCCAGAATACATCAGGTAACCAGGTTTATCTTATCCTAAGGGAATAGACCCTTCTAGAAGATAGAATCACCCTGCGTATAGCCACGCGAGGCTATTGGCTTTAAGGGATTACAGCAGGATTACGCTAGATAGCGTGTCTAGAACATTCCATGCCTGGTCGGTGATATAATAATAATAAAGGAAGAAACCAAAGGATAATGGAAAATGGGGAATATGAGGCAAAAGGAGGTGAGATAAAAAGAGGAATGAAATGAAGATGAAATATGGAAACGGCCAAGTGGTGTAACGGAGGCGTACTCTCACACAGGGGGCCAGCTAGGGGCGGACGCGACGGCCAGGGGGCCGACTAGGGGCGGACGCGAGGGCCAGGGGGCCGGCTAGGGGCGGACGCGAGGGCCAGGGGGCCGACTAGGGGCGGACGCAACGGCCAAGGGGCCGACTAGGGGCGAACGCGACGGCCAGCGGGGCCAGCTAGGTGCGGACGCGACGGCAAGGGGGCCGACTAGGGGCGGACGCGACGGCCAGGGGGCCGGCTAAGGGCGGACGCGACGGCCAGGGGGCCGACTAGGGGCGGACGCGACGGCCAGGGGGCCGGCTAAGGGCGGACGCGACAGCCAGGGGGCCGACTAGGGGCGGACGCGACGGCCAGGGGGCCGGCTCAGGGCGGGCAAGAGACTAGGGCGCGGGCGGAAGCGGGCGGGGGGACCTAACCTACTTGATACCATGTTAGAATACGTGAATGATTACTAGAAGGAGAAACCTAGAACATATACCTGTTGGGTTGTACTCACTAGAAGCACACACCTAGTCTAGCCTATAACTTCTACATAGAACATATGTATAAGTTGACAATTAGGGCGTACTACCTTAAAGCCCGCAGCCCAAATTGCGAGGCGCGACCTTCAAACGCACTGCCTTTGAAAGTCACGTTTTCGTGGGTGAAGATGGGGGTAACGTGACTCGCGTCACTCGGGGCTGGCTTTCAAGTTCAGTGCGGAACATATTTTGGGACACCCAGTGCCTCACGTTTTTTAGCCATCCAATATTTAGGGATTTCCATCTGACGGCTCGCAAGTAAAGTGCTTCCCCCAGTCAATCGAAATGTAATCTCAGCCGTCGCACTACCTGCTTGCAAATCAAACGATCTACAACAAATTGCGAACTCGCGAGATGAAACACCCTCACGATTTGTCTGTGTATTTTGTCCAAGCTGAGGCGCACAGTTCATACGCAGTGCGTATGAACAATTTGGGCCTCGGGCTTTAATGAAAATCGAAGGATCGGTGGTATAGATCGATTTGCGGTATGGATAATGACTATTGCTGGCTGCATATAGATATAGCAATGCGATTTTACAGATCGGCTCTTTGTGAGCCACGCACCCCGCCCCCCCCCCCCCCCCGTGCTCGTGGCACGCGATCCCCCAAGACTGACAGTGCTTTTGCAGCCAACCTTTCACGACAGTATACGATGTTCGCAACACACAGGGCAACAAAAATGAACGTTCGTGGTACGAGTGGTGGATGGTCAAGGTGTCAACTTATACATATACCGTATTCCCCCGTATACAGCACCCCGCAAAATTGAACGCCCATGGGTGGCTTGAGCGGACATGGGTGCTTAATTAAAGTGGATATACATAGCACCCGTCTTTTTTGCCTGCAAATATTTGAACACCCCCCCGAAACTTTCAACATCACTTTTGAGTTCGAGTAGCATAGACGTGCGATGCCCTCTTTTTCGACCACTGCTACTGTGCCATCACCTGAGCGTGAGAGCTAGTGGGAAACTTATCGAGGAACCTACCGTATACAGCGCGGTTCAAGAGGTGTGACACAGAAAAATTCGAGACCCATTTTGACTGCCCAAACAAGTGGGTCCCTTGAATCCTCGTAACTCAATCTTCGCTACTTGACTTTCGGGTCGCGCTCGCCTTCCCGCCAAGAAAATCGTGCCATCCCTCCTACGGATTGGCTGTTTGGTGTTTCACCACTTCTGTACGCGATATCAAGGGGAAAAACAAAATACAGCAGAGTAGGACAGTGCACTTTGTTTAGGAAAAACAATATCACATATGCATGTTCCACAACACCCAGGCGTTGTACAAAATTAGCCACTAATTACACCCCCCTCAAAATTTAGAGGCATTTTGGTTACTACCCTAGGGTGCTTTATACAGGGGAATACGGTATTGTTATGTAGAAGTTATAGACTAGATAGGGTATGTTCTTAGTGGGTACAACCAGGGTTCCCGATAGCAGACGAAATCCGTCTGATGGTCTGAGAATCAGACCCGTTTGTTACTGTTCATCTGATTTTTGGATGGGGTCTAATATTTCGTCTGAACGTCCATACGTGTTATAAAATTTCGTATGAATTCACAGACTTCAGTCTAGCGGTTTATCTGAGATTTCAGATAGCGAGGATATTCTCGTCTGACAGCGACCATTCCACCCACCAAACCTATTGATCCCAGGTCCAGGTTGGTAACGGCCAAGTTCCTCACACCAGAGACATTCCTCCCCAAACGCCCCTCGCAACTTGTTGTTTTCCGCTCAGTCCCGCACACTAGGTACAATCCTCCCCCAACGCCCCTCGCAACTTGTTGTTTTCGGCTAAGTCCCGCACACTAGATATTCCAGCTTAGTCCCCTACACCAGATATATTCCTCCTTACGGCGCTCCCAACCTAAATCCCCATGTCCCCCACTGCCAGGTACACTCCTTCCACACCCCCCAAAAAAAGCCTGAAGTTCCTCCCTCACCCAATCGCATTCCTGGTTTTTTTTTGCGATGGGCAAGATTGGGATAAGCCGCGACTTGCGCCAGAGTGGGAAAGCCACAAGGTAGAACATGACATGACCAGTGGGGTGCCAACCAGTAGGGGCCAGGGGTCCAGGCTAGTGTGGGCTAGTGAAGAACGGATGACGCTCAAACACCCTGTCTGCTAAAATATCAGTCCCTCAATCAGCTAACCCTGAGTGTGCGTGTGAATTTCGTTTGAAAGTTCAGACATCGGTGTACATTTCGTCTGAAACCCCAGACCTGAGAAATGTGCTCATATGATGGTCAGACGAAATTTTGAAACCCCGTCTGATTTTCAGACGGGCTTAAAACTTAGCAAGAACCCTGGGTACAACCCAAACGCTATATCTTCCCTGTTCTCTCTTCTTCTATTCATTCTTTCTAGTTTTAACATGGTATCACGAGTAGGTAGGTCCACCCACCCGCTTCCGCCCCGTGCCGCCACCTACCGGACCCTCGCGCCCCTAGATGGCCCCGCGCGCCCCTAGCTGGCCCCGCGCGCCCCTACGGCCCCATCGCGCCCCTACGGCCCCGTCGCGCCCCTACGGCCCCGTCGCGCCCTTACGGCCCAGTCGCACCCCTACGGCCCCGTCGCGCCCCTAGCAAGCCCCGTCACGCCCCTAGCAGGCCCCGTCGCGCGCCTACGGCCCCGTCGCGCCCCTACAGCCCCTCGCGCCCCTAGCCGGCCCCGTCGCGCCCCTACCTAGCCCCGTCGCGCCCCTACGGCCCCGTCATGCCACTACGGCCCTGTCGCGCCCCTATGGCCCCGTCGCGCCCCTACCGGCCCCGTCGCGCTCCTACGGCCCTTTCGTGCCCTAAGCCGGCCCCGCGTGCCACTACGGCCCCTCGCGCCCCTAGCTGGCCCCCTCGCGCCCCTACCGGCCCCTCGCGCCCCTTGCCGGCCCCTCGCGCCCCTTGCCGACCCCTGCCAGCCCCACGTGCCCTTGCCGGCCCCGCTCGCCCTAGCCGGCCCCTTGTGCCCTAGCCGGCCCCTTGTGCCCTAGCCGGCCTCGCGTGAGCCGCCAAGCTGCCGTGTCCCCGAGCCGCCGAGCAACCGCGCCGCCGAGCCGCTGAGCCGCCATGCCACCTAGCCGCTGAGCCGCCATTCCGCCGAGCCGCCGAGTCGACGAGCCACCGAGTCGCTGCGCCGCTATGCCGCTGTGCCACTGACACGCTGTGCGATGGCGGACGCCGTTCTTTGCTTGGACGCTGAGGGGCACGCGATCGACTTCGCCGCCTGGCTCGTCGACCTCCGCCGGCACCTGACAGGTCAGCGCCAGGATGGGCACTCCCTAGCTATGCATGTTGATGGTTTGCTTCCCCGTCCCCCAGCGCCTGTTCCCCTCCCTGCTGACCCTACCACTGCTGAGAGCGAGGCTTTTGCTGTTGTTGCGCTTGCTCAAGCTGTCTGGGATTCTCGCGACGCAGTAGCCCAGCTTGTTACAGGATCGAATGACTCGAGGAAAGATTGCACTATCGATCAGTACAAGGCGCTTTTATACTTCCAAAGTACATCAGGTAACTAGGTTTATCTTATCCTAAGGGAATAGACCCTTCTAGAAGATAGAATCACCCTGCGTATAGCCACGCGAGGCTATTGGCTTTAAGGGATTACGGCAAGATTACGCTAGATATAGCGCACTAGTACATCCCAAGCCCGGTCGGTGATATAATTATAATAGCAGGATAAACCAAAGGGTAATGGAAAGGGAGAAGAGGAAACCAAATGAGATGGGATAAAAAGAGAAATGAAAGAGGAAGGAAATAAGAAAAAGGGACAAGTGGTGTAACGGGGTCGTACTCTCACACTTCCCCCCCTCAAAGCTGGGTGGTAGAAGTAACACCCTGTTTGACAAGGTAGTCATGCAGAGGACGACGGGGGTTACCCATGTCGGACTCAGGTACCAAGCTGTCCTCAGAAGGATCATAACCCTTCCAACGGATGAGAAGCTCCACGGTGCCATTCCGACGACGGCGGTGTGCAAGCACGGACTCGACCTCGTACTCGGGTTCATTCTGGACGAGGACGGGCGGTGGCGGCGGCGGTTGGCGTCCGACGACGATCGTGTTTGGATCCCGATAGGGCTTCAGAAGTTGGACATGGAAGGCGTTGTGAATCTTCCAAGTAGCTGGCAGGCGTAAGCGGAAGGTAACAGGAGTGACATGTGCTTCAACGACAAAAGGCCCGCAGAAGCGAGGTCAAAGTTTAGATGGGAGATGGATGATGTCAAGGTTGCGGGTGTCAAGGAGCACCTGGTCTCCCACGGTTATGGTGTGGTCGTTGCGATGACAATCGGCCTGGCGCTTCTGTTGCTGTTGAATGTCGAGGAGGCGCTTGTGGGTCCGATCCCAAAGCTGATGCATGGTTGTGATGAAATCATGTGCAGGTTGGATTGTAGCTGATGCTGTCGGTTTTTGTGGTGCGAATGGGTGGCGTCCGTAGCAGAGGAAGAACGGCGTCTGTCCAGTAGCGGCATGTGTAGCATTGTTATAAGCAAACTCTAGAATGGGCAGGTGCAAGTCCCATTTGGAGATCTCGTCCTTGCAGGCTGCTCGGAGGAGTTGCTCAACAATTTGGTTAAGGCGCTCGGTCTGTCCGTATGTCTGCGGATGGTAACCAGATGACATGGCGAGTTTGGTCCCGAGGAGAGACATAAGTTCCTTCCAGAACTTGCTGGTAAACTTGGGGTCTCGGTCGGAGATGAGTGTGGTTGGAATGCCATGCTATGAGATGATGTATCGAACAAAGAGTTGTGTTTCTTCGGTGCGTGCTGTCGTGTGTGTCGGGATGAAGTGTCCCATTTTGGAGAATTTGTCGATGACGACAAGGATGGCATCATGACCGCTTGTGGTAGGTGGTAACCCGGTGATGAAGTCCAGGCTAACCACTTGCCATGGCTGTTCTGGGACAGGAAGAGGCTGCAGTAGTCCTGCGTTCTTCTGTTTGCTGCTCTTCATTCGCTGACATGTATCACACGAGGTGACAAACTTCTGAACATCCTCTGCCAAGTGGGGCCAGTAGTAGTGTTTTGCAATACCGGTCAGCGTTTTGTTGCTACCGAAGTGTCTGGGGTAGAGGACGTCGTGGTATTCTTCGAGTAGTAACTGGCGCAAAGGAGGGTAATTGGGTACCCAGATTTTTGTTGATCCTTTCCGGTACGCGATGTCACTGTCCCACTGTAGCAAATGTCGCTTTTCTGCCAAGGGAATTTCGGGGTCAATGGCGTACCCGTGTGTGAAGAGTCCCTTGAGGAGTGGATTCATCCCTTCGATCTGAATAGCGGCAACGTGTGCAGGCCGGCTGAGGGCGTCTGCTTTGTTTTTGTGGCCGGGCTTGTACACGATGTCGTAGTGGAAGTGTGTTTCGAGGAAGTCGATCCACCGGACTTGCCGCCTGGAGAGGTTAGGTTGTGTCTTCAAGTATTTCAGGCTGCAGTGGTCGGTGTAGACGGTTGTTCTTCGTCCTTCGAGATAACATCTCCACGCTTTGAAGGCGATGACGATGGCAAGGGCCTCTTTGTCATGTATCGGGTAGTTTAGTTCTGCCCCGTGCAGTTTCTTGCTGAGGTAGGCGATTGGTTGCAGTCCATTTCCTTGGTCTTGCAGTATGACTGCTCCCACTGCCTTGTCGCTGGCGTCAGCTTCTATTACGTAGTCGCGTTCGAGATCTAGCAAGATGAGTACTGGTGCAGACGTGAGTGCCTGTTTTAGCTGCTCCACGGCTTCCCGGTGCTTCGGCTCCCATTTGTAGGGTGTGTTCTTCAGCAGATTCGTGAGTGGTGCTGCGAGTTTCGCATACTGTGGCACGAACCTATTGTAATTAGCAAAGCCTAGGAACTGCTGCAACTCCTTCACGTTCTCGGGTGTCTTCCACGTACGTACGGCTTCGATTTTCTTGGGGTCGACGTGAACTCCTTGAGCGCTCACCATGTGTCCTAGGAACTGGACCTTCTCAAGGGCGAATTCGCTCTTGGATAGTTTGACGTAGAATCGTTCTCGTCGAAGAATTCCGAAGACGCGTCGCAGGTGTTCGACGTGCTGCTTCATGTCGCGCAAGTAGATGAGGATGTCGTCCAGGTACACCACCACGCACTCGTCCAAAAGTGGTCGTAGAATGTGGTTCATTTCGGCTTGGAATGTTGCCGGTGCGTTGGTGAGTCCGAACGGCATTACCAAATACTCGTACGATCCATACCGAGTTCGGAAAGCAGTTAATCTGTGTTCTCTAGCTTAGGCGTAGCACCTGTGTATAGTCCAGACTCCCCTGCTGCGTCAGGCGTAGGACATCTTGCTTTGTCTAGCCTAGGCTCTACCCTTGCTCCTCCGTCGACAGCCACTACGGCGTCGCTGTCCTTCACTCTAGACCAGTGCGTCAGCCTGTTTCTTCCGCGACCATGCCGCCCTCACGCCGCTTGCTGCGCCTGCCGCTGTCACCCTTGCGGACCCCTCCTCTGGTCCTGTAGTTGCTCGCAGCTTCACTACCCTTCCCTGTCCGGTGGTTCCCTCGGGTTCCCTTACAGGACTGCACATCCCTTTCGTTCTCCAGGAACTTAGTTGGTGTCGTTTGTCTTCAGGACCTCGACGTCACCACTACGTTCCCTGGTCACGAGCGGTACGCAGTCTGTTCCGAGGCCGCCTCAGATGCCCCCCTTGCGACGTTCCCCCGGGACCCTGTGTCTGGCCTGTTTATGCTGGACACTGCTCCCCCCCCAGCAGGCGAGTCCTCCCCCGGTCCTGCGTCCACCCAGGTAGCTGCGGCATGCTCGTGTCGGTCGTTCACACACCCGTCACTGTTGTGGCACCACCGCCTAGGTCACCCCGTGCTCCCCCGCCCGCGTCACAAATCTCAGCACGGTCTAGTCCTCGGCCTCCTTGCGTCGCTCCCTGCTCTCCCTCCCTCGCCTGCGCTGCCGTGCACGCCTTGCGTCGAGGGCCGGCTACGCCGTGCTCCTCACTCCTCCTCACTCCGCCCTGCCACTGCACCCCTTCAGACCCTGCACTTGGATGTCTAGGGCCCAGCTCCTGTCCCTGGACCGTGTCGCGAGCGCTACTTTCTGCTGCTCTTTGACGACTTCACGCGTTACACTACAGTGTTTCCCCTACAGCTAAGGCCGACGTGCCTCACGTTCTTATCCCGTGGCTTGTCGCTGTGCGCCTCCACCGCAGTCTCCGTGTGCTGTGTCTCCGCTCCGACCGTGGCGGCGAGTTTGCCTCTGGTCAGTGGGGTCAGTTCTCTTGTGCGGAGGGTATCACCCAGACGTACACCCTACCGGACTCCCCGCAGTAAAATGGGGTCGCTGAGCGACGCATCGGTTTGGTTTTGGAGGTGGCTTGTACCTCCATGATCCATGCCGGTGCACCCCATTTTCTGTGGCCGTTCGCCATTCGCTACGCCACTCACCAGCATAACCTCTGGCCTCGCTCTCAGTGGCCGCAGGTTTTGCTGACCCTTCTTTGGACCGGGTTCCCTGATGACACGTCTGCGTTCCATGTCTGGGGCTACCTCGCTCACGTTCATGCCTCCGGCACAGACAAGCTCACTACCCGCACTGTCCCCTGTGTCTTCCTTGGTTTCCCCCTTGACTCGTCTGACTGGCACTTCTACCACTCGTCGTCTCACCGCTTCCTTCATTCCCGTAAGGTCACTTTCGACGGGTCTGACTCCTTTTTCCATCGCTTTCCTCACCGAGGTCTCCCGATTTCCCCCCCCCCCTATTTCCGGTTCCCACTCCCCCAGTCGCCCCTGCTCAGCTCCCTCCCCGTCCTGCTCCGTCCGGTGTGTCTCACGTCACTCCCCTCCCGACAGTGGTCCCGGCCGAGGAGTCGGCTGACTCCGGTGGCCCCGTGGTGCAGTTTGCGCCGCCTGTCCCTCCCCCGGTGTCTCCTCCTCCCTCGTCTCAGTCGCCGCCGTCACCGTCGCTGCAGCCGCAGCCGTTCGTGGACTCTGGGGGTGCTGGAGTTGGAGAGGGTGCTAGTCCTGGGGCTCTTGTCGTGGCTTGTCCCGGCGGGCTTGGGGGTGGCACCGGCGCTGGAGACATTTCTCGTTCTGGGGGTGCTGGCGTCGAGTGTACCGGAGATAGCAATGGTGCAGCTGGTGGTCCACGTGTCGGTGTTGAGCAGCAGCAGCAGCAGTCGCCGCCGGTGTCCGCCCTTCGCCTGCTCGGCCTTCCCTCCCCTGACCGCTCGCTTTCCTCCCTCGCCGTCTCCCCCTCTTCCTGTTCACGGTCCTATGTTTCCTCCGCCGGACTCGTCCACGGCTCGTTTCCCCTCTTGTTCCCCTCCTGTTACTCCTCCTCTGTCTCCTGACCCGACGCCTCCGTCTCACGTCTGGTCTCGGCGTCCCTCTCGTGCTCGTCCTGTCTCTCCTATTCAGCCTTCTCATCCTATGTTGCTTCGTTCCCACGCGTCTCAACCTCCCCGTTTGCCTTCGCCTCCTCCGTCGTCGCTCACTGTCGCGCCTCCCCCTTTGGCTGACTACCTTCGTGCTACTCGTCCTCTTGTTCCTCGGGTCCTTGCCTCCCTCATTACCGACCCGTCTGTTTCTGTCTCCAGTCTTGACGCTCTTGTAGTTGTTGTCGCTGACTTTGCCTCCACTCACCGCCTTGACTTCGCTACCGCTCTGGTCTCTGACCCTGTCTGTCCTCCGTCCGTCAAGGGTGCTCCTACCCTCGGTAGTGACGTCTTGGAGGACAGGCAGTTCGCACTTGCTTTCCTGTCAGAGGTCGCTCCCCATCTCTGTTCCATGCTGTTAGTCCCTGAGGGAGACCCCGACGCCTTTGACATCCCGACCCCTCGCACCTCCGCTGAGGTGACCTCGAGACCCTGTGCCTTTCAGTGGATAGCTGCCATGGAGCAGGAGATGGCATCTTGGAGGGCTACCGGCACCTATGTCGACGTGGTTCCCCCACGTGGGGTGAGCGTAGTCGATGGTCGCTGGCTCTTCAAGGTGAAGCACCACCCTGGAGTGCCGCTTGTGTTCAAGGCGCGCTACGTGGCTAGAGGCTTCAGTCAGCGAGAGGGGGTGGACTTCTTTCAGACCTTTGCCCCGACCCCAAAGATGACTACTCTTCAGGCGCTGCTACACGTAGCAGCACAGCGTGACTATGAGCTTCACTCCCTCGACTTCTCCACTGCTTTCCTTCAGGGCAGCCTACACGAGCAGGTCTACCTGCGCCGCCCGCAGGCCTTCACCGGTACTTTCCCTCCTGGAACCCAGTGGCTCCTCCGGCGCCCTGTCTACGGCTTGCGACAGGCGCCCCGTGAGTGGCACGACACGCTGCGCGCCACGCTAGCTGACCTGCAGTTCTTTCCGTCCTCTGCAGACCCTTCGCTCTTCGTTTGTGCTGGCCAGACTCCGTTCTACATCGTGGTCTACGTAGACAACGTGGTCTTTGCTACAGCAGACAGAGACGCGCTGGCCTCCGTGAAGGCTGAGCTGCTCAGGCGACACATCTGCACTGACCTAGGAGAGCTGTGCCGCTACCTTGGCCTGCAGATCTCCAGGGACAGAGCAGCGCGCACCATCACTCTTACACAGTTACACTTGGTGCGCCAGGTCCTTCAGAGGCTCGGTCTTCAGTTCTCCTCCGCACAGCCCACTCCTCTGCCTCTAGACCACAGGCTCTCAGCTCCAGTTCCCGAGGAGTCAGCAGAGCCCAGTGGTCCTTACGCAGAGCTGGTGGGTTGCCTCATGTACCTAATGACTTGCACTCATCCAGATCTCGCATACCCTCTCAGCATCCTGGCCCGCTTTGTGGCCACAGGCTGATACCGACCACAGCACTGGTCGGCCGCTAAGAGGGTTTTGCGTTATCTTGCAAGCACATCGGGCATGGGGCTAGTGCTGGGAGGACGCATGCCAGTGGTCCTAACTGGGCACATAGACGCCTCTTGGGCAGACGATGCTGAGACCCTCCGGTCCTCCCTGAGCTACTGCTTCAGCCTTGGTTCTGGTGCCATCTCGTGGAGGTCCACTCGCTCCTCGTCTGTTTCTCAGTCTAGTTGTGAGTGTCACAGGATCGAATGTCCCGAGGAAAGGTTTGCTCAATGTTGCACTATCAATCAGTACAAGGTGCTTTTATACTTCCAGAGTACATAAGGTAACCAGGTTTATCTTATCCTAGGGGAATAGACCCTTCTAGAAGATAGAATCACCCTGCGTATAGCCACGTGAGGCTATTGGCTTTAAGGGATTACGGCAGGATTACGCTAGATATAGCGCGCCAGTACATCCCGAGCCTGGTCGGTGATGTAATTATAATAACAGGATAAACCAAAGGATAATGGAAAAGGAGGAATAGGAAACCGAATGAGATGAGATGAAGACCAAATGAATCAGGATAAAAAGAGGAATGAAATAGATAGGAAATATGGAAAGGGGAAATTGGTGTAACGGGGTCGTACTCTCACAGTGAGGCTGAGATCTACGCCGGTGCCATGGCGGCACAGGAGCTCTGCTGGCTGACCTTCTTGCTTGCCGACTTAGGTGAGCGGCCTAGCTCTGCTCCGGTTCTGTACGCTGACAACAGGGCCATGATCCTCCTGTGTCAGGAGCCTCGACTTGAGGGCAGAGCGAAGCACATCCAGCTACGGTACTTCCTTCTGCGCGAGCTTCAGCAGCGTCGCCAGGCCCGCGTATTACACTTGGCCTCCGGTGCCAACAAAGCTGATATCTTTACTAAGGCGGTTCCGCCTAAAGATCATCAGCGGCACTGCTTGCAGTTAGGTCTAGTCTCTGTTGACTCTCACTTGCTAGGCCCTTGATTGTGTACGTCTTTCTATTTATGCCTTGCAGACTGGCCTTGTGGCTTTTCCTCCAGTGGTTGGACTAGTAGTGCCGCCCTGGTTTGCTCTGTCTTGCTTGTTGTGAGAGTACGACCCCGTTACACCAATTTCCCCTTTCCATATTTCCTTTCTATTTCATTCCTCTTTCACTCCTGATTCATTTGGTCTTCATCTCATCTAATTTGGTTTCCTATTCCTCCTTTTCCATTATCCTTTGGTTTATCCTGTTGTTATAATTTTATCACCGACCAGGCTCGGGATGTACTGGCGCGCTATATCAAGCGTAATCCTGCCGTAATCCCTTAAAGCCAATAGTCTCGCATGACTATACGCAGGGTGATTCTATTTCTAGAAGGGTCTATTCCTTTTGGATAGGATAAACCTGGTTACCTTATGTACTCTGGAAGTATAAAAGCACCTTGTACTGATTGATAGTGGAACATTAAGCAAACCTTTCCTCGGGACAACCGATCCTGTGACACTTGGTATCAGAGCCAAGGTTTCAGCTCAACGCTTAACCGCTGGGCCCCCAGGAGCACGCGGAGGATGGAGTCGAAACTTCAATTCCTGTAAGTACAATGCACTTTCATTCAAGTTTCGAAAATCCTCGCGCATGTGCACCTGGGGTCCCCTTCGAAGGCGAGATGCCTCGCTAACCGTTCGATGGACTGCATCGACGGTGCCGATTTTTCGCGGGGGCAAACAGCCTCGACCTCGCGAACGCGTCAGTTCCGGCGGAACACTCCCTGCGACATTCGGAGAAGTTCGCAGTTCGCGACAACACTTGGAGTTGCGCGGAACTCTGCGGAGGTTCGACCGACGACATCCGTCCGATGGAGATTCGACGCTTCGGATTGACCGAGGCGAAAACGAAATCCTTATGAGCGAGTTCGAGTTTCAGCGCGTATGGGAACGGGACCTTGCAAGCCGCGAAATTCTTCGGAGCGTTGGATCGTTCGACAGCCGACAGCGACGAGCGAGAATTGCTGCAGGAAACGAGTCAACCCGTGCACCGAAAGCTGCTGAACGCGACTCAGGAGTATCCTCACATCGCTTGGAGTTTGGACCGTCGGATCGACTTCTACTTCAACGGACGAGATGGAGCGCGACTTCTGCACAAAGAGAGAATGACGAGCAGAACAAGAAATCAGCCGCTTTCGACACCGTTGTCGAAATCCTTCATTTGGCGACAAATATGGCGTGCAAATCATCTGCAGAGTCAGAAACCTGCCAGAGTATTACCTACTTGGTAATAGCTACAAGCAGAAAACTGACAGGAGAACGTGGATCGTCGGATCGTTGCGGAATCGACGGCACGAATGCAGCGGAGACCACAATATGGGAAAATATCACTATGGAGACAACACACGTGACCAGAGTCTGCTCAATCGACGCATCTTCTAACTCGTGTTGATAACGATACGATTTATTTTGACGAAGTCATCTTCGTTAAAAATAGATCAACATCAACACGACGGGATCTTCACCCAGGAAAAACAATGGAGCTGCGTGAAGACATGTTCTCCATCCACGAGACACTTCTTCATACAAATTGATCGACAACCTATGGGATTGCAGAGAAGTAACCGTTTTCTCTTGCAATGCTCCCAAGTTCAAGTTGCTACGAAGGAGCAGATTTCGCACGCAACGACGACGCAGTGAACCCGTCTCGTCAAGGCCAGCGAGACACTACTTCGTAACAGGAGCTGAACGATTCGTCTTCATCAAGAATCTCAGCCATCCGAGGTAATTGATTGGAGCAGTCTCAACATCGACCTCACGAGGCGACACACCAATCATGCGTCGCGATTCCATGTGTTAATGACCTGCGTGGAAGAAAATTCTGTGCACGTCACGATGCTTGACAGATTGAGGAGTAAGTAACCTCTAATCCGGCAAGTACTTGTTCACTAGCGACCCTACGGCACATGCATTGGAGGCGATTCTACCAGAAGCCGAAGCGTTACAAGCACCAACGTAACTTCGACGATGCAGGAGAACGTCAAGCAACACGAGGTGTCAACAAATGAGGGAGATGCGGACTACTACAACACGATCACGCGCTCTACCGACCGTACATCGGAGGCACGGATGAGCATACCAGGAATTGCTACCCGTGGATGCATTGAGGGGAGAAGCAAATTTCTCTTCACACCCTCAAATGAAACAATCACCGGCAGCAATGGAGCAACACATGTGTACTAATGTGCACGTGTTCCTGGTAGTTACGCCTGTTACACCCATCAGGAACACTCTACTGGGAAGGGGGAGTGATGGATTCTCCTTCAACCGGTACGAGTTGAGAGAATTCTCTGCAGCAGCTGCCGCCGTCGCCGTCATCGCAACCGCCGCCACCGCCGCAGCAGAAGACTCGACACAACAGTCACAACCAAATCCTGATGGATGATTCTCTACTCAAAAGAAATAACACTGGATTATATTCCAGTATGATCGTAAAGACCCGGCCAGGCACAATACTATGATTTCCAGCTAGTGGGAAAGATATACCACTATGCACTGGAATAGCTATGGCAATGCCATATACCCTCAAGAGCAGGAGATATTTGCTCTTATGAGGATGGGAGGACTACGGTACTCTACCGGTATACAAGTCCTCATGACCTATGGCTTTCCTTAAAGTCATAAAACCTGCGTCGCAACCAATCCATCACCAGTACCAACTCCACGGAAGCAGATAGGCGTGGAATGGAGCGCCGACGCCACTCCGGATAGTGGACTCCGCGTATCTCCAACAACACCCCTGTTTGCCGAAATGGAGCAAACTTCAACACTGATGCTGAGTAGCTGAGACGTCTTCGACTGCAACGCTACTTCAAGGACAGTGGCAGAATAAGACAACACATGTTGGCACCAGAAGACCTATTCCAATATGTGCGCCCAGACACCGATGCCTACCGATGGCCTCCGTGCTAAACTGGACGTGCATAAGGTCATACTGGATTGGCTATCAGCAATGCTCATTTGGAAACAGGAGAGGATTACTTGGGAATACCCATAACGTTCTCAGATATCCTAACCCATCACCGTGGGATATCTACGCAACTGAGATTCCTTGCTTGAGCAACCACCGAGGGAAACTACTTGGCGCCGATTCTGGAAGTTACCAGCTCCGCGTTTATGGTACCAACCCCTCGCATGGTTCTGAACACAAGGGATACGCTGAGCAGCACTTCGCATGCGCTGTTGTACTCAAGGCAATGTGAGTAGCAGACCG
Organism: Closterium sp. NIES-67; assembly: GCA_027943415.1. Lineage (NCBI taxonomy): Eukaryota > Viridiplantae > Streptophyta > Zygnematophyceae > Desmidiales > Closteriaceae > Closterium > Closterium sp. NIES-67. Next base: position 443,446 of record BQMB01001573.1, on the reverse strand, counting down.
CGTGGTGGACAGGGTTACTACTAGTGATTCTGCTCTCCATCCCGCAACACTACGATGCCGAGTGGGTACGACTCGCGAGAACACTGCTACAGAAGCAGTACTACGACACAACTGCCATACCACCAACACTTGGTGATCTTCACACGTGGACCAGATGCGGGTAACAGCATGCACGGATCGGACAACATAGCCACTCATCTGCACGTTACAGCACACTGTTCCATCTGCGTACCACCTACAGTTGCAACCCGTTCACACCACAATAACCGACAAATCCATTTCATCACTGTTGTCCATTAGCTCTAACACCGGACACACCACTTGGACATCCAACAGCAGCAGAAGCACCTGGCTACTCATCACCACAGTTATCCACACCATAATCCCGACATCAGCCATCTTCCATCCAAGCTTCAACCTTGCTTCTGCGGGTCTATCATCGTTGAAGCAAAGGTCACTTCAGTCAACTTCCGCTTCCGCCTACCAGCCACTTGGAAGATCCATAACACCTTCGATACCAGCTTCTTAAACCCTATCAAGACCAAACACGCTCTATACCGAATGCCAACCACTGTCGTCGCCGTGTTCATCCACGACATGGGACAACTACGTACTTGGACACCGTCATCGTCAGAATGGCACTCTGGAGCTTCTTCTTTGCTGGAAGGGTTATGATACTTCTGAGGTTGCGTCTCTGAATCCGACATGGGTAACGCCCGTCGTCCTCTTCGCGACTACCTTGTCAAGCAGGGTGTTACTTCTACCACCCAACTTTGAGGAGGGGAAGTGTGAGAGTACGACCCCGTTACACCAATTTCCCCTTTCCATATTTCCTTTCTATTTCATTCCTCTTTCACTCCTGATTCATTTGGTCTTCATCTCATCTAATTTGGTTTCCTATTCCTCCTTTTCCATTATCCTTTGGTTTATCCTGTTGTTATAATTTTATCACCGACCAGGCTCGGGATGTACTGGCGCGCTATATCTAGCGTAATCCTGCCGTAATCCCTTAAAGCCAATAGTCTCGCATGGCTATACGCAGGGTGATTCTATTTCTAGAAGGGTCTATTCCCTTTGGATAGGATAAACCTGGTTACCTTATGTACTCTGGAAGTATAAAAGCACCTTGTACTGATTGATAGTGGAACATTAAGCAAACCTTTCCTCAGGACAACCGATCCTGTGACACTTGTACTCTTTCTGACTGGTCTTCGGGCCTCTACCTCAGAGTTTGGACTAGTAGTGCCACCTTGAGCTGCGTGTTTCTTGCTCAGCACTACCCCTTATCTAGCCTAGGGGGTGTGTCAACTTATACATATATGTAGAAGTTATAGGCTAGATCGGGTATGTTCTTAGTGGGTACAACCGAAACGCTAGATCTCCCCTGTTCTCTCTTCTTCTATTCATTCTATATAGTCTTAACACAAGGCGCCTCGGGTTGTCCTGCTTTTGATTTTCAGGAGAATCAAAGCGCATTTGCGAACTCCCAGCCTTTCGTACAATTTGGCGCACTCCCGATCGGTACTTTTGACCTGCGCACGCGTGCTGGTCAATCGATCGTTGATTGGCTTGACCAATGTGGCACATCGATTGCCGAAATACATGTGTGGTGTTCCATCTAGCTCTTATTTTACTGTATACGGGTTACCACTGAGTTACCCTATTACAAGTCCTCAATATCGATATTTCGAAGGATCGATTTCATTAAGGTAACGTGTTATGAATATTAACTCAGTGTGCGCGGAATAATAATGACGAGTACAAGAATGCTAGCCTAGCATTATATAGCGAGGACTCTAGCTAGGCGACGAGCCCGGAGGGCTTGGTTGGGTAAAGGCGCTGTCGAAAGGATCGGAGGCAGTGCGCACTCGCCTCGGGGTCGCGTCGAAAACGGACCGAGCCTGGTTTTCCGAGAGTTCGGGTGTACACGATTGCAGTACAACCCGGTAAGGAATAAAATTCCTTACACTACCCCCCCTCTTAAGGAAGGTGATCAACATCGGGAACGCGCCTTTTCGGGTCAAATAAGATTTGAGCACCGAGTGTTCGTGAAGCGAGTCGGAAGTGACCCACGTGTCGTCTTCACTTGTGCGATCGACCCAGCGAACAAGGAAATCCACGTGTCGTCCTGTTGTGTCGAGGCGGACGCGATGACTCAAAAGCCGGAAAGGCTCAAGGGTTGGTTCTGCCATCGGGCGGACACTTGGGGCGGCCGTTGGTCATGCGACTGCGGACGTGCTAGCGACATAGGGACGAAGCAGGCTGACGTGGAAGGCGTCGTGAATACGCCACTCGTCCTGAAGTAATAACTTCGCTGTGACAGGTGTCACCATTTTGAGGATACGGAAAGGCCCACAGAATCGTGGTAGGAGTTTTGAAGACAGGGGCAGGCGAAGGTTCTTCGTGTCGAGAAGGACGAGTTGCCCAGCGGCCATCGTGATATCACGGCAATGAAATTCTGTATAGCGTCGAGCGGTTGTGTTGGACTTGCGAATGAATTTGATCGCTTTTTCCCGGGCAGCTTGTAAACTGGTCACGAACTACTGGGACCGGGGCACGGGGTTGTGGATGTGGGTTGTTGTCGGTACTGTTGGATCCATCCCGTAGTTGAGGAAGAACGGCGAGTGATTAGTTGCAGCGGATGGGGCGTTATTGTAGGAAAATTCCAGCATGGGCAGGGATTCCTCCCATCGGGAAGGATCAAGGCAGTTGATGCGTATCAGCTGCTCCATGGTTTGATTGGTTCGCTCTATTTGGCCGTCGGTTTGAGGATGGTAGGCTGAGGAAAATTGGAGTCGGGTACCGTACTGTGCCCATGTCTCTTGCCAGAATTTGGACGTGAACTTTGGGTCGCGGTCGCTGATGATCGCTGATGGCAGGCCGTACAGTCGAACAACGGTGGAGATGAAAAGCTTTGCTGTATCTTTGGCTGTGATTGTTGTGTCACAGGGTGCGAAGTGCGCCATCTTCATCAGTCGATCGACGACGACGAGGACGGCGTCGTTGCCGTTCGGACTGTCTGGAAGCCCCGTGACGAAGTCCATCGTTTCGTGTTGCCACAGTCGCTGGGGTGGCTGGAGCGGTTGCAGAAGTCCAGCTGGCCTCTGTCGAGAAGATTTCATGCGTTGGCAGGTCAGGCACGTTGAAACGTATCTCTGCACATCAGACGCCGAATCAGGCCAATAGTAAAAACGGTGAAGTAACTTCTGGGTTTTATCAACCCCGAAATGACCGGAGAGGTTAGAATCGTGGACTTCTTTAATAATAATTCGCGGAGGAGTCTTGTTAGGGCATCGGCGATGTTATTTGCCCCACGTTTGTACGTGATGGTGTAGTGGAAGTTGCTTTCGAGGAAGTCCAGCCAGCGAATCTGCCGTGGATTGAGGTTCGGCTGTGCGCGAAGGTACTGTAGGGATTTGTGGTCTTTCCGTACTATCACATCGGCTCCTGTCAGATAGCATCGCCATACTTTGAATGCGTGCACGATGGCGAGCATTTCTTTGTCGTGGACGGGGTAGTTGCGCTCTGCTGCCTGCAACTTCCAGGACTCGTACACGATTGGTTGGAGTCCTTCGCTGAAATCTTGTAACAGTATCGTACCAATGGCGAAATCGCTGGCGTCCGTCAAGACTTCGAACGGTCGAGATGGGTCGGCGATTCGGAGAACCGGGGGCGACGTCAGACAATTTCGGAGTTCGTCAAAAGCAGTCTGCTGTCTCTCCCCCCACTCAAACGAGGTGCCCTTCTGTAGCAGGTCGGTTAACGGTCCGATTATCCCTGCCATATTGGGGATAAACCGCCGGACGAAGTTAACGAACCCAAGAAAACTTTGCAGCTCCTGTAAATTCGTCGGCGGCTTCCATTCGCGAATCGTGAGGTTTTTCTTCGGGTCGATTTTGATGCCGTCTGCTCCCACGCGTGTCCCAAAAATTCCAGTTCGGATTTTAGGAACTCGCACTTGGAGCCCTTCGTGATGAGTCGGTTTTCTTGCAGCCGCTGAAAAACTTGCTCGAGGTCCTTGAGGTGCTGGTCCCGTGTCTTGCTGTTGATCAAAATGTCATCGAGACAGACGATGACACAGTTGTCAAGCAGATCTCGGAATATGCCGTTCATGGTGAGTTGGAATGTGGAGGGCGCGTTTGTGAAGCCAAAGGGCATCACTGTGTACTCGTAGCTGCCATAGCGGGTGCGGAATGCCGTTTTGTGGCAGTCATCAGCGAAGACTCGGATTTGATGGTAACCTCCTCGTAGGTCAATTTTCGAGAAGAAGCGAGCGTCGCAAAGTTGGTCGAGAAGGTCGTCCACGCGTGGGATTGGGTAGCGAGACTTGATAGTTCGCCGATTCAGTGCCCGGTAATCAATGCACATTCGCAGTCCTCCGTCTTTTTTGGGTGTGAACAAGATTGGCGCGGCAAACGGGGACGTGCTGGGGCGGATGAACCCTTTCTCCAAGAGGTAGTCCAGTTGGCTCCGTAACTCCGTGAGCTCGGGCTGAGTCAGCCGCCACTGGGTTCTGACGGTTGGCTGCACGCCGGGTTCCAGGTCAATTTTGTGGTCTTGGGGGCGCTCGGGTGGCAATCCTGGTGGCAGGTCATCCGGAAAAATATCCGGGTACTGTCGAATCAGCTGGCTCATTGGCACAAAGTGTGTCGATGTCCTTTTGCGTGTCCTCGACCGTCGCTTCAACCAGATGGACGGCGTACAAATCAGCTCCTCGTTTAACTGCTCACTGGAGGGTGATGGCGTTGACACGTGTCGACACCGGATCCCTTCCACGCCAGCACGGAAGTACGCGCCAACCATTCGCACAGTGCACGCTGCATTCGCCAGTTGTCCAGTCGATTCTCGGGTTGTATTTTCGCAGCCAATCACGTCCGAGAAGAATGTCGTAACCGTCCAGCGTCGTAGCCAGCATGGGTATGCTGAATCCGAAATCGTTGCCACACTTCATCCGCACCATTCACGCTCGTTCTCGAATTGCGAGTGGAGTTCCGTCCACCAATCGCGCGTCGATTTCGTGTAGACATCTTTCCAACGCCAGCTTCAACTGCTTCGCTGTTGTCACGTGTATGAGGCTGTGACTAGCCACGCCATCCACAATTACATTTTTTTTTGCCGTTCACCTTGCCCTCGACCAGCACAGGGTGATCTTCATGTTCGCCCCCGTTATTCGTCCGAGTGCGGTCGATAGCGTGTATCGGTACCACAACTTGGTGGGAGCGTTGAAATTCGGGCGACAAAGCCTCGTCAGTAGGGGGCCCGTCTGCTACTGACTTTTCCCATTTCCCGGCTTCTCCTTGTCGTTCTTCGTCTTCTTGGGCGCCGTCGGGCAGGACCTAGCTCGGTGACATGGCTTGCCACATCGATAACATAGCCCGTGAAATGTTTCATCGGGCGCTGACACGCCATTGATCGTGGGGCGGGGAGACTGTCCATGAAAACGACCAACATCCCTGTTGTTCTTTCTCGCCCACTGCTACAGTGCATCGGCTGCTGACGCCAGTTGGACAGCCTCATCAAATGTCTTGGGACGGGACCGCTGCAACTCGTACTGAATCTCGAAATGCAGCCCGCTGATGTATTTGTCCCGCCTATCCGCTTCGCTGAGGTCGCCCACTTGGTCCGCAACTGCCGAGAACGACGCAGTGTAATCTTGAACAGTAGTCACCTGCCGCCAGTTGCGCAGCTTCATGCGAGCGTCGTCTGAGGCGGATGAGTGCTCAAAACGAGCTCATAGAGCTGTGCCCCACTGTTTCCATGTGCGAATCGTGGTCGTCTCGAATATCGTTTCTGCCTGTTGGTTTGAAGAATCTGAAGTCCCGTCCTTCGCCTGCTTCACTCCTGCCGGAGTCCCAATCGCCAATTGTCGTCGCCACCAATCCAACGCCAGTCCTTGGAGCAGCAACACGGCAGAATTAATGCGCGCGTCGTCTGTATGCCGTGAAGAACAACTCCATGCTGAACAGCCACCCTTGCACCGTCGTCGCCTTGTCCGAGGGGTTGAACGGGGGCGATATGGCTGGCTTGAGTTTAATCTTCGTCACGGTCACCGTGCGCACGTCGTCCTGCTCCAACTCCCATGCGAGCTCGTCAAGGACTGTCTCGCTCGCTGCGTCGTCGGCTTCTAACTTGACATTGTCCTCTGCGACTCCAAGCGACTCCTGACGCGCTTCACCACGCGTATGGCGAAGCTCGGTGTTCTCCGTCCGAAGTATGACGAATTCACTGTTCAAACTCGCCATCTGGGCTTGCATTGCCTGCATCTGAGCCATGAACTCGTCTAGCTGGGCTTGAGACATTATGCGGATGCTACGCCTTTCGGGCAGGGGGAAGGCCGTGGTAAGAAACCGCAGGGGGCGCAAACGCTATCGTAGTTGTGTGAGCTAATAACTCTAGCTCACAGACAACTGCTTTGCAGCCCCACATGGTTAACCACGCCTTGGAAATCAACTACCCTGAGAAAGCCGGGTGAACCAGGAAAGTAGCTCTGATACCAGATGTTATGAATAATAACTCAGAGTGCGCGGAATAATAATGACGAGTACAAGAATGCTAGCCTAGCATTATATAGCGAGGACTCTAGCTAGGCGACGAGCTCAGAGGGCTTGGTTGGGTAAAGGCGCGGTCGAAAGGATCGGAGGCAGCGTGGGCTCGCCTCGGGGTCGCGTCGGAAACGGACTGAGCCTGGGTTTCCGAGAGTTCGGGTGTACGCGATTGCAGTACAACCCGGTAAGGAATATAATTCCTTACATAACGCGTCCTTAGGTTTCTAGGGGAGTAACTCGCGTTCGAACGCCTACCGTGTTGCACCTTATTGAATCTCACCACAACAGATAATCTGGATTGTAAAACCACTTTCAGTGTTCGATTCGACCCCAAGGAAACTTCGAACTTAGATACTCTACCAGCGCGTACGTTGGATTACGGTTGGGTGAGGTGCCTCACGGATCAGAAGGATCGATAACAAATCTAAAACGGTTGGGTAGGGGTTTGACAAAAAACATACGCGCTGTTCTGTACACAGTGAAACCCCCTACCGAGTGGATTCTGTGCTGTCTGACAGGAAGAGTCCCTTGAACAGTGTGCTCCTTCTACCCCTCCCTCAACTGCAATCACCCATCCAATGACTTGTCGGAGGGAATTTCGGCAACCAATCGAGGCATGAGATATGAACGAAGCAGTGCTCGATTGTGGCCATCAGCGCTTACAGGTGGCAACCCCTGCTGTTCACCACCCGTTTCTGCTGGCTCGGCCGCCACTTGGGGATCATCGATTGGCTAATTCAATTTGTTAACAGAAAAGCTGCTGATTGTGTCGGTTCTGCAAATGACCGCGCTCCGGAGTAGAGACCCACCCCCACTTATGCAATCCACCTGAAGGGGCCGAAAGCTGAATCAATTGTTCTGTAGGTATACTGTTTCCCCTGGTTTTGCTGGAAAATCAAGCTGAATGGAGGGGTGGTGTTTTTCAAAAGCTTCCCGCGCTTACGATTGATTTGCAATGGAATGGGTTGTTAGAAGGCTTCCTAAATTATGGGAAGTTATTCAGCTTGAAACGTACTCGCGGGGCACGCCCCTAAGAAAACTATGACAAACTTATCGTATAAAGGTTTTTTTTTAAACCATAACGCACCCGTCAACATTGCCTTCAAGTTTTCTTGGCGTCCTCGTACATGTATCGTTACGAAGGGTGTCTATCCACAAATTCTCAAAATCAGTTGAGGGGCATCTGCTTGTCGTTATCGAGTAACCGATGTTGTGCAATCCGTTGCGGTGCGGTCCCCCGCCTTCCCCCCTCGTCCCTTCTCACTTTCCTCGGCTGGAAACCCATCCAAGCTTAGGAATTGTTTTTAGTAGGTTTCATCGCGAGAAAAAGTCATCCGAGACTGTTGGAAACCCATCGCAATCGTTGAATTTTTTAAATAACGTTTGCGATGGGTTTCCAACGTTCTCGGATGACACTTTTTCGGTACGAGACCTACTAAAAACACACGAGGACTCCGCCTGTGAAATTTGGAAAAGAACAAGAGGAGGTGTGGCAGGAGAGATAACCTTTCCGCCACAGGAAGTTCACGTAATTTCGCCAGAGTAGCGGAAAATCACCACTTTTGGCGTCAGGGCTAGCTATAAACCCCCCTGAACGCAGATCCACTCATGCATAACCTCATTAGTTTCAATCAATTAAGGGTGTTTGTTTCCTGTAAGTAGGTTGCCCTCCCTCCCTCCCAACCAGCTCTCAAGTTGGGGTGTGTGTGCTTCGCCCTGGGCTTTCCCCTGCTGCTCTGCTTCACGTAGCAGCCATTCTCGACGGGAAAAATCTCACTCCACGCCATTCTCAGAGCAACCATTCGTCCCTCCCCATGCAACGTCCAGTCGCCAATGCGGCTGCTACCTGGCCGACAATCCCGTCAGCATGGATAGAGGACAACCACAACTTGATTGCCACGTGTGCAACTTGGTTTGGGTAACGGATTGCCTAATTTGGTTTGGTCGACCCACGCCCGGAAACCATCAACCTAAGCCCAGCCCATTCGCGGCGTGTGACTTACCTGTCGTCAACCTAGATTGTGTTGTACGAGCGCTCATTTCAACTGGTTCTACTTGCCGTGCACGATATCGGCTTTTATAGGCTGAGGCTCAATTTGGATAGTTCGCCAGGCCTTTCTCATTGGTCTTAGACGACATCGTCGTGATCGTTCAGAGGATCGTCCGTCGCATTCCTTCGCTGCCGTCGAATCGCAGTGCGACGCTGTGCAAACGTTGAGGAACGTGCGCGAACTTCGTAAGGTGCTGAGCACCGCACTCCGTGCGTCGCTAGTACCCTACTAGGGTGGCCGTCCTTTTCTAAGGCGCCTCAGTAATAGACATTCGTACGGTGCTGAAGACTCCGTGCGTCGCTAAGTACCCTACACGGGCAGCGACGCTCCCTACGAGGGTAGCCGTACACCGTTGAATCAGTACGAACGTCAGAAGGTACTATAGCCAAGCGTGTCGCATCGTCAGCCGAAGGTGTGCGGGTCGGAGTCGCAGGGTCGGAGGCGTCGCAGAGGTTAAGCACAGGCGTCGCAGAGGGGAGTCGCAGACGTCGCAAGCGATCGTTACAAGGGATCGTCACAAGCGATCGTCACAAGCGATCGTCGCCGGCGATCGTCGCGGCGATGGAGCAGGAGCTAGTGAGCTACGCGGGCGTGGCGTGGAGGGGCCACGTGCTGGCGGACTACGGCCGAGAGACGGCCGCGCTCGCTGCGGCTGTAGCGGAGGCGATTAAAGACCTCCCGCCATTCGCCTCTCACCTATCGCTGGTACGTGATAGGTTTCGCCTATCCCCGCCATTCTAAAACACTATCATTCGCCTCTAACGTGTCGCTGGTACGCCTTCGCCACTGGCATCGAGACTCAACGGTCGCACGGTGTCGCGGTCGCGCCTTCTACATTGCGGCACCACCCTAGTTTCGCCTTACCCACTGGTTGCAGGAGCTCATTCTGACTGCATACAAAATATCTCCTTCGCTGCGCGTTTGTCCTTCCCCTTACTCTCCCCGCCCTGCTTCCCCGCGCTTTCCGTGTACAAAACGGCTCCCCTCACGCTTTTTCTTTTTTTGGTGCGCACGTCGGAAACAGAAGCCTGCCCTTTCGGCGGGGTCTCCGCCACGCCTACCCTCCCCCCACGCGCCCGTCGCCTAACCCTTGCGCCACTATTCGCGCCTGCCTCTCCCCCTTTTTCCCCCAACCCGCGCGTCGTCTCCCCGTCCCGCCCCTCGATCCCCCTTCCCATCGTCTCTCCCGCAACCTTCTCCGCCCGCAGAGCTGCAGACGGCTCTTCCGGCTTTTCGAACGCGCCCGCGACGAGCCCTCGCTCTCGCTTCCGCTCTCCTTCTCTTCCCGAAACCCGCGCATCATCCTTCCTCAACCAGGGCTGCGGGCGAGTCTTCGCGCTCGTCCAACGCGCCCGCGACCCGCCCTTATTCCCGCCGCTCCACTGTTCCCCCAACCCCCCCAGGGCTGCAGGCGAGTTTTCGCCTTCGTCGAACGCGCAAACTCCCCCCCCTCCCCCCCCCCCCCCCCCTCACCCCCCATTCATCTCCCCCTCACCTTACCCCCCCGCAATCGTCTCCCGGCGTCGCAGGGCTGCGGGCGAGTATTCGCGCTCGTCCAGCGCGCCCGCGACGAGCCGTTCGGCTCCGACGCGGCGACCGCTGCGACGACAGCGGAAGCGCAGAACGCGAGTGGCGCAAACGGCGCGAGTAGCGCAAATGGTGGCGCGGACGAAGCGCAGCCGCGAGGGAGTGACTATAACGGGGCGGGGGCGGTCTTCTTTCTGATTGGCTACGAGCCGCTGAGTAAAGACCAGGCGCGCGCGCTCCTCGGGCGGATCCGCTCCGCGTTTGAAACCGCCGTGCTTACTACTAGCAAAGCAAGCGCTCTTAACGAAGCCGTTCTTGACGACGACGCGCTTCGCGCGTCCATTCGCCAATCGCTTGCCGCCACGTTTCGCTGCTTCCGCGGCCGGATCGCGGACGAGCCGTCGGCTCTTATGGTGTACGGCGACGCTCCTAAAGCGTACAAAACCCGCGTGGAAGAACGGCCTCCTAACGAACGCGGTGAGAGCGACGGGAGTGACAGTAGCGATAGTGACAGTAGCGAATCGGGAAGCGGGAGCGAAGGCGAAGGGGAGGGGGAGGGGGGTGAGAAGGGAACGAAAAAGAATGAAAAGGGGAAATCGAAAAAGAAGGGTAAAAAGGAGGGGAAATGGGACTGGGTAAAAAAACAAGAGGAAGCGGTGAACAGAAAGGCGCAGCGGGCAGCCGAAAGAGCTAGTAGGGTCCAAGTACGGGCAGCCAAAAAGGTTGAGGTCGAAGAACGGGCAGCTAGTTCGGAAGCCGCGCAGGGGGAATTGGGGGCCTACGGCGCGGCAGAAGTAGGCGCGGGGAGAGCCGCTGGGAAAGGGGAAGGGGACGCGGACGGGGAAGAGAACGCGCAGCTCTTGGCGCTGAAGCGGGAAATTCTGGAGGCACAGGCGCAACTGGAGAGACTGCAACAGGGGCAGGTAGAGCCGAGGGAGGAGCAGCGGGGTAATTTTTCCCAGCAGCGACAAGAGCAGCAGCAGCCGCAGCAGGGGCAGGAGGAGGAGGAGGAGGAGAAGCAGAGGGACCCATGGAATAGCATAGTGCGACGAAAGTCACTACAGTCCAACCAGCAGCCACAGCCGCAGCCACAGCTGCCGCTACAGCAGCAGGACTGGCAGCAGCAGCAGCAGCAGCAGCAGCAGCAGCAGCAGCAGCAGCAGCAGCAGCAGCAGCAGCAGCAGCAGCAGCAGCAGCAGGAGCAGCAGCAGGAGCCGTTGGGAGCGGAGGGGCTCCGATTGGCCGGCAGGACTTTGTCTGTATCCATCTCCCTGGACCAATACGACGAGAGCGCTGACGTCAGCAAGCACCTGCAGTCGTGGCACCAGGAGAAGCCACCAGCCGAGCACGCCACCGCTGATGCAGCACCAGTTGGTCGTGCTGACGTGGCAGCAGCTGCCAGTGATCGAGCGCCAGCTGGCAGCGTCATCTCACCTTTCCCAGAGGTTGTTGCGGCAGAGCAGAAGGCTCCAGGAAGCTTCACTCCCCCTCTCAACTCGCCTTCATGGAAAAATGTCCCTCCCTTGGAAGAAGTCAATACCCCATCGGTCCACGGTGGTATTGAGTTATATCAGAGCTACACAAACGAGGGTAATGCAGCCAAGGGAACCAGCTCGATGGCTGACGTGGCCGCCACGTCAGCAGCAGGGCACGCAACGGCCGACGACGGCGATACTGCTGCCGTCAGCAGTCGCCGGACTCCCAGCTTTGCGTTCGAACGAGCAGGAGAAGGGAAGACAGGGGAGGCCGAAGGAATGCGTCTTCCCGCCTACCTGGCGGGGGCCAAAAACCCCGCTGCGACTAAGGAGAGCTTGGGCAGAAGCCCAAGCATCCCTGCTGCTGTGAATATGGCTGCTACAACCGGCTTTGCTACAGCTGCTACAACCGGCTTAGCCACATCTGCTGCCACAACTGTTGAGCGATCACTCAAGCCTGCCACAGGCAGTAGCGGCGGCTGTAGCGTCAATAGCGTCAGCCTGCCAGCCAGAATCCTCTCTGACGTACCCATGCCGCTACAGCTGATGCCTCCTCCTTCCCTGCTACAGTCCCCCGGCTGTAGCACAGGGGCCGCCCCTCGCGTCAGCTTCAGCAGCAACAGCAGCGGGTTGGGCGAGAGCGGGGGCATCAGCTGTAGCAGCCCCCGCTACAGCTGTAGCAGCCGGAGCCCCGAGAGCAGCAGGAGCAGCAGTAGCGCCGCTGCTGCAGCTGTAGCAGCAGCAGGAGGGAAGGTAGCAGGTGCAGCAGGAGGGGGGGAAAATCAGGGAAACCCTAATTCAGGCAAAGCAGAAAGAACTACAGGCCGTGGTTGTGATGGAGGGGAGACGCTTGACTTGGCTGAGTTGTGTGGGGGGGAGGGGGATTCAGGAGAAATTTCAGGTGGATTTTCAGGTGAATTTCCACGTGAGTCTTCGCAGGGGAGTTCCCGAGGCAAGAAGGGGCTGGCGTCTCTGTTCAGGTTTAAGACTGCCACGTCAGCAGCTGCTAGCAAGTCGCCCAAGGGGGCGTGGGGGGGAGGGCAGGGAGAGAAGGCAGTGACGCCGAAGGGGGAAGAGGGAGAGACCGAGAGTGACAATAATGAGAGTGATTATAAGGGAAGTGAGCATAGCGGGAGTAGGTTCACCCTGTGGGGGAAGGGGAGCAGCAAGGATGGGAGTGGGAAGGAGAAGAGTGGGAAGAAAGGAAGTGGGAAGAAGGGTGTCCGCAGCAGCAGCAGTAGCAATCTGGCTGGTGGTGAGAGCAACGAGGGAGATATACTCGCTATAGGCAGCTCCTTTAGCAATATAAGCAGTCCGTTGTCAGGAACTCCTTGTGGCGGCACGCCCCTTGCCGGGACCCCCAACTCTCTCACTCCCCGCTCTACCACCATGCCTTCATTCCAACTTCCCTCGGACAATAGTCCTAGCCACCACGTCAGCAGCTCCAAGGGCCACGTCAGCAGCCCCAGGCACCGACTGGGTGGTGGTGGTGTGAGAGAGGGCGTACTGCTAGAGGACGACAAACGCAAGGGAGCATACGCCAGGCAGAGAGCAGCAGCAGCGGCGGCGGCGGCTTGTAACGAGTTGCGCTCGAACGAGGATGACTCTGACCCACTGTCTTCCCCTGGCTCCATAGCCTCTTCCACCGGTACTGGCCTCTCTGCTTCCAGTGCCGGCTTCTCTGCCTCTTCCTCCTCCTTCCTCCCCCTACGCTTACCCTCCCCCAACCGGCGGACACTCGGTAACTCCTCTCTATCTTCCCTCCCCTCCTCTCAGCCTTCTCTCCCCCCCTCGTCCTCCACCTCCTCCTCTTCCTCCTCCATTCACCCTTTTCTCCCCTCACTCTCCTCCCTTGCCTCTCACGCCCTCCCCTCCTCCTCCTCTTCCTCCTCCTCCTCCATTCGGCGCCTCTCATTGGACAACGCTGCTGCGAGAGTCGACCTGTCGGGCTTCAGCCAAAAGCCGGACCGGGTTACCCGGAATGCGGGGGTAGTTACCCGGCCGCGGTCGCCTTTTCCCGACTACGAGGAAGAGCAAGAGCAAGAGCAGCAGCAGCAGCAGCAGGGGCAGCAGCAAGGACAGCAGGTATGGGCACAGGAGCGCAATGCGCTGCAGCCAAAGCACCCGAGTGCAACAACAACCACATCCTCCCGCCCTCCCCACGCCCCCATGCACCCCCACATGCACAATGCTGCTGGCACCTCTCTGCTTGCAAAGAGCGGGCTTAGCAGGGCCGACAGCATCAAGGGGGAAAGCAGAAGGGGCGAAAGCAGCAGCATTGGCAACAACGCTGGCAGCGCTGACAGCAGCAGCAGCAATGGCAGCAGGGACAGCAGCCCTGCACCTGCTCGCCCCTTTGGTGCAGGAGGCAGGAGTGTGAGTGTGGGGGCCTTAGGTGCGCTGCTAGAAAGGTCAAGAGAGGAGGGGAGGGTGAGAGAGGAAGGCAGGGTGGGGGGAGAGAGGGGGATGGGGGGTAAGGTCGCGAGGGAGGGGAGGGGGAGGGGAAGTGTGGAAAGTGGGGGCAGCGCTGGCGCTGGTGCTGCTGCTGCTGCTGGCGCTGCAAGTGGGCCAGCAGGAGGAGGGTTGATGGGAATGTGGGCCGCAGCAGGGAGCAGCCCTTCCAGCAGGCAGCCCATCAGTGGCAGCTCCTCACCTGGTAACCTGCCGGCTGGTAACCGGTCAAGTTCAGGTGCGGTAACTGCAGGTACGGTGACTGCAGGTACTGTGACTGCTGCCAGTCTTGAGAGTGAAATAACTGCTGGCAGTCCTAAGAGTGGCAACACGTGGAAGAGCTTGCCTCGGAGCCACTCCCAGCACCTGGGTCTTCGTGAGAGCCCTCAAAAGGGCACTGTTACTACACACAAGGTAACTGCTGCCAGTCTTAAGAGTGAGATATCTGCTGCCAGTCCTAAAAGTGGGATCACTGCTGCCAGTCGTGTGAGCGACAGCATGTGGAACAGCTTGCCCCTGAGCCAGTCTCAGCACCTGGGACTTAGTGAGAATCCTCTTAAGGACCCTGTTACTCCAGGCACGGTAACTGCTGCCAGTCGTGTGAGTGACAATCCTTGGAACAGCTTGCCTCTGAGCCAATCGCAGCACCTGCCCCGCCTCTCGCCCAGAGACCCCTGGAACGTCCTGGTAGGCCCACAGTCGCAGAAGCAGCCAAACACCCAGGAGAATTCCCAGGAGAATTCCCTGGAGAAACTGCAACAGAGGATGCAGATCCAGCAGCAGCAGCAGGTGAGTATGGAAGCCAGGGGGGGAGCGCAAGAGGAGGAAGAGTGGCAGCCGCCATTGGTTAAGACAAGCATTGGTGGCACAGCTTTCAAAGGTGCCGTTTCTCCTTCTTCTCCTGCTGCTGCGGCTGCCACTCCATCTGGGAGTCACCACCTCTTCTCCCCGACCGGCTCTCTCTTCTCCCATAGTAAGCTTCAGCGCCGAGCCTCGCTCTCAGGTTGGGCAAGGCTGGGAGCCATGGGTAAGAGCAGCAGCAGCAACAACCTGCCTGCAAAAGCTGGTGCAAATGATGCTTATGCGTCAGGGGCTGATGGTTTGGCTGATTCCGCTTCGGCTGCTGGTACTCCCACTGCTGTTGCTTTCGCGAAATCGGCTGCTACTGCTGGTGCTTCTCCTAATGCTGCTACTACTGGGACTGCTGCCCCCGCTGCTGCTGCCCCTGCTGCTGCTGCTGCTGCTGCTGCTGCTACTACGAAGCTTCCTGTTGTTTCGAGCAAGCATCACGCCAAGACTGCACGCAGCAGCAACAGCAGCAGCGGAGGCAAGGACCCCTGGAGCAAAGCGATCAGAAAGCTCTGGAAGGCTGCCAGGAGAAAGGGGGAGGGGAAGGGGAAGACGGAGAGGCAAGAGAAGGAGAAGGGTGGAGGGACGGTGGGGAAGAGCACGGGTGTGCAGGGGGTTATGAGAGAGGAGGTGGAGGAGGATGAGGAGGAAGAGGAAGAGTGGGATGAGGAGGAAGAGGAAGAGGAGGAGGATGAGGAACTTGATGCCTGGGAGCTTCTAGGGGAAGGACTGGGAGGGAAGGGAGGAGGGGGAGGGCGAGGTGGAGGAGGGAAACCCAACCGCCGGGTGTCATTATCTGGTTGGCCCGGTGGTGGGGGAGGTGCGTTTGGTGGGAAGAGCAAGAGTGTCGGTAACAGTGGGGGTAGGGACCAGAGGAGGTTGAGTGCGAGTGGGATGGTGCATGGGATGGTAGGGGCCAGGGGGCAGCACGGTGAGTTGGAGCGTGGGGTGCATGGGGAGCATGGCTATGTGGGAGATGTTACAGGGGTTCAGGCAGCAAAGGTTGCTGCAGCTCTGGCTCGGGCTGCTGGGGGTGCTGATGTGGCTGGGGGTGTGAGGCGAGGGATGGTCGCGAATGGGTTGGGAACAGGAGATCAGGAGCGTAGTAATGCTGTTATTGAGTCAGCTGGTGGGGGGGATGGGGAGGTGGAGGAGGATGATGGAGGCTGGGCGCAGGTGCTGGGGCAGAGAGTGGGGGTGAAGTCGAAGAGGAGGGTCAGCTGCACTGTGTGAGAACGATGAAGGGATCAAGAGGAAACAACTACCGTACATTATTGACGCGACGTGTCACATGACATGAGCAGATGCCTCTGCTTTCAGAAGGCGCACATTCCACCTCTTCCTTTTTTCTCATTTGATTTACCCTAAAGCTGGGTGGTAGCACATCGGAATGGGATTTCTCGCGTGGGCATCTGGTATTACGGGCAAAGAGGGGGTTTTCAAGTACAATCAACTAGTTGCAAGTATCCTATGCCCATTTCTCATGTGTTACCCTTCGAGAACTATTAGGCTTTAGCGCAGCAGCACAAAGTGGGTGCAATGACGTCTCTCACACGCCATCTCTTTTCCACGAAACTGATTGCCCTCGCACGCGTTTTCGCGTCCTCGCGTTAGAATGCGTGTGGTAAACGAGTTTTGCGAAACCCGCAAACCTGTGAGAGTTCGACAGCTCGCGAAATATCACAATCTCCAGGCGCCAAGGTGATCCACAAGCTGGTCAAAATTTATGGCGGGAAAAGCAGTGGGAATTCCGTGTGAGGCACAGTAGGAGGCGTGTGTTCAAATTATATAAGTTATAATTTAATATAGGCTTGGTAGGTTGTTACTGAACCTTTCTGTAGGGGGTACAAACCCCTCCTTGTACTCCCCTCTCTTCTAATCCAACCCCTTTTCTCTTCTCAACTTTCCTAGCACCTAAAACCTCTCGCCATTCTCATGGCTCCTCCTAGCTCCTAGCTAAACCTTGTGCCATTCTATGGCTTCCTAGCTAAGCTAGTTTCTGACATGGTATCAGAGCAGTTCGTTCCGCGTGGGCCTGCTCCTCGCGTTTCCGCTGCGTGCTCGTTTCTCTCTCTATCTCGCGCTGCCATGGCGGCCGCGTCAAGCTGCTGTGGCCGCGTCGTCGTGCCGCGGCGCCGCCGTCGACGTCCATGGCGCCCGCGTCCAGCTGCTGTGGCCGCGCCGTCGTGCCGCAGCTCCGCCGTCGCGTCAAGATGCTGTCGCGACGTGACGGCGCCGTCACGCTGCCGCGGCGTCTACGCGACAGCGCGCGGTCGGCGTAACGGCGACGTCGTGTTGCCGTCGCAACGTCGACGCCCCGCTGCGGCATCGACGCCGCTCCATGACGGCGTCGTCGGGCTGCAGCCGGCCGCGTGACGCTTGTGGCGCCGCTAGACCGGCCGCCCGCATGTCAGCCTGTGGCGCCCCCCCCCCCCCACCCCCCTCCTTCCCTTGTGCCCTCTTCCATTCCGCAGACGACAGCTGACTCCCGCCGGCCGTCCCACCGTCGCGGGGCCTGGCCACGTCGCCGAGAGGTGCGGGTGCCGCCGCCGCTGCCGCTGTTGTCGAAGCCGCCGCCGCCGCCGCTGTCGCCGCTTGCGTCGGGGCCACGCAGCCGCACGCCGCCGCCGCTGCCGCTGTCGACACTGCCGCCGCTGCTGCCGTCGCCGCCGCAGCCCCTGCGGTCGACGTCGCCGCCTCACGCGCCGTGGGGTCGACCGCCCTAGAGTCGCTGTCACTGTGGCTGGAATGGGGTGCTAGGTTAGGGGGTGTGGGTGTGTGTGGGCATGTGACTACCAAGCCTAGGGGGTGTGTTCAAATTATATAAGTTATAATTTAATATAGGCTTGGTAGGTTGTTACTGAACCTTTCTGTAGGGGGTACAAACCCCTCCTTGTACTCCCCTCTCTTCTAATCCAACCCCTTTTCTCTTCTCAACTTTCCTAGCACCTAAAACCTCTCGCCATTCTCATGGCTCCTCCTAGCTCCTAGCTAAACCTTGTGCCATTCTATGGCTTCCTAGCTAAGCTAGTTTCTGACAGCGTGCAGGTGGGGGCAAGCTCGAGGTGCCAATTTCTAGGTCGGACTGGATTGTGGCTCAAGGAACCGTGGGAGGAGGAATCAACGCAGCCTTGTGTGTCTTAGCGGCTCGGGACGGGAGCTCCAGTCTCCAACACTCCAGTCTAGAACGAGTCGTTTATTTACCTGCCAGGTGGACATTTTACAATAAGCTCCACGGGTTGCCGAGTTCAACTCTGACTCATCGCAATTCTCCACATTCTGGATTTTTTTACCGTGCGAAGCGAACGCATTTCCTGTCAATATCACCTCGGACGCTCGCGCATAAGTTAATTCTCAGCACTTTTGCCAATGGAGCAAGCCGCGGCAAGCGCAGTCGTAGCAAACGGGGCCGCGATGCCCGGAATGCTGACCAACAGCATGAGCGGGCTGGGTGGCGCAGTAGATTTGCTGACGTCAGTCGTGTTCCGATCACCCATCCACGGCGGTTTTCCACCCGTCCAAGGATTCCCAGGTGGCCATGCCTTCGTGAACGGCGACGATGCGGATCATTCGCCAGCAGGCTTCGGCGAGTCGTTCAATGACACCGATAATGGAACGCACGCGTACAGTCACATCGACTTTCAGAATAAGCCCTCGCTTTTCCTGGCGCAGAGCGTGCTCAATCTGGTGCTTCCCGCGTCATCCCCACTTTACCCCTTCACAATCACCCTCCTCTCCGCCTTTAGCCCCATTCTTGACGGGTTTCTCCAACAATACCTCCACAACGATTTTTTCGCGGGCAGCGTTTGGCTCGTCGCGATCGGTCTGCTGGGCAGATATTTACTAAGCTGGTTCCACTGGTCGGTTGATTGGATGCGGCACAGGGGAAATGTGACTGTAACGATCTCGCCTAATGACGAGGCGTTCATCTGGATCCAGGAGTGGCTGAACGATTATAAGAAGATGAGGCCGTCCGAGTTCACTCTTAACGTGAAGTGGCAGGATGAAGAGGGTAATGACGTGGACCCTCATAAGCCGGTGATTTCTTTTCTGCCCAAGCTAAAGGCGGCGCAACACATCACATTCAATGGCGCCAAGGTAAGAAATCTCTGATTTAGAATACCGTCAGGGTTAGAGTTTACGTGGCGTCATACGGCATTGTCCTCGAATTCCATTGCATAAACCACGCCTTAGCTGCATCGCACTCCTCTCATCTCTACTTCCCTGGATATCCCCCTCACACATCCCCCCCGTCTCCTCCTTCCCGCTCTCCCTCCCCCTCCCTTCCGCAGGTGTGCATTCAAATGCGCAACAGCCCGGGTCAGCTGGGCCGCGGGGCCGAATTCGGCGACATCCTTCGCTCCATGAACCGAGAGGAGCTCGTCATTGAAGCCCCCTCACAGGCCGTGCTCCTAGCAGTAGTGCAAGCTGCTGCCGACGCATGCATCGCAAAAAAGGTCGAGAAAAAGACGATGTCTGTGAAGCGGTGGAGCGCGGACGAGAATTACTGGAAGTACCTGGGTGACCGGGCGTGCCGCCCGGTATCTACAGTGGTTCTCGACTGCGACGCCACGGCTCTTATCCAAGACGCGAAGCAGTTCTTAGCGAGTGCAAAGTGGTATACGGATCGAGGTATCCCGCACAGGCGGGGGTACCTATTCCACGGGCCGCCCGGGTGTGGCAAAACCTCTCTAATCCAAGCTCTAGCAGGAGAGTTGGAGTTTGGAGTGTCGCTCATAAGTCTATCTTCCTCGGGTATGAGCGATGACTCCCTGCACAGTGCCATGGGTGACTGTGAAGAGCGGGATGTGATTGTATTGGAGGACATCGACGCTGCTTTCACCGCCACGCGGGCCAAGACGGAGGGCAGCCGAGCCGATGGGTTGTCATTTTCCGGGCTTCTGAATGCGATTGACGGGATTGCCGCCCAGGAGAAGCAGATCGTCATTATGACGACAAATCATATCGAGAGATTGGATCCTGCGCTGATTCGCCCCGGGCGGGTGGACTTCCGGATGTTCCTTGGGCTTGCTAGCCGCAGCCAGATTGCTCGCCTTTTCCTGAGGTTCTATGCTGAAGCTTCGGAGGGGGATGCAGAGCGGTTTGCGGGGTTGTTTGAGGAGGGGGAGGTGAGCCCGGCTGCACTGCAGGGGTTCTTTCTGTTGCATAGGGATGATGCTGAAGCAGCTATGGCAAATGGGCCGGCTTTTGTGGAGAGAATGAGGGAGGAGGTGAGGGAGAGGGAGAGGAAGGAGGAGGGAGAAAAGAGGAAGGAGGAGGAGGAAGGGGAGGGAAAAGGGAAAAGGGGTAAAGGTAAGAGAGGGAGAGGGGAGAGGAAAGTTGATGGGAGGGAAGAAGTTTCGATTGAAAAGAGTGTGATTGAAGACAGTGATGCGGTAGAGGAGGGGGATGGAAGTGATGAGAGGCAATTGGGTGACAGCGAGGTGGATTGTGATAATAGTGAAGGGAGGGAATCCGAAGGGGATGAAAGTGATACAGAGGAGAGCGACACAGAGGACAGTGTTGGCAGATAAGAGTGACAGTAAACTGGGTGCAAGCAGTGCAAGTGAGAGTGAAGGGAGTGGCAGTGAATGGAGTGATTGTGAGGTGAAAGGCAAGCGAACGGGAGGCATATAACGGCTGCAAGAAGGAAAGGAGAGGGGAAGGGAGGGGAGTAGAGGAATGGCAAGGAAAAGGAGAGCGAAGCCAAGGGGGGAAGACAAAAGACACAGAAGAAGGGGAGGATTGGGATGACTGTGAGGGGTCCATGTTCGCTGCGAGACTGATTGAGGAGGTGGAGAGAGAAGGGAAGGTGATGAAAATTAGTTATTATCGTTGTTGGGCTGAGAAAAGCCGTAGGATCTTTTCAGAAACGCTCAAGTCCTTGAGGTATTTCCAACAATCGTGTACAGAAGGATCACGGTGATAAGTGGAGTGTATGTAGTCGAATGTCATGTTGACAAGCCTTGAATGAGACTTCTCCTATGACTAGGCATGACGAGGAGAGTTGGGTTGGGCTGGGCTGTATATTGAGTTGCTAATCTGCTCACAAATGTACACTCGCATTTGTTGTGGGCTTTCTTATGGGCTGCTTTCGTGTCTGTGACATTCACAGCTGCCAAGTGAACCACTGTGTTATGATATAAAGTGTCAATGAACTATAACGTGAGAATACAAGGTCGCTATTGCAATGACGGCACGCGGTTATATATGTGAAATTATATATGTTAAGTATATTTTTGTAGGCTTGGTAGTGGTTACTGAACATTACTGTAAAGGGTATGTTGGGCTGAGAAAAAGCCCTTAGGATCTTTTGCAGAGACTAAGTCCAGCTGTGGAGACTTTCAGACTTTGAGTAGTGCAGCGGAAGTTTGAGACAGTTGAACCCTTGTACTAGTATGTGAGAACAAGTGATTGATTAAAAAAACAAGCATACAGAAATATATAGAAGATAAGAAAGCAGTTGTAGAGTACAGTTACAGGAACGGTTTATCGAGTCGCACAGCGACTCGACTGCCGCTTCGGTTACCATCCGTGATGTTGTAACGGTCAGTCGCAACCTCCAGTTGTGACCTTTCGAGTCTTTTCGCATTCTTTGTCCGCCCCCTCATGTAACCTCCGTTGACTCGCGTGCTCCCTTGTAGTCTTCCTCGAGTGCAGTGTTACACTTCAGAAACGCTCAAGTCCTTTGAGATATTTCCAACACTCCCCTTCGTTTCTGGAGTGTTGACGTGTTCGGGTCCGGTGACGTTTGTTTGCCCGGTCAGGAACATGCAGTAGTCGAATTTTGCTTTCGCCAATTTCTTCGTCAGATAATCTGCGGCCATTTCTGTCGTCGGGCAGTAACTGAGTTGAAGTCTCCCCTTCGCGATTTCATCCTTGACGAAGAAGTACCGCAGGGCGATGTGCTTGGTTCGGTTGGCGAAGCCGTCCTTGTTCGCGATTTTGATCGCAGATTGGTTGTCGCAGAGGAGTGAGAAGGCGGGCAGGGTCGCAATCTTCGCTTCCTCGAGTAACTCCCGTAGGTAGAGTCCTTCCTTGGTCGCAGTACAAAGGGCGATATACTCTGCTTCAGCCGAGGATAGTGCGATTAACTCCTGCTTGCTCGACTGCCAGGAGATAGTTCCGATGGGTTCTAGTCGGTAGATATAGCCCGTCCTAGATCGTCGATTTTCCCTATCTCCCGCATGGTCGGCATCGACGTATCCGAGTAGTCGTACGGACGGTGTTGTCGCTTTGCTGTAGGTAAGTCCGATCGTCGGCGTGGAGACGAAGTAGAGTAGTGCCCGGTTGAGCTCCTCGAGATCTTCCTGTTCCGGTTGCTTCAGATGCGTCGCCAGTTGACTCGCACTATAGGACAGGTCGGGTCGGCAGGTTACTGCTGCGAACAGTAGGCAGCCGAGCTTCTGTTGATACTCCTGGATTTGCTTCGCGGGGAGTTTTGCGGAGGTGCTGTTGTTGTTCCCGTAGCGGTAGGGAGTTGGGACCATAGTCGGTGTTAGGCTGAATTTCTTCGCGACGGTGCCTGAGTACTTTCCAGCGTGTAGGTAGAACGCCGTGTCGTCTTCGACGACATTCAGTCCTAGGTACTGGGTCACTTCGTCGGACACCGTGAGTGTTAAGTCTTCTTTCAGCTCCCCTTCGAACCAGGTAGCGATGTCGGTAGTGGAGCCGATGTAGAGCAGGTCGTCGACGTAGACGATGAGTAGGACGTACTCTCTTCCCTTCTGCAGTCGGTACATCCCTTGGTCATGCGGCAGTTGTAGGAATCCGATTTTTGCGAGACGGCCGTGAAGGTGTTGCTGCCAGAGCCGCGGGGCTTGCTTTATCCCGTATAGGGATTTTGTCAGTCGGCATACTTTCGTGGGGTCGTCGATGAATCCGTGGGGTTGTTCGACGAAAATCTCAGCGTCCACAGGTGCGTATAGGAACGCATTGGCGACGTCGATTTGGCGTAGTGGTAGTGTCTTCGTGGCCGCGACGGCGAGTAGGATGCGTAATGAGGTGTGACGGGAGACTGGAGCGAAGGTTTCTGTGTAGTCAGTTCCGTATCGTTGATCGAAGCCTCGTACGACCCATCGAGCTTTGAATCGTTCGATGGAGCCGTCTGAGTTGGTCTTGATGCGGTACACCCATTTCCCCGAGAGGACGTTCTTCCCGTTGATGCTTGTTGCAGGTACCAGTTTCCATGTTTCTCGGTCTTGCAGAGCCTTTAACTCCTTTTCCATCGCTTCTTTCCATTTTGCCTTATGTTCCCCCCCCAGAGCCTGCGACAAGGTCGAGGGCTCACGCGGAGAAGGCGGCGGCGGATGCTGGACGGAGACCCAGAGGCCTAGAATCTGCAGTCCCGTGGGTGTGTGTCGAGGGGAATTTTCATTCCCGGAATAAGCTGCTTCGTCACCGTCTTCTGGGTCAGGTAAGAAGTTGGGACCGATGCGTTCTGAAACATTTGTGTCGACTGGGTGGGGTGTAATGTAACCTTGGTCAGCGAAGTGGTAAAAGGTGTCGAGGTTGTTGCTATCGAGAGGATTGTCTTCGTCGAGTGGAACAGGGACGGAACAGAATGGGAGTGGTCCGGCAGCTTCCGAGGCTTCAGGTACGTCTTCTTCTGCTGCGTCAGCTTCGGCAGCACGGTCGGCGAAGGAACGAAGTCCCGAGAAGCCGTCGGTGGGGTCTTGTGTGTTGGCAATGTTGTCCAGGTAATGCTGCAGCGTCAGTCGTTCGTAGAAGATCACATCACGTGATGCCACGGTATTTTTGTCTTGTATGTCGAGAATTTTCCACGCGTGAAAATGTTTTGCGATGCCGAGGTGTAGTCCCCACCGAGCTCGTTGTGTGAAGCGTCCTGCTCGGGCTGTGTGGGGTCTGTACTGTACCATGCAGCCGAAAACTCGGAGTAATTTTGTGCTGCCCCTTTTTCTTGTCCACAACAGGTGCGGTGATGCGTTGTTGGGAAGTGATGACGAGGACAGCAGGTTGTGCAGGTGAACGGCATGTGTCATCGTGTCTGGCCACAGTGTGGTGGGCAGCCTCATCCCCAGCAGTAGTTTTCGCATCGTCGTCTGCAAGGTCCGGTTCATGCGTTCTGCTACCCCCTGTTGCTGGTGAGCATAGGGCAGAGACACCAGGCGTCGGATTCCTCTTTCCGCCAGATAGGTCCTGAAGCGTTGTGACTGGTATTCCAGTGCACCGTCTGACTGGAAGCTCTTGAGCTTGGTTCCTGATTCTCGTTCGGCGATGGGAAGCCATGTGGTGAAGGCCTCGAAGGCTTGATCGCGCGTTTTGAGATTAAAGTGCCAAACGTATCTGGTTGCTGCGTCGATGAACGTGATGACGTAGTTGAAGTCGGCTTCGGTGTCTTCTCGAGGCATGTTTAAAATGTCGCTGTAGACCTTTTCCATCGGAGCGTAAGTAGGTGCGCTTGGGTTGTGATGAGATGGGAAAGGTTGATGAGGAAGATCTGCTTCGGGGCACGTGAAGCATCGTGCTCGTGGTCGTCGAAGTTCTTGGCCGCTCGTCGTTAGAAGGGCGTTGCGTTCTAACACCTCTGCTTGGATTGTTTGTAGTATCGTGCTGTTTGCAGGATGTCCGAGACGTTGGTGCCAGATGTCGTCGGAAGCGCGATAACCGGGCGAGCGATGGTAGATTTCGGCATTGGAGAAGAACGCGACGACTGAGGCGGGACTTCGACAAACTTCTCGTGTGATGGGCATAAGCTGGTCTGCTTCGGTTGGCGGTCCTCGGGTCGCTGGTGGTGGGACTCGGCTGGGTCCTGCTGCCGATGCTGCAGGTGATGGTTTTGTTGGGACGCTTGCTAGTACTTGTCTTTCTTGTCTGATAACTGCTAAGGCTCGTGTTCTTTCTGCTGCAGGTATGGTGTTGGAGTGCCAGAAGCCGTCACTGTCGAAGTCGGGATCAAGATCCGGCGGGTGTGTCCAGGCGGCGAATGATACGATACCGTCGCTATCGGCAGTACCGCGGTCGGGAACGAAGTCCAACACGAAGACGCCGGACTTCAGGAGGGCACGACCGATGAAGAGGCCGCCCTTCCCGTGGTAAAGCCGGAACTCGTTGGAGAAGGAGTCGCACTCCAGGTGAATCCCCTTAGCCATTAGTTGGCTTACGCTTAGTAGGTTGTATCCCAGATTGTCGACGATGAGGACCTTGTTGAGCTGAAGAATAACGTTTGTCTCCATTGATTGTAACTGAACCACGCCTTGTCTGTTTGTTTTCAGGTTTTCGTTGTTGGCGACGGTGATGACGACGTCGCGGTTGAGGCGTCGCTCGTGTTGTACGAAGCGTCCGGAGGAGCACATGTGCTGACCGCAACAACTGTCCAAGAACCAGGTGTTCCGCCCGGTGGGTTCGGCGTTGGCGACTGCAGAGTATGTCGGGTTGACCTGAAGTCCTTGTGAGCGCGGCGGCGGGAATTCCTCTTCGTCTGGTGCGTAAGTGGGTGGTGATCCGGGTGCGCAGTTGTCGATGTGTACCATGCAGTTAATAATATTTGGTGTTTGTTGTGCAGATGTTGAAGAGCGCCTTGGGGGACTTGCTTGGGTTGAGGCGACTTGTGGGTCTGCTGGACGGTAAACGCGAGGGCGGTTGCAGTTGACCTTGGAGTGCCCGGAAGTCTGACAGTTGTGGCAGAACGGCGGCACGAAGGTAGTCCCTCTGTTGTCGTGCTCTTGCTTGCCGCGTCGGTTGTGGTTGTTGTCATTTCTTCGTTGAGTGTAGAAGACTAACTGCTGTTGCTTCCTTGGTTGTCTTTCCTCGAACAGATCCATCTCCTGTTGTTCAGCATGGAGCTCGGCGCAGAGGTGCATCTCCGAAATTCTTCCGTGGGCGCGAAGAAGTGATCGTGTGGTTCTCCATTCTGGCCCGAGCCCGGCGAGGACAAGTGTCACGAAGCTTTCTTCAGTGATTGTTCCTCCGCACCGAAGCAGGCGGTCGCGGAGAGTCTGGCAGCGACTCATATATTGCATTGCCTTTTCCCCGGTCTTCATCTGTATTGTTGTCAGTTGTTGCATGAGTCTGCTTTGCGTCACGCTGTCGTTTGCTTGATAAAGGCACTTGAGATGATGCCATGCGAGTTCCGCGGAGTTCCCATAGCTCCGATATGTTCTGATGCTCTGCTGCTCTTGTGGTGACAGGTTCCGCAGGAGGACTGTATACGCCAGTAGCGACTGATACGTGAAGATCTCTTGTTCCTTTCCAGTGCCGTTGCTTGGGAATGGCAGGGACCCGTTGAAGTATCCCAGAAGATGCGCGGCCTCCATCAGCAGCTCGAACTCGAAGCTCCAGGTAAAGAAGTCGTGTCCGTTGAACGGTGAGGATGTTTGTAACTTGATGACGTGTGAGAATTGAGCCTGAAGACTGAGAATCTCGTTTGGTGTTTGTTGTGATGCAGCTGCTGTTGGTTGGGCGCGGGGCGGCATGAACTCGAACGTCCCCGGTGAAGAATGATACGGCGCAAAGGTAGGCGCTTGGTTGTGTCGCCCGAAGGATGAGTTGTCGAGGCTCATCGGCGCTAATCCCATGTTTCCTCCATTGCTCTGTGTTGAATGCGCAGGTGTTCTTGTCTGCTGCTGCTGGTCGAAGTGCGACATGAAGCTGAAGAACCTTTCCATAAGGTTGGGGTCCACGCTTGAAGAGGGAGATGGAGTAACCATCTCTGGTACTCTTCCCGTTGTTTCTTGAGCAGTCCCGGTCTCTGTCTGCAGTCCTGAGGTGTGCAGACCAGAGTTGCCGTGTTGAGTTTCTTGGCCGCTGGGTGAGCCCGTAGAGGCTTTCTTGCCCTTGCTGTCCATGTCTTGCAATCAATGAAGTCGTTGAATTGAGTTGAGTTGCAGGTTGGTGATAGAACGTAGTTGCTGGGAGTTTGGTCTCTGACCAGCTCTCATACCATGTTGGGCTGAGAAAAAGCCCTTAGGATCTTTTGCAGAGACTAAGTCCAGCTGTGGAGACTTTCAGACTTTGAGTAGTGCAGCGGAAGTTTGAGACAGTTGAACCCTTGTACTAGTATGTGAGAACAAGTGATTGATTAAAGAAACAAGCATACAGCAATATATAGAAGATAAGAAAGCAGTTGTAGAGTACAGTTACAGGAACGGTTTATCGAGTCGCACAGCGACTCGACTGCCGCTTCGGTTACCATCCGTGATGTTGTAACGGTCAGTCGCAACCTCCAGTTGCGACCTTTCGAGTCTTTTCGCATTCTTTGTCCGCCCCCTCATGTAACCTCCGTTGACTCGCGTGCTCCCTTGTAGTCTTCCTCGAGTGCAGTGTTACACTTCAGAAACGCTCAAGTCCTTTGAGATATTTCCAACAGGGTACAACACCCCTCTTTGTATCCCTCTCTCTTCTTTCCTAGCCCTTTTTTTTCTCTCGACATTCTCGTCTCGACATTCAAGCCATTTTCATGGCTCCTCCTATTCCTACCTAGCCTAACTTCAAGACAATATAGGGGTTGGCGTGGGTGGGTTCGGCAATGTGGCGACAGTGCCGGACGCGACTGGGGAAAGGGTTGGGCCGACAAATGAGGCCGAACGTGACGAGTCGAGGAGTTCGGGTGTACGCGCTAGCGTACGACTTAGTAAGGAATGGAAATTCCTTACACTACCCCCCCCTCCTAAACGAGGCCGCGGGCATCGGAAACATTCCGACGCTGATAATACGCTGTTAGAATTGGGTGTGATTCTATATCAGCAAGGGGGACCCAGCTGTCATCCTCTGAAGTCCGATCGCGCCATCTTATAAGAAAATCCACCATTCGACGGTTCAGCTGCGTCGTGATTCGATGGCAGAAAATCTTTTAGGGCTCGGTCGTCGATTCCTGCAGGGGCGTCAACAACGGTACAATGCGTTGGCGTGCCAAGTCCGACGAACTGGGGATGTAGGGCCGTAGGAGGCTGACGTGGAAAGCCGGGTGGTGACGCCAATCAGCCGGGAGTCGGAGGTGAGCAGTGACAGGGGTCACCATATTGGTCACTTGAAAGGGGCCGCAGAATCTGGGTCGGAGTTTGCTCGGGATAGGCAGAGGCAAATTGCGAGTGTCGAGGAGGACCATATCTCCCACTTTGTAAGGGACGTCACGTCGATGACGATCGGCTTGTCGGCTTGCGACCAGGCTGGCTTTTCGGATTGCCTCAGCTGCTTTTTCTCGGGCTGCGAGGATATCTTCGGCAAATCGCTGGGACCGGGGCACGGGTGTCTCGATGTTTGGTGTAGAGGGTACCACTGGGTCGTGTACGTAATTGAGGAAAAATGGGGATTGATGGGTCGTGGCGGAAGGCGCGTTATTATACGCGAATTCCAGTAGCGGAAGGGATTTCTCCCATGTCTGTGGGTCAGTACAGGTAGTCCGAATGAGTTGCTCCATAGTTTGGTTTACCCTTTCGGTCTGCCCATCAGTCTGTGGGTGGTAGGCAGAGGAAAACTGTAGTTTGGTGCTGAATTGGTCCCACACGTGGCGCCAGAAATTCGATGTGAATTTCGGGTCTCGGTCTGAAGTAATGGCGGTGGGCAGTCCGTGCAGTCTGATGACGTTGGCGATGAACAGTTGGGCAGTTTGCTCAGCTGTAATTTTCTGTTGGCAGGCGATGAAGTGCGCCTTATTCGTGAGTCGATCGATGACCACGAGGATGGCGTCGTTTCCGCTGGGACCGGCCGGCAGTCCTGTCACGTAGTCCATCGTGACGTATTGCCAGGGTCTCTCGAGCGGATCCAATGGCTGTAGGAGCCCGGCTGCTCGCTGATGGGACGATTTCATGATCTGGCAGGCGGTGCAGGAGGACACGTACTTGCGCACGTCATCGGCCATGTTCGGCCAGTAATAATTACGCTGCAACGTCTTCATGGTTTTGTCGACTCTGAAATGCCCGAATGTAGGGTTGTCGTGAGACTCCTGGATTAGGAGGGTACGAAGTAAATTGTAGCCGGGAACCCAGATGCGGGATGTGTCGCGCTTATTAAAATAGTGTCCAGTAGCTGTGGTATGCTGTTGATGAATAGCGGAGCGGAAGAAGGGGTCGATTTTGTAGCCGTGGGTAAATAGTCCTGTAAGGAGTGGGCTGGTTTGGGTGACTAGTATGGGCAGTGGGTCGGGTCAGGGCATCAGCAATTTTGTTGGCGCCCCGTTTGTAGGTGATGGTGTAGTGGAAATTTGACTCGAGGAAATCGAGCCATCGGATCTGTCGCGGGTTGAGGTTCGGTTGGGCGCGCAGGTACGTGAGGGATTTGTGGTCGGTCCGCGCAGTGACGTCAGCACCTGTCACGTTGCACCGCCAGGTCTTGAACGCATGGACGATCGCCAACATTTCCTTGTCATATACCGTATAATTGTTTTCCGCGCCCTGCAGCTTCCGTGATTCGTAGGCGACCGGCTGTAATCAGTCGCCGAAATCCTGTAGGAGAACTGCACCGATGGCGATGTCGCTGACGTCGGTGATGACTTCGTATGGACGGTCAGGATCGGAGATCCGAAGCACGGGTGGCGACGTGAGGGCGATCTTCAGTTGGTCAAATGCAGCTTGCTGCTTCTCTCCCACAAAAAAAAATCGTGGTCCTTGAGTCGGTCAGTTAGCGGGGCAGATAACCCAGCCATATTCGGGATAAACCGGCGGACGTAGTTGACGAAACCCAAAAAACTCTACAGCTCCTTGATGTTGCTTGGCGGCTTCCACTCCTGTATGGTCTTGATTTTCTTGGGGTCGATTTTCACTCCAGTAGAGACGATGTGGCCCAGAAACTCCAACTCCTGCTTGAGAAAGTCGCACTTAGAACCTTAGGTGATGAGGCGATTCTTGTGCAGCAGCGTGAAGTCTGCATCAAGACCTTGCAAGTGCTGCTCTCTGCTGCGGCTGTAGATTAGTATATCGTCGAGGTAGATGATGATGCATTCGTCCAAGAGTTCCCTGAAAATTCCATTCATGGTCATTTGGAAGGTCGAGGGCGCGTTCGTGAGGCCAAAAGGCATCACCAGGTACTCGTAGCTGCCGTAGCGGGTTTGAAATGCCGTCTTGTGACAATCCTCGGCGGCAACGCGAATCTGATGGTAACCTCCCCGCAAGTCGATTTTCGAAAAGAACTTGGCACCGCGAGGTTGGTCGAGAAGTTTGTCGGCTCGCGGGATCGGGTAAACGCGACTTCATGATGATCCGGTTGAGCGCGCGGTAGTCGATACACAATTGTCGCTGTACTGTCGGTTGGGCGCCTGGTTCTAGTTCAATGCAGTGGTCTTCTGGTCGGCTCGGCGGAAGTCCAGCTGGCAGGTCGTCAGGGAAAATCTCAGGGTATTTCCGAATCAAGTCCGCTAAGTCTAGAGGAATTTCCTCACACAGCTTCTCGATATCTTCGGTCTCGACCGTCGACGTCACCTCGCGAAGATCAGCGGCGTACGCTGCAGCTCCCGCTTTCATCGCGCGCTTAAAAGTGATCGCATGGACTTGGGTGCTTCGCATTCGAGGCCCCGTCACTTGGGCAGCTCTCGGGAAATTCCATCGAGCTTGATGCAGCATCCGCCCGTCGTCCAGTCAATCTTCGGGTTGTACCGTCCCAGCCAATCACGTCCCAGCAGCACATCGCATCCGTTGAGAGAAGTCACCAGTAGTCCCATCCGAAATTTTACATGCTCCCCACAGGTAAAACCGACGTTCTCCACTCGTTCCCGTATTGCCAGCGGTGTTCCGTCCACTAGGCGAGCGTCGATTTCGGGTACACACTTGAGTAAGGGGATACCCAATATCTTAGCCCTGTCCAGCTGTATGAGACTGTGACTCGCACCTCCATCAACGAAAATCTTCAATAACACCCCGTTGACTTTACCCTCCACCAATACAGGGTGATCAGCAGTTTCGTCCCCCTTATTCGTCCAGGTCCGGTTGATTGCAGCAATTGGGATCACGACCCGGTGGGGACTGTGTGGCTTGGGCAAAGAAGCCTGCCCGTCAGTAAGGGGCCCGGGACTTACTGACGCGACCCGTTTCCCGGTCGCTCCTCCTGCTTCTTCCCCATAGAATTCGGATGGCTATGAATTCTTGGCAGTTGCGTCGGATGTGACCCGGCCAGCCACAGTGGTAGCATAGCCCCGTATTTCGTGGAGCAACTGCGTAAATATCCACTGTGTCCACCCCTTTTATCGTAGTGTGCTGGAACTGTTCTCGAGGGCGACCTCCGTCGTAGAAGTTCGTCCGTGGCTTTGTGAGCGAATCAGCAGCTTTGGCGAGTTGGATGTAGTCTTGTAACCGCTTGGCAGGGCGTTGCAGTTTTATCTGGTACTGTATTTCGGGCTTCAAGCCGCCCATGTACCTGTCAACCTTCTCCAACTCGTGCATGTAGCCACATCTGTCCACAAACGTCAGGAATGACGCAGTGTACTCGGACACAGATCCCAGCTGCTTCCACATGCGTAGAGTTTCACGTGCCTTATCTGAGTCAGGTGCATGCTCAAACCGCTTGCGAAGCTCTGCGCACCACGTTGCCCACGTGCGAATATGGGTCGCATCGAACAACAAGTCTGCTTCGTCTTCGTCGCCGAATTCTTCGGACCACTCGTGCTGTCCTTCTGTGCGAGTTGCCGTTGAGTCGACAATGACCTTCCACCACTGTAGGGTGGCCCTTTGCAACAGTGTTAACGCGTGGCTGATCCGCTTCTGATCGTCTCTGATGCCCGCCGCGTTAAAATAGATATTCATGGCGAATATCCACTGCTGCACCGTCATGCCTCTATTAGCTGGGTTGAAAGGAGCGGGTTGCTGATATCTTATGCCGCCACTTGTCGAGCGTGGGGCTGTTGCCGCTAGTCGTGCCAGCTCCACTGGCGACGGTTGCTGCTCACCCGTCTCACTTCGTGCATCGTCGCCCGGCTCCTCTAAACGCCTCTCATGCGCCTGGCGAATTCGTTGGTTCTCGTCGCAGAGGTCGTTGGCGACGCTTGTCAAATTCTCCAACTGCTCCATTAATGTTTGCATGTCTACAGTTTCCCGGGCAGGGTTCGCAGCAGTCAAGGTGGACTGTCCCTCAACTGTCGAGTCTACCAGGGCCATGGCGGTCAGGACGGGGCAGAATCTAACACACACTCTGTAGTTGTTGACATAAAAATATTTACGATCCAAGACAACTGCTGTGCAGCCATGCTAATCCCCTCTGACCACCTATAACTAAGTAAACGGAAAAACAGAAGGTTCCTGGAAAGGTCGGGCTCTGATACCAGCTCTTATGATATAGGAAGTGTCAATGAACTATAACGTGAGAATACAAGGTCGCTATTGCAATGACGGCACAAGGTTATACAGGGGCTGGCGTGCTAGGGCGATAACCTCGGAACGTGGGTAGGTTCGGCAATGTGGCGACAGTGCCGGACGTGAATCGGGAAAGGGTTGGGCCGAAAAATGAGGCCAAACGTGACGAGTCGAGGAGTTTGGGTGTACGCGCTAGCGTACGACTCATTAAGGAATGGAAATTCCTTTCACATTGGGGCTGTGTAACGAATTACAATTCATTGAGAAAGCTTGTTATCTTGTCCTTTGCAATAGGCATCGTTCTTATTTCAAGTGGGCTAGGTACAAAAGGCTCTTACTAGCGTATAAGAATCTAAACATACATACTTCATGATCCTAGTTGTGCACTCCCGTTCAAGTGACCGGCTAGTAATTGGAGATGCACGGTTGTCTAGGGGGGGGGTGGGTGGGAAAGTTGACTGAGCCGTTTGAAAAATGAGAGACGTGGGTGGAGGTAACCCACATATTTGTAGTTGGAGAAGGGCGAGTAGCGCGCTTCGACGATGCCCAAAGCTTCTGTACAATCAGCCTCGCTTTCACAATACACAATTTTTAAAAAACACAGCGTGTGTTAAAAAATATAATATTGAGAAAGCTTGCTTTTTCGGGGACTGGGGGCTGTATCCTGCGAGTTGGATGAGCCTCAGGGTGCCCTGGACTGGACAAAAGGGTCCAGGCATTGCCGCGATAGGGATCCATGTGCCTTGGCCGGCTTGGTCAGTTTTTGAATGGGGGATGAGTAGCCACATAGCTTCATCTTTAAATTGGATGTCCTGCCATTCAATGGCCACCAAGTCCGAGTAGCGCAAAAAACCGGCATACATGAGAATCGGGATCAATCCTTTTTGGAACACGGTTGGGTTGTTTGACTGTAGGAAGGAGGCCACCATATTGTGGACCTGATGGAGTGAGACTGGCTCTTTGAGCCTGTTAGGACGCGGGCAGTGTCGCTTCGCGAAGTCGCGCACTTGGGAGGTGAAAGGGCCGGTGGTTGGGCAGGTTGAGCTTGTCATCCGATGGGCAAAGCTCACGGCAGAGCATGTGAGCTGAACCACCGACAAGGAGGCCTTGCGTTGGATGACATACACCAGGTAGAGCGCAAGGGTCATGTCCGATGCCGGCAAGAACGTCAGGTTGACCTTCGTGCAGAAGGCACGGAAATTCACCCAGTAAGGCTCGTATGTTCGGATGGTCGAGTCGGCACGAGAGCGGGCGAGCATGGAGAGCTGGTCGTGTTGGAGCTTTGGAAGCAGATCTGGGGACATGCAGAGGAGTCTGGTTAGTCAAATATCACACGGAGTGCGACGATAGT
The DNA here is from genome assembly GCA_027943415.1 of Closterium sp. NIES-67. NCBI lineage: Eukaryota > Viridiplantae > Streptophyta > Zygnematophyceae > Desmidiales > Closteriaceae > Closterium > Closterium sp. NIES-67. The sequence goes on along the minus strand of BQMB01001573.1, from coordinate 409,960 downwards.
GCTGCTGGGTAATCCTGTGCCTGAGAATGCTTGACTGTGGGTGCCTACTACAAGACACTGGCTGCCGTGTGTAAGAGGGATATGTGTTTGGATGTGTGGGTCCCACGATGGAGGGGAGGGCTGGAGGAGCGGCCACCAAATTGCGCCAGACCAGTGTGGGACGATGAGGGTGAGATATGCGCTCGTGCGTTGTGCGTGATGGAGCACTGCGGGGATGGGTTGGGGCGGTGGGAATGCAAAGCTATTCTCGGCCATCTAGGCAAGCGAGAAGGCGTCGATTGCTGTGGCATCGGGGTGGGGGACCTTAGAGGTCGATGGAGTGGGGCCCCCAGCAACGCTCAAGGAGGCGGAACCATGGGAGCTTCAACGAGATTTCATCGTGGTCGACTAGCTTGTAGAGCTCATCTGCACAACCATTCAGTTCGTGTGGGATCCATTCGATGATTAGATGAATCCCGAAATCCATGCATGTTTCAATGATGCCTTTGCATGTGTTGGTGAGGTCGAGACTTCGGGAACCTCCTTTGCGAAGGATGAAGAACACGCCCTGGTTGTCCACCCGCACTAGCACGTGTTTGTTTCGGATTCTAGGCGCGTGTAGCGCCCAAAGCACGCCAGCGATCTCTCTTCGTGTGCTGGAGGTTGAATGAAGGGCTTCAGGCATTGCCACACTGGCCTTTGTCATGGTTCAGGGGAATGTGTTCAGCGTGGCACCCCAGTTGTGGGCACATGCGTCTATGTAGATGACTGCATCGTAGCTGTGCCGCACGTGGAACGTGGCACCGTTGAAACGGTCGAACTCTTGGATCCAGAATCTCAGCTCTTCGATGGGGGGTGGGGAGAGGAGGACCATGCTTGTCCATGTCGGCGCTTCGTTGATTGTTTCTAGCATGGTGTGGCTGAACGCTCGGGTAGTGGTGCCGAGTGCGACGGCCATCGATGCCAGCATACCTGTAACTCGGGCCAGCTGCCGGACTGGGACTTTCTGCTGGGCTGAGCTTGTGCGCAGTAGGGCCTAGAGGGTGGCGTTGAGTGTGGCTCGCCGCTCCTCGCCGACGGGAAACCGGCCGGTCAGTGTGTCGAGTTCTATGCTAAGGAACTGAAGGTGCTGTGTTGGTATCAGCTTGGACTTTTTTGAGTTGAGTACGAGCCCTGCGGCCTTGAGATCGATAACGACCCGTTGGCATGTAGCTTGGGCATGTGCCTGGGTCAGGCACAGGAAGAGGATATCATCCACGTAGGGTATCACGCGGACCCCCTGCTCCCGCCATCGCCGAGCTAATTGCTTGATGAGCTGCGTGAAGACGAATGGTGCTGTGGTGAGGCCGAACAGCAAGGATCGAAAGGCATATGTGCGCCCGTCGAATTCAAAGCCAAGGAATGTCCAGCACGAGCGGTGGATGTCGACATGATGGTAGCTTGATTTAAAGTCGATGGAGAACATCCAATCTCCTTGGCGAGCCAGGTCAGCCACACGGTTGAGTCCCTCATATTCAAATTTGGGGACAATTAGTGCGCCGTTCACCTTTCGGAGATCTAGAATAAGGCGACACTTGTCTTTCTGCTTGGCCACGTTGAGTGGGCTTATGCATCTCAGTTTCGCCGCTGGAATTAGGACGGCCGCGCCAGTCTCGATGAGTTCGAGGATGGTCGTGCATGTGAATGTTTCGTGTATGCATGCGCCGGCATGGTTGCGATTGTGAAAGGCCAGCGGCGGCCCGAGTTTCCATGGCATCCAATATACTTTGGCAATGACTGAGAGGATGAAACTGCTAGTGCACCACGAGCTCCACCAAGCAAACGTGGTACGTAGGCGGCCACGCATCTGGGTGACCATCTTGTCAGTAACCGCGTATTCGTAGGGGTCACCGCTGTGTGCGCATTTGCGAAGTCGGGTGCTTGTGGGAGTGACATCATGCATGGAGAAGCAAGGGACGAATGCTTAAGTTCATTTGCAGGGCTGAGGCCTGTCGGGAACCTAGAGCATTGGGGGGGAGTGTGAAAGCCTAGTGGCTAAGGAGGGCATGCCGGACTGAGGTGCCACATGCGAGCAAGATGCTTGGGTCGTTGCTTGCCTGCACTTGAGCGAGTCTGACCGGCGTGATCTGCGTGTGTGTTAGGTTGCGCGTCCGCGCATGCCGAGCTTGCATTCGAGCCTGCGCCCCGACGTTTGTGCATGAATTTCCACTTATTGTCCTTCCCTTTTGCCCTCATATTCCCACAACTTGTGCCTTCACTCGCGCTTCAACTCGTGAACGCATGTTACCCTCTATTGCCTCTTCTGCTTGCGTTCTCATTTCTTGGGTTTTGAGTCTCAACACTCGTGCTTTCTCCTGTTTTTCCTCTGGCCAACCCTTGCTCTCATGCTTGTATGGCATGCGTGCAAGTGTTTTTGTTGCTTTTCCCATTCGTGGGCCATATCGTATGCATGCGCGCATGCTTCCGCGACTCGTTCGTTGTTGTTGTTGTTGTTGTTGTTGTTTTTTTTTTTTTTTTTTTTTTTTTTTTCAATGCCCAGCTAGGCAGCCCTGGATGAGGTTGGTGTGGCTGCTCTTGTATGCCCACAGAGGGGCAATGCTTAGGGTCCAGGGTGTGGCACACCGGGTTGGAGGGTAGGCACATCGTAGAGCTCGCATAATGCTTGATTTTTTTTTATTTTTTTTTACATGTCCAGTCGATGAGCTGCTATGTGAGGGTAATTGGCGGGCCATTGGTGTTCCTGATGGCCTTCCTTCTCTGGCCGGGGGTGCTGCATGACATGTTGCGAGGGTTGAGCCACCCACTATGCTTCCTCGTTTCATGCTTCTCCGATCCCCCCCTTCTCCCTCCCTCCTTTTTCCTTTTTGCTGCACCTCTTTTGGTGCTGCTTTCCCATTTCTCTGGTTGTATTTAAAGTAAGAGGTTATAATAGTGACCCCTCTTTCTAGTTGGGCCCAACTAGAAACGACCCAACAGTGAATATGTTTTTGGAGGGGCAGGCAGCAGCCCGCGTTTTTTACCAGGCCGTAGGCCACGAAATCGAATTGCACTTGCGACATTTCGTACTGGCGACAGATTTTACGACCACAGATTCGCGCAGTTAGCATTTCGACCAATCAGGGCCCAACCTCGTTTTTGCCGGAGTAGTGAACCTCGGTCCAACTTGAAATTCGAGTTGGGCCCATTTGGTGCAGCTTACAGGCAGTGGGGCCTGGGTGACAGGTAGTGCGCTGCTTGCGATTCTTCCTGAGCCACGTTTCCCATCGTACGTCATGTGTTTCCCGTCAACCAATCAGGTACCCTCGCTCAATTTCCCCTGCTCGCATTTCTTGACAGTGTACCCTCTGCCCCGTCGCAGTTTGTCCCTTAGTCGCAAAAACGAACGTCTGGGCCGTTTCAAGCTGGACCCGCCTTCACTATTTTGACTTCTCGCTTTAAGGACCAAGACCTAAAAAAAAAAAGGAGGACCACGTCTCCTTATTTCAACCAAAATACATCGCTACTCAACCATGCTCCTAGGCATGCAAAGTCCGCCCCGCAAGGTCAGGCTATCATTCGGGACCGAGGAGGTATGTTCCCCTTCCCTTGCTCTGAGCCTAGGGCCTTCAAATGGCCTACACTAGGGCTGGCCCTCTGCCACCCGTGCCCCTATGGGGTGGGCCCAATGGCCTACGCACACACCGGGTGCCTTTCGCCTTGCGCCACTTGCGCAAGCGCCCATGGCCCGACCCCTACACCACGGTTGCGGGTCCTTGGCCACCATGCCCATTCGCCGGGCAGCCGTTGGCCACAAGCCCTGGCTGGCCACAGCGGAAGCAAGTGCCTCAGAAGCCACAGAATTCTCCCGTAGGCGGCGGACCACACTTTGGCACGAATGGCATGGGCATGCGGCCGCCTCCGCGATTGCCACGAGCAAAAGCTCCCTCGGCGCGATCCATTGCAGCCACATCAGCGACGGCCTGTTTGAAAGACCTGGAGGCAAGCAGACTCTTCTGCTGGTACAGCTTGAAATGCTTGGCCGTGCGGAAGTCGGAGGCGTCTTCGACTTGGAGGACTTCGAAGCGCCGTGATATGAGGGCGAGCGCGTTGGCGAGGAATTCGAGGCTGCCCGGCGCGTCGCCGTGCTGCACCTTGTACTCCGCGTGCTCCAGGTATGCCCGAAGGTCCTCCAGGACTTCTGCTTGCTCGCGCACAGCCACGTTGAGGAAGGACGCTACCGAGAGGGTGGTGTTAGTGGTCGGGAGGGGTGGGAGGTGCTCCATGGGAATTGAATTTGCAGAAATGCCGAGGACCTCACCAGCATCATTGTCGGAGTCGTCACTGTCGTTGTCGGCCACAGGGGCAGGCGGGATGCTGGCGACGGGGTCTTTGGCGAGGCATGGCGACTTGGTTCTGCGTGTGGCCTTTACTTTTTTTTGCAGGTTCCTTTTTAGCAAATGCAGATGCAGCAGGTTGAGCAGTTTCGGCAGCCGTAACACTCGTCGCCTGCTGCTGTAACAGCGTCAACAGTGCGTTGACCTGCGCACGGGTCAACGAGGGGGTCAAGGCCGGGGTGGGCGGCGCGTCAAACGAGGCAGCCGCGTGCCCCCTTTTGCGCTGGCAAGAAGGACCCACCACTTGCGGCGATGGCGCGTGCTGCGGCTCGGCGTCAGGCGCGAGTGGCTGGCCCTACTCAGCCAGTTGCACGCATGTCTCGGAAGGGGGCGGGGGCGCGTCAGCAGGCTGATTGTTGACCTCGCCCCCTCCAAGCAGAACGTCAACCCCAGTTGGGGCAGACGCCCCTTCTTCTGCCCGACGCTTGTTCCGCCGGTCGCCCGCAATATCCGGGGCTTGGCGAGTAGACTCGGAATTGGGGTGGCCGGTTACGACGCTGGACTCGCAGCGATTATTCTTAGTTGGAGCCATGGCGGATTGGTTAAACATAAAAATTTCGGAAAGAAGAGTTGAGGGGGACTCGCCGAGAGCCAAAGTTCTAGTCTTAGCCAACTTGAACGGGAGAAAAGCTAGAGCGGGAAAAGTTGACTGAGCCGTTTGAAAAATGAGAGACATGGGTGGAGGTTCATTAGCTCCAACCCACGTATTTGTAGTTGGAGTAGGGCGAGTAGCGCGCTTCAACGATGCCCAACACTTCAGTAGAATCAGCTTTGCTTTCACAATACACAATTTTTGAAAAACACAGCGTGTGTTAAAAAATATAATATTACTGCGCTAAATTACAGCGCGTATCGCGTACACCCGAAGCAGGCCTATAGATTGGTTTAAACGTACACTGGTCAGTCATGCTTGCCCTCCTGGTTTAGGCTGATCGCCCAGCCTCCAACTTAGCATAAAGGCCAGAAATCCAGCGTTGCATGGTTTTTTTTCCCTAGTTGTTCAGACTTAGCACGGGAAAAAAGGCTGCAGCCAATACTCAAGAGTTGCACTTGGAAAGCAAGTTACAACTCCTCAGCACAACTAGGGCCATCATCATCATCCTCTACTACATCTTCCATAACTAGGGGGGGCTCAAAAGCATCCCCTCCCATCGGCTCCTTCCCCTTTCTACTCTGCACAGTGGCCCGGGAGGTGAAGAATGTATCAACATGAGAATGAATGAATAGCATGATGCAAACATGTTGGTTTTGTCTAAGGGGTTGTACCCTCTAAGAGAACGCACCTATCTAGCCTACAAGACATATACAAAATATGTATGACACACCCCCTTGGCTAGATGAGGGGCAGTGCCTAGCGAGAGACACACAACTCAGGGTGGCACAACTAGTCCAACCTCTGAGGCAGGGGTCTGAAGACCAGTCAGCAAGAGTACAAACTAAACAAGAGCAATCCAGGGCGGTACTACTAGTCCAGCCACTGGAACAAGGGCCACAGGGCCAGTCAAGATAATATATAAGTAGTACATAGTCAAGGTCCTAGCAAGTGAGAAGCTACATGAACTAGACCAAGCTGTACACAGTTCCGCTGATGATCTTAAGGCGCAAGCGCCTTCGTAAAGATATAATCTGTGTTGGCACCTGAGGCCAAGTGAACTACACGGGCCTAGCGGTGCTGCTGCAGCTCGCGCAGGAGGAAGTATAGCAGCTGGATGTGCTTTGCTCTGCCCTCCAGTCGAGGCACCTGACATAGGAGGATCATGGCCCTGCTGTTAGCATACAGGACCGAGGCAGAGCTAGGCCGCTCACCTAAGTCTGTGAGCAAGAAGGTCAGCCAGCGCAGCTCCTGTGCCGCCATGGCACCGGAGTAGATCTCAGCCTCACAGCTAGACTGCGCAACAGACGACGAACGAGTGGACCGCCACGAGACGGCGCCTGCACCACGGCTAAAGCAGTAGCCCTGGGAGGACCTGAGTGTCTCAGCGTCGTCTGCCCACGAAGCGTCTGTGTGTCCTGTAAGAACCATTGGTCTGTGTCCTCCTAGCACTAGCCCCATGCCCAATGTACTTGCGAGATAACGCAAAACCGTCTTAGCGGCCGACCAGTGCTGCGGTCAGTGTCTGCCTGTGGCCACAAAGCGAGCCAGAATGCTGAGAGGGTATGCGAGATCTGGAGGAGTGCAACTCATCAGGTACATGAGGCAACCCACCAGCTTTGTGTAAGGACCACTAGGCTCTAAAGACTCCTCAACGACTGGGGCGGACAGCTTGTGATCTACTGCAGAGGTGTGGGCGGTGGTGAGGAGAACTGAAGGCCAAACCTCTGAAGGACCTGACTCACCAAATGTGACTGTCTCAGAGTGATGGTGCGCACTGCTTAGTCCCTGGAGATATGCAGACTAAGGTAGCGGTGCAACTCTTCCAGGTCGGTGCGTCTCTAGCTGCTATAGCAAAGACCAGGTCGTCTACGTAGACAAGGATGTAGAACGAGGTCTGGCCAGAACGAACGAAGAGCGAAGGGTCTGCAGACAGCGGGAAGAATTGCAGGTCAACTAACGTAGCAAGCAGCATGTCGTGCCACTCGCTTTGGCGCTTGCCGCAGGCCGTAAACCGGGCGCCGGAGGAGCCATTCAGTCCCCGGGGCAAAGATGCCAGTGAAGCCTGGCGGGCGACTCAGGTAGTTCCTCTCATGCAGACTGCCTTGAAGAAACGATGTCAAGAAGTCGAGAGAGTGTAGCTCATAGTCACGCTGTGCTGCTACGTGTAGCAGTGCCCGAAGAGTGGTCATCTTCACGGTCGGGGCGAAGGTCAAGATGAAGTCAACACCCTCGCGCTCACTGAAGCCTCTCACAACGTAGCGCGCCTTGAAGACAGGTGGCTCTCCAGGAGGGCGCTTCACCTTGAAGAGCCACCTGCCATTGACTACGTTCACCCCGGGTGGGGGAATTGCGTCGATGTAGGTGGCGGTGGATCTCCAAGATGCCATCTTTGCGTCCATTGCAGCCAGCAAAGGCGGAGGCGGGGATGGAATAGTGCGCAATGAGTACATCTAAGAAAGCCTGGGCGTTTGCTACACTGGTAAAGCGGGGTCGCTTAGATAGAGGAGGCGCGTAACTAATAGCAAGCTGGGCGACGACATCGCGCGAGTCCCAGACAGCACGAGCAAGCGCCGCAACGGAAAAGGCCTCAAGCTCATCAGTGGTGGGAGCAGCAGGGAGGGCAACAGACGCAGCAGGGCAGGTGTCACAGGATCGAATGACTCGAGGAAAGATTGCACTATCAATAAGTACAAGGCGTTTTTATACTTCCAGAGTACATCAGGTAACCAGGTTTATCTTATCCTAAGGGAATAGACCCTTCTAGAAGATAGAATCACCCTGCGTATAGCCACGCGAGGCTATTGGCTTTAAGGGATTACGGCAGGATTACGCTAGATATAGCGCCCAGTACATCCCAAGCCTGGTCGGTGATATAACTATAATAGCAGGATAAACCAAAGGTTAATGGAAAAGGGAGAATAGGAAACCAAATGAGATGAGATAAAAAGAGAAATGAAAATAGGAAGGAAGGAGAAAAAAGGCCAAGTGGTGTAACGGGGTCGTACTCTCACACTTTCCCCCCTCAAAGCTGGGTGGTAGAAGTAACACCCTGCTTGACAAGGTAGTCATGCAGAGGACAACGGGCGTTACCCATGTCGGACTCAGGTACCCAGCTGTCCTCAGAAGGATCATAACCCTTCCAACGGATGAGAAGCTCCACGGTGCCATTCCGACGACGGCGATGTGCAAGCACGGACTCGACCTCGTACTCTGGTTCATTCTGGACGAGGACGGGCGGTGGCGGCGGCGGTTGGCGTCCGATGAAGATCGTGTTCGGATCCCGATAGGGCTTCAGAAGTTGGACATGGAAGGCGTTGTGAATCTTTCTGGTAGCTGGTAGGCGTAAGCGGAAGGTAACAGGAGTGACATGTGCTTCAACGATAAAAGGTCCGCAGAAGCGAGGTCGAAGTTTAGATGGGAGGTGGCTGATGTCCAGGTTGCGGGTGTCAAGAAGCACCTGGTCTCCCACCGTGATGGTGTGGTCGTTGCGATAGCGATTGGCCTGGCACTTCTGTTGCTGTTGAATGTCGAGGAGGCGCTTGTGGGTCCGATCCCAAAGCTGATGCATGGTTGTGATAAAATCATGCGCAGGTTGGAATGTAGCGGATACTGTCGGTTTTTGTGGTGTGAGTGGGTGGCGTCCGTAGCAGAGGAAGAACGGCGTCTGTCCAGTAGCGGCATGTGTAGCATTGTTGTAAGCAAACTCTAGTACGGGCAGGTGCAAGTCCCATTTGGAGATCTCGTCCTTGCAGGCTGCTCGGAGGAGTTGCTCAACAATTTGGTTGAGGCGCTCGGTCTGTCCGTCTGTCTGCGGATGGTAAGCAGATGACATGGCGAGTTTGGTCCCGAGGAGAGACATAAGTTCCTTCCAGAACTTGCTGGTGAACTTAGGGTCTCGGTCGGAGATGAGTGTGGTTGGAATGCCATGCTGTGAGATGATGTATCGAACGAAGAGTTGTGCTGTTTCTTCGGTGCATGCTGTCGTGTGTGTTGGGATGAAGTGTCCCATTTTGGAGAATTTGTCGATGACGACAAAGATGGCATCATGACCGCTGGAGGTAGGTGGTAACCCGGTGATGAAGTCCAGGCTAACCACTTGCCATGGTTGTTCTGGGACAGGAAGAGGCTGCAGTAGTCCCGCCTTTTTCTGCTTGCTACTCTTCATTCGCTGACATGTATCACACGAGGTGACGAATTTCTGGACATCTTCTGCCAAGTGGGGCCAGTAGTAGTGCTTTGCGATACCAGTGAGCGTCTTTTTGCTACCGAAGTGTCCGGTGTAGAGGACGTCGTGGTATTCTTCGAGTAGTAACTGGCGCAAAGGAGGGTAATTGGGTACCCAGATTTTCGCTGATCCTTTCCGGTACGCGATGTCACTGTCCCACTGTAGCAGATGTCGCTTTTCTACCAAGGGAATTTCGGGGTCGATGGCGTACCCGTGTGTGAAGAGTCCCCTGAGGAGTGGATTCATCCCTTCGATCTGAATAGCGGCAACATGTGCAGGTCGGCTGAGAGCATCTGCTTTGTTTTTGTGGCCGGGCTTGTACACGATGTCGTAGTGGAAGTGTGTCTCGAGGAAGTCGATCCACCGGACCTGCCGCCTGGAAAGGTTGGGTTGTGTCTTCAAATATTTCAGGCTGCAGTGGTCGGTGTAGACGGTTGTTCTTCGTCCTTCGAGATAACATCTCCATGCTTTGAAGGTGATGACGATGGCAAGGGCCTCTTTGTCGTGTATCGGGTAGTTTAGTTCTGCCCCGTGCAGTTTCTTGCTGAGGTAGGCGATTGGTTGCAGTCCATTCCCCTGGTCTTGCATCAAGACTGCTCCCACTGCCTGGTCGCTGGCGTCAGCTTCGATGACGTAGTCGCGTTCGGGATCTGGCAAGATGAGTTCTGGTGCGGACGTGAGTGCTTGCTTTAGCTGCTCCACGGCTGCCTGGTGCTTCGGCTCCCATTTGTAGGGCGTGTTCTTCTTCAGTAGATTCGTGAGTGGTGCTGCGAGTTTTGCGTACTGTGGCACGAACCTGTTGTAATAATTAGCAAAGCCTAGGAACTGCTGCAACTCCTTCACGTTCTCGGGTGTCTTCCACGTACGTACGGCTTCGATTTTCTTGGGGTCGACGTGAACTCCTTGAGCGCTCACCATGTGTCATAGGAATTGGACTTTCTCAAGGGCGAATTCGCTCTTGGACAGCTTGACGTAGAATCGTTATCGTCAAAGAATTTCGAAGACGCGTCGCAGGTGTTCGACGTGCTGCTTCATGTCGCGCGAGTAGATGAGGATGTCCTCCAGGTATACCACCACGCGCTCGTCCAAAAGTGGTTGTAGAATGTAGTTCATTTTGGCTTGGAATGTTGCCGGTGCATTGGTGAGTCCGAACGGCATTACCAGATACTCGTACGATCCATACCGAGTTCGGAAAGCAGTTTTGTGGATAGAGTTGTCCGCCATTCGTATCTGCCAATATCCGGGCCGCAGATCCAGTTTGGAAAATACTGTAGCTCCCCAAAGCTGGTCAAGCAGGTCATCGATTCGCGGTATCAGATATTTATATTTAATGGTCTGCTTGTTGAGAGCTCGGTAGTCGATGCACATGTGCAGGCTTCCGTCCGGTTTCGGTGTAAAGAGTACTGGGGCACCGTATGGCGAAGTGGATGGCCGGATGAGTCCTTTGGTTAGGAGATACTCGATCTGGTTTTTCATGTCGGTCAGCTCCGTAGGGTTGAGCCGATATGGTGCTCGGAAGGTTGGCTTCGAACCCGTTTCCTCTACGATCTCGTGTTGATGCGTTCGGTATGGCGGTAGCTCGTTCGGAAGATCGTCCGGAAGATTATCTTGGAACTCCTTCAATAATTCCTTGATCTTTCCTGGAGGTTCCGAGGTTCTCTCCCTGTCGTTCTCCGCCTCTGTTGCTATTGCTAGGAACCCTGTGTCGGTTCGCTTCACGTCCTTCTCGAATCGTGCGAGTGTCTCCACTGGGATATCTCCTGTATCGTCCCAGTTGGGTAGCTCTATTCTCCGTCCATTGTTGTAGATGCTTGCGGTGCGGTTCACCCAGTTGATCTCGGGGTTGAATCTTTTCAGGAAGTCTCGCCCGAAGATCAAGTCAAGCCCTTTGATGTTGGTGATGGGGAGTGCAGGTCTCCAGCGCAGTGGTCCGATTTGTAGGTGTAGCACTGCTTCACCATGTACTGGTAACTTGCTGCCGTCCACCATCGTTGCAGAGAATCCTGAAGGCTTGTACTCTTCCCGAAGTCGGTCGATTACTGCCTTGTCGCAGACGGTGTGTGATGCCCCGCTATCCACGAGTGCTTTGTGGCGTCGTCCTTTGCAGATGACCTCGAGCACGAGGGGCAGGCGTTGCTCGGAGTACCCAAAAATGGTTTCATTGATTGGGTCATAGGGTACATCCCAATATTCCGTACACACCTTTGTGTTGCTATCTACTCCTGAGCTGGCAGCTGGCCGAGGCTGCTTGGAGAACGGCTCTTCTCCAGGGCCCGGAGTTTCCTTGACGACTGTGCGCGTTACTGATGCCGAAGAGCTGGATGCATCCGGAGGAGGAGTTCGGGGTTTGTGCAGCTTCTTGTAGATCCCCAGCTTCCTCTTGAGCTGCTTAAGCTCCACCGACGCCTTCCCTGGGGAACGGGTAGTCATTGTGGGCTGGTGTCGGGAGAGGACGTTGACTTCGTGGAAAGGTCGGCTTCTTTCCACACTCCTTAATTTGGTCCCCAAGTTGTCCGGTACCGGTATAATCTCCACAGCTGTCTGCTTCTTTTGGAGTCCCTCCCGAAATTTCTCCAAGGCTCTAGCCCCTCGAAAATCATAAGTTTTCATTAAAGCATCTTTATAGGACAGCTTTAACGAATCCTTATGATTTATTGGGTCTTCAAGGATTTTCCCCGTCTCGGCAGAGTCTTTTTTCACGGAGTCGGATTTTTCCTGGGCGATTTTCCCTGGCGATGACTGGTCGTGGGGTGGAGATTTTCCCCCATCATTTCCTCCTTCTCGCGTCGAATCAGCTTCGTCGAAGTTGATTTTCCCGGAATCCCGCGGCCGCTTTCGGATCTTTTTATTTTCGCCAGCTAGATCCGCAATCACTGGCGACTCCCGTTTTTTGGCTTCTGATTGGCCGAAGGATTCCCGCCACTGTTGCGTGCCCGATACTCTGCGCGTGCGGCTTTCATTTTGTTGCAGTCGAAGATTCGATGACCCGGCACCCCGCAAAAATCACACGTGTAGTTTGTGTTTTTCGGACGTGGCCGCCCCTCGAACCTGTCGACTTCCATCGGGTCGGCGAACGTGGGGTGAGCCGAGCGGTCGCCCTGTCGCGTAGTGCCGACGTGCGTCCGTCGTGTTCCGGCGTTGACCATGTCGAAGTGCTCCGTTGCCGAAACGACGTCACTGTAGCTCGCGTAGTTTGACGCTGCCACTTGTCGTTTGACTTCGGTCTTCAGCCCGGCGAGGTACGATTGTACTTTTTCCCCTTCGGTCAGGTCGGGAATGCGGTTATAAAATTCCTCCATCTGTTGCGTGTACTGCGCTACACTCCCGAACTGTCGGTGTCGATGAATTTCTTCCCGGGCAAGGAAACTGGAATTTATCGGCTCGAAGCGTTTCAGCAGGTCGGCGCGGAACTGCTGCCACGTGGCTTCACCGTGGATGAAGGTACTGTTGCCGCCAATCCACTCGAGTGCCGGCCCTCGCATCAGTGTCGCCGCGAGTCGTACGCTTTGACCGTCCCAGACTGGCGAGCTCCATTCGACGGCTGCGAAGTAGATTTCCATCCCGGCGATCCATCTGCGAGCGTCAGAGTTTCGATCGCTTGGATCGAACGGCTCAGGTGGGCGCGGTTTCGGAGCCTCGAGAAACTGCTGTGACTGTTGCGTCGTCGCCATTGTCAAGTCGTGCTGCACTCCGGCGAGTCGAGTTACTCGCTCGAATTCGTTTCGCCACGCTTCGCGATCCGCTCGCATCTCCTCCTGAAGGGCTGCGATGCGCGCGAAGAGCTGCTGGGTAACCTCGGCGTTGTCGAAGGTTGCCATCCTGTTCAAAACACGCACGGAGGGGGTAATTCAAAAATCGCGGAGCTGGTGCTTACCAGAATCGGTGTCGAATTGGTCGCCCCCGGCGGTTTTTCGAGGTAGGTTTTCCCGCTGCTGCTGCTTTGTTGAGCGCGGCCGAGTGAGAAAAGCTCTGATTACCAAGTGTCACAGGATCGAATGACTCGAGGAAAGATTGCACTATCGATCAGTACAAGGCGTTTTTATACTTCCAGAGTACATCAGGTAACCAGGTTTATCTTATCATAAGGGAATAGACCCTTCTAGAAGATAGAATCACCCTGCGTATAGCCACGCGAGGCTATTGGCTTTAAGGGATTACGGCAGGATTACGCTAGATATAGCGCCCAGTACATCCCAAGCCTGGTCGGTGATATAACTATAATAGCAGGATAAACCAAAGGTTAATGGAAAAGGGAGAATAGGAAACCAAATGAGATGAGATAAAAAGAGAAATGAAAATAGGAAGGAAGGAGAAAAAAGGCCAAGTGGTGTAACGGGGTCGTACTCTCACAGCAGGGAAGCAGGCCATCGACATGAACAACTAGGAAGTGACTGTTCTGGCGCTGACCTGTAAGGTGACGGCAGAGGTTGACGAGCCATGCCTCGAAGTCTATCGCCCGACCCTCCGCGTCTAGGCGGAGCTGTGAGTCCGCCATCACCACAGCTGCAGAAGCTGACTGCCGCTGACAGAGAAAGGAGGAAAGGCAGAGGAAAGCATTGGAGAGCGGCGGAGTGCGGTGGAGTGCGGTGTAGTGCGGTGGAGTGCGGTGGAGTACGGTGGAGAGCGGTCGAGGGTAGTGGAGAACGGCAGAGTGCGGTGGAGTGCGGTGGAGAGTGGTGGAGAACGGTGGAGACAGCCGGCAGATGTGCCAGCGCAGAAGGGAGCCAAGCCCGGTGTAGGTCCGGGGCGGCAGAGCAACGCGGCGGCTCAGCGACACGTAGGCACAGCGACACGGCGGCTCGGCGGCACTGCGGTGCGGCGGCTGGCCGGTGCGGGGCCGGTGCGGGCTGTGGCCGACGGAGCAGGGGCCGGTGGCACTAGGGGCCGGCGAGGGAGGGGCCAGCTAGCTGGGGGCGGCGGGGCGCACAGGGCTAGCGGGGCGCACTGGGCTAGCAGGGGGCGAACGGGGCCAACGGGCCTAGCGGGGCGCACGGAGCGAGTGGGGCGCGATGGGGCTAGCGGGGCACGCACGCGGCCAGCGAGGCGCGAACAGGGCCAGTGGGGCGAACAGGGCTAGCGGAGCAAACGAGGCCGGCAGGGCCCACGGGGCTAGCGGGGATCAACGGGGCCAGCGGGGCACTAACGGGGCCAGCGGGATGGACAAGGCCGGCGGGGCGCACGGGGCCAGCGGGTCGCTAACAAGGCCAGCGGGGCTAATGGGGCCAGCGAGACGTTCGGGGCCAACGGGGTGCACGGGGCTAGCGTGGCGGTAACGGGGCTAGTGGGGCGTTCAGGGGCCAGCGGGGTATACGGGGCCAGCGGGGCGCACGGGGCCAGCAGGATGCTAACGGGGCCAATGGGGCGCTAAGGAGCCAGCGGGGCTCTACGGGGCTAGCAGGGCGTACGGGGCCAGCGGGGCGCTAAGGGGCCAGTGCGGCGCTAACGGTGCCAGCGGGGCGCTAACGGGGCGGCTAGGACTAGGCCTAAGGCGGAAGAGGGGTGGGCGGGGGGGGGACCTAACCTAGCGTGATACCATATCAACATGAGAATGAATGACTACAATGATGCAAACACGTTGGTTTTGTCTAACGGGTTGTACCCTCTAAGAGTACGCACCTATCTAGCCTATAAGACATATACAAAATATGTTTGACAGAATAGTCGCCTCTTCGTGTAGGCCCGCCAGATCTTCACCACCGCATCCTAGTCCGGCGCATAGTCTAGAATCGACATGCACATTAAGTCAGATAACCTAGTATCCTTAAGACTACCCCGCTGCCAGCTCTTGAAGAGATTCTGTTGGGAGAAACCCCACTCACATTCTATAGTACTGAGCGGCAGAACTGCCACAGCCACCCACAATCCCACCAGGTTGGGGTAATGGATCTGCCACACAACTGTCTTGAGCACTGTCGTGCTGAGACGGGCCAGCATGGGGACGAAGTGCCGCAGTTCCTTCTCCGCCCCTCTTTTGTCGACGCCTGCAACACATCGAGCCACACATATGGGGAAGGGAACATGGTTAACCAGGGATGGACAAGAGGCTCAAGGTGGAGGAGACATATGCGTTTACGATTCGCAATCCTGCCGGATTTCCAGCACATGGAAGGATCTCGGGGTTCTCCTCAGCGCGGATGAGTTTGATCAGCTCCTGGTACCACTCCAGACACTGTACGTACCTGATGCTGTGCTCCCAGCTCGGCGGCCAGGAGTTAGCAGAGAATCCACCTCATCAACGGTGACCTTGTTGGAACTGCCAGGACCGTGACGGATGATAAACTGCACGAGCCGCTCCCTCGGGGATCCGCCGAAGTCGCCGTCGCAGTCGACGCAACAACTCTCGATGATGCTCGTCGCCTGCGTGATCTGCCCTTGGACCGTGGTGTAGTCCAGCTGCCAAGAGAGGTGGTGGGATAGAGTGTTTAGAGAGAGAGAGTTTGTTTCGCAGTTAACACACAACCCTTGTTCGGACCAATTACCTCTCTCTGCTAGAAGATCTAGTTGAGGATGTTCAGTTGCTCAAGCAGGGCAGCAAGGAAATGAAGGTAAAACCAGAAGCGTTAACTTCTCAAAATCGCCAACAACTTGGCGCTGCCCATCTCTGTCACCATGACAACAATAGCCGGAAGAACAGCAAGCAGCCTCAAGACAGCCTCAGCACGGGAGAGCCACCTAATGTCGTGTATCCCCTGCTGATCCAGGTTCGTTGAGGAAAGCTCGTCTTGCAGGTCCATGAAGCGCTGGTGCCAGGGACCAGACCGGCCAAGAAACTCCGCGATGCCCTTGATGAAATCATCCACCATGACGAAGGCGGGGTTAGACTCTGCCGCTGCCTTTGCCGCCAAGGCCTCCCTGCGTGTATCCACAAAACAGTGCCAGCAAGTAAAGGAACGGTGTAATCTGGGGTCAGAGTGTCATGCGCTCGTCACTTACCTGAGAGCAATGCTGTGACACGAGACGAGCTGTGCTATACGCACCCTCAATCGAGCGACAAGCCCTCCTCGAGAGCCGAGCATGACAGCAGCCCCGCCAGTGCTAATGCTGGCAATCTTCCGGAGGTCTACTCCAATAGCCTGGAGGTGGGACAAGAGTAAAGTGTGAGTAGGTTCACCCTGTGGGGGAAAGGGAGCAGCAAGGATGGGAGTGGAAAGGAAAAGAGTGGGAAGAAGGGTATCCGCAGCAGCAACAGCAGTAGCAATCTGGCTGGTGGCGAGAGCAACTATACTCACTATAGGCAGCTCCTTTAGCAATATAAGCAGTCCGTTATCAGGAACTCCCTGTGCCGGCAAGCCCCTTGCTGGCACCCCCAACTCTCTCACTCCCCGCTCTACCACCATGCCTTCATTCCAACTTCCCTCGGACAATAGTCCTAGCCACCACGTCAGCAGCTCCAAGGGCCACGTCAGCAGCTCCAAGGGCCACGTCAGCAGCCCCAGGCACCGACTGGGTGGTGGTCGTGTGAGAGAGGGTGTATTGCTGGAGGAGGACAAACGCAAGGGAGCATATGCCAGGCAGAGAGAAGCAGCATCGGCGGCGGCAGCTTGTAACGAGTTGTGCTCTAACGAGGATGACTCTGACCCACTGTCTCCCCTGGCTCCATAGCCTTTTCCACCGGTACTGGCCTCTCTGCTTCAAGTGCCGGCTTGTCTGCCTCTTCCTCCTCCTTACTGAGAGCCCTCAAAAGGACACTGTTACTACAAGCAGGGTAACTTCTGCCAGTCTTAAGAGTGAGATATCTGCTGCCAGTCCTAAAAGTGGGATCACTGCTGCCAGTCGTGTGAGCGACAGCATGTGGAACAGCTCTTGAGCCAGTCTCAGCACCTGGGACTTAGTGAGAATCCTCTTAAGGACCCTGTTACTCCAGGCACGGTAACTGCTGCCAGTCGTGTGAGTGACAATCCTTGGAACAGCTTGCCTCTGAGCCAATCGCAGCACCTGCCCCGCCTCTCGCCCAGAGACCCCTGGAACGTCCTGGTAGGTCCACAGTCGCAGAAGCAGCCAAGCACCCAGGAAAATTCCCAGGAGAATGCCCTGGAGAAACTGCAGCAGCAGCAGCAGGTGAGTATGGAAGCCAGGGGGGGAGCGCAAGAGGAGGAAGAGTGGCAGCCGCAATTGGTTAAGACAAGCACAGGGGGCACGGCTTTCAAAGGTGCTGCTTCTCCTGCTTCTCCTGCTGCTGCGGCTGCCACTCCATCTGGGAGTCACCACCTCTTATCCCCAACCGGCTCTCTCTCTTCAGCGCCGAGCCTTGCTCTCAGGTTGGGCAAGGCTGGGAGCCATGGGTAAGAGCAGCAGCAGCAACAACCTGCCTGCAAAAGCTGGTGCAAGTGACACTCATGCATTGGGGGCTGATGGTTTTGCTGATTCCGCTTCTTCTGCTGGTACTCCCACTGCTGTTGCTTTCGCGAAATCGGCTGCTACTGCTGGTGCTTCTCCTAATGCTGCTACTACTGCTACTGTTGCCCCCGCTGCTGCTGCTGCTGCTGCTGCTACTACGAAGCTTCCTGTCGTTTCGAGCAAGAATCACGCGAAGACTGCACGCAGCAGCAACAGCAGCAGCGGAGGCAAGGATCCCTGGAGCAAAGCGATCAGAAAGCTCTGGAAGGCTGCCAGGAGAAAAGGGGAGGGGAAGGGGAAGACGGAGAGGCAAGAGAAGGAGAAGGGTGGAGGGACGGTGGGGAAGAGCACGGGTGTGCAAGGGGTTATGAGAGAGGAGGCGGAGGAGGATGAGGAGGAGGAAAAGGAAGAGTGGGATGAGGAGGAAGATGAAGAGGAGGATGAGGAACTTGATGCCTGGGAGCTTCTAGGGGAAGGACTGGGAGGGAAGGGAGGAGGGGGAGGGCGAGGTGGAGGAGGGAAACCCAACCGCCGGGTGTCATTATCTGGTTGGCCCGGTGGTGGGGGAGGTGCGTGGGAAGAGCAAGAGTGTCGGTAACAATGGGGGTAGGGACCAGAGGAGGTTGAGTGCGAGTGGGATGGTGCATGGGATGGTAGGGGCCAGGGGGCAGCACGGTGAGTTGGAGCGTGGGGTGCATGGGGAGCATGGCTATGTGGGAGATGTTACAGGGGTTCAGGCAGCAAAGGTTGCTGCAGCTCTGGCTCGGGCTGCTGGGGGTGCTGATGTGGCTGGGGGTGTGAGGCGAGGGATGGTCGATAATGGGTTGGGAGTAGGAGATCAGGAGCGTAGTAATGTTGTTATTGAGTCAGCTGGTGGGGGGGATGGGGAGGTGGAGGAGGATGATGGGGGCTGGGCACAGGTGCTGGGGCAGAGAGTGGGGGTGAAGTCGAAGAGGAGGGTCAGCTGCACTGTGAGAGAACGATGAAGGGATCAAGAGGAAACAACTACTGTACATCGTTGACGCGACGTGTCACATGACATAAGCAGGCGCCTCTGCTTTCAGAAGGCGCATATTCCACCTCTTCTTTTTTTTCTCATGTGATTTACCCTAAAGCTGGGTGGTAGCACATTGGAATGGGATTTCTCGCATGGGCATCTGGTATTACAATCAACTAGTTGCAAGTATCCTATGCCCATTTCTCATGTGTTACCCTTCGAGAACTATTAGGCTTTAGCGCAGCAGCACAAAGAGGGTGCAATGACGTCTCTCACACGCCATCTCGTTTCCACGAAATTGATTGCCCTCGCACGCGTTTTCACATCCTCGCGTTAGAATGCGTGTGGTAAACGACGAGTTTTTCGTAACTCGCAGACCCGTGCGAGAGTTCGACAGCTCACGAAATAACACAATCCCCAGGCGTCAGGGTGATCCACAAAAGCCACAAGCCGGTCAAATTTTATGGCGGGAAAAGCAGTGGGAATTCTGTGTGAGGTACATTAGGGCGGGTCCCAATAGTTCAATTGGGGGTTTTGGACACGTTTTGACGAATTCGGGTACGACAACTGAAAACGATCCCAAAATCGTTTCCTCCCTAAACCGCGTCTCGTATTGCGAATGAAACAGAAGCTGGCGCCAACTGGGTGCGTTCCAAAAAAGGGTTTGTGTCAGACGCCCCAAATCGCAGTTACCAAATGTCGCAACTCGCGAAACAAATGGTTCGTGCTGTGTTAAGTGGCAGGTGTGATTTGGCGTTGCGCCACGCAAGATGGTCGCGAGGTCGCCTTGTTCTCGCCAAGCCTGGCTTGGCGAAACCCCAAAGCGCCACACCTATCCACCGATACCAAAACGTAAACCTAACGTCACCAAAACGTAAACCGAACGTCACCGAAACGTAAACCAATCATGTGCATTCACATGCGTCTGTTGTGTGATGTCATCATATGCTATCACATTCTGTCTGCCTCTCATCTCTTGTTTCAATTCGCATGTGTGGTTTGAACGTGTGAAAGAATTTGTGTGGTGTGTTCTGGAGTTTGGGAATGTGTTTTGTGTTATTTTTGTTTGAGCAGGTATTTGTGATGATAGATCTTGAGAAGATCTTTCCGACGCAACGAGAATCCCTTCAATCGGAGCAAGAACGCGAAAGCTATGAAGATTCAAAGTTCATGAGCTTGCGTTACAATTGCGGCGGTTACGAAGTGAAGTTGTGGGGTGACTCTATATGGAGTTGGGACCTTTGGGGGTTGGGGAAATTTGTCACTCTACTGTAACAGCTGCAAATAGGTTGGGAACAACCAAGCTAGGTTGGCAAGGGTGGCCAACTTGGATGGATTGGTTGGGAAGGGACAAATGTCAAAATTGGGGTTCCTATAGGGAGGGAATCTTTGTGCTTATGGGGTTTCCTTGGTTGGGGACTCTCTTGGGACCTTACCTCTCGTCCCTCTCTTTCTATCCCAACCTTTCTCTTGCTCCTCTAATTCCTTGTGAGATTCTTGAACTTTGATTGAACTCTTGAGATTGAGTTAAGTTCTCCTCCTACAGCTTACCCCCTAGTGCGTCGAAAGCCATAGCGTCGCGAATACTTCATCAATCAACATGATTCAAATTGGGAACGGTAGCTGAGATTAAGAGCTACAACATATCCAAGTTTCGCGACATTCCAACGGCTAGTTTCGTCGACGTCGTTTCTTGTGAAGACGACTTTTTTGTCCAGAATTTCGGATTTATATTTTGAGTAATTCTAGCTCCTAAGTTCACCTAGACTCCGTCCTTAATCCTAACAGCGTCGAGCGTCCCGAGTTACGTCAATTTCGCGCACGTGTCCCCGCGAAGCCCAAACGAGGTTAAAATCAGGTTACTTTTCACGAAATGAATAGAGTGTGAATTATTGGGACCCGCCCTTAGGTGGCGTGTAGGTGGGGCAAGCTCGAGATGGCAATTTCTAGGTCGGACTGGATTGTGGCTCAAGGAACTGTGGGAGGAGGAATCAATACAGCTTTGTGTGTCTTAGCGGCTCGGGACGGGAGCTCCAGTCACCGACACTCCAGTCCAGAACGAGTCATTTATTTACCTGCCAGGTGGACATTTCACAATAAGCTCCAGGGGTTGCGTAGTTCAATTCTGACTCATCGCGATTCTCCACATTTAACATTTTTTCACCGTGCGAAGCGAACGCATTTCCTGTCAATATCACTCGTTCGCTCGTTCAAAACCGCGGACGCTCGCGCATAAGTTATTTTCTCAGCACTTTTGCCAATGGAGCAAGCCGCGGCAAGCGCAGTCGTAGCTAACGGGGCCGCGATGCCCGGAATGCTGCCCAACAGCATGAGCGGGCTGGGAGGCGCAGTAGATTTGCTGACGTCCGTCATGTTCCCATCACCCATCCACGGCGGTTTTCCACCCGTCCACGCCGGATTCTTAGGTGGCCATTCCTTCTTGAACGGCGGCGATGCGGATCATGAGTCGCCAGCAGGCTTCGGCGAGTCGTTCAATGACACCGATAATGGAACGCACGCGTACAGTCACATCGGCTTTCAGAATCAGCCCGCGCTTTTCCTGGCGCAGAGCGTGCTCAATCTGGTGCTCCCCGCGTCGTCCCCGCTTTACCCCTTCACAATCACCCTCCTCTCCACCTTTAGCCCCATTCTTGACGGGTTTCTCCAACAATACCTCCACAACGATTTTTTCGCGGGCAGCGTTTGGCTCGTCGCGATCGGTCTGCTGGGCAGATATTTACTAAGCTGGTTCCACTGGTCGGTTGATTGGATGCGGCACAGGGGAAATGTGACTGTAACGATCTCGCCTAATGACGAGGCGTTCATCTGGATCCGGGAGTGGCTGAACGATTATAAGAAGATGAGGCCGTCCGAGTTCACTCTTAATGTGAAGTGGCAGGACGAGGAGGGTAATGACGTGGACCCTCATAAGCCGGTGATTAATTTTCTTCCCAAGCTAAAGGTGGCGCAACACATCACATTCAACGGTGCAAAGGTAAGTTATGTTCTGATTCAGAATGTGTCATATATTTCATGATTCGGAATAGGAGTCATAGTGCCATTACACATACATCATCATGCTCGTGTTTGTTCCGCATGTTGAGTCGGAGTCTCTACACCTTTTCCATATCACTTCCCTCTCTTCTCCACCCATTCCCCGATCCCCTCCTCACACGACCTCTCTCATTTTCCCTCCCCTCTCTCTCTCTCTACTCTCCCCCCCTTCCCCAGGTGTGCATTCAAATGAGCAACAGCCCGGGTCAGCTGGACCACGGGGCCGAGTTCGGCGACATCCTTCGCTCCATGAACCGAGAAGAGCTCGTGATAGAAGCCCCCTCACAGGCCGTGCTCCTAGCAGTAGTGCAAGCTGCTGCTGATGCATCCATCGCGAAGAAGGTCGAGAAAAAGACGATGTCTGTGAAGCGGTGGAGCGCAGATGAGAATTACTGGAAGTACCTGGGTGACCGGGCGTGCCGCCTGGTATCTACAGTGGTTCTCGACTTCGACGACGCGGCTCTTATCCAAGACGCAAAGCAGTTCTTAGCGAGTGCAAAGTGGTATACAGATCAGGGTATCTCGCACAGGCGGGGGTACCTATTCCACGGGCCGCCTGGGTGCGGCAAAACCTCTCTGATTCAAGCTCTAGCAGGAGAGCTGGAGTTTGGAGTGTCGCTCATAAGCCTATCTTCCTCGGGTATGAGCGATGACTCCCTGCACAGTGCCATGGTTGACTGTGAGGAGCGGGATGTGATTGTATTGGAGGACATCGACGCTGCTTTCACCGCCACGCGGGCCAAGACGGAGGGCAGCCGAGCCGATGGGTTGTCGTTTTCCGGGCTTCTGAATGCGATTGACGGGATTGCCGCCCAGGAGAAGCAGATCGTCATCATGACGACGAATCATATAGAGAGATTGGATCCTGCGCTGATTCGCCCCGGGCGGGTGGACTTCCGGATGTTCCTAGGGCTTGCTAGCCGCAGCCAGATTGCTCGCCTGTTCCTGAGGTTCTATGCTGAAGCTTCGGAGGGGGATGCAGAGCGGTTTGCGGGGTTGTTTGAGGAGGGGGAGGTGAGCCCGGCTGCACTGCAGGGGTTCTTTCTGTTGCATAGGGATGATGCTGAAGCAGCTATGGCACATGGGTCGGCTTTTGTGGAGAGAGTGAGGGAGGAGGTGAGGGAGAGGGAGAGGAAGGAGGAGGGAGAAAGGAGGAAGGAGGAGGAGGAAGGGAAGGGAAAAGGGAAAAGGGGTAAAGGTAAGAGAGGGAGAGGGGAGAGGAAAGTTGATGGGAGGGAAGAAGTTTCGATTGAAAAGAGTGTGATTGAGGACAGTGATGCGGTAGAGGAGGGGGATGGAAGTGATGAGAGGCAATTGGGTGACAGCGAGGTGGATTGTGATAATAGTGAAGGGAGGGAATCCGAAGGGGATGAAAGTGATACAGAGGAGAGCGACACAGAGGACAGTGTTGGCAGATAAGAGTGACAGTAAACTGGGTGCAAGCAGTGCAAGTGAGAGTGAAGGGAGTGGCAGTGAATGGAGTGATTGTGAGGTGAAAGGCAAGCGAACGGGAGGCATATAACGGCTGCAAGAAGGAAAGGAGAGGGGAAGGGAGGGGAGTAGAGGAATGGCAAGGAAAAGGAGAGCGAAGCCAAGGGGGGAAGACAAAAGACACAGAAGAAGGGGAGGATTGGGATGACTGTGAGGGGTCCACGTTCGCTGCGAGACTGATTGAGGAGGTGGAGAGAGAAGTGAAGGTGAAGTGAAGGTTCGTGCACAGAAGGATCACGATGATAAGTGGAGTGTATGGCAAGGAAGGGTGGTAAAATGTCATGATGACAAGCCTTGAATGTGACTTCTCCTATGACTAGGCATGACGAGGATAGTTGGGCTGTACATTGAGTTTCTAATCTGCTCACAAATGTACGCACACATTTGTTGTGTGCTTTCTTAACCCGTCCGGCAGGTTGCATATTGGTACTGTTGAAGTAGGTGGGGCGGCAGATTACGATTGGTTGACGAGGAAAAAGATAAACGAACTGTTTTTGCGAAACTTCTTATTCGTCCACCTCGTGCTTGCGCGGGAGTTCCCAAGGGCTACGCAACGTGGCAGAGGTGTCAGGTTTGAGCCCCGTCATTTGCCAGGGGACTCACACCTGCCTCTTTGCCATGTTGCAAGGGGGATTTTCGTGCCTGCGCTTTTGCGCTAACAGCCAATATCGTTTTTTTTGTTAGGGCAAGTTGAAAGGAAACGAGTCTCAACTATTGGGCTTCGGTTTCGCCCTTGTGCAATCAAACACACGTTGGTACACTTTCGCTAAACCACCTGAAAGTTAAAATTTGAACGAGTAATTACTCTTTGAGCACACTTCGTGCTTGTTCACCTCGATACTTGGCAGGGACGCAAACTTGCCAAGTTTGTGGAGGCACAGAGTTGAGGTGTTTGAGTCTCGTCAACCACTGCTGCGGGTGGGTTCGGTTACAGGTTCTCAAGATGCAGCATCTTGAGAAAAGAGAGTTGCAACCTGCTGGTCGGGCTTTAAGGGCTGCTTTCGTGTCTGACAGTCACGGCTGCCAAGTGAACCACTGGGGTTGTGTAACGAATTACAATTCATCACTGAGCTAAATTACAGCGCGTACCGTGTACACCCGAAGCAAACCTATAGATTGGTTTGAGCGTACGCTGGTTTAGGCTGATCGCCCAGCCTCCTGTTAGAATGCAAGAATAATGACTAGTGTGAGAAACCTAGAACATGTACCTGTTGGGGTTGTACTTACTAGAAGCACACACCTAGGCTAGCCTATAACTTCTACATACAGCATATGTATAAGTCGACACACCCCCTAGGCTAGAGAAGGGGTGGTGCTAAGCAAGAAGCACACAGCTCACGGTGGCACTACTAGTCCAACCACTGAGGCAAGGGTCCGAAGACCAGTCAGCAAGAGTACAAACAAGCGTAAAGCAAACCAGGGCGGCACTACTAGTCCAGCGACTAGAGGCAAGGCCACAAGGCTAGTCAGACAGGTATATATAGTAGAGAGTACACAATCAGGGTCCTAACAAGTGAGTAGCTACAGGAACAAGACCAAGCTGCAAACAGTGCCGCTGATCATCTTTAGGCGCAAGCGCCTTGGTAAAGATATCAGCTGTGTTGGCACCGGAGGCCAAGTGAACTACGCGGGCCTGGCGACGCTGCTGTAGCTCGCGCAGGAGGAAGTACCGCAGCTGGATATGCTTCGCTCTGCCCTCAAGCCGAGGCTCCTGACATAGGAGAATCATGGCCCTGTTGTCAGCGTACAGGATGGGGGCACAGCTAGGCCGCTCACCTAAGTCTGTGAGCAAGAAGGTAAGCCAGCGGAGCTCTTGTGCCGCCATGGCACCGGCGTAGATCTCAGCCTCACAGCTGGACTGAGCCACAGACGACGAGCGAGTGGATCTCCAAGAGATAGCACCCGAACCAAGGCTAAAACAGTAGCTCTGAGACGACCTGAGAGTCTCAGAGTCGTCTGCCCAAGAAGCGTCAGTGTGCCCAGTGAGAACCACTTGCCTGCGTCCTCCAAGCACTAACCCCATACCCAATGTACTTGCTAGATATCGCAAAACCCTCTTAGCGGCCGACCAGTGCTGTGGTCGGTGTCTGCCGGTGGCCACAAAGCGAGCCAGGATGCTGAGAGGGTATGCGAGATCTGGACGAGTGCATTTCATCAGGTACATGAGGCAACCCACCAGCTCTGCGTAGGGGCCACTAGGCTCTACTGGCTCCTCAGGAACTGGAGCGGAGAGCCCATGGTCTACAGGTAGAGGTGTGGGTTGTGCGGAGGAGAACTGAAGACCGAACCTCTGAAGGACCTGACGCACCAAGTGTGACTGATTCAGAGTGATGGTGCGTGCTGCTCTATCCCTGGAGTTCTGCAAGCCAAGGTAACTGCGCAGCTCTCCTAGGTCAGTGCAGGAGGACCTAAAAAAAAAAAAGGAGGACCACGGCTCCTTATTTCAACCAAAACACATCGCTACTCAGCCATGCTCCTAGGCATGCAAAGTCCGCCCCGCAAGGTCAGGCTATCATTCGGGACCGAGGAGGTATGTTCCCCTTCCCTTGCTCTGAGCCTAGGGCCTTCAAATGGCCTACACTAGGGCTGGCCCTCCGCCACCCGTGCCCCTATGGGGTGGGCCCAATGGCCTACGCACACACCGGGTGCCTTTCGCCTTTCGCCACTTGCGCAAGCGCCCATGGCCCGACCCCTACACTACGGGTGCGGGTCCTTGGCCACCATGCCCATTCGCCGGGCAGCCGTTGGCCACAAGCCCTGGCTGGCCACAGCGGAAGCAAGTGCCTCAGAAGCCACATAATTCCCCCGTAGGCGGCGGACCACGCTTTGGCGCGAATGGCATGGGCATGCAGCCGCCTCCGCGATTGCCACGAGCAAAAGCGCCCTCGGCGCGGTCCATTGCAGCCACATCAGTGACGGCCTATTTGAAAGACCTGGAGGCAAGCAGACTCTTCTGCTGGTATAGCTTGAAACGCTTGGCCGTGCGGAAGTCGGAGGCGTCTTCGACTTGGAGGACTTCGAAGCGCCGCGATATGAGGGCGAGCGCGTTGGCGAGGAATTCGAGGCTGCCCGGCGCGTTGCCGTGCTGCACCTTGTACTCCGCGTGCTTCAGGTATGCCCGAAGGTCCTCCAGGACTTCCGCTTGCTCGCGCACAGCCGCGTTGACGAAGGACGCTGCCGAAAGGGTGGTGCTAGTGGTCAGGAGGGGTGGGAGGTGCTCCATGGGAATTGAATTTGCAGCAATGCCGAGGACCTCACCAGCATCATTGTCGGAGTCGTCACTGTCGTTGTCGGCCACAGGGGCAGGCGGGATGCTGGCGACGGGGTCTTTGGCGAGGCATGGTGACTTGGTTCTGCGTGTGGCCTTTACTTTTTTTTGCAGGTTCCTTTTTAGCAAATGCAGATGCAGCAGGTTGAGCAGTTTCGGCAGCCGTAACACTCGTCGCCTGCTGCTGTAACAGCGTCAACAGTGCGTTGACCTGCGCACGGGTCAACGAGGGGGTCAAGGCCGGGGTGGGCGGCGCGTCAAACGAGGCAGCCGCGTGCCCCCTTTTGCGCTGGCAAGAAGGACCCACCACTTGCGGCGATGGCGCGTGCTGCGGCTCGGCGTCAGGCGCGAGTGGCTGGCCCTACTCAGCCAGTTGCACGCATGTCTCGGAAGGGGGCGGGGGCGCGTCAGCAGGCTGATTGTTGACCTCGCCCCCTCCAAGCAGAACGTCAACCCCAGTTGGGGCAGACGCCCCTTCTTCTGCCCGACGCTTGTTCCGCCGGTCGCCCGCAATATCCGGGGCTTGGCGAGTAGACTCGGAATTGGGGTGGCCGGTTACGACGCTGGACTCGCAGCGATTATTCTTAGTTGGAGCCATGGCGGATTGGTTAAACATAAAAATTTCGGAAAGAAGAGTTGAGGGGGACTCGCCGAGAGCCAAAGTTCTAGTCTTAGCCAGCTTGAACGGGAGAAAAGCTAGAGCGGGAAAAGTTGACTGAGCCGTTTGAAAAATGAGAGACATGGGTGGAGGTTCATTAGCTCCAACCCACGTATTTGTAGTTGGAGAAGGGCGAGTAGCACGCTTTGATGATGCCCAACGCTTCAGTAGAATCAGCTTCGCTTTCACAATACACAATTTTTGAAAAACACAGCGTGTGTTAAAAAATATAATATTACAGCGCTAAATTACAGCGCGTATCGCGTACACCCGAAGCAGGCCTATAGATTGGTTTAAACGTACACTGGTCAGTCATGCTTGCCCTCCTGGTTCAGGCTGATCGCCCGGCCTCCAACCTAGCATAAAGGCTGGAAATCCAGTGTTGCATGGTTTGTTTTTCCTAGTTGTTCAGACTTAGCACGGGAAAAAAGGCTGCAGCCAATACTCAAGAGTTGCACTTGGAAAGCAAGTTACAACTCCTCAGCACAACTAGGGCCATCATCATCATCCTCTACTACATCTTCCATAACTAGGGGGGGCTCAAAAGCATTCTCTTCCATTGGCTCCTTCCCCTTTCTACTCTGCACAATGGCCCGGGAGGTGAAGAATGTATCAACATGAGAATGAATGAATAGCATGATGCAAACATGTTGGTTTTGTCTAAGGGGTTGTACCCTCTAAGAGAACGCACCTATCTAGCCTACAAGACATATACAAAATATGTATGACACACCCCCTTGGCTAGATGAGGGGCAGTGCCTAGCGAGAGACACACAACTCAGGGTGGCACAACTAGTCCAACCTTTGAGGCAGGGGTCCGAAGACCAGTCAGCAAGAGTACAAATAAAACAAGAGCAATCCAGGGCGGTACTACTAGTCCAGCCACTGGAACAAGGGCCACAGGGCCAGTCAAGATAATATAAAAGTAGTACATAGTCAAGGTCCTAGCAAGTGAGAAGCTACATGAACTAGACCAAGCTGTACACTGTGCCGCTGATGATCTTAAGGCGCAAGCGCCTTTGTAAAGATATAATCTGTGTTGGCA
Source organism: Closterium sp. NIES-67 (assembly GCA_027943415.1). Classification (NCBI taxonomy): domain Eukaryota; kingdom Viridiplantae; phylum Streptophyta; class Zygnematophyceae; order Desmidiales; family Closteriaceae; genus Closterium; species Closterium sp. NIES-67. Next base: position 381,938 of record BQMB01001573.1, on the reverse strand, counting down.
CCTCAGGCCAAGTGAACTACACAGGCCTAGCGGTGCTGCTGCAGCTAGCGCAGGAGGAAGTATAGCAGCTGGATGTGCTTTGCTCTGCCCTCCAGTCGAGGCTCCTGACATAGGAGGATCATGGCCCTGCTGCCAGCATACAGGACCGCGGCAGAGCTAGGCCGCTCACCTTAGTCTGTGAGCAAGAAGGTCAGCCAGCGCAGCTCCTGTGCCACCATGGCACCGGCGTAGATCTCAGCCTCACAGCTAGACTGCGCAACAGATGACGAACGAATGGACCGCCACGAGACGGCGCCTGCACCACGGCTAAAGTACTTGCCCTGGGAGCACCTGAGGGTCTGTCCACAAAGCCTCTGTGTGTCCTCTAAGAACCACTTGCCAGTGTCCTCCTAGCACTAGCACCATGCCCAATGTACTTGCGAGATAACGCAAAACCCTCGTAGCGGCGGTCAGTGTCTGCCTGTGGCCACAAAGCGAGCCAGGGTGCTGAGAGGGTATGCGAGATCTGGAGGAGTGCAACTCATCAGGTACATGAGGCAACCCACCAGCTCTGCGTAAGGACCACTAGGCTCTAAAGACTCCTCACGGACTGGAGCGGACAGCTTGTGATCTACTGCACAAGTGTGGGCGAACCTCAGAAGGACCTGACTCACCAAATGTGACTGTGTCGGAGTGATGATGCGTACTGCTTTGTCCCTGGAGATATGCAGGCCAAGGTAGCGGTGCGACTCTTCCAGGTCCGTGCGTGTCTGGCTGCTGTAGCAAAGACCAGGTCGTCTACATAGACAAGGATGTAGAACGGGGTCTGGCCAAAAAGAACGAAGAGCGAAGGGTCCGCAGACAGTGGGAAGAACTGCAGATCTAACTAACGTAGCAAGCAGCATGTCGTGCCAATCGCTTCGACGCCTGCCGCAGGCCGTAAACTGGGCGCTGGAGAAGCCATTAGGTCCCCAGGGCGAAGGTGCCGGTGAAGCCTGGTGGGCACTCAGGTAGACCTTCTCATGCAGACTGCCCTGAAGAAACGCTGTCGAGAAGACAAGAGAGTGGAGCTCGTAGTCACGCTGTGCAGCTACGTGTAGCAGCGCCCGAAGAGTAGTCATCTTCAGGGTCGGGGCGAAGGTCAAGATGAAGTCAACACCCTTGCGCTCATTGAAGCCTCTCACAACGTAGCGCGCCTTGAAGACAGGCGGCTCTCCAGGAGGGCGCTTCACCTTGAAGAGCCACCGGCCATTGACTACGTTCACCCCAGGTGGGGGAACTGCGTCGACGTTGGTGGCGGTGGATCTCCAAGATGCCATCTCTGCGTCCATTGCATCTATCCACTGAGAGGCCTAGAGTCCCGAGGTCGCCTTAGCGTAAGTGGGAAAGGTATGGATGTCAAAGGCGTCTGGGTCACCCTCAGAGACTGGCAGCATGGAGCAGAGATGAGGCGCTGCCTCGGACCGGAAAGCAAGCTCGTACTGCCGATCCTCCTGGATGTCATTACCAAGGGCAGGAGCACCCCCGACGGACGGAGGACAGGCAAGGTCAGAGACCAGAGCGGTGGCGTAGTCAAGGCGGCGGGTAGAGGCGAAGGCAGCGACAAGCGCATCAAGACTCGAGAGAGGAACAGACGGGTCCATCACAAGGGAGGCAAGGACCCGAGGAAGAAGAGGACTAGTGGCACGAAGGTAGTCAGACAGAGGAGGCGGAGCGATAGCAAGCGACAACGGAGGAGGCGACGGTAGGAGGGGAGGACGAGATGCATGGGAACGAAGCAACATAGGGTGGGAGTGCTGAACAGGGGAGACATGACGAGCACGGGAGGGAGAGCGTCACCAGACGTGAGACAGTGGCAGCGGGTCACGAGACAGGGGAGGTGACACAGGAGGAGAACGAGGGGGGAGACGAGCCAGAGACGAGTCTGACGGAGGAAAGACAGGGCCGTGGACATGCAGGGGAGGTGGCGGCGTGGGAGGCATAGGCAGGTGGTCAGGGGAGGGAAGGCCCAGGAGGCGAAGGGCGGACACCGGTGGCGACTGCGGCTACTGCTGCTGCTGCTCCATGTCGACACTAGAACCTTGAGCTGCACCACTGCTACCTCTAGGACACTCCATGCCAGCACCCCTAGAACGAGTACCCTCTCCAACATCGGTGCCACCCGGGAGACCGCTAGGACAAGCCACGACTGTAACCCCAAGACTAGCACCCTCCCGAGCGCCCCCACCCCCAGAACTCGCGGACCCCGGCGGCTGCTGCAGCTGCGTCTGCTGCTGCAGCTCCGACGGCGGTGACAGTTGCTGCTGCTGCGGCGGCGGCGGCAGCGGAGGAGGGGACACCGGGGCGGAGACAAGCGGTGAAACTGAAGCCATAGGTCCCCCGGAGTCAGCCGACTCCTCAACTGGGAGAAGGGATGGGAGGGGAGTGACATGCGACACACCAAACAGGGCAGGACAGGGAGGGAGAGGAGCGGGGGCTACCGGGGTAGTGGGAACCTGAAACAGGGGAGGGGAAACCGGGAGACCTCGGTGGGGAAAGCGGTGGTAGAAGGAGACAGACTTGTCAAAGGTGACGTAACGCGACTGAAAGAAGCGGTGAGAAGGGGGGTGGTAGAAGTGCCAGTCAGACGCGTCAAGGGGGAAACGAAGGAAGACACAGGGGACAGTGCGGGCAGTGAGCTTGTCCGTGCCAGAGGCATGAACGTGAGCGAGGCAGCCCCAGACGTGGAACGCGGATGCGTCACCTAGGGAACCAAGTCCAAAGAAGTGTTGGCGAAGCCTACGGCCGCTGAGAGTGTGGCCACAAGTTAAGCTGGTGAGTGGCGTAGCGAACAGCGAATGGCCACAGAAAACGGGGTGCACCGGCATATATCATGGAAGCACGAGCGACCTCCATGACCAAACCGATGCGTCACTCAACGACCCCATTCTGCTGCGGGGAGTCCGGCAGGGTGCACGATTGGGTGATGTCCTCTGTATGATAGAAACGGCCAAGCTGACTGGAGGCAAACTCGCCGCCACGGTCAAAGTGGAGACGAAGCACTGGGAGGCCGCGGTGGACACGCGCAGCTACAACCCACGGGATAAGAACATCATGCACGTTGACCTTCTGCTCAAGGGGAAACACCGTGGTGTAGCGCGTGTTGTTGTCGATAAGCACTAGAAAGTAGCACTCTCGACATGGTCCAGGGACGGGGGTTGGGCCCCAAACGCCCAAGTGCATGGTCTGGAGTGGCGCAGTGGTAGGGGGAAACGAGGAGGAGTGAGAAGCATGGCGCAGCCTGCCCTTGACGCAAGGTGTACGCAACGGCGCTGGTGAGGGGGTGAGGGCAGGGAGCGATGCAGGGAGACCGAAGAGAAGACCGTGATGGGACATGTGACGTGGACGCGGGAGTGCGGGGTGACCTAGGCGTGGTGCCACAGCAACGACGCGCGAGTGAGCGACCGACACGAGCAAGCTGCGGCGACCTGGGTCACCGCAGGAACTTGGGGGAACGCCCTCCCCGAGGGGGACGCCGTGTCAAGCATAAATAGGCCAGACACAGGGTCCCTGGGAAACGTGGTCAGAGTGGCACCAGTGGCGGCCTCGGTACAAACCATGTACCGCTCGTGTCCGGGAAACGTAGTGGTGACGCAGAGGTCCTGAAGTCAGCCGACACCAACTAGAGAACGAGGGGATGTGCAGGCCTGTAAGAGAGCCCGAGGGGACCGCCAGACAGGGGAGGGTAGTCGAGCTACGGGCTACTATCGGACCTGAGGAGGGGTCAGCAAGCATTACAGTGGCGGGGGCAGCAAGCGATGTAAGCAGAGTGTGGTCGCGAAAAAAACAGGTGGACGTGCTAGAGTCAAGCGTAAAGGAGAGCAACGTAGTATCGTCAACTGGCGGAGCGTCGAGCGTAGAGCCTAGGTTTTACAAGGCTGTGGGTCCTACACCTGACACAGCACGGGAGCCTAGTCTACACACAGGGGACACACCTACGCTAGGCAACACCGGGTAATAGGGTCATATCATACTAGAGTCATCATCATACATGACAGACATAGCAGTCTTAATCTGATCCATGTCAAGCGCAAAGACATACGGCGGTGGGCCAGGGCGTACCGTTTAGGAGGGTCCGACGTGGGACCGAAGTGATGGTGGAAAAGGTTGTCCAGGCAACGGTAGCAGCGGTCGGCAGTGTGGTCGGGCCGGGAGCAGATGGTGCCGCGGCGGGGGCTGGTCTGAAGCTGGTACTGGCAGGTGACCACACTGGAGCCGCCACCCGACACCGAGCTGCGCCCTCCACCACCACGACCACCGCCACTAGCGACGCCAATCCACCACGGCGGCGGGGGTCCCCACGGAGACAGCTGCTGCTGTGACGATTGTTGTTGCGGTTGCTGGTGCTGCTGCTAAGTCTGTTGCTGCTGCTGCTGAGGCTGCGTCTGCTGCTGCTGCTGCTGCTCCAGGGCACCAGCCCTGGTCCCCTCGTCCAAACCACCATCCCCGCCCCCACCTCCTCCACCCTCCCCACCCCCATCTCCCTTCCCTCCACCACGCCCCCCCTTGGGGCGACGGCCCTTACTCGGACGCGACTGCGCTGAGGCCACAGTGGTGGTCTCAGCAACAGAAGCAGAGATGTCAAAGTAAGAGCACTGGGAGGGAGAACAGCCTTGAAACATAGGGACCGGTGCACTACCGCTAGACTGAGCGATAGTGTGCTGGCGGGTCTCTATCGCAAACACGGCGGTGACAAAGGCGGGGAGGGTGATGTCACCCGGGCGCTAACTAAGGAAGTGGTCGCGAGCTATGGCTAGGTGGTCAGGGAGGCTCGTGGCAATGAGATCAAGGGTAGCGTAGAGCGGCGGCGGAAAGGCAGTGAGCTGCGTCTCAGTGCTAGCAGCGTGGTAGCTAGTCTCGAGCGCGTGGAGGTGAGTGGCAAGGTCGGCGACAGTCGGGAAGGACGCAAGATCAGGGAACAGCATGGGGAGGATCAGGCTGCCAGCAGAAGCGGAGGCGGGGGTGGAATAGCGCGCAATGACTGCATCTTAGAAAGCCTGGGCGTTTGCTACAGTGGTAAAGCGGGGACGCTCAGATAGAGGAGGTGTGTGACGGCATCGCGTGAGTCCCAGGCAGCACAAGCAAGGGAAGCAACGGAAAAGGTCTCACGCTCAGCAGTGGTGGGAGCAGCAGGGAGGGCAACAGGCGCAGCAGGGCAAGGAAGCAGGCCATCGACATGAACAGCCAGGGAGTGACTGTCCTGGCACTGACCTGTAAGGTGGACATGTCTCCGACACTCCAGTCCAGAACGAGTCATTTATTTACCTGCCAGGTGGACATTTTACAATAAGCTCCAGCGGTTGCGGAGTTCAACTCTGACTCATCGCAACTCTCCACGTTTGCGAAGCGAACGCATTTTTCTGTCAATATCACCTCTTTCACTCGTTCAAAACCGCGGACGCTCCCGCATAAGTTAATGTCTCAGTGCTTTTGCCAATGGAGCAAGCCGCGGCAAGCGCAGTCATAGCAAACGGGTGGCACCCGTCCAAGGATTCCCAGGCGGCCATGCCTTCGTGAACGGCGACGATGCAGATCATTCACCAGCAGGCTTTGGCGAGTCGTTCAATGACACCGATAATGGAACGCACGCGTACAGTCACATCGACTTCAGACTAAGCCCGCACTTTTTCTGGCGCAGAGCGTGCTCAATCTGGTGCTTCCCGCATTGTCCCCGCTTTACCCCTTCATAATCACCCTCCTCTCTGCCTTTAGCCCCATTCTCAACGGGTTTCTCCAGCAGTACCTCCACAACGATTTTTTCGCGGGCAGCGTTTGGCTCGTTGCGATTGGTCTACTGGGCAGATATCTATTAAGCTGGTTCCATTGGTCGTTGGATTGGATGCGGCACAGGGGAAGTGTGACTGTAACGATCTCGCCTAATGACGAGGCGTTCATCTGGATCCAGGAGTGGCTGAACGATTATAAGAAGATGAGGCCGTCCGAGTTCACTCTTAACGTGAAGTGGCAGGACGAAGAGGGTAATGACATGGACCCTCATAAGCCGGTGATTTCTTTTCTACCCAAGCTAAAGGTGGCGCAACACATCACATTCAATGGCGCAAAGGTAAGAAATCTCTGATTTAGAATACTGTCAGGGTTAGAGTTTACGTGGCGTCATACGGCATTGTCCTCGAATTCCATTCCATAAACCACGCCTTAGCTGCATCGCACTCCTCTCATCTCTACTTCCCTGGATATCCCCCTCACACATCCCCCCCGTCTCCTCCTTCCCGCTCTCCCCCCTCCTCCCTTCCGCAGGTGTGCATTCAAATGCGCAACAGCCTGGGTCAACTGGACCGCGGGGCCGAATTCGGCGACATCCTTCGCTCCATGAACCGAGAGGAGCTCGTCATTGAAGCCCCCTCACAGGCCGTGCTCCTAGCAGTAGTGCAAGCTGCTGCCGACGCATGCATCGCAAAAAAGGTCGAGAAAAAGACGATGTCTGTGAAGCGGTGGAGCGCGGACGAGAATTACTGGAAGTACCTGGGTGACCGGGCGTGCCGCCCGGTTTCTACAGTGGTTCTCGACTGCGACGCCACGGCTCTTATCCAAGACGCGAAGCAGTTCTTAGCGAGTGCAAAGTGGTACACAGACCAGGGTATTCCGCACAGGCGGGGGTACCTATTCCATGGGTCGCCCGGGTGTGGCAAAACCTCTCTAATCCAAGCTCTAGCAGGAGAGTTGGAGTTTGGAGTGTCGCTCATAAGCCTATCTTCCTCGGGTATGAGCGATGACTCCCTGCACAGTGCCATGGGTGACTGTAAAGAGCGGGATGTGATTGTATTGGAGGACATCGATGCTGCTTTCACCGCCACGCGGGCCAAGACGGAGGGCAGCCGAGCCGATGGGTTGTCGTTTTCCGGGCTTCTGAATGCGATTGACGGGATTGCCGCCCAGGAGAAGCAGATCGTCATTATGACGACGAATCATATCGAGAGATTGGATCCTGCGCTGATTCGCTCCGGGCGGGTGGACTTCCGGATGTTCCTAGGGCTTGCTAGCCGCAGCCAGATTGCTCGCCCTTTCCTGAGGTTCTATGCTGAAGCTTTGGAGGGGGATGCAGAGCGGTTTGCGTGGTTGTTTGAGGAGGGGGAGGTGAGCCCGGCTGCACTGCAGGGGTTCTTTCTGTTGCATAGGGATGATGCTGAAGCAGCTATGGCACATGGGCCAACTTTTGTGGAGAGAATGAGGGAGGAGGTGAGGGAGAGGGAGAGGAAGGAGGAGGGAGAAAAGAGGAAGGAGGAGGAGGAAGGGGAGGGAAAAGGGAAAAGGGGTAAAGGTAAGAGAGGGAGAGGGGAGAGGAAAGTTGATGGGAGGGAAGAAGTTTCGATTGAAAAGAATGTGATTGAAGACAGTGATGCGGTAGAGGAGGGGGATGGAAGTGATGAGAGGCAATTGGGTGACAGCGAGGTGGATTGTGATAATAGTGAAGGGAGGGAATCCGAAGGGGATGAAAGTGATACAGAGGAGAGCGACACAGAGGACAGTGTTGGCAGATAAGAGTGACAGTAAACTGGGTGCAAGCAGTGCAAGTGAGAGTGAAGGGAGTGGCAGTGAATGGAGTGATTGTGAGGTGAAAGGCAAGCGAACGGGAGGCATATAACGGCTGCAAGAAGGAAAGGAGAGGGGAAGGGAGGGGAGCAGAGGAATGGCAAGGAAAAAGGAGAGCGAAGCCAAGGGGGGAAGACAAAAGACACGGAAGAAGGGGAGGATTGGGATGACTGTGAGGGGTCGACGTTCGCTACGAGACTGATGGAGGTGGAGAGAGAAGGGAAGGTGATGAAAATTAGTTATTATCGTGTACAGAAAGATCACGATGATAAGTGGAGTGTATGGCAAGGAAGGGTGGTCGAATGTCATGATGACAAGCCTTGAATGTGACTTCTCCTATGACTAGGCATGACGAGGATAGTTGGGCTGTATATTGAGTTGCTGATCTGCTCACAAATGTACACACACATTTGTTGTGTGCTTTCTTATGGGCTGCTTTCGCGCCTGTGACATTCACAGCTGCCAAGTGAACCACTGGGGTTGTGTAACGAATTACAGTTCATTACTGCGCTAAATTACAGCGCGTACCGCATACACCCGAAGCAGGCCTTTAGATTGGTTTGAGCGTACACTAGTCAGTCATCCTTGCCCTCCTGGTTTAGGCTGATCGCCCAGCCTCCTACCTGGCATTAAGGCTGGAAATTCAGCGTTGCATGGTTTTTTTTTTCCGAGTCCTAGTTCAGACTTAGCACGGGAAAAAAGGCTGCAGCCAATACTCAAGAGTTGCACTCGGAAAGCAAGTTACAACTCCTCAGCACAACTAGGGCCAGCCCAGCATCATCATCCTCTACTGCATCTTCCATAACTAGGGGGGGCTCAAAAGCATCCTCTTCCATCGGCTCCTTCCCCTTTCTACTTTGCACAGTGGCCCCGGAGGTGAAGAATGTATCAACATGACAATGAATGACTAGCATGATGCAAATATGTTGGTTTTGTCTAAGGGGTTGTACCCTTTAAGAGTATGCACCTATCTCGCCTATGAGATATATACAAAATATGTATGACACACCCCCTTGGCTAGATGAGGGGCAGTGCCTAGCGAGAGAGACACAGCTCAGGGTGGCACTACTAGTCCAACCTCTGCGGCAGGGGTCCGAAGACCAGTCAGCAAGAGTACAAACTAAACAAGAGCAATCCAGGGCGGTACTACTAGTCCAGCCACTGGGACAAGGGCCACAGGTCGAGTCAAGATAATATAAAACTAGTACAGAATCAAGGTCCTAGCAAGTGAGAAGCTACAGGAACTAGACCAAGCAGAGGCCAAGTGAACTACACGGGCCTGGCGGCGCTGCTGTAGCTCGCGCTGGAGGAAGTACCGCAGCTGGATGTGCTTCGCTCTGCCCTCCAATCAAGGCTCCTGACACAAGAGGATCATGGCCCTATTGTCAGCGTACAGGACCGGGGCAGAGCAAGGTCGCTCACCTAAGTCATTGAGCAAGTAGGTCAGCCAGCGGAGCTCCTGTGCCGCCATGGCACCGGCGTAGATCTCAGCCTCACAGCTAGACTGGGCAACAGACGACGAACGATAGACCGCCACGAGACGGCGCCTGCACCACGGCTAAAGCAGTAGCCCTGGGAGGACCTGAGTGTTTCAGCATCGTCTGCCCACAAAGCGTCTGTGTGCCCTGTAAGGATCAAAGTGGGTCTGATCATCAGGGGGGAGGGCCCTAGTGACTACCAGCTATGTAGCTGCGTCTCGGAACTGCCATACAGAGAGGGCGGCCAGCGCAGTCTCGAACTCTGTCCGCTGTGCGGACATTGCGTTAGCAGCAAGAGCAACGAGCTCTGGGGGGGGCGGGCAACGCACCCAAAGTGTAGGCCACCAGAGCGTGGCCGTCCTGGCAGACAGACGTCAGCTGGTGGCGCAGAGCAACCAGCCAGGTCGAGAAGCCAAGTGGGCGACCCTCGGTGTCCAGGCGGAGGACACGGACCGGCGGGGTCGTCATTGCGGCAGCTGGCAGCGGCGACGACGACAGCAGCGATGGCAGCAGCGACAGCAGCTGCGAGCTGCTAAGGACGGCAGTAAGAGGCCGCGGATGGCGGCAGCTAGCGACGACAGCGGGAGTGAAATTTTAGAGGCATTCGGCGAGATGCAGCATCATATGGTTTGTTAGGAATACGAGGAACATTTGCTTGTAGCCAAAATCATTTGATGCAGACAACAGACTTTTCTTAACAACTCTCACCATGCAATTGTCTTCGCGCCAGGAGCTCTACTTTGCCCTGACATCACTGAATTCATGCCGAGCAACGAGTCATACGCCTGCATCGTTTGCCCTGAAACTTCCCTCACGCATCAGCCCTTCCCCCATCTCGAACTTGGAACCAATGGCTATGAACGACTTAGCCAATTCTATAGCAATTTCCTCGTTTTTACGCGCTCCGGCATCGACATTCCGCATGTTTCTCGACCATTGTAAGTGACAACAGGGCTGAAGTAAAAGTGTGGGCCGACGGATGACTTGCCTCACTGAGCTCAGGATTGAATACCATCTATCGCTGCCACTTGCTCGGCCACCTTACACCATGCATCACGATGTTTGAGTGCACAACCTGCTGTCAAACCATGGCCAACGGAGGGTGAGTTGATCGACACCTCAATGCTCCACACTGGGGCAGCATGGCATAATATAGACCCCACAAGGCAACGAAGGACAAATTTGAGAGCCAAACATGCTGGGAAGTGCCCCTCAGAATCAGCTTCGAAAACTAGGCGTAAAACATCATGGACTTGCATACTGTCTAATGTTATTCCTTTGCGTTACTTCCATTTCTACGAGCGCCTTACGCTCGCTCAATTGCACCGATCGAGCCGCTGGTGCAGCTGTTGCCTACGACCACTAAGTACGCAACTTCATGTCTGCTAGAGCCCACGTTGCAGCAGCAACACTCAAGATCGATCCACCTGACGGACATCCATGACCCAATTCAAGGTTTTTAGATGGCAATGAGGATGAACACAACGCGTCGCTCGACCCCTCGTGCGCCACTCTCCACCGTGGATCTACTGCCTACTCCAGGCCACAGATGAATCTGACAACGACGTGCAGGGGGTGACCGAACCTTTGCAGCACAACCCTGGTGTCATGGGCCTCCACAATCTGGGCGTGCACACTGTGGTCCATTATGCACCGACCATCTTAAAGCCAAAAACACTATATCAGGCTCTTGCTGAACTATATCGCAGAGAATGGCACAAATCAATGGACATCGAAGATCTCGACCTTCACTCTCGCAATGCTTCGATTCCGGTCGATCGATGAGCAATAAGACGAAAGAAGATTCTCTCAGACAAATGGGTCTATCGCATTAAACCTTGCACCAAAGGCTCCATTGTATTCCTCAAAGTAAGGTGGATTGCTTGCGGATACGACCAGTGCAACGGCATTGACTTTGACTAGATTTTTACGCCAATCAGCCGCCTCACCTCCGTGTGCATATTCCTCGCCAATGATGTTGCCGAGCATCTTCCGCTACGGCGGATCGACGTACTGTAATGAATGCTCAAAGTTGGCGCGCTCATGTACGTCAAGCAACCGCACACCTACGGGGACGTGCACACGCGAGTGCGCCAGTTGAAGAAAATCCCTCTACGGAATGATACAGGCCATACGTCTCTGGGAGTAGCATCTGCATAGGATCACCAGCATCGGATTTACTCAACAACCACATAACCCAGGCATGGATCACCTTCATTTCTGCGGAGACTACATCCTCCTCACCACGTATGCTGAAGAAATTCTCTTCACTGTCACCAGTAATGAACGTATCGATTAGTATGGGCACAACCTTGGCAGTCGCGTCGACATCACCACCTCCACCATCTTACAGTATATTCCCCCAACACCATCCACCTCTTAGTCTCCAAGTACATTGAGATGCTTAACCAAGTTTGTCATTACCCCATTTCCCATCTCAACTCCTTACCGCATGCCTGCAGCCGCCCACCAACCCAACACCAACCCTAGCATACCAGCTTTACCAGCAGCAACTCGACTGTTGCTCTTCGCTGCTGTTACATGTCAACTTGACCTATTCTACGTGTACATCGCCAATGAGCTCGACCAGTGTTCTCGATGACCTCAAGGGGAGAGCCTCATGGACTAACAGCGCACTCTTTGATGCTTCATTTTGACGCCTCACATCGGCCTCACCTGCTCTACCATCACTACCCCATCCTTCCAGCTCGTCGTCTATGTTGGCACCGATCATGCCGCCGGCACTCTCGCACTAGCTTTCTCTTTTGTCTCGAGCCCACGCGACCCATCTCTTGGAACTCCCAAATGCACGAACTGGTTACCCCTTGTTCGGCTCAAGCAAAATTCAAAATCGCCACTGCAAAAGTTCGTGAAGGGCTATACATGCAAGAAATCCTGTAAGAGGCAAAACTCTCAACGTCTTAAAGTTACATTATATTGCAATAACTAGAGCGTGGTCAAGATAGCGAACAAGGCAGGCTTCGTGAACCATGTTGGAAATGATGAAACAACTTAAGCATTTAAGAAGTCTCGCGTGCTATACAAATACGCGAGTACCACAACATCGAGGATTGTCGAGTCCAACTTGCTAAAGTATCTTCTGACGGTTGTTGCAGGTTGATGACATCTCACAGAGGTTGCGAAAGGGCAAGGGTCACAGACCGTTGACCTTGCAACCCAGCAGTCAAAATTACAAGAATCGAACTCAGCGTGACAACTAGGACAAACAACTGACCCAGTATTACAGTACAGGTGGTTACCAGAGTCGTGCTTATCGAGTCGGAAAGAGAGTGTACCCCTCGAAGTGCACAGTTAGATAGACTCTTCATATTCCCTTGTATTATTATATAAGACCTTGTATCCCTTTGCTATAAACAATCACTTGTTCTCATATACTAGTACAAGGGTTCAACTCAGAATTTCGCTGTGCTATCAAGCACTCTGTTCACTCAAGGAGTTAGTCTCTAAAAGGATCCTAGGGCTATTTCTCAGCCCAACATGGTATGCGAGCTAGTCAAAGACTACGTTCCCATTACAAACTCCCTCACGTGAGTTTCTAACTTGGACAACACTCTAAGCAATTCCAACTTATTTTCAAGATTCAAGACATGGCGCTATCAAAAGGCGGAGGATTCTCTGTTGGATCTCCAGGCAATCAAGCATCCGCACCTCTAGTCTCTGAACTATAGACTGAAGGTGCAGTTCAAGGCACAACTGCATGAGCAACCACGCACCCAGTGGCCTCCTCCTCGGACATTGACCCAGGCCTCGCGGAGAAGTTTTTCTCCTTCATGTCACGCTACGAGCAACCTTCAGCACATGCTCAGTCGGCACACAGCAACGACGTCATCCTTGTGCATAGTGCAATTGAGCCTTGATGGCTCATCGTACGGAAGCAACAATCAACAATCCACTCAACATCATCCTTACCAGCCCTCCCCTGGCTCATTTACCTTCCTGCCGACTCCAGCACCATCAGTGGGCTCGGAGCCAAGCAAGAAGCAATCGGACATCCTCAACATGGAGCATCACTTCAATAACTCCTTAAGTTGCAGACAACCATCCCATTAAGTGGAAATGACTTCTATACCGGGAGTTTTGAGTTTGATTTGCTGATGGATGGCGCGCGAATCCTCAACTTCTTCACCTACTCCTGGCCTTTTCGTGCAAACGGAACTATCGAAGAGAAGAAGGTATACACATATCAGTCATTAATGGCGTTCACCATACTAGTCAGGAACTTGACACCAATAGAACAGCAAAGCATCCGCACCTACCGGACCTATAGCAACTCGGCTGAGCTTGCCTACTGCCACCGGAAGAGTGTCTATCAACCATTAGACAGTGTGACTCAGAGCCAGCTCATAGCGCAATTGACAACAATCCAAATGCAACCAGGAGAGAAAGCAATGCCTATATGAATCAATGCAGAGGACTATGCGACAGACTCCTACGAAGCAGCGGCAACTTATCGGAAGACTCGTTTGTCACAGTCATCCCTGCTGGTCTCAGTCCTCAGCGGCGTACAATGCGCTCCCTCCTACAAGCCCACAGGAGGATCTCCAAGATCAAAATTTGCGCTGAACTTTACGCTGAGCAACAGAACATGGACCTGTACGAAGAACGGCACGCCAAGAAACCAAGTCAGAAGATTGCTTTCTATACGCATGGACGACACAACAACCAGAAACGACCCGCACCTCAGTACTGTCATCTCTGCCGCACATCAAGACATTCGTGCTTCAAATGTTCCAAGCAGCAGCAATGGCAGTAGCCGCAGTTGCAACAGCAGTCATGGCAGCAGCACCAGCAGCAGTATCAACCTTCGTTGGTTCTTGGTAGTTGTTGCGGACAGCACATGTGCTCTTCGACGCGCTTCGTCCAGCAGGAGAAAACCTTGAGTCGCGAAGTGGTGATGACGGTCGCCAACAACCAAAACCTGCACACAAAAATTCATGGCATCGTTTAGCAGCAGTCACTTGAGACAAGCGTCGTACTACAAATGTCACGTGTTTTAGTTGTTGACAACTTTGGTTATAACTTACTGGGTGTCAGCCAGTTGATGTCGAAAGGCATTCACCTAGAGTGCGACAGCGATGACCGCGAGTCGCCTCTACCACGGGAAAGGAGGACTGTACAGTACATCGGCATGGCAATCCTGAAGTCAGGCATCTTTGTCTTGGACTTCGTCCCAGATCGCGGCACTGCAGACAGCGATGGCGTCATCTCCTTCACCACTTGGACGCACCCACCGGACCTCAACACTGGTTTTGACAGAGATGGATTCTGGTACTCCAACACAATACCGGAAGCAGAAAGTACAAGGGTGTTAGCCGTGATGAGAGAGGTAGAAGAAACAAGTGAAGCAGAAGCACCACGAGCTACCGAAGAACCTTGGGCGCCCATACGAGGAACACTCAAACAACCTGTCACCGGCACTTCGTCCGCGCCACCATCTGAAGAGGCACCAGTCGAAGAAACGCCACCGAGGGAAGCAGAGCAGCTGAAGGCTCACACCCACAAGCACCATTGAAACGCATCGACATTCTCCACCTTCTATGCCAAATTTGATCTCTACCACTGATATGTCGAGCACAAGGCAAGTGAAGAGACATGGTGTCAAAGGCTAGGGCATTTGGGCAACTCAAGACTCTTTGACACTATTCAAGCAGGCGTGCTTGACAAAGACGCACTGTTTCTACTTGACGGAAGAGAATTGCGCCGACCAAGACATACCTGTTTCATCCGCCCTGAAGCTTACCTACCTCATCAACCGTTTCCGTCACATCACAATCTCAGCGCACCTGCTTACACTCCACGCGAAAAGGTGTGCAGCGACATACTATATATTCCTTGCGGAGTCAGCAGAGCGGACTTGAACTACGTCATCACCTTCATCGACGCGACCACTCGCTATACGTGGCACCTCAACCTATCGTCAAGAGATCTCGCACTATAGATATTTGCGGCACGGCTCGTGGTCGCGGAAAGAGAGAGAGAGCGACGCTAAATCAAAAGGCTTCCAAGTAGATGGGGCGATGGACAACCAGTCACAACGCTTCAAGGACTATTTGGGAGAATGAGGCATCAAGAGACTCATTTCTCTTCCCTACGCTCATCCTCAGTAGGGCATAGCAGGAAGGATGAACAAGACTCTGCAAAACACCATACGCAAACTGCTACATGGCATGCGACTACCCGACTCACAGTGGTCGGAGGCAATGGACCATGCCATGATGCTGCAGAATCTTATGTCATCTAGCTGCCTGTCAAATAACACATCACCGTATCTGTTATGGACTGGGAAGCAGGGCAGCACAAAACTTTTACAAACTTTTGGATGCATGGTACAGTACCGACCGCACACTGCAAGAGCTGGACGATTTTCACAAAGGGCGCAATGGGGACTATACCTTGGCATCTAGAAACATTACCTCGCATGGAAAATCTTTGGCATCGACGGCAAAGAAATGGTGGCAGCACGTGACGTGATCTAATATGAAAACCTGGCCCTCAACCACTACCTCGACAACAACGCGGCGGCTTTGCTGGCGCACGCGCGTTTGCCTTGACAGAACAATAAGCTGACTAGGACGAGCTGAATATTCCGGATGCCTCTGCGACAGCTGGACCACTGCCTTACTGCTCTGTCAACATACAGACGGACAAAAAAAGCCCTTACGACGGTGCGAACGCCGAAGCATACTTCCACTTCGCCGACAACGGTTACGTAACACCACACCCCATCGACTCCAACATTTCGGAACGTTTCGGACCCAAATTTCGATCTGAACCTAAAGCAGGAGACGAAGCAAATTATCCCGAGGATCCACACCTTCCCTGCTACACTGAGACTAGGTTTTAGATACTAGAACAAAATGCAGCAGTACATCCAGCGATTCCCACGCTGCGTATCACGGAACCTACCATAGTCAAGAAAGCACTCGAGGGATGGCAATGGGAGAAATGGTGGGAGGCAATGGACAGAGAATTAAAGGCGTACGAGCGCAACACCTGGAAACTCATTCCAAACTTGCAAACAACGGGGAAGACAATCCTCTCGGGAAAGTGGGTTTTCCAAGGGAAAACGAAAGCCAACGGGACAATCGACCGCTTCAAAGCTTTCTGGGTGGTGCAAGGCTTCGACCAGCAAGACTGCCGCGACTACACCGAGACATTCGCTCTAGTCAGCTGCCACACACCTCTCCAAATTCTCCTCGCTGTCGTCGCCACCCACAAGCGCTGTCTGCGACAGATCAACGTCGCCACGGCATTTCTCTATGCCCCAGTCGATGCTGACATCTTCATCGAGCAGCCTCACGCATATGTCGACGACCCCACGCTCGTCTGCCAGCTCATCAAATCCCTTCATGGGTTCAAGCAGGCCCTGCGGCTGTGGCAGCTGTACCTACATGGAATCCTCACCACCATGGGGCTCGCTCAGCTGTTATACGACCACGGGATGTACCATCTCCCCCGAAGCAGCGACTATGTGCTTCGGATAGTCTATGTTGAAGATCTCTACATACAAGGCTCAACAACCTCCATTCTCGTCTGGTTTGAAAGGGAGCTGTAGCTTAAGCTCACCCTCACCGTCTCCCCAACTTTCACATAATACCTTGGCCTCAACATCACCGACGACCCCGACACCATCCACCTCTCGGCATCAAATATGCTGAGAACATCGCGCTCGATTCAAACTATCTCCCCAGGCCTTTGCCACACCGTATCTCTACGCGAACGTGGCACCCACCCTGGCATCATTCGGTATCCAGGTTTACAAGCAAAGGCTTGGCTATCTGTTGTTCACAGCTGTCACCTGCCACCCAGATCTCTCCTACGCTGCTAGTCAGCTCGCTACGTACCTTAAGTGACCTGAAGAGGGGAATCTGGAAGATGTGAATTGCACATTGCTCTATTTCATCTCTACTCCGACGATCGGCCTCACCTACCACAAGAACGCCACTACCAAGACCAAGCTAATCGGCTACGTCGACACCGACCACGCCGACGACAAAAATAACATGCGCTCTCGTACTGGCTACGTTTACTGCCTGGAGCCTATCGGTACTATCTCCTGGCACTCGAGAAAGCAATAACTAATTGCCCTCTCATCTACGGAAGCTGACTATATCGCCTCTGCACAGCTACAAAGGAAGGACTCTACCTGTGGGAAGTGCTCGAGGAAACAAAAATCGCCAAGTTACCGAACTTCTCTCTCTTTTACGACAACGAATCAGCGCCAACAAAAATGGCTTCGGGAACAAGACGTAGCACATCTTGCTTTGCTACTTCTTTGTGAAGGACCAGATAGAACAGGGAAGACTCCAGCTAGCCTACTGCCCCACTAGCGGAATGGCAGCTAACGATCTGACCAAGAAAATGACGAAGGCAAAGTTCCAGTATTGCATGCTGCTGCTTGGACTGCAACACGCCAGCAACCTCTACCACATCGATACTCCAGAGATGAAGGGGAGTGTTGGAAATTATGAAACGACTTAAGCATTTCAGGAGTCTCGCGTGCTGTACAAGTATGCGAGTATTGCATCATCGAGGATTGCCGAGTCAAATCTGTACAGTAACTTTTGACGGTTGACTCAGGTTGACGACATCTCACGAAGGTTGCGAAAGGGCAAGGGTCACAGACTGTTGACCTTGCAACCAAGCAGCCAGAAGTACAAGAGTCGAAGTCAGCACGACAGCAAGGACAAATAACCGTCCCGATATTACAATACGGGTGGTTACCCGAGTCATGCTTTTCGAGTCATAAATGGAGTGTACCCCTCGAAGTGCACAGTTAGATAGACTCTTCATATTCCCATGTATTATTATACAAGACCTTGTATCCCTTTGCTATAAACAATCACTTGTTCTCACATACCAGTACAAGGGTTCGACCCAGACTTCCGCAGTGCTATTGAGCACTCTGCTCACTCAAGGACTTCGTCTCTGAAAATATCCTAGGGCTATTTCTCAGCCCAACAAACCGCACGAAAGACATCGCACTTCGATACTTCTTTGTCAAAGACAGAATCAACGAAGGGAAATTGGGTCTCGCCTACTACCCTACTAGTGACACGGCATGTCAACTCCTAATGGAGAAACTCTCATGTCAGCAGTACAAAAACTAGGCCGACCACTGCAGCGTGTTAAAACATCCTACGTTTAGAAATGGATGGGAGTGTAACATGAAAAAAAAAAAACAAAAACAAAAACAAAACAAAAACAAAACAAAACAAAAAACAACAACAACAACAACGAAGGTCTCAGAATAATGCAATGAACTAGAATGAGTGAGATAGGGTGGTTTTGTCCTAAGGAGCTGTACTCTCTATGAGCATGCACCTATCTAGCCTATAATATATACAAATATATGTTGACACACCCCCTAGGCTAGACAAGGGGCAATGACTAGCAAGAGACGCGCAGCTCAGGGTGGCACTACTAGTCCAATCTCTGAGGCCAGGGTCTGAAGACAAGTCAGCAAGAGTACAAAGGAAACAAGAGTAACCCAGGGCGGCACTACTAGTCCAGCCATTGGAACAAGAGCCACAAGGCCAGTCAAGGTAATATAAGATATAGTATACAATCAAGGTCCTAGAAAGTGAGAAGCTACAGGAACTAGACCAAGCTGTACACAGTGCCGCTGATAATCTTTAGGCGCAAGCGCCTTCGTAAAGATATCAGATGTGTTGGCACCAGAGGCCAAGTGAATAACGCGGGCCTGGCGGCGTTGCTGTAGCTCGCGCAGGAAGAAGTACGGCAGCTGGATGTGCTTCGCTCTGCCCTGAAGTCGAGGCTCCTGACACAGGAGGATCATGGCCCTGTTGTCAGCGTACAAGACCGGGACAGAGCTAGTCCGCTTACCTAAGTCTGTTAGGAAGAACGTCAGCCAGCGGAGCTCCTATGCCGCCATGGCACCAGCGTAGATCTCAGCCTCACAGCTATACCGGCAACAGACGATGAGCGAGTGGACCTCCACAATATGGCGCCTGCACCAAGGCTAAAGCAGTAGCCCTGGGAGGACCTGAGCGTCTCAGCGTCGTCTGCCCACGAAGCGGTTGTGTGCCCAGTAAGGACCACTGGCCTGTGTCCTCCTAGCACTAGCCACATGCCCGATGTACTTGCTAGATAACACAAAACCCTCGTAGCAAAAGCCTCGTAGCAAAACCCACTATTGTGGTCGGTGTCTGCCTGTGGCCACAAAGCGAGCCAGGATGCTGAGAGGGTATGCAAGATCTGCACGAGTGCAAGTCATCAGGTACATGAGGCAACCCACCAGCTCTGCGTAAGGACCACTAGGGTCTACTAACTCCTCAGGGGCTGAATCTGATAGTCTGTGATCTATTGGCAAAGGTGTGGGCTGTGCAGAGGAGAACTGAAGACCGAACCTCTGAAGGACCTGGTGCACCAAGTGTGACCGTGTAAGTGTGATGGTGTGCGCTGCTCTATCCCTGGAGATTTGCAAGCCAAGGCAGCGGCACAGCTCTCTTAGGTCAGTGCAGGTGTGTCTTCTCAGCACCTCAGCCTTCACAAAGGCCAGTGCATCTCTGTCTGCAGTAGCGAAGACCAGGTCATCTACGTAGTCAAGGATATAGAACGGGGTCAGGCCACAATGAACGAAGAGTGAGGGGTATATAGACGACGGGAAGAACTGCGGGTCAACTAACGTAGCACGCAGCGTGTTGTGCCACTCACGTGGTGCCTGGCGCATGCCGCAAAGCGGGCGCCGGAGGAGCCACTCGGTACCAGAGGCAAAGGTGCCGATGAAAACAGGCAGACGGCGCAGGTAGACCTGCTCATGCAGACTGCCCTGAAGAAACGCTGTGGAGAAGTCAAGGGATTGCAGCTCGTAAACATGCTGTGCTGCTACGTGTAGCAGCACCCGAAGAGTGGTCATCTTTGAGGTCAGGGCGAAGGTCTGAAAGAAGTCAACACCCTCGTGCTGACTGAAGCCTCTAGCAACGTAGCACGCCTTGAACACCGGCCGGCGCTTCACCTTGAAGAGCCACCGGTCATCGACTACGTTCACCCTAGGTGGGGGAACTGTGTCGACGTAGGTGTCGGTGGAACTCCAAGATGCCATCTCGAGCTCCATGGCAGCTTTCCACTGAGAGGCCCAGGGTTCCGAGGTCGCCTCAGTGTAAGTGCGAGGGGTCGGGATGTCAAGGGCGTTTGGGTCACCCTCAGGGACTAGCAGCATGGAGCAGAGGTGGGGAGCGGTCTCGGACAGGAAAGCGAGCTCGTACTACCTGTCCTCTAGAGCATCACTGCCAAGGGCAGGTGCACCCCCGACAGACGGAGGATGAGCAGGGTAAAAAACCAGAGTGGTGGTGTAGTCAAGGCGGTGGGTAGAGGCAAATTCAGCGACGGCAACGACAAGAGCGTCAAGTCTGGAGATAGGAACGGACGGGTCGGTAACAAGAGAAGTGAGAACACGAGGGACAAGCGGACTAGCGGCACGGAGGAAGCCAGAGAGAGGAGGAGGGGAGACAACAAGTGACAAATGAGGAGGCAACGGTAGAAGGGGAGCACGAGATGCGTGAGAACAGATCAACATAGGGTGAGAGTGCTAAACAGGAGAGACAGGACGAGCACGAGAGGCTCGGTGAGACAACCAGCGGGAGGGGGGGGTCGGGTCAGGAGACAAGGGAGGAGACACAGCAGGAGAACTAGGGGGGGAACGAGACGAGGACGATTCCAGAGGAGGAAACACAGGGCCGTAGATAGGCGAGGGAGGCGGCGGTGGGGGAGGCGTAGGCAAGCGGTCGGGGAAAGGAAAACCGAGGGGGCGAAGGGAGGACATCGGCGGTGACTGCTGCTGCTGCTCCACGCCGACACCAGAACCTCCAGCTGCACAACGGCGACCTCTGAGATGCTCCACACCAATACCCCTAGAAGGAGAAATCTCTCCAGCACCCGTGCCACCCCCAGGACCGCCGGGACAAGCCACGGCAGTACCCCCAGGAGGAGCACCCCTAGAACTAGCACCCTCCACAACGCCCGCACCCCTAGAGCTCTCGAACCCCTGCGGCGGTGGCGGCTGCTGTTGCGGCGGCAGTGACGGTGGCTGCTGCGGCGGTGGCGACGGCAACGGCTGCTGCGGTGGCAATGGCGACTGCGTCTGCTGTGGAGGAGGAGGAGCAACCGGGGTGGAGACAAGCGGCGAACCCGGAGCTGCAAGGCCCCAAGAGTCAGTCGACTCCTCCACCGGGACGACCGATGGGAGGGGAACTACGTGAGATACACCCGACGGGGTAGGATGGGGAGGGAAAGGAGCAGTGCTACCGAGGGAGTGGGGACTAGGAACAGGGGCGGGGCAACCAAGAGACCTCGGTGAGGAAAGCGGGTATAGAAGGAGACAGACTCGTCAAAAGTGACATCACGAGAGTGAAACAAACGATGAGAAGACGGGTGGTAAAACTGCCAGTCATACGCGTCTAGGGGGACCTAAGGAAGACACATGAGACAGTGCGGGCAGTGAGCTTGTCCGTGCCAGAGGCACGAACTTGAGCGAGGAAGCCCCAGACGTGGAACGCAGACGCATCACCAGAGGACCCGGTCCAGAGGAGGGTCGGCGAAATCTGCGGCCGCTGGGAGTGTGGCCACAGGTTAAGCTGGTGAGCGGTGTAGCAAACAGCGAACGGCCACAGAAAATGGGGTGCACCAGCATGGATCATGGAGGTACGAGCCACCTCCATGACCAAACCGATGCATTGCTCAGTGACCCCATTCTGCCGCGAGGAGTCCGGCAGGGTGTACGACTGGGTGATGCCCTCCGCACGACAGAACTGGCCAAGCTGACCGGATGCGAACTCGCCGCCACGGTCGGAGTGAAAACGCAGCACAGGGAGGCCACAGTGGACTCGCGCAGCTACGACCCACGGGATGAGAACGTCAGGCATGTCGGCCTTCCACTCCAGGGGAAACACTGTGGTGTAGCGTGTAGTCGTCGACGAGCACCAGAAAGTAGCACTCTCGACGCGGCCCAGGGACGGGGGCTGGGCCAGAGACGTCCAGGTGCAGGGTCTGGAGTGGCAAAGTGGTAGGGGGAAGCGAAGAGGAGTGAGGGGTATGGCGTAGCCGGCCCTCGACGCATGGCGTTTACGACGGCGCAGGCGAGGGAGGGAGGGCAGGGAGCAATACAGGGAGCCCTAACACAAGACTGTGCTGGGACATGTGACGCAGACGTGGGAGTGCGGGGTGACCCAAGTGTTGGTGCCACAGCAGCGACGGGTGGGTGAGCGACCGACAAGAGCAAGCCGCAGCGGCCTGGGAGGGCGCGACCACCTGGGGGAACGCTCCCACTAGGGGGGACGCAGTGTCTAGAGTGAACAAGCCAGACACCGGGTCTTAGGGGAACGTTGTGAGACGAGCAGAAGTGGCGGCCTCGGGGTAGACTGAGTACCGCTCATGTCCAGGAGACGTAGTGGTGACGCCGAGGTCCTGAAGACAGCTGACACCAACTAGGTTCCTGGAGAACAGGGGGATGTGCAGGCTTGTAAGGGAGCCTAAGGCAACCGCCGGACAGGGAAGGGTAGTGCAGCTACGTGCAACTACTGGTCCTGAGGAGGGGTCAGCAAGCGCTACAACGACAGGGCTGGCAAGTGGCATGAGCGCAGTGTGGTCACAAAAGAAGCAGGTGGACGCATTTGAGTCTAGCGTGAAAGAGAGTGTGGTGGTGGTGTGTGAAGGCCGAGGAGCTAGAGTCAAGCTGAGGCTAAACAAGGCAGGTGGTCCTACGCCTGATGCAGCAGGGGAACCTAGGCTACACACAGTGGACACACCTACACTTGGCAACATAGGGTAATAGAGTCTAGTCACACTAGAGTCATCAACATACATGACATACATAGTAAACCTAATCTGATCCATATCTCGCTCAAAGTCAGGCACAGGGCAACGCACCTGGTTGTACTTGTCTGGGGGGGTCCGACGTGGGGCAGAAGTGGAGACACAAGAGGTCGTCCAGGCGGCG
Organism: Closterium sp. NIES-67; assembly: GCA_027943415.1. Lineage (NCBI taxonomy): Eukaryota > Viridiplantae > Streptophyta > Zygnematophyceae > Desmidiales > Closteriaceae > Closterium > Closterium sp. NIES-67. The sequence goes on along the minus strand of BQMB01001573.1, from coordinate 358,913 downwards.
GTAGCAGCGGGCGGCGGTGTGACCGGGACGGAAGCTGGTACTAGGAGGTGACCACACTGGAGCTGCCACTCGACACCGAGCTGCACAGCCCACCACCACGACAACCACCACCAGCGCCGCTAGGCCACAACGACGGCAGGGGTCCCATGGCGGCTGCTGCTGTGACTATTGCTGCTTCTGCTGCTGGGGCTGCTACTGCTGATCCTGCTTTTGCACCGGGGCATCAGCCTCAGTCCCCTCGTCTGCACCACCATCCCCTCCACCACCGCCGCCACCTCCGCCACCCCCACCACCCCTCTTGCCGCCACACCCCCCCCCCCCCCCCCCCCTTCCCCCCCCCCCCCCCCCCGAGCGCGACGTCCCCTACCATGATGAGCCTGCGCCGAGGCCGCCGAAGCGGTCTCAGCAGCAGGGGCCGTCTCAGCAACATCGGCAGAGATGTCTGAGTAAGTGCACTGGGAGGGAGCATAGCCCTGGAAAATAGGGACCACCGCAGTACCGCTAGACTAAGCGATAGTACGCTGGCGGGTCTCTATCGTGGATAGAGCAGTGATAAAGGTAGGAAGGGTGAGGTCACCTGGGTGCTGACTAAGGAAGTGGTCACGGGCAGTGGTAAGGTGGTCAAGAAGGCGTGTGGCAATGAGGTAAAGGGTAGCACAGAGGGGAGGAGGGAATGCAGTGAGCTGGGCCTCAGTGCTAGCAGCGCGGTAACCGGTCTCAAGTGCGCCTAGATGAGTGGCAAGTTCAGCGACATTGGGGAAGGACGCAAGAACCAAGAACAGCATGGGGATGATCAGACAGCCGGCTGAGGCGGAGGAGGGAGTGGAATAGTGTGCGATGACTGCATCTAAGTATTCCTTTGCATTCGCTACAGCAGTAAAGCGGGGACGCTCAGATAGGGGGAGGGCGTGACTAATAGCCAGCTGCGCTGCCACGTCGCACGTTCTCAAATAGCGCGGGCAAGCTCGGCAGCGGCAAAGGCCTCACACTCAACAGACGTGGGAGCATCAGGGAGGGCAGTAGGCACGGCAGGGCAGGGAAGCTTACCGTCGATATGGACGGCCAGGGAGTAGCTGTCCTGGCGCTGACCTGTAAGCTGACGGCGGAGGTCGACGAGCCATGCCTCAAAGTTGATTGCCCGACCCTCCGCGTCCAGGCGGAGCACAGCGTCTGCCATCGCCATGGTCGCAGCAGCTGACAACGACACCGCACACAGCGGCCCGGCGGCACGGCGATACGGCGACACGGCGGCACGACGACACGGCCGTACGGCAGCACGGCAGTACAATGGCATGACGTCACGGCGGCACGGCAGCACGGCAGCCCGGCGTCACGGCGGGTCGGCGCGAACTGTTGCCGGCTTGAACAGGGGCCGGTGCGAGCAGGGGCCGGTGCGGACAGGGCCGGCGGGGATGGACTGGGCTGACTCAAAACGGCAGGGCCGGCACGAACTAGCGGGGCCGGCGCAAAGTGGCGGAGTCGGCACGGGCTTGCAGGGCCAATGCGGACTAGCGATGCCAACGTGAAGTGAGGGGGCCGGCGCGAACTGACGGGGCTGGCGCGAAGTGATGAGGCCGGCGTGAAGTGACGGGGCCGGCACGAACTAGCAGGGCCGCCGCGAACTGACGGGGCCAGATTGAAGCGACGGGGTCGGTGCGAACTAGCAGGGCTGGCGCGAACGGAAGGGGCCGGCGTGAACTAGCGGGGCCGGCGCGGACTGACGGGGCCAGCGTGAAGTGCCAGGGCTAGCACGAAGCAACGGGGCCAGCACGAACTAGCAGGGTTGGTACGAAGTGACAGGGCCGGCGCAAAGTGACGGAGCCGGCGCGAACTATCGGGGCTGGCTCGAACTGACAGGGCCAGCTCGAAGCAATGGGGCCAGTGCAAACTGACGGGGCCAGCGCGAAGGGACGGGGCCGGCGCAAAGCGACGGGGCAAGCACGAACTAGCAAGGCTGGCACGAACTAGCGGGGCCGGCGCGAGCGGATACGGCCGGCGCGAACTAGCAGGGCCGGCGCGAACAGACGGGGCCGGCATGACCTAGCGGGGCCAACGCAAAGCGGTAGGGCCGGCGCAAACTGACAGGGCTAGCACGAAGTGACGGGACCGGCACGAACTAGCGAGACCAGCGCGAACCAGCGGGGCCGGCGCGGACTAGCGGGGCCGGCGCGAACTAGCAGGGTCGGCGCCAAGTGACGGGGCTGGTGCGGACAGAGCTAGGGCACGGGCGCGGCTAGGGCTAGGGCATGGCTAGGACATGGCTAGGACACGGGTTAGGGCTAGGGCTAGGGCTAGGGGCGGAAGCGTAAGCGGGGAGGGGTGTCAACTCCTGCGCAGTCCTGACAGACTTAAAGCGGGGGCGCTCAGACAAGGGGAGGGCATGGCTAATCGCGAGCTGAGAGACAGCCAGACAGCATGGGCAAGGGCAGCAGCGGCGGCGGACTCAAGGTCAGCAGACGTGGGGTCAGAAGGGAGAGCAACAGGGGGGTCAGGGCAAGGGAGCGTACCGTCAATATGGATGGCCAGGGAGTGGCCGTCGTGCCGCTAATCAGTGAGGTGCCGGCGGAGGTCGACGAGCCATGAGTTGAACTCAACCGGCTGACCCTCCGCGTCAAAGCGCAGCAGCAGCAACAGTAGCAGCAGAGGGTCGGCCGCCTCCCGCCTGGGTGGCCTGGCGCTAGTGGTGGTGGTGGTGGTGGTCGCGATGGTCGTATACAGTAAGACCGGTCATACCCCTACTCTTTGTTTCAGTCGCCTAGACGACCTGTTTCACCTCCGCTTCGGCCCCGCGCCAGACCTCCCCCACTGGCACAGTCTGCTCCGCTGTGGTGTTAGGATATTTGATATGGACATGGATGAGATTAGCTGTGCATTGTATGTGCTGTATGTCGATGACTCTAGTGTGACTGGTTCCTATTACCCCGTGTTGCCTAGAGTAGGTGTGTCCAGTGTGCCTAGTTTAGGCTCCCCTGCTGCGTCAGGCAGGCCCATTATTTTGTTTAGCCTTAACTCCACCCTAGCTTCTCCGCCCCCAGCCGTCACTGCCACGCTCTCCTTCACTCTCGACTCTGGCGCATCTCGGTGTTTCTTTCGGGACCACACTACGCTTACGCCGCTTGCCGTCCCTGTCTCAGTTACACTTGTAGACCCTTCCTTAGGTCCAGTAGTCGCTCGTAGTTCCACCACTCTCCCCTGTCCGGTAGTTCCTTCGGGCTCTCTTACAGGCCTACACATCCCCTCGTTCTCTCGGAACCTAGTTGGTGTCGGCTGTCTTCAGGACCTTGGCATCACCACTACGTTCCCTGGTCACGAGAGGTACACTGTCTGTACCGAGGCCGCCACTGGTGCCCCCCTCACCACGTTCCCCCGGGACTCGGTGTCTGGCCTGTTCACGCTGGAGACCGCGTCCCCCCCGGTTGGGACGCCCTCCCAGGTAGCAGCGTCTACCCAGGTTGTTGCGGCTTGCTCGTGTCGGTAGCTTACCCACCCGTCGCTTCTGTGGCACCACCGCCTAGGTCACCCCGCCCTCACACGTCTCCGTCGCATGTCACATCACGGTCTTGTCTTAGGTCTCCCTGCGTCGTTCCCTGCGCTCCCCTCCTCGGCAGTGCCTCCGTGCACGCCCTGCGTCAAGGGCCGGCTCCGCTGTGCCCCTCACTCCTCCTTGTTCCCCCCCACCACCACACTATTACAGACCCTGCGCATGGACATCTGGGGCCCCGCCCCCGTCCATGGGCCACACCGTGAGCGTTACTTCCTAGTGCTTGTCGACGACTACACTCGCTACACCACCGTGTTTCCCCTGGAGCAGAAGGCCGATGTGCCCGACGTTCTTATCCCTCGGCTTGTCTCTACGTGTGTGCACTGAGGTCTCCTTGTGTTGCGACTTCACTCCGACCGTGGTGGCGAGTTTGCCTCTGGCTGCCTTGGTTGCTTTAGTCGTGCGGAGGGCATCACCCAGACGTACACCCTGCCGGACTTCCCGCAGCAGAATGGGGTCACTGAGCGACGCATTGGTTTGGTCATGGAGGTGGCTCGTACCTCCATGATCCATGCCGGTGCACCCCATTTTCTATGGTCGTTCGCCGTTCGCTATGCCACCCACCAGCTTAACCTGTGGCTGCACCCTCAGCGGCCGTAGGTTTTGCCGACCCTCCTCTGTACCGGGTCTCCTGGTGACACGTCTGCATTCCACGTCTGGGGCTGCCTTGCTCACGTTCGTGCCTCCGGCACAAACAAGCTCACTACCCGCACCGTCCCCTATGTCTTCCTAGGTTTCCCCCTCGACTCGTTTGACTGGCAATTCTACCACCCCCCGTCTCACCGTTTCTTTCACTCTCACGGCGTCACCTTTGACATGTCCGTCTTCTTCTACCACCGCTTTCCCCACAGTGGTCCCCCGGTTACTCCCCCCCAGTTCCTGGTTTCCCCCCTCCCCCGGTCTCCCTTGCTCCTCCCCCTCCCCGCCATGCCTCGTCCTGTGTGCCTCACGTCACCCCCCTCCCCCCCCGTCGGTTGTCCTTGTCGAGGGGATTGCTGACTCTCACGGCTCGGTAGAGTCCCTTCCTCTGCCTGTCCCCGCCCCGGTCTCTCCTCCCCTGTCGCCGCCATTACTGTCACAGCCGCAGCCGCCTCCGCAGCTGCCGTCACCGCCGCAACCACAGCCGCCGTTGTCACTGTCACTGGGGTTTGTACATTCACGGGGTGCTTGGGAGCATGCCGGCGCGGGCACTAGAGCAGGTTCCCATTCTGGGGGTGCTAGCGTGCGGCTTCTCGGAGGGAGCCGTGGTCCTGCTGGAGGTTCTGGTGTTGGCGTCGGGCAGCAGCCGTCGCCGTCGCCGCCGGTGTCGGCTCTTCGCCTCCTCGGCCTTCCTTTTCCTAACCGCCCGCCGGTGCCTCCTCGGTCTCCAGCGCCCCCTCCTCTGCCGGTCTACGGCCCTGTGTTTCCTCCAGTGGACTCTTCTCCAGCTCGTTTCCCTCCTCGTTCTCCTCCTGTATCTCCTCCCCTCTCTCCTGATATGACTCCTCCGTCTCACGTCTGGGCTCGTCGTCCGTCCTGTGCTCGTCCTACCTCCCCTGTTCCACGTTCTCACCCTATGTTGCTTCGCTCTCATGCGTCTCGTGCTCCTTTGCTCCTCCCGTCTCCTCCTCCGTCGTCGCTCGCTGTGGCCCCGCCTCCGTTTTCTGACTTCCTCCGTGCCACGCGTCCCCTTGTTCCTCGTGTCCTTGCATCTCTTGTTACCGACCCGTCCGTTCCTATCTCGAGTCTGTCGGCTCTTGTTGCTGATGTCACAGACTTCGCCTTTACCCGCCGCCTTGACTATGGCACCGCTCTGGCCTCTAACCCTGCCGGCCCTCCGTCCGTCGGGGGTGTGGCTGCCCTTGGCAGTGACGGCCTAGAGGACAGACAGTACGAGCTTGCTTTTCTGTCAGAGGCCACTCCCCATCTCTGTTCCATGCTGCTAGTCCCTGAGGGTGATGCATACGCCCTTGACATCCCGACCCCTCGCACCTACGTTGAGGCCACCTCATGACCCTGGGCTTCTCAGTGGATAGCTGCCATGGAGCAGGAGATGGCATCTTGGAGATCCACCGGTACCTTCGTCAACGCAGTTCCCCCACCTAGAGTGAACGTAGTCGATGGCTGATGGCTCTTCAAGATGAAGCGCCCTCTTGGAGAGCTGCCCGTCTTCAAGGCACGCTACGTTGCTCGTGGATTCAGCCAGCATGAGGGGGTTGAGTTTTTTCAGACCTTCCCCCCAGACCCGAAGATGACTACTCTTCGGGCACTACTACACGTAGCAGCACAGCGTGACTACGAGCTGCACTCACTCGACTTCTCCACAGCTTTCCTACAGGGCAGTCTACACGAGCAAGTCTACCTGCGCCACCCCCAGGGCTTCTCCGGTACCTTGCCTCCTGGTACCGAGTGGCTCCTCTGGCGCCCCGTCTACAATCTGCGCCAGGCGCCCCGTGAGTGGCATGACATGCTGCGTGCTACACTTGCTGACCTGCAGTTCTTCCCGTTATCTGCAGACCCCTCGCTCTTCGTCCGTTCCGGCCAGACTCCGTTCTCCATCCTTGTTTACGTAGACGATCTGATCTTTGCTATTACAGGCAGAGACGCGCTGGCCTTCGTGAAGGCTGAGCTGCTGAGGAGACACACCTGCACTGACCTAGGAGAGTTGTGCCGCTACCTTGGCTTGCAGATATCCAGGAACAGAGCCGCGCGCACCATCACTCTCACACAGCCACATTTGGTGCGCCAGGTCCTTCAGAGGTTCGGCCTTCAGTTCTCTTCCGCACAGCCCACCTCTCTGCCAGTAGACCACAGACTCTCTGCTCCAGTCCCGGAGGAGGCTGTAGAACCTAGTGGTCCTTACGCAGAGCTGGTGGGTTACCTCATGTACGTGATGAGTTGCACTCATCCAAATCTCGCATACCCTATCAGCATCCTGACCCGCTTTGTGGCGTCCAGCAGACACCGACCACATCATTGGTCTGCAGCTAAGAGGGTTCTGCGCTATCGAGCACGTACATCAAGCATGGGGCTAGTGCTAGGAGGACGCAGACCAGTGGCACTTAGCGGGCACACAGACGCTTCTTGGGTAGACAACGCTGAGACCCTGAGGTCCTCCCAGGGCTACTGCTTTAGCTTTGGTTCAGGTGCCATCTCGTGGAGGTCCACTCGCTCCTCGTCTGTTGCCCAGTCTAGCTGTAAGGCTGAGATCTACGCCGGTGCCATGGCGGCACAGGAGCTCCGTTGGCTAACTATCTTGCTCACAGACTTAGGTGAGCGGCCTAGCTCTGCCTCGATCCTGTACGCTGACAACAGGGCCATGATCCTCCTGTGTCAGGAGCTCAGACTCGAGGGCAGAGCAAAGCACATCCAGCTGCGGTACTTCCTCATGCGCGAGCTACAGCAGCGTCGCCAGGGCGCGTAGTACACTTGGCCTCCGGTGCCAACACAGCTGATATCTTTACGAAGGCGCTTGCGCCTAAAGATCATCAGCGGCACTCGGTACAGCGTGGTCTCGTTACTGTAGCACCTCATTTGCTAGGACCTTGATTGTGTATAACTCATTATATATTATCTTGACTGGCCTTGTGGCTTTCTCCCAGTAGCTGGACTAGTAGTGCATGTTAAAATAAGAACGAAATGATAACTAGAAAGGGAAACACATAACAAATACTAATTGGTTGTACTCACTAGAAGCACACACCTAATCTAGCCTATAACTTCTACATAGATCATATGTATAAGTTGACACACCCCCTAGGCTAGATAAGGGGTGGTGCAAGCAAGAAGCATGCAGCTCAAGGTGGCACTACTAGTCCAACCATTGAGGCAGGGGTCCGGAGACCAGACAGCAAGAGTACAAACAAGACAAAAGCAAGCCAGGGCGGCACTACTAGTCCAGCCACTTGAGGTAAGGCCACAAGGCCAGTCAGACAGGTATATATAGTAGAGAGTGCACAATCATGGCCCTAGCAAATGAGAAGATACAGGAACAAGACCAAGCTATACACAATGCCACTGATGATCTTTAGGCGCAAGTGCCTTAGTAAAGATATCAGCTGTGTTGGCACCGGAGGCCAAGTGAACTACATGGGCCTGGCAATGCTGCTGTAACTCGCGCAGGAGGAAGTACCGCAGCTGGATATGCTTCGCTCTGCCCTCAAGCCGAGGCTCCTGACACAGGAGGATCATGGCCCTGTTGTCAGCGTATAGGACCGGAGCAGAGCTAGGCCGCTCCCCTAAGTCAGTGAGCAAGAAGGTCAGCTAGTGGAGCTCCTGTGCCGCCATGGCACCAGCGTAGATCTCAGCCTCACAGATGGACTGAGCAACAGACGACAAGCGAGTGGATCTCCAAGAGATAGCACCCGAACCAAGGCTAAAACAGTAGCCCTGAGACGACCTGAGAGTCTCAGAGTCGTCTGCCCAAGAAGCGTCTGTGTGTCCAGTGAGGACCACCGGCCTGCGTCCTCGTAGCACTAACCCCATGCCCGATGTACTTGCTAGATATCGCAAAACCCTCTTAGCCGCCGACCAGTGCTGTGGCCGGTGTCTGCTAGTGGCCACAAAGCGAGCCAGGATGCTGAGAGGGTATGCAAGATCTGGGCGAGTGCAAGTCATCAAGTACATGAGGGGGGGGGGGGGGGCGTGACGGGGGCTAGGAGGCACGACGGGGGTTTAGGCTAGGGCACGGGCGGAAGCGGTGGGCGGGGGGATCATAACATAAGCGTGATACCATGTTAAAGTAAAAACGAATGATGACTAGAAAGGGAAACACATAACAAATACTAGTTGGTTGTACTTACTAGAAGCACACACCTAGTCTAGCCTATAACTTCTACATATATAATATGTATAAGTTGACAGTGCCGCCCTGGTCTTGATCTTGCCTTGTTTGTACTCTTCTGACTCGTCTTTAGACCCCTGCCTCATAGGTTGGACTAGTAGTGCCGCCCTGAGCTGCTTATCTCTCACCAGGCTCTGTCCCTATCTAGTCTAGAGGGTGTGTCAAACATATGTGTGTATGTTTGGTAGACTACATAGGGTGATGCCATAGAGAGTACAACCCACTAGCTATATACCCCAGTATACTCTCATTCGATCACATAATTCTAATTTTGATAAGAGAGACCTAACCTAGCGTGATACCATCTCAGGATAACGCAATGAACTAGAATAAGGAGTTGTACTCTCTATGAGCATGCACCTATCTAGCATGTAACATATACAAATATATGTTGACAGAAGGCATATCTGAAAGAAACTTTCGATATAGTGCATCACTTTCAAGCGTGGAATATCCCTTATTGGGTACATGCACAAAAGGGTTGGCAGCGGAAGTGTTTGTGACAAGAGTTTTTGTTACCCTATTTGGTCGAGTACGAGTTTAGACCCCTCTTGCATAAAATTAACTTGTTGCGGGCGCATTATTTATCAACACAGACGGTATCAGTTTTACGTGAAGGTGGCAACCACCAATCTTGCCAGTATTCCACACATGAACCGTCTCTTCCGCCTCACCCTTTTCTTCCATCCCCCTTGTCTGTTTCTCCACTTCTCCATTACAGTACACCGAACCCCCGCCTTCCGCCAGTCATTCCCCGCCCCTCGTAGCCTTCCCATTTCCCCAACCTGCCCCGTTCCCCCAACCTTCCCCATTCCGCCCCTCCCTTGACGCTCCACTTCCTCTCAAATCCTCCTCTGCGGTTAACACAAGCTCTTTTCCTCCCGTTAGTTTCCGTAACAACTGTGACCCCCCTTCAGCCGCCATGGTAAGTCTCTTGGCGCCCCTAGCTATGGCGGGTCGTCTGCTGGCTGCGCTGTGGTTCGCTACGTAGAGACTGCGTTGCTATTGGAGGATTTGCAGCAGAGTGGCGAAACATTCGTGACGGGAGTTTAGCGGTTGAATAAGGCAGTGTTAGGGTTTCGACCACTCCGGCTGCGGCTCAGCTTCGGCCGAGGGGGCGTATGCTTTTGTTTGCTGACGTCACTGAAGTCAGGTCTACGTCATGCCGGCTGTGCTTGGAACGTCGCCAGAATGGAGTATCTTCGGGAATGCGACCGTGTGCGACAACAGCGCAGCGAGTAGAGGCGCGATTGCGCACGCATCAACGGATCCGTGGCTGGACCGTCAACCTAGCTAGGTAGCGAGGGGCGCGTGCGCAACGAATAGAGGCGCGTGCGCAATCGCGCCTCTACACGGATCCGTGGCTGGACCGTCAGCTTAGCTAGGTAGCGAGGGGCGGTCCCCGGATTGTCAGGGGTCTTTCTCCAGGAGACGGCGAGCGGGTTTGAGCGGCAGCTGCTAGTTGCCAGTTTGAGGGGGCTTTCTTAGATTTGCAAGCTGACGAGGCTCACACGTCGCTTGAGTGATCGTCTTCTTGCCCGTCCCGGTGCCCCTTCTGCAGAGCGGTACTAGGATCGATGCCTAGGAAGGCCGTTTTTAGAATCGACCTTCGCTCTCGGTAGTTGAGTCTCTGGAGTTGAATCCGAGGTTCGAGGCGCGATAATATCCCGCGGACGAGAGTAGAGCAGAGTGGAGCAATAGGCTCTGTTTTAGACGACAGTATGGTCGATGTTCGTACAGGGTTCAACCGGCCGATTTTTCTCCGCACATTTGTTTCATAGCCCCTTAGCTCCGAGTTTCTCCTCCTCTGTGCGCCTCCGTGGCGATTCTGTGGAGCGGTCGAGCATGCGTTGGTTATGGGAACATTAGGGTTTGCAGTCTGTTGACCTTCTGGGGACTTATAGGAGCTAATTTCGTTACCTTCTGTATTTTCGGCATTGGATCTCTCTCGTTCGCTCCTTCGTTCGATCTGCACTGGCCGTGGGTTGTTAGAAGGTGTAGTGTGCCGTTCGTTCCTCCCTGGTCCCGAACTTTCCACCCTCCCGGTGTGCTGTTTTCCCGTTGCTTCCCTCTCTCCTGCCCCTGTTTTCCTCCTCGCGTTTCCTCCTCCCGTTTCCGTTGTGATCCTTCTCGCTTTTCGCGTGACTGCCACGTGGCTAACTGCAGGGAAAGGGAACGGGTAGTTTCGGTAAGCGCCGCAACAAGACGCACACGCTGTGCCGGCGCTGCGGCCGCCGCTCCTACCACATTCAGAAGAGCCGATGCGGTGCCTGCGGCTACCCCGCTGCTCGCGTGCGCAAGTGTAAGCCGTGCAGTTCGCGCTCTCGAATTATCCCAGAGGCCTGCAGTCACCATGCATTTACTCGTTTTCCTCCCCCCCCCCCCCCCCTTTTCCCTCCCCTCCCCACCTCCCACATTTCTTTCCTCTTCCCCCCCCCCCGCCCTCAACTCCCCCTCTTCCCCCTTTTCTCCCCAACCATAGCACCCTTCATCCCTTCTCACGCGGCCAGTCCGTTTCAGAATGACAACCATTCGCTGCCCGTCTCCCCAGTTTTCCTCCCTCGCTCCCATCTCCCCTTCCTCTTCCGCCCCCTCCCCCCCCTCTCCCCCCCCCCTCCCCTCCTCATCCCCTTCTTCCGCCTGTCAACTGAAGCGCGAAGGCATTCGACGCAAGACGACCGGCACGGGCCGCATGCTTCACCTAAAGACATTCCCTTGAACTCTTGCGCTTCCCCTATTCTCCTCCTTAAACCCCCTCCCGTCCCCCGCCCTCTCTCCCTTTCTCCCCTCCTTCAACTGGAGCGTGAAGGCACCAGCCGCACACGGTATCTCAAGCCACTTTCCCAGCACTCGCGCTTTTCCCTAGTTTCCCCCTTACCTCCCCTCCCCCTCTCCCTCCCCACCCCCCTCATCCCCTTTTTCCGCCAGTCAACTGGAGCGTGAAGGCGATTAGGCGCAAGACGACCGGCACTGGCCGCATGCGGTACCTCAAGGACCTGCCGCGCCGCTTCAAGAACGGCTTCCGCGAGGGTGAGCATTGGGGGATGATGCACGGGGTGTTGGGGAATGGCGCGCGGGGCATCGGGGGATGGTGCGCGGGGCATGGGGTGATGGTTCGCGGGGTACGGGGGGATGGTGCGCGGGGAATTGTGGGATGTTGCGCGGGGCATTGGGGGTGTGGTGTGCTGGGCAGTGCGGGATGGAGGTAGGATGCGAGAAGGCTTGTGAGAGTATCAGAGCGGGTCGAGACCAGCACTGTCCATTCAGTACCTCAAGGTGATTATGGATTCGACTAAAGAGTCACCTCAGAATGGAGGTGGGATGCAGGGAGGCTTGAGAGGGTGTGAGAGAGAGTAAGGTGCGGCCAGCACTGTCCACGCGGATTTGCGCCACTTCAAGAACGGATTCTGTGGAGGTGAACGGAATTGAGGGATTTGACACCCTGACTATGTGCTTGAGCTGTTGCCGTGTTTCTTTTCAATCCCGCAGCCAGCTGCAAATGCACGGCCTTGGTCGCCTACGAACTCACTTGACCCACCACCTGACTCACCACCTTTTCTCATCCAAATTTCACACCGTCTTTTCTCACCCAACTTGCTCACCGCCTTTTCTGACCCAACTGACTCACGGCCTTTTCTCACCCAACCCTCTATCACCACCTTTTCTCACTTACTCACCTCCAGGAACACAAGCACCCCCCCGCAACCGGGTGGCCGCCTCGACCTAAGGCTGCAGCAGCAGGAGCAGCAGCAGGGTTGGTGCAAGCGTCAGGATGAGGACCGTTGTTGCATGGGCTGATGAGAAGATTGTGGCAGCGCAGTGCACAGTCAGAGCCGTTCACACAGGAGGTTCTGTGCGGTGGTGATGTATGGAGGGCTCCAGTTTGGCAGTCTTCGCTGAATGCCATCCTCTGCTGGTCTGGCGAGTGTGCAAGCAATAGGTTTGTATGGAGTTGATTAGTTGGATCAGTGTAATGTGATGTCTGAAAGAAAAGTGCTCACTTAAAATCTTACACTCGCTGACCATGGCGTTTATGGAATGGGGTATATCTAAATGGAGATTCTTTGTACTCGGCTCCTCGACTTAGCAGTATCTATGTGCCTCCGTTTGGGCATAAGCTTCGAGAACTAGCAATATTGGCTGTGACACCAGTTGTGTACTGTTTGCTGGTTTAATTCTGCGTGATACTGTATACAGGCCGATTTTATCAAGAAATGTCAACTTTATCCGCCAGTTGGCACTGTCTGCTCGAGGCGCTGAATTTTGACAGCCGCCGAAGCTTGGATTCAGTGGCTTACAAATCTGCACCTTCTTGAGTTTGCCCTCGAGCTGTCCATCGGAGGTGCTGCAACGTCGACTTGAACCCTCCACGTCAACATTACACCTTCTCACGACGTTTCGACACTACTGTCGCCATCGGCGAACTTCGCAACCGCCTTCGCAAACCCAATTGTGGCCTTCTAGACTTCCAAGAGTCAATTGTCGAGAGCTTGTGATTCGTCCTCGAAATACCCGATAAGCCTGTAATACTGCTGTACAATTCGTACTCCACGCGTGGCAAAAATCCTTGACAATGTGCCGCGTCGCCAGGAGCATCCTTCAGCAATTGCCACGTACGCAGACAGCCTCACGAATTCCCTCCACGTCGGTGCCATGTGGTCAGCGTGGTGAGAACTCCCCCATCCCAGATGGCCTCGGGGGATGGACCTTGTGATTGACTTGGCCAATGCCTGATCAGAAATTCAGGATTGCCTTGGCAACTCTGGCAAGGTCATGCCACTCCATCACACCACTCCAGCGAGGATTCAGGAATCAGGATTCCTGAATCAGGAGGAACCACGCTGGGCAATTGCTGATGGCTGCAGCAGTCAGAAGTAGCAGAACCCATGAGCTGGGATTGCCTAACCATGACCATGACAACAATGGCCGTCACCATCATCAGCGTCGGCGGCAGCATCCATCACCGCCACATAGTTTCAGGGACCTTGGGATTGCGAACGTACAAACCAATAATATAGTTCACACCTCTGGGTTTCGAAACCAGACCGACCAGGAACTGCATTCCAACACTTGTGCCTATTTTCCGAAAAAAAATCTCTCATGCTGAAGGAACTTCGTTACAGACTCTCGTTTCCTCTCTTGCTTCGTAGACTCATTGACGCCTCACTTGCTGCTCCCTGCACGCTCGGCAGGAATTTTGTCCGTTGATTTATCCTCTCTCGATTTCCAGTTACGGTAGCTATAGCAGTTAGGATTGACGCACTTCGACCTGTCCGAAAGTCCAGTTGCTTCCCGCTTCGGTGGTATCTCGCAGTTATATTTTCGAATGCATGAGTTGACAATAACAGCCTGAACGGAAGAGCCATGGCAAAGGGAGCAGCCAAGTCCAAGGGTCATAAACCCCGAACAGAGAAGCGAAAAAAGGAAGAGAAGGGTAAGTTCAGCCCGAACAATGCTATCGAGTGTTAGTAAACGAATAATTCCGTTAAACCTGGACCATCCGCGAGCACTTCTTGCACTGACAGACGGGCAATGTCTTTCACCCAATGCTCTTGTTCTATTCCACCCACCGCAGTGCTTCCCACGGTCCTAGACATAGTGGTCAACGTCCCCGGAGGAAAGCCTATCCTGCTCAAGGTTAGTCCCTCCCTTCCTCGTGTAACCAATATGCACCAGAACGTTTCTGAATGGAAGCGAACCTTTAGCTCCGAGGGATTCTCACTAACCATCCAGCTGTTGCGCTCCTATGAGAGGTAAACCGACCAATCAAAGACAAGCTGGTTCTGAACTTAATCTGACAATTTGAGACCCCTGCGCGACCAAAGAGATATCAGTCGCTCCTGTGCAGTCAGCTCCTTGTTTCAGTCGGCTCGTGCCATGCTCCTCAGGCACCGCATAAGTCGTCGTGACATCCTTTCTCCTCTGGTGACCCTCATTTGCAGGGCATATCGACAGACCGCATATGGGACGTTCGACGTCTCCTGGCCGTCCACGTGGACACATGCCACTTCACCAACTTCTCTCTCTCGCACGAGGTGGGTGCTCCTTCCGACTGTTTTATTTCCACCGCTTCTCCACCGCCTCGCCTCGTCCCCGTTTCCCTCTAGCCTTCACCATTGTCCCCAAAGATGGTGAAATGATGACTCCACAAGTGCCTGCGGAAACTCACACTCAAACGATTCCTGGGCCACAGTAAACTGCAACTGACGCTTCTCTTTTTCCGAACCTCCCTATCAAGACCATACCACCGCCAAGTCACCTCCATGTCATCGCTGTATCGCCTACGGGTCGTCTACGGTGACCTCTGTCATTTCCCCACTCGTGCAGGTCCGCGGTCCTCGCCTGCGTGACTCCGTGGATGTGGTTGCCTTGAAGCCATGCGTCCTCGACCTCGTTCAAGGTAAGCCGGACACGGCACTAGTTGTCTTACCCACCCCACTCCTACCCTTAGCTTCCCCAGCCAACGTGGCGTCTCAAGCCTGACGTAGCACGCAAGCTGGGTGCTCCAAGTCTCCGACCCTTCCCTAGCACATGTCTGGGTTTTACCAAAGGCCCCCTGGTCCCCCTTCCGCCCTACCATGGCTCACAAGGGTTTTGGAATTTACTGATTTGTATTCCATCTCTAGTCCTGAAAGGGGGGTAATAGGAGTGCTAATAGAACGATGACGGGTCGCAGCAATGCTGGTTGGAAAAAACATAATAAAAAACGGTCCTCAATCCACAAACTGGGCAAGCTCGTCCAGCCGTTCATCCAGGCTGTAAGTATAACGATTAACTGATCCTCCCTCCCTCCGTTCCCAACACTCTGCCAATCTCCCAACAGAGGAGTACACGGAGGCATCTGCAGCAGCCCATGTACGCCGGCTGCTGGACATCGTCTCCTGCACTCTCGCCTTCGGGCCCTCTGCTAAGCAACGAGAGGAGGCCGAGGCAGCTGCTGCTGCTGAGGCAGCAGCAAAAGCAGCAGACGCAGACGCAGCAGCTGCTGCTGCAGCACAGTCTGCACCAACGTCCGGGTCCACTCACCAAGGCAGCAATGCAGGTTCGGCAGATGCCGAGCCTGCAAGCGAGGGCAGTGCTGGCTCAGCCCTTGGCCCCAAAGAGACAGCCCCCGAGGCGACTAGCAGCGTGGCGGAATTCGGCAAAGTGCTCGGGCTGGGGGACGTGGGCAGCTTCTTGAAAAAAAACCCAGGCGAAGCAGCAGCAACAGCAGCAACAGCAGCAGCAGCGGGGGAGCAGGCAGGCGCTTCTGAGGAGGTCGGCGTGACACGAGATGGAAAGAAAGCGGGAACTGCAGGAGGGGGGGCAGCGGGAGGGGGAGAACTGGCGGTGGCAGGAGCAGGGGCAGGAGGTGGAAAGGAGGCGGGGACGGAGCTGGGGAAGGGGATCTGGAAGGGGATGGGCAAGGGGGTGGGGATGGGGGTGGGGCATGATTTGGAAAAGGAATTGGAGAAGGAGTTGGGGAAGGAGCTGTTCATCATGGGCGCGGACGGGAAGAGGCGGTTTAAGGGGAAGCGGGAGGCCGTGGAGGCGATGGCAGCAGCAGCAGCGGCCGTAGAGAGGGGCGACATGACCGGGTTGGTCCCCACTGAGTCGAAGCTGGGGGAGTTTTATGAGTTCCTGTCCGCTGCTCACCTCACTCCGCCCGTGCAAGGTGAGCGCCCTGCTGTCCTGGTGCGGAAAGAATCTGCGAAGGGAAGGCATCTGTGACACGTGGTAAGGCTGCCTAGTTCCCTGACATGTCATACTGAAAGGTGAAGCATCTGTAATGTTAGGAATCCAGGCATAGGAGCTGCCCCTTGATGGAGCGTCTAATGCATTCGTCAGATGCATTCGTCTCATTGAACCATGCCAATACCATCTGTGGAAACCCGCGTGCATCTGGAGCAATGCTAACGCCCTCCCTTCCTCGTGGTTTGCTCGTTTTCTCCCGGTTGTTTCCCTTGTCTGTGCTTCCCTGTCACTTGCTCTGCTCGTCCCTTTGTTCCTGCAAATTCGGTCACCTTTCCTTGTCCAGGGCAACACGACACTGCTCCTTTCCTTGACTCTTTTTTGCCTCCAATTGAAGCTCACCTCATATTCATCTGCCGTCCACTTAAACCAGCTCCGCACTCTCTCCCTCCTCACCTTTCCATCCCTGGCACTCGCCGCTCCGTCCGCACCTCTAATCCACAGCCATCCGCAGGTCTCTCCGCCAGACCACCAAGGGAAAGGCGGCGGTGAACAGTAATGCACTGGACATGCCCGATATGGGCTCTGAGCTCTTCCCCATAGAGGTGGGTGCTGGCCCAAGTGCCTGGTGGTAGGGGTTCTCATACAGGCGGATAACTTCTGTGAGTTATTGCAGCCATCTGCGCTGCTGGTCTCTCCGCCAGACTGCCAACGGGAAGGCGGCGGTGAACAGCGACGCACTGGTCTGGACATGCCCGATATGGGCTCTGAGCTCTTCCCCGTCGAGGTGGGTGCTGCCCCAAGTGCCTGTGGCTCTCATACAGGTGGGTAGTTCTGTGAGTTAGTGCAGCCATCTGCTGCGCTGCTGGTCTCCCCGCCAGATTGGCAACGGGAAGGCGGCGGTGAACAGTAATGCACTGGTCTGGACATGCCTGATATGGGCTCTGAGCTCTTCACCGTCGAGGTGGGTGTCTTTTCTGTGCCATTGCAGCCAAAATCATCTAATACCACCACCTCCACTGAACGCTCCACTCTTCTTTTACCTTCCCGTGTTGGACATGCCTGATACTGGCTGGCTTGAGCTCTTCCCAACTGCTACAAGGCAACACCCGTAGTTGTTACTTAGGGGAGTCCTCCCTACCGCCCACCTGCCATTCATCAACCATCGTTCCTTGATGGGAAGGGCGGCGCGTTTCGTCCTTATAGTCTCTCTCCTTTTAGTCTCCTATCCTCATACAAGCCCCAATTCTCTTGCCTGCTGTCCATGCAGGTGCGGCTGTGCACGGGCAAGACAGTTCTGGTGGTTGCCACCACGCGTGGCTTCCTGTGTTCCGATGCCACCATCTTGCCTGTTGCCCAATACAGCTTGCCTCTTGCTTGTTGTTCACTGCCTGTCTGCAGGTGCGGCTGTGCACGGGCAAGACGGTTCTGGTGGTTGCCACCACCCGTGGCTTCCTGTGTCCGAGGAACAGGCTGCACGGATCAACACTCGTGGGGCTTCTGCGCCTCATGTGCAAGCCGTTCGCCAAGGTCAGTCAGTCACTTCTTCAGCTCGTGTGCAAGCCGCTCGCCAAGGCCAGTCAGTGCTCTCAGGCGGCTTGAAAGCACATGCTGCATGCCCTTCCGTGTCTGAGGAAGGAACAGGCTGCACGCCTCCACACTCGTGGGGCTCCTGCGTCTCATGTGCAAGCCGTTTGCCAAGGTCAGTCATTGCTCCCAGGCGGCTTGAAGCACACGCATGGGTTCCTGTGCTCAAGGCACAGGCTGCCCTTTATAGGCCTGCTACTGCTGCTGCGGCTGCTGCGCATGTGCAATCCGTTTGCTAAGGTCAGTCACGAATGCACCTCTTGTGCAGGTGATTTTTTAGAATTCTAAAAAATCACCTCTAGTTCAAGCCACTCGCCAAGGCCAGTACCACCCATGTTTTGGTGAAGAGGACTTCTTAAGGGGGCTTGGAGTTGTCACAAGGGGCATGTGCTGGCTGGGGCAAGAGGGAGCCGTCTCTCAAGGGTCCCTAGCGTTCCTTGCTCTTGCGCACCAGCAGTTGTCACAAGGGGTATGTGCTGGTTGGGGCAAGAGGGAGCCGTCTCTCAAGGGTCCCTAGCCTTGCCTTGCTGCCTTAGTCGTCTCCCTTACCGGAGGGCATGTCGTGCCCTTGAGGCAATGCTGATCACCCTGCGAACCAGCAGTTGTCACATAGGCTTTTGAGGCGCCTCAAAAGTCCTTACTGGAGGGCATGTCGTACACTTGAGGCAACGCTGATCATCCTGCGCACCAGCATCTTCCTTGTTTCACCACGCATGACCAGCCCCCTCTCCCTGCCCCCCTCCCCCTCCCCCTCGCCCTCTCTCACTCTCCTCCCCTCTCTGCCTCTCCTGCTCCCCCCTTCTCTCTCCCTCCCTGCTCTTCTCTGCAGGCCTACGATGGCCTCCTTGCATGAAATGAGGTACAGTTGCCTGACTGGATCAATCTCTCCTCTTCTCCTGCTTCCCCCCACCCCCCTTCTCCCTCCTCCCTCCCTGCTCTGCTCCGCAGGCCTACGATGACCTCCTTGCATTCTTCCTCGAAAGGAACAAGGTACAGGCTCCTGGCTACTTTTGCCTCTACACTGGTCCTCCTTACAGTGTTCTTACTCTACAATGTTCTTCTCTTCTCACTCCCCTTCTTCAGCTACGTGTTCTCCTGTTTTCCACCCCAAACGCCTCCCTCCCTTCATTCCCCCCGCTTCCGCCCTCTCCCACTCGTCTCTCCTTCCCCCTTCTCTCCCTTCTCTCTCCCCCCTCCTCCCATTACCTTCACCTTATCCATCCTTTCGACCTTGTCTCACCTCCCCTCCCCTACCTTGCGCCTGTTGGTCCTTACGCTCCCTCCCCTGGCAGTTTGGCAATACACCCTACGGCTTTCGGTCCAACACGTGGGTTGTCCCTCCTCTCGCCGCAGGTGCGCCAGCCCTCTACCCCCAACTCCCTATGGAGGATGAGGCGTGGGGAGGGAACGGGGGCGGCCAGGGCCGGGAAGAAGAGGATGAACAGGAAGCAGCTGGGAAGGAGGCGAGGCATAGAGAATCTAACATAGCAGTGGCGGCAACTGCAGCAGGAACAGCAGCAGAAGTAGGAGGTGCAACCACGACTGTAAAAAGCAGGGATTGGGCGAGGGACTTGGCAGTGCTCTCTCTCCTCCCCTGCGACACTCCAGAGGAGCGGGTGGTGAGGGATCGCAAGGCGTTCCTCCTGCACTCTCTCTTTGTGGATGCTGCCACACGCAAGGCCGTTACTGTCATCAACACTGCCGCAACAGCTGCAGCTGCAGCAGCTGCTGGGGCTGGGGCTGACGCGGTCACTGCAGCTCAGGCACCGGCGCTGGTTCCGGCTGCCGAACCTGCGGTGGCAGGTTCGGACGCAGCAGAGGACCGGGGGGTGCTGCTAGTGCAGCAGCTGGGGGCGCTGCGTGTGACTGTAATGAAGGGTGAAGAGGACCCGAGTGGGAAGGTGCTGTCGAAGGTGGATGTGGGGTGGAGGAGGGCGGTGGAGGGGGAGGAGGAGAGGGAGTGTATGGTAACGAGGAGCCTTCTAAAGGGGATATCAGCGGATGAAAGCACAGCAGTGCATGTAAGTGGGCCTGCTACTCCTTTGCTGTGTACCCCCCACGCCAAATGTCTCCACTTTTGAGATATTTTCCAGAATTGTAAAAAAAATGAGTGCTCCCTTTCTCTTCTGTGATCAGGACTGGATTTTCGTGGAGCTGTTTTCTGTGCGTTGCTTGGCCTCACAGCTTGGGTGACAGTCCCTTGTTTTCCTCTTCCTCACTCCCCACCTGTGAAGGCACCATACTCCTCGCCCCCCTTTTCCTGCCTCTCTTCCTTCCTCGCCCTGCAACAGGACCTCGAGTCCCTGGGCACAGTCATTGAACAATTTCGTGGCCTTACAACCCGAGTGGCTGTCCTTGGCTTTTCAGCCTACCGCTCTCCCACCACCCTCGCTAGAGCGTCTTCCTTGGCCCTCCACCCCTCCGCCCGTTCCCCCAACAGGACCTAGAGTCCCTGTGCATGGTCACTGTGCTCTTCTGTGGCCTCACAGCCCGAGCGACTGTCCCTACTTACCCTATTAATCTGCTTATCTCTCCCATTCCCCCTGTCCGTTCTTCCTCGCCTTCTCTGATACCAGGACCCGGAGTCCCTGGGCTGGGCACAGTCATTGTGCACTTCCGCGGCCTCACAGCGCGAGTGCCTGCTCCTACTGTTCCCACTCATTTGCCTTTCTCTCCCCTTTCCCCCCTGTCTGTTCCTTCGCCTTCTCTGATACTAGGACCTGGAGTCCCTGGGCAGAGTCATTGTGCACTTCTGTGGCCTCACAGTGCGAGTGACCGTTCCTGCCGCCCCTGCCCTGCTTCTCTCTCATTTTGCCCCCTGTCATCCCTGTCCGTTCCTCCTTGCCTTCTCTGATACTAGGACCTGGAGTCCCTGGGCACGGTCATTGTGCACTTCCGCGGCCTCTCAGCGCGAGTGACCGTCCCTGACGCCCCTGCACGCGCCCAGCATCTACAGGCGCAGCTGCAGGCGCTGAGGGTTACGAAGGCAGAAAAGTTGGGTGAGGAAAGAGGTGGCGAGGAGGAGAAGGGTGGAATGACAATGGATGGGGAAGGGAGTGGGAATGGGGAGGGAGATGGTAGGGTAAAGGCAAAGGGAAGAGAGGAGGAGAAGAAGGAGAAGGAGAAGGAGCAGGGGGATGGAAAGGAGGAGGAAGAGAAGCTCTTGGAGTTGGATATTCCGGAGCAGCGAGATGCAGGCGCCAATGCACTGAACCCCAACAGGTAATGAATAGTGTGAGTGTGTGAGTGTGAGTGTGATCACATGCATGTCTAGCGACGAGGCAAGAATAGCATAAGTGTGGCTTTTCTCTGTGTCTGTTTTTGCAGCATCTCTGAACTTTCTTAGAATTATTTTTGCGAAGTGTGCATCGGGGGCAAAGTATCCCATGCTACTGAACAGTACCTGTACACAATCCTGCTTTCCTTATCTATTTGTAGTCTTGTATCAACACTCAGGCTTCACAAAATTGCACCTCTGTCTTCTACGTCCGCACTCCTCCTTTCAGTGCACTCGTTTCACCAATGCTCATCCACTCTCCTCCTCACCTCTTCCTCTGCTGCAGCCTCCGGATCCTGCTGCACGCTGCTATGGGCAGTCTGCCTCCCCCTGCTGCTGCCGCTGCTGCTGCCTCGGCCGCTGCTTCTGCTGCTGCTGAAGCGTTGGTGCGTCAGACTCTATCTCTTGGTCTCGCTCAACTGAAGCAGGAAGAGGAAGCAAGGCGGAGAGAGAGGATGGCGACGAAAACCACCCCAGCAGAGAATGCTGGAGAGGGAGTGGGTGGAGCGACTGAGGTGGGGAACGGACCGGTGGAGGGAGGGGTGGTGGCAAAGGGAGAGGCAGTGGAGGGCACAGAAGCGGGCGAAAAGGGCGAAGAGGTGAAGGGGGTGAGGGAAGGCGACGGCGTGGAGGGAGTTGAGGAGGCTACGAAGGTGGTGGGGGAGGGTGGGAAGAATGTTGAGGGTGGGAAGAATGTTGAGGGTGGGAAGAATGTTGAGGGTGGGAAGAATGTTGAGGGTGGGAAGAATGTTGAGGGTGTGACGGAGGAAGAGGGTGGGACGGAGAAAGAGGAGGGGGATGTGTTTGAGGATGGCATTCTGAGGTGGGAGCTCGGTGCCTGCTGGGTGCAGCACCTGCAGAACCCGCCACAGGTTGAGGGGAAGGAAGGGGAGAGCATGGAGGAGAAGAGTAAAGAAGTGGAGGCACAGGAGTTGGAAGGCAAGGAAAAGGAGGGGGTGGAAGCAGCCAGAGGAGAAGGGAAGGAGGAAACGGCAGGAGAGAAGAGCAAGGGAGCAGAGGAGGTGAATCTGGAAAAGTCCGGAGCGAAAGAATCCGCTTCAAATGCGGGCGCAGTAGGAGCAGCAACTGGCACTACTGAAGCTGCTGCTGCTGCTGCTGCTGCCCCTGCAGATGCTTCTGGGGAGGGAGAAGCAGCAGCTGGCGGGGTGAAGCAGGAACCTCGGGCAGCAGCAACGCAAGGGCAGGAGTTGCTGCGGCTGTTGGGAGAGAGCAAGTACGAGAAGATCAAGAAGGCTGACGTGGGACTGCACTCCATGGTGAGCCCCTCTGAGTCTGCACGCCCTGGTGAGCTGCTCTGAGTGACTAAGTCTGTATGCTACCATGCGAGAGCAAGTGTGGCAGGCATCTCTGCCCTGACAGCAGCGACGCCAGGGCGGGAGTTGCTGCGGCAGTTAGGAGAGAGCAAGTATGAAAAGCTTAAGGATGTGACTTTTGAGTCGACTAGAAAGTCACCTCACTTAGGAGAGAGCAAGTATGAGGAGCTCAAGAAGGCTGACGCGGGACTGCACATCATGGCTTGTCGTTAGCTGCCTGGCCACTTCCCTGAGTTACATTCCACTTCATGTTGTTGTCATTCCACTTGTGGTTGACTCCTTTTTCCTTTCCCCTTCTGTGTGCCGTTGGTCTAGAGTCCATCTAGGAGCTCAAGCAGGGAGCACGAGACTTCCACAGGAGATGCTTTTTTAGGCACCTTAGATAATTGTGACACCCCACTTCGTTTCCCTTTCCCCTTCCGTGTGCCATTGGTCTACAGTCCATCCAGCAGCTCAAGCAAGGAGCACGAGACTTCTACAGGAACACTGCCCTTTCTAAGCTGGTATGTTTAAGTTTTTTTTGTTGCAGCTGGTAATGCACTTACCTCAATAGTGTCTTTACTACATTTCTTTTCTTGAAAGGCCCGATTCAAGCTTTTTATTATTATTATTATTATTAAATTTACAAATATTGATGCATTCTCCCAGTTACGTGACCCTTTCTCTCTGCTCCCCTCCTCCATTACCCTCTCAACTCAAGGTATCTGATTGTGCTTCCGAGCTCTCCTTTGTGGATGGTACCTCGCTCACGCACTCTCGAGTCGAGGCTTGCGCCTGGTGTCCTTATCCTCCCCTCTCCACTCCTCTCCCCCCCCCCCTTCCCTCCTGCCCATATTTTCCTCCGTTTCCTTCTCAAGGTCTCCGATTTCGCCTCTCTGGAGCTCTCCCCTGTGGATGGCCGCACGCTCACTGACTTCATGCACACTCGTGGCTTGAGGATGCGGTCCCTCGGAAAAGTGGTCAGTGCCCTACTCTCCTCTTATCTCATTCGCGGGTTTGTCACATGCTTTCTGCTGGTTCGCTGCTGTTCGATCTCCCCTGTGGATGTTTGCACACTCACTGTCTCCAGGCACCCTCGCGGCCTTCGCATGAGGTCCCTTGGCAAGGCCGTGAGTGCACTGCTCTGCTTTCATTTTCGAGGCACAAACAGGCGCACCCATCTGCTCTGCTTTCATCCAGATGGGTGATCTTTCGCAGACTGACAGATTTTGTTTTCCTTTGTTTTTTCTGTGTGACTCAAAAAGTTGTCACACTGTGCTCTGTTTTCATCAGAATGGGTGGTTTGATTGACAAGGGACCATAGAGTCAGTCAGAGCAGCAGCGAATGAAGGAAGGCTATAGTCCTCCCCAAAATTTCAAAAAGAAAAGCATGTGCTAGCCTCCTAGGGCATGGTAGAACGAAACTGCACTCCTCCCTCCTCTCCTTCCCTCCATCAACCCCCTTCTCCCCATCCTCCCTCTCTCCCCCTCTCCTCTTCCCCCTCCAACACTTCCCCCTTGGACTCTTATGCTTTTCCGCCACATCGCAGGCTGCACTAGCAGACAAGCTCCCCCACGTGCGGTCCTTGGCAGTACATGAGATGGTGGCGCGGGCGCTCAAGCACGTTCTCCAAGCTGCTCTGACCGCCGCTGCTGTTGCGTCAAGCCCCCCGCTCGCAGCCTGCATTGCTGCTGCTTTCAGCGCCATCTTTGGCTCGTCCATGCATAAGCAGGGGGCAAGCACCGTCTCCAGTCACAATAACAACAGCCAGGATGAACCTTTTTCGGATTGTGGAGAGGGAGGGAAGGGGAGGGGAGCAGAGGAAGCAGAGGCGGCGCTGGGAGGCATGGTGTGGCAGTGGGTGCGTGTGTTTGTGCACGTGCGGTTTGGGTTCAACCTGGACGATGAGACTCTGGCAGGTCTTCGCATGCTGTCTCTTCTCAGAACCCTCTGCCTTAAGGTGTGTGGGTGGGTGGGCCTGCTTCTCCTATGGTTGGAAGGCATGGTGTGGCAGTGGGTGTGTCAGTGGGTGGCAGTGGGTATGGCAGTGTCTGTACGCGTGTTTGTGCGCGTGCGGTTTGGGTTCAACCTGGACGATGAGACTTTGGCAGGCCTGCGCATGCTGCCTCTGCTCAGAACCCTCTGCCTCAAGGTGGGACTCATGGGGCTAAAGGTAGTCTCGCTATTTCCGTGGTTGAGGCATGGTGTTGCAGTGGGTGCGCTTGTCTGTGCGCATGTGGTGTAGGTAGGTGTAATCGCACAATGACAGGCCGGCACATGCTCTTGCTGCCCCAACCCTTCTGCCTCAAGGTGCCTGCGGCCGACTCACTTGTCTTGTTGCTCCTTCACATAGCGCCTTTCGTTGCATGCGACCCCATGCCCGTCCCGCCCACTGACATTCTTACCCATCTCTTGACGCCGCGCTCACTGGAAGATGTCCAGAAACTCGCCCATCTCTCCCACTGACATTTTTGCCTGCCGGGTGCTCGCTCCTCTCACTCTCTCCTCTCACCCTCTCCTCTCACCCTCTCCTCTCACCCTCTCCTCGCACCCTCTCCTCTCACCCTCTCCTCTCACTCTCTCCTCTCACCCTCCCCACTCACCCTCTCCTCTCTCATCCCTCCTCTCACTCCATCTCCCTCCCTTCAGGTGGGCATTGAGATGGCGCCCAAGTCGTACGACTTCAGCGATGCCACGCCCTTCCAGCCCACCGACATTGTCGCCATGGTTCCTGTGCTCAAGGTCAGCCTCTGCCCCACGTGCCCAAACGTGTGGATAAAGGTCTAGTTGTTGTGAGACGTCTCAAAATGAGATCGCGGCCAAGTCTTACAACTTCAGCTTCAGCGTTGCCACGCCCTTCCAGCCCACCGACATTGTCGCCATGGTTCCTGTGCTCAAGGCCAGCCTCCTTCCCATGTGCCCAAGCGTGTAGCTACCCATCACTCATTTGCCCGAGGCCAGCTCTGTTCCGAGTGCCCAAGCATGTAGCTGCCCAAGCATGTCCTGTGTATGTAGCCGATTGCTGCACGCCACTTGAGGCACAGAGAAACAGCAAGCATCGCTCCCCTCCTTCCCCCTGTCAATCTTTAACCATCCCCTCGCTGCTCCTTTCCCCCTGTCAATCTTTAACCATCCCTTCGCTGCAGCACGTGCTGTGCACGTCAGCCGATGGCCGCACGCTGCTTGAGGCGTCCAAGGCGGCTCTGGATAAGGGCAAGCTGGATGAAGCTGTGACTTGTGGCACCAAGGTATGGAGAGATACGCAACGGTGGGCCCTACTGTTTTGCCCCGTGCTGCATGACAGCGGGTGCTTGCAGCCTGGTCTACGGCACAGGTGCATAGAAAGGGTACCAAGTTTTTGGGCGCCTCAGAAATCAGCGTAGTGTGCATTACAGGTGCGTAGTAGTAGGTAGCGCACCAAGCTCAGTGCAGTGTGTGGCGGCCACCATCTACGTGCGTGGTTATTCTTCAACGAGGCGACCATCTATCCCTCCGCTGCCTTCCCTCTGCCACATGTGACTGCAGGCTCTAAACAAGCTCATCGCAGTGTGCGGGGCCCACCACCGCATGACAGCTGGAGCGTACAGCCTCCTGGCAGTGGTGCTGTACCACACAGGGGACTTCAATGAGGCGACCATCTACCAGCAGAGGGCGCTGGATATAAACGAGAGGGAGCTGGGGCTGGACCATCCTGATACCATGAAGAGCTACGGGGACCTTGCAGTGTTCTACTACCGCCTGCAGCACACAGAGCTGGCCATCAGGTAGGGTGTGTGCTGTGCGTGGATGTGCACTGAGATGAGGTACCTCTAGCCAGGGAGTTGGGGCTGGGCTGGACCACCCTGACCTCGCGGTATTCTACTCCCGCCTGCAGCACACAGAGCTGGGTATCAGATGGGTGTTGGCACGGGGCTCTAGGGGAGTGGGGGAAGTGTGACTGGTGCAGGAGTGTACGTTGAAGTGCCTCTGAATTGGAGCTCTTTGAGAATTCTCAAGAATCTCTCACAAGGGCTGGACCAACCCGACACCAAGACAAGCTACGGGGACCTGGCTGTCTTTGAGTCGACTCAAAAGGGGGCCTGGCTGTCTTGTACTACCGCCTGCAGGACACAGCGCTGGCTAACAGATGGTTTTTGAGTCGACTCAAAATTCACTTTGGGGACCTGGCTGTCTTGTACTACCGCCTGCATGCAGAACACAGCGCTGGTTAACAGGTGGCTGTGGAAGCAGTAGATGAGGTGTGCGTGGCACATCCTTAATGCGATTTTTGGCATCAAATCACAGCTGGACTGCTCCCGTTTACTCCCACCCCACCTAACTCCCCTTCCCCCCTCCTCCATGCCTCCTCCTCTCCCCTCCCCTCCCCTCCCCTTCCCTGGAACCCCCCTCCCCCCAGGTACGTGCATCGGGCGCTGTATCTGCTGCACGTGACGTGCACGCGGAGCACATCTTGACTTCTTCCTCTTACTCTCTCCCCCCCCCCCCTTCCACAGGTACGTGCACCGGGCGTTGTACCTGCTGCACGTGACGTGCGGGCCTGACCACCCCAACAGTGCAGCAACGTACATCAACCTGGCCATGATGCACGAGGGGCTGGCCCACGTGCACCTGCCGCTGCGCTACCTGCACCGCGCGCTCAAGTGCAACCACCGCCTGCTGGGGCCGGACCACATCCAGACGGCGGCGAGCTACCACGCCATTGCCATCGCGCTCTCGCTCATGGACGCGTACTCGCTGTCCGTGCAGCACGAGCAGACCACGCTCAACATCCTGCAGGCGAAGCTGGGGCCAGATGATCTTCGAACCCTGGTAAGTAAGACTTTTCCTTCTCTGATCGTTCATGGACGCGTACTCGCTATCTGTGCTGCACAAGCAGGCCACGCTCAATATCAGAGTCCTTCGAGAGCAAGGCAGCAGTGCAGCAGGAGGCTCCTACTGCCACTCTCTCTCGCTTGCCACCATTATCCCATTCCCCACTTTGCCCGTGGCCTCCCCTTCCCCCCTTCCTTCCCCAGGACGTGGCAGCGTGGCTGGAGTACCTTGAGAGCAAGGCGGCGGAGCAGCAGGAGGCAGCCTCTCCTCTACTCCGTCTCTCACTGTAATCACCCTTTAACAATCTTTCTTTCCCCCTTCCCCCGGACGCAGCAGCGTGGCTGGAGTACTTTGAGAGCAAGGCAGCAGAGCAGCAGGAGGATACCTCCCCACGCTCTCTCTGCATTGCCACCATTATTCCACTCCCCACTTAGCCCGTGGCCTCCCCTTCCCCCCTCCCCAGGACGTGGCAGCGTGGCTAGAGTATTTTGAGAGCAAGTCGGCGGAGCAGCAGGAGGTAGCCTCTACTCCTTCTGTCACCGTAATCAACCGTTGACAATCTCTTTTTCCCCCCTTCCTTCCCCAGGACGCGGCAGCGTGGCTGGAGTACTTTGAGAGCAAGGCAGCGGAGCAGCAGGAGGCGGCACGCACAGGCACACCCAAGCCAGACGCCACTATTGCGTCCAAGGGGCACCTCAGGTGAGGGTCGCATTGTGTTTTCTTGTATTTTCCTTACCCCCCACGCTGCATTGTGTCTGCCTGCTGTTTGTCATCACCAACGAAGAGCGGGGCGGCCGTTTGTCCTTCCACCCTGCTCACCAGTCTCTCTTCTCCTTCCCTCTTTCCCTCCCTTCTCCTCCCCACCACCAGCGTGTCTGACCTGCTGTCGTTCATCAACGACGAGGCGCAGGGGCGTTCGGCTGTCCTTACTGCCCTACTCTGGTCAGATGTCGCCTCTTTCCCTCACTTTTCCTCCCCTCTTTCCCTCTCTTTTCCTCCCCTCTTTCGCATTCTTCTCCTCCCCACCACCACTCAGCGTGTCGGACCTGCTGTCGTTCATCAACGACGAGGAGCAGGGGCGGATGGAGGTGATTCAGGAGATCATGGGCAAGAGGGGCAAGCGCTCCTCTCACAAGGTAAGAGATAACAGAACGAGGTGACTTTTGAGTCGACTCATCCTTAAATCATGGGCAAGAGGGGCAAGCGCTCCTCTCACAAGGTAAGAGAGATCAGGGCGTTTTGAAGAGTGCACCGAGGTGGAAATCAGGGTGGACTCCCAAAGCAGCTCAGTTCACACAAGCCACGCCATGGGTACCTCATTCATTCCCTGGCACTCTCCTGATGTTTCTATCTTCCCCTCCACATCCCGCCTCCCCCCACACCCCACTCCCACCTTTCTCCAACCCCCCCCCCCCCCGCGCCACTCTTCCGACCAGCCCAAGCCCAATAGGGCCGTAGCCATAGCAGCAGCCCCACATGGCCCATCCACCTACAGCGAAGAAGGGGCTGAGAGAACCAGCACTGCAGCTGTTAAAGCTTCTTCTCCTGGCGAAGCTGCTGTTACCGGAGCTGCTTATAACGAGGTCACTAAGGCGGGTGACGGTTCTACTGTGGCAATCGAGTCAGGTGTTGCTGCAGGGCAAGTAGAGGCGGGAAAAGGGCTGGTTCCCAGCGCTGAAGCAGCAGAAGCAGCAGCAGCAGCAGCAGCAGCAGCAGCAGCAGCAGCAGCAGCAGCAGCAGCAGCAGCCGCTGCTACTGCGACTGCAGTCCCTGCTGCTGCGGCTGCTGCTGCTACCTCTGAAGGGGATGACTCTGACGGTTGGCAGACTGCCTGCAGCCGCGCACACAGGCTCGGCCACCAGCGCAAGACACCAGCACACAGGATGATAAGCGTGGGTGTTGTGGGAAAGAGAGGGGACGCTAGGGGTAGACGGGTCGTTCTGCAGCAGCAGATGCAAACAGGAGCAGCAGGAGCAGCAGTTGGGGTAGTAGCAGGGGAAAACAGCAGGCAGAAGGTCGGTCCTGGTATTTCACCAGTCACTCCTACCACCACTGTGTCTACTGCCCCCAATGCTGTCGCTACCACAACTGCTCCGTGTACTGCTGCAACAGCTGTTGCTGCTGCTGCTGTTGGTGCTGCTGGTTCTGTTGCTGCAGCTGTTGGAGCTGTTGCTGCTGGTGCTGCTGCTGCTGCTGCAGGCCCCAAGGTCCTGACTCCAGCACTGCCTAAAGCAGAGGGTGAGAGGAAAAACGCTTGGGGCCGGGGCGCCGGGACTAAGACGGCTGCCCCTGCAGCAGCTGCTGCCACTACTTCTACTCCAACTGCTGGTACCGTTGCTGCTGCTCCTACTGCTGCTACTCCTACTGCTGCTGCCCCTACTGCTGCGGCTCCTACTGCTGCGGCTCCTGCTGCTGCGGCTCCTACTGCTGCTGCTGCTAGTAGTAGTACTGCTTCTGCTCCTACTGCTAGTGCTCCGGCTACTGCTTCTCCTGCTGCTTCTCCTGCTGTTACTGCTGTCGCTTCTCCTGCCCCTGCTCCTGCCACTCCTACAGTTCCCGCTACTCCTGCGCTTATGTCTGCTCCTGCTGCTTCAGCAACTTCTGCTGCTGCCACAATTGCTCCTCCTCCTCCTCCTGCAGCTGCTGCTCCTGCTGCTGCTCTTGCTGCTCCTGTTGCTCCTGCTGCTGCTCCTACCGCTGCTCCTCCTGCTGCTCCCACTGCAGCAGCTTCTAAGAGGACTTCTGTGCCGCCACCAGGACCCATGACCCGCTCTTGGAGAGAGATCGCTCTCTTGCCACCTGGCACAACGCCACTGGCTGCTGCACCGATGGCGTCAGAAGCTGGAGCCGAACCAGCTGTGACCAATAAAACGGTTGCTGCCACAGTTGTTGCTGCAGCAGCCACTACGAGCACGGGGTCTGGCAGTGCCATAAGCTCGGGTGTCTCACCAGTGTCGGCCGCAGGCACAGTTATCGCGACTACTGCAAAGAGCAGCAAGAAGCAGGAGCAGATGGAGGGAGGAAAGGAGGGAGAGGGAAGGAAGGGTAGTGGAGTGGATGGGAAGGCGGATGAGTGCGTTGAGAAGGTGGGGGCTGCTGCTGCTTCCACTGCTGCGACTGGTGTTGCTACTGCCCCTACAGCTGCTGCTGTGGGTACTGCCGCTGCTGCCGCTGCTGCTGCTGCGGCCACTGCTGGCACTGCTGCTTCAGCTGGTTGTGCAGATACCAGTGCCAGTGCTGTAGCCCCCAGTGGAAAAGCACCAGTACCGATCAGCACCAGCACAAGCAATAGTAGCAGCATCATTATTATCAACAGCAGCAGCAGCGGCGGCAGCAGCAGCAGTGAGAGTGTTGCCACACCTGCTGACTCTTCCTCTCCCACTACCACACACAGCCCCTCCAAGGTGCACAGCCCTACCAAGGTGCAAAGCCCCTCAAAGTCGCTGCTCTCTCCCCTCGCATCACCTTTCCATCCAGGTGTCCCTGCTCAAATCGGCACCACCACTACAATCCCTACTGACCCCACACTCAAGATCCATGACAGTTCCTCCCCTCTCCATCTCTCTCAACCTCCCCCAACCGAACTCCACACTCCCCCACCTGCCCCCTCCTCTGCTCCACCGACAAGTGACCCTGCAAATGGTGAGGCTGCTGCCTCAGCAGCTGTTGCACCTTCGGCAGCAGCCCCTGTAGCAGCTGTAGCAGATGTAGCAGCACCAGCTGCAGTGCCAGTACCAGCGCCAGTAGCACTGGCTGTAGCACCGGATGTAGCAGCTGAGACAGGAGCGCCAGTGGTGACGCCAGTAGCAGCGCCGGTGCTTGCTGGCCCCGTGCTACAACCCTTGATTCCACTCCATGTGCACCCAATGATGGTTCCTCCCCATGGGTACATCCCACCAGGTCACTACAACATGGCATACCACCATCACCCTTATTATCATCAGCCACAGGCTCACCCACATGTGCACTCACATGCGCACTCACACCATCACCACATGCAGCAGCAGCAGCAGCAGCCTGATCAGGATCACTACATGCAGCAGCAGCAGCAGCAGCAGCAGCGCTACAGCCACCGCTACAACCGGCCAGCATTCATCCCACCCAGGTTCCTGCGCAACGCTGCCGCTACAGCCGCTGCCGCTGCGTCTCTTAGTGGTGCCCCTGCTGTGGCACCCCCTGCCATTACCATGCCCACACACATGCCTCTGGGTGTGCCTGTGCCGCTTCCCAATGCTGTGCCCATGTACTATGTTCCAGTTGCTGCCGATGGCTATGCTGCTGCTGCTGCTCCAGCCGCAAGCACTATTGGTGCTGCTCCATCTCCTGTCCCTGCAGTTGTTAAACCGGTGCTTTCAGGGGATGACTTTCCCCCTCTTCCTTCTCCTTCCTCTTCTCCTGCTCCTGCTCCTGCTCCTGCTCCTGCTTCTGCCGCACCTGCTCCTTCTGGTGCCAGTGACCCTGCTGCTGTGGCTATCCCTACTGAAGGCTCTCAAGGCGACAACGCCTCTGCAGCTGCAACTGCACCTGATGCTACAACAGCAGCTAAAGTTGTAGCAGCAACTGAGGTTGTGGCAGCAACTGAGGTTGTAGCAGCAACTGAGGTTGTGGCAGCAACTGAGGTTGTAGCAGCAACTGAGGTTGTAGCAGCAACTGAGGTTGTAGCAGCAACTGAGGTTGTAGCAGCAACTGAGGTTGTAGCAGCAACTGAGGTTGTAGCAGCAACTGAGGTTGTAGCAGCAACTGAGGTTATAGCTGCAACTGAGGTTGTAGCAGCAACTGAGGTTGTGGCAGCAACTGAGGTTGTAGCAGCAACTGAAGATGTAGCAGCACCTGTGGCTGTACCAGCTCCTCTGGCTGTATCAGCACCTATGGCTGTAGCGGCACCTGAGGTTGCAGAGGATGGTGCAGCGGCGGCTGAGGCTCTAGCACCTGAGATTGAGGCTGAAGCAGCACCTGAAACTGGACCTGAGGCTGTAGCAGCACCTGAAACACCTGAGGCTGTAGGATCACCTGAAACTGTTGAGGCTGTAGCATGTCCTGAAACTGTACCTGAGGCTGTAACAGCACCTGCGGTGGATGAAAGTCCGGTAGCTGACTCGTGTGTGGCACATGCACCAGCAACAGCAGCAGCAGCAACAGCAGCACCAGCAACAGCAGCAGCAGCAGCAGCAGCAGCAGCAACAGCAGCAGCAGCAACAGAAGCAGCAGCAATAGCAGCACCAGCAACAGCAGCAGCAGCAACTGCTGCAGACGCAGCGCCAGCAGCATCGTCAGCACCTGCTGCAGTGGTCATGAGCCCACATGCCGCATCATTCCAACCCAATGCCTCATCATCTCCACTCACCACTGCATCCCCCCACCCACCCACCTCCTCATCCCCAGCTGCTGTGAGCAGCACTACAAGCCCCCATGCTGCTGCCTCCACAACCCCTACTACCACTCTTAGGCCCATGAACCCCCACGCCCTTGTGTTTGTGCCAGGGAAATCTTGGGGCGCTTCTGGTGCTGCTGCAGCGCCAGAACCTGCAGCAGCAGCAGCAGTCACTGGCCCAAAGGTGGTGCCATGGCAAGCAGTGCTTACTTCTGGCGGCGATGCTGCTGGTGACGGTTCTGCAGGGGGTAAGGCAGCGGGAACAGGTGCTGGTGCTCGTGATGCGTCGGGGAGGAATGAGGAGAGGAGGAAGAAGCACAACAAGAGAGGGACCGAGGGCAGTGGTAAGAAGCAGGAGCAACAGTGGCAGCGGAAGGGGGAGACGAAGAGAGGGGAAGAAGAAGCGCAAGGAGCTATAAGGTCGGCAGTAGGGGAGGTGAATGGAAAGGGTT
This sequence comes from Closterium sp. NIES-67, assembly GCA_027943415.1. NCBI lineage: Eukaryota > Viridiplantae > Streptophyta > Zygnematophyceae > Desmidiales > Closteriaceae > Closterium > Closterium sp. NIES-67. The sequence continues at coordinate 326,066 of BQMB01001573.1, read as the reverse complement.
TAGAAGAGGAAGTGACAAGGGAGGGGGAAGAGAAGGGAAAGGAGAGTGAGGGGGCGATGGGTAAGGAGAGCGAGGAGAACGGAAGGGAGAGGGAGGAGGAGGGAGGGGAGAGTGAGGAGAAGGGAAGGGAGAGGGAGGAGGAGGTGAAAGAGATAGTGAAGGTGTGTATTTCCGAGACTGTAGTGGCAGGGGATAGTGGCCGTGAGCTTAATGAGGAGGAGGCAGAGGGAGAGGTGGCGAAGGGAAAGGGAGAGGCGGAGGAGAAGGTGGAGGAGAAGTCAAAGGGGGAGGAGAATACAGAGGGGGAGGAGAAGACAAAGGTGGAGGAGAAGACAAAGGTGGAGGAGAAGACAAAGGGGGAGGAGAAGACAAAGGTGGAGGAGGGGGAGGAGGGCGCAGAGGAGGATGAGCAAGTTGTTTCAATGATCCCGCTGAGCGATTCCGGAAGTGATCGAGAGAGTGAGGAGGGGACCGAGGGCGAAGGGATGGAGAGTAGGACGGATGGGAAGAAGCAGGCGGCCACAGAGGGAAGGCCGGGGGGGCAGGGGAAACCCAAGATGAAGGTGTCTCTGTCGTGGGCTGATATGGCTGACAGCATGGATGAGGAGGAGAGGGAGGGAGAAGGGGCAGAGAGGAAGGACGGGAAGAAGCAAGGCAAGATGAAGGTGTCTATGTCGTGGGCGGATATGGCGGATATGGCTGACTGCACGGACGAGAGTTCGGAGTCGACTCAGAAATCACCGAAGCCCAAGATGAAGGTGTCTATGTCGTGGGCTGATATGGCGGACTTCGTTGAAGAGGAGGAGAGGGCTGAAGCTGCCGCCACTGCTGCTGCTGCTGCTGCTGCGAATGGTACTGCAGAGACGAATAGGCAGATGAAGGATGGGACCGCTTCCTTTCCTGTGTCTGGGATGTCGGGGCCTGTGGATAAGGAGGTAGTGGGGGGAGGCAGGGGGGAGGACAGACAGCAGCACCACCACCACCAGCACAGGCATCACAGGCAGCACTGGCAGCACCCGCCGAAGCACGGACAGAATAGAGGGCGAGTGGAGCAGCAGCAGCAGCAGCCGCAGCGTCATCACCAACATCAGCAGCAGCAGCAGCAGCAGCAGCAGCAGCAGCAGCAGCAGCAGCCGCAGCAGAAACAGCATGGGCAGGAGCAGGAGGGGCAGAGGGCTCAGGGAAGGAGGCGAGGGTCCTCGGGAGCATCGAGGGGCACTTGGGCTCCAAAAACTGCTCTCCAACCACCTGTCAGGACTGACCAGGGAGTGGCAGAGGAAACCGCAGCTATTTCAGGAGTTTCAAGTGTTTCAGGTGGTTCAGGGGCTTCAGGAGTTTCCAATGGAGCCGGTATTTTAGGGGATGGAGAGGCACACACGGCGGCAGTTGCACGGGGGCCGGGTGGCGCTGGTAGTGGGGGGAGGTCAAGGGAGCGCAGGCCACGAGGGGGAAGGGGCGGGGGGAAATCACAGGGGAAGGCTCATGGTGCGGTGGAGAGTGGGGAGGGGAGTGCAGCAGAGAGGCATATGAATGGGACTGTAGAGGGAGTGAGTGCAAACAGAGTGGCTGACAGCGAAGCTGCTGCTGCTGCTGGTCATGGGGATGGGGGTGGGGAAGGAAAAGGGGAGGGGGAGGGGGAGGATGGATTTACAGTGGTGACACCAAGGAGGAAGAAGCCGCCACGCAGTGCAGGCAGCGGACGACAGGTAGGTTCTGTGCGGTCTTATGCGGTGCTATGAGGTGGTACATGCTTTTGGTAGGTTGCAGGTGGTTGGAAACAAGTGGTGGGCCATATTCTGACACCTCCCAAGGGCTAGGTTGCTTATTTTCGTATGATTATTCGGGCTCGAAACTCAGGATGAAAGTTCTTCCCCTCCCATCATTTTCATCAGGCATGAGTTAGCCCGATATGCAAGATCACTCTCTGCAAGTCTGGCTGGCCTCCTCTCTCCACCTCTCTGTTTCCCATCCATCCATTCGCCTCCATCCATCTCTTTTTGTCTCATCCAACCGTTTGCCACCCATCCATCCGTTCTCGTCTCATCCAACAGGTGCCACCTAGGCAGAATCAGCCGCAGCAGCAGCAGCTGCAGCAGCAGCAGCAGCAGAATGGCACAGCTGCACCTACTGGGAGCGCAGCAAACGGCAATGACAACCACAGCCACCACCATCGTCGCCGCAATCACCACCACCGCCGGGGGCCCAAGACAGGTGCTGCTGGGGGAGCTGCAGCAGCAGCAGCAGCAGCAGCAGGGGGGGGGGGCGAGAGGGGTGAAGCAGGCTTAGCGACAGCTGCTGCTGCGGCTGCAGCAACAACAGCAAAAGCTGCGCCAGCGACAGCAGCAACCGCCACAGCAACGATCCCCGCTGCGGCTTGAACGCTGGTTGTAGCAACCGCAACAAAAGGAGCTCTCGTTTTTGCATCGTTGAACTCTAGTTGCTCCCCTTGAACCCTGGTTGTATTGGTACTGGTGCTGGTAGCAGCCCGCTTTGTCTTGTTTTTCCTGCTTTACATCAATTCCACTTGTCACTTGTGTGTTCTTCTTTCATTGGTTGATTTCTAAGGACCTTTTGTTGCAAAGGGTGTCAAGAGACGCTGGGGTTGCCTGGGGAAGGGTTACAGGCCATCTCTCTGCCTGAGGGGTTCTGGGTGCATAGTGTCAACTTATACATACATTTATATGTAGAAGTTATAGGCTAGAATAGGTCTATGTTCTTAGAGAGTACAACCCAACCCTATATCTTGCTTGTTCTCTCGTTTTCATTCATTCTAGTATTCTAAGATGGTGTCATGCGTAGGTTAGGTCTTCCCACCCGCTTCCCCCCCACGCCCTAGCCTACCGCGCCTAGCCGGCCCCTGGCGCCATAGCCGGCCCCTTATGTCCTAGTCGGCCCCTGGCGCCGTAGCCGGCCCATTACGCCCTAGTCGGCCCCTCGCGCCCAGCCGGCCCTCCCTCGCGCCGTAGCCGGCTCCTCGCGCCTTCGCCAGCCCCTCGCGTCGTCGCCAGCCCCTTCGAGCCGTCGCTGGCCCCTCGCGCCGTAGCCGGCCGCTCGTGCCGTAGCCGGCCCCTCACGCCCTAGCCGGCCCCTCGCGCCGTTGCCGGCCCCTCGCGCCCGACCGGCCCCTCGCGCCCAGCCGGCCCCTCGTGCCCTAGCCGGCCCCTTGCGCCGTAGTCGACCCCTCATGCTGTAGCCGCCCCCTCACGCCCTAGCCGGCCCCTCGCGCCGTTGCCGGCCCCTCGCGCCCAGCCGGCCCCTTGTGCCTAGGCTGCCACTCGCGCTTAGCCGGCCCCTTCTCGCGCCGCCGCTGGTCACCCACTCGCATAGCCGGTCCCTCTCACCCAGCCAGCCCCTCGCGCCTAGCCGGCCCCTACCGCCTAGCCGGCCCCTCCTGTGCACCGCCGCCCCCACGCGCCTTGCCGGCTCCTCTCCACACGCCGGCCCCTTCCCGCACCTACCCGGCCTCTCGCACGCCTGGCTGACCCCTCGTACGCCTCGGCCCCTTGCGCGTCCGCAGGCTCCTCGCGCGCCCTCCTCGGTCTTCCATCCGGTCCCCGTTCTGGAGAGTCCTGCCGCCACGTCGCTGTATCACCATGTAGCTGAGTACTTGTGCTGCTGTGTCGCTGTGTTCCTGTGCCGCTGTGTCCCGGTGCCACTGCAGTTGCGCGATGGGGGACGCCATGCTACGTCTGGATGCGAAGGGGCACGCGATCGACTTCGCCGCCTGGCTTGTCGATCTTCGCCGGCACCTGACAGGTCAGCGCCAGGATGGGCACTCCCTGGCTATGCATGTTGATGGCTTCCTTCCTTGCCCCTCCACGCCTGATCCCCTCCCTGCTGACCCCACCACTGCTGAGAGTGAGGCATTTGCTGCTGCTGCGCTCGCTCGCGCTGTCTGGGACTCTTGCAATGCTGTAGCGCAGCTTGCCATTAGTCATGCGCTTCCCTTTTCTGAGTGTCCGCGTTTCACTGCTGACGCGAACGCCAAAGACTTCTTAGATGCAGTAGTTGCCCGCTAGTCCACACCCGCCTCCGCCTCCGCTGGCTGCTTGATCCTCCCCATGCTCTTCCCCGATCTCTCTGCTTTCCCCACTGTCGCTGATCTCGCCACTCACCTCGAGACTAGCTAACGCGCTGCTAGTACTACTGCCCAGATCACTGCCTTCTCCCCACCGTTCTGCGCTACCCTGTACCTTATTGCCATGCGCCTGCCTGATCGCTTAGCCACTGCCCGCGACCACTTCCTTAGTCAGCACCCTGGTAACCTCACCCTGACCGCTTTTGTCGCTGCCCTTTCTAAGATAGAGACTCGCCAGCGCACTATCGCTCAGTCGAGCGGTGTTGCGGCGGTCCCTATCTTTCAAGGCTGTGCTCCCTCCCAGTGCACGTACGCTGATGTTTTCGCCGCCGTCGCTACAGCTGCTCCTGCAGCTGAGACCGCAGCGGCGGCCTTTCTGCAGCAGCAGCGACAGCGTCGGGGCCGTCGCGTCCCCAAAGGAGGGTGTGGTGGTGGTGGCGGCGACAGTGGTTCTGACGAGGGGGCTGGGGCAGGTGTCCAGGAGCAGCAACAGCAGCCGCAGCAGTCGCAGAAACCGCAGCAGCAGGAGCCGCAGCAGTCGCAGCAGCAGCAGCAGCAGCCGTGGGCCCGCCTCCCGCCGAGGTGGCCGAGAGCCCCTAGAGGTGGTGACCGAGGTGGCGGTCCTCGCAGCTCGGTGTCTACCGGCGGCTTCAGTGTTGTGGGCTGCCAGTACCAGCTCCAGACCTGGTCCCTCCGTGGCAAGGTGTGCTGCCGCCCGCACCCGACCGCCCGCTGCTTCCGTCGCCTCGACGACCTCTTTTGTCGCCGCTTCGGCCCGGCCCCGGACCTCCCTGACTGGCCCAGTCTGCTGCGTCACGGAGTGCCTATTTTTTACTAAGACATGGATCAGATTAGTTCTGCCTTGCATTCTCTGTATGATGACGCTTCTAGTGTGTCCGGATCTTATTACCCTGTGTTCTCTAGCTTAGGCGTAGCACCTGTGTGTAGTACAGAAACCCCTGCTGCGTCAAGCGTAGGACCGTTTGCTTTGTCTAGTCTAGGCTCCACACTCGCTCCTCCTTCGTCTGCCGCTTCTGCTTCGCTTTCCTTCACCCTTGACTCCGGAGCGTCTGCCTGCTTCTTTCGTAACCACGCCACACTCACGCCTGCCGTTTTCGCACTTGCTGACCCCTCTTATGGTCCTGTCGTTGCTCGCAGCTACACTACCCTTCCCTGTCCAGCGGTCCCCTCGGGTTCCCTTACGGGCCTGCACATCCCTTCGTTCTCCAAGAACTTAGTTGGTGTCGGCTGTCTTCAGGACCTCGGCGTCACCACTGCGTTTCCTGGTCACGAGCCGTACGCTGCCTGTACCGAGGCCCACTCAGGTTCCCCCCTTGCGTCGTTTCCCCAGGACCCAGTGTCTGGCCTGTTTCACTGGACATTGCTTCCCCCCCGGTTGGCACGTCCTCCCCGGGTCTTGCATCTATCCAGGTTGCTGCGGCTTGCTCGTGTCGGTCGCTCACTCACCCGTCGCTTCTGTGGCACCACCGTCTAGGTCACCCCGCACTCCCGCGCCTGCGTCACATGTCTCAGCACGGTCTCGTCCTCGGTCTCCCTGCGTCGCTTCCTGCCCTCCCTCCCTCACCTGCGCCACCGTGCACGCCCTGCGTCGAGGGCCGGCTGCGCCACGCTCCTTACTCCTCCTCTCTTTGTCTTGCCACTGCACCCCTCCAGACCCTGCACCTGGACGTCTGGGGCCCAGCCCCCGTCCTTGGACCACGTCGCGAGCGCTACTTTTTAGTGCTTGTGGACAACTACACACGCTACACCACGGTGTTTCCCTTGGAGCGGAAGGCCGACATGCCCGACGTTTTTATCTCGTGGATCGTAGCTGCGTGCCTCCACCGCGTTCTCCTTGTGCTATGTCTCCACTTCGACCGTGGTGGCAAGTTCGCCTTTGGTCGACTTGGACAGTTCGGTCGTGCGGAGGGCATCACCCAGTCGTACACCCTACCGGACTCCCCGTAGCAGAATGGGGTCGCTGAGTGACGCATCGGCTTGGTCATGGAGGTGGATCGTACCTCCATGATTCATGCCGGTGCACCCCATTTTCTGTGGCCGTTCGTCGTTCGCTACGCCGCTCACCAGCTTAACCTCTGGCCGCGCTCCCAACGGCCGCAAGTTTTGCCGACCCTTCTTTGGACCGGGTTCCCGGGTGACGCGTCCACGTTCCACGTCTAGGGCTGCCTCGCTCACGTTCGTGCCTCTGGCACGGACAAGCTCACTGCCCGCACTGTCCCCTGTGTCTTCCTCGGTTCGCCCCTGGACTCGTCTGACAGGCACTTTTACCACCCGCCGTCTCACTGCTTCTTTCACTCCCGTGATACCACTTTCGACGAGTCTGCCTCCTTTTACCACCGCTTTTCCCACCGAGGTTTCCTGGTTTCCCCTCCCCTGTCTCTGGTCCCCACTCCCCCGATAGCACCTGCTCACCTTCCTCCCTGTCCTGCTCTGTCTGGTGTGTCTCACGTCACTCCCCTCCCGTCGGTTGTCCCGGTGGAGAACTCGGCTGACTCTGGTGGCCCTGCGGCGCAGTTCTCGCCACCTGTCCCTCCCTCGGTGTCTCCTCCTCTGCCGTCGCAGTCACTGCCACCGCAGCCGCCGTCGCTGCCACCGCAGCCGCCGCCGCCGCCGCAGCAGCCGCTGCCGTCGTAGCAGCAGCAGCCGTTCGTGGACTCTGGGGGTGCTTGCGTTGAGGAGGGTGCTAGTCCTGGGGTTCTTGTCGTGGCTTGTCCCGGTGGGCTCGGGGGTGGCACCGGTGCTAGAGAGGGTTCTTGCTCTAAGGGTGCTCGTTCTAGGGGTGCTGGAGTGGAGTGTTCTGGAGGTAGTCGCGGTGCAGCTGGCGATCCAGGTGTCGGCATCGAGCAGCAGTAGCAGCTGTGAGAGTACGACAGTGTGAGAGTACGATCCTTCTTTCTCATTTTCCTTTTTATCCTGATTCATTTTATCTTTACCTCATCTCATTTGGGTTCCTATTCCTCGTTTTCCACTATCATTTGGTTTATCCTTTTATCATGATTATATCACCAACCAGGCTCGGAATGTACTGGCGCCCTATATCTAGCGTAATTATGCCGTAATCCCTTAAAACCAATAGCCTCGTGCGGCTATACGCAGAGTGATTCTATTTCTAGAAGGGTCTATTCCTTTTGGATAGGATAAACCTGGTTACTTGATGTACCTTTGAAGTATAAAAGCGCCTTGTATCGGTTGATAGTGCAACTTTTCCTCAACACATTCAATCCTATGACACTTGGTAATCAGAGCTTTCCTCATTTGGCCGCGCTCAGCTAAGCAGACGCAGCAGGATACAAGGCACCGTCGGGGACGACTTATTTGGCACCGATTCTGGTAAGCACTAGCTCCGCGTTTTCTGAATTAACCCCTCTGCGCGTGTTTTGAACAGGATGACGAACTTCGACAACGCCGGGGTTACAGAGCAGCTCTTCGAGTGCATCGCCGTCCTACAGGAGGAGATGCGAGCCGACCGCGAAGCTTGGCGAAACGAGTTCGAGCGAGTAACTCGACTCGCCGGCACGCAGCACGAAATGACAACGGCGACGACGCATCATTCGCAGCAGTTTGTCGAGGCTCCGGGCGATCAAAATTCCGATGCCCGCAGATGGATCGCCGGCATGGAGATCTACTTCGCAGCCGCCGGATGGAGCTCACCAATCTGGGATGGTCAGCGCGTGTGACTCGCGACGACACTAATGCGAGGGTCGGCACTCGAGTGGATCGGCAGCTACAGTACCTTCATCCACGACGAAGCCACGTGGCAGCAGTTCCGCACTGACCTGCTGAAACGTTTCGAGCCGATAAATTCCGGTTTTTTTGCCCGGGAAAAAAATCATCGCCATCGACAGTTCAGGAGTGTAGCACAGTATATGCAGCATATGGAAGAATTTTATAACTGCATTCCCGACCTCACCGAAGGGGAAAAAGTACAGTCGTATCTCGCCGGGCTGAAGACCGAAGTTAAACGACAGGTAGAAGCGACAAATTACGCGAGCTACAGTGACGTAGTATCGGCAGCGGAGCGGTTTGACATGGTCAACGCTGGAACACGACGAGCGCACGTCGGCAGTACGCGACAGGGCGACCGCTCGGCTCACACCACGTTCGCCGATCCGATGGAAATCGACAGGTTCGACGGGCGGCCACGTCCGAAAAACACCAACTACACTTGTGATTTTTACAAGGTGTCGGGCCATCGAATCTTCGACTGCAATAAAATGAAAGCCGCACGTGCAGGGTATTGGGCACGCAACAGTGGCGGAAATTCTTCGGCCAATTAGAAACAAAAAAACGGGATTCGCCAGTGATTGCAGATCTAGCTGGCGAAAAAGAAAATATCTGAAAGTGGCCGCGGGATTTCGGGAAAATCAACTTCAACGAAGCTGATTCGACGCGAGCACGAGGAAATGATGGGGGAAAATCTCCACCCCACGACCAGTCTTTGCTAGGGAAAATCGCCGAGAAAGCATCTAACTCCGTGAAAAAAGACTCTGCCGAGACGGGGAAACTCCTAGAAGACCCAAGAAATTATAAGGATTCGTTTAAGTTATCTTATAAAGATTCTTTAATGAAAACTTATGATTCTCGAGGGGCTGGAGCCTTGGAGAAATTTCGGGAGGGACTCCAGAAGAAGCAGAAAATGGTGGAGATTGTACCGGTACCGGAGAACTTGGGGAAAAAATGAAGGAGTGTGGAAAGAAGCAGAACTTTCCACTGAGTCAATGTCCTCTCCCGACACCAGCCCACAACGATTACCCATTCCCCAGGGAAGACGTCGGTGGAGCTGAAGCAGCTCAAGAGGAAGCTGGGGGTCTACAAGAAGCTACAACAATCCCGAGCTCCTCCTTTGGATGCATCCAGCTCAGCAACTTCGGCATCAACGACACACAGAGTCGTCAAGGAAACTCCGGGACCTGGAGAAGAACCTTTCTCCAAGCAGCCTCAGCCAGCTGCCAGCCGAGGAGTAGCTAGCAACGAAAAGGTGTGTGCGGAATATTGGGATGTACCCTATAATCCTATCAATGAGACTATCTTTGGGTATTCCGAGCAATGCTTGCCCCTGGTGCTCAAGGTCATCTACAAAGGACGACGCCTCAAAGCACTTGTGGACAGCGGAGCATCACACATCTTATGCGATAAGGCAACAATCGACCAACTTCGAGAAGAGTGTAAGCCTTCAGCATTCTCTGCAACGATGGTGGACGGCAGCAATTTACCAGTACACGGTGAAGCAGTGTAACACCTACAAATCGGTCCAGTGCGGTGGAAATCTGCACTCCCCATCACCAACATGAAAGGGCTTGACTTGATCTTCGGGCGAGACTTCCTTAAGAAATTCAACCCCGAGATCAACTGGGTAAAACGTACAGCAAGCATCTACAACAACGGAAGGAGAGTCCAGCTACCCAACTGGAACGATACAGGAGATATCCCAGTGGAGACACTCAACAGGTTCGAGAAGGACGTGAAACGAACCGATACCGGGTTCTTGGCGATAGCAACAGATGTGGAAGAGGACGGAAAGAAAGCCTCGGAACCTCCATAAAAAATCAAGGAATTACTGACAGAGTTCCAATACATTCGTCCCGACGACCTTCCGAACGAGCTACCGCCATACCGAACACACCAACATGAGATCGTGGAGTAACCAGGTTCCAAGCCGACCTTTCGAGCACCATATCGGCTCAGCCCTACAGAGCTAGCCAACATGAAGAAATAGATCGAGTATCTCCTCGCCAAATGACTCATTCGATCATCCACTTCGCCATACGGTGCCCTAATACTCTTCACACCGAAACCGGACGGAAGCCTGCGCATGTGCATCGATTACCGAGCTCTCAACAAGCAAACCATCAATAACAAATACCCGATTCCACGAATCGATTACCTGCTTGACCAGCTTCGGGAAGCCACGGTATTTTCCAAACTAGATCTGCAGTCTGGATACTGGCAGATAAGAATGGCGAACAATTCCATCCACAAAACTGCCTTCCGAACTAGATACAGGTCGTACGAGTATCTGGTAATGCCGTTCGGACTCACCAGCACACCGGCAACGTTCCAAGCTGAAATGAACCATATTCTATGCCCACGCTTGGACAAATGCATGGTAGTTTGCCTGGACGACATCCTCATCTACTCGTGCGAAATTAAGCAGCATGTCGAACACCTTCGACGCGTCTTCGAAATTCTTCGACAAGAGCGATTCAACGTCAAATTGACCAAGAGCGAATTCGCCCTCGAGAAGGTCCAATTCCTCATACACCTGGTGAGCGTTCAAGCAGTTCACGTCGACCCCAAGAAGATCGAAGCCGTACGCACGTGAACGTGAAGGAGTTGCAGCAATTCCTAGGCTTCGCTAACTATTACAACAGGTTCGTGCCATAGTGCGCGAAAATTGCCACACCACTCATGAATCTGCTGAAGAAGAACACGCCCCATAAGTGGGAATAAAAACATCAGGAAGCCGTGGAGTAGCTGAAACAAGCACTCACGTCCGCACCCGTACTCATCTTGCCATACCCCGAATGCGACTACGTCATCGAAGCTGACGCTAGCGACCAGGAAGTGGGAGCAGTTTTGATGCAAGACCAGGGGAATGGACTGCAACCAATCGCTTACCTTAGCAAAAAAATGCATGGGGCAGAACTAAACTACCCGATACACAACAAAGAAGCCCTTGCTATTATCATCACCTTCAAAATGTGGAGATGTTACCTCAAAGGACAAAAAACAACCATCTACACCAACCACTGCAGCCTGAAATATTTGAAGACACAGCCAAACCTCTCCAGGCGGCAGGTCCGGTGGATCGACTTCCTCGAGACACACTTCCACTACGACATCATGTACAAGCCCGGCCACAAAAACAAAGCAGACGCACTTAGCCGGCCTGCACACGTTGCCGCCATCCAGATCAAAGGGATGAATCCACTACTCAAGGGACAATTCACACATGGGTACACCATCGACCCTAAAATTCCCTTGGCAGAAAAGCGACACCTGCTACAGTGGGACAATGACATCGCGTACCGGAAAGGATCAACGAAAATTTGGATACCCGATTACCCTCCTTTGCGCCAGTTACTACTCAAAGAATACCACGATGTCCTATACACAGGACACTTCGGTAGCAATAAGACACTCACCGGTATCGCAAAGCACTACTACTGGCCCCACATGGCAGACGATGTTCAGAAATTTGTCACCTCGTGTGATACATGTCAGCGGATGAAGAGCAGCAAGCATAAAAAAAGCGGGACTGCTACAGCCTCTTCCTATCCCAGAACAGCCATGGCAAGTAGCTAGCCTGGACTTTATAACCGGGTTACCAACTTCCAGAAGCGGTCATGACGCAATCCTCGTCGTCATCGACAAATTCTCTAAAATGGGACACTTCATCCCAACGCACAAAACAACACGCATCGATGAGACCGCACAACTATTCGTTCGCTACATCATCTCCCAGCATGGCATTCCAACCACACTCATCTCCGACCGAGACCCCAAGTTCACCAGCAAGTTCTGGAAGGAACTAATGTCTCTGCTCGGGACCAAAATCGCCATGTCATCCGCCTACCATCCACAGACAGATGGACAGGCCGAGCGTCTCAACCAAATTGTAGAGCAACTCCTCCGTGCAGCATGCAAGGACGAGATCTCTAAATGTGACTTGCACCTGCCCGTCCTGGAGTTTGCTTACAACAACGCTCCTCATGCCGCTACTGGACCGACGCCATTCTTCCAATGTTACGGACGCAACACACTCACGCCACAAAAACCAACAGTATCAGCCACCGTCCAACCCGCACACGACTTCATCACAACCATGCATCAGCTTTGGGATCGGACCCACAAGCGCCTCCTCGACATTCAGCAGCAACAGAAGCGCCAGGCCAATCGCCACCGCACTGGTCACACCATTACCGTCGAAGCTAGGTGCTACTCGACACCCGCAACCTTGATATCCGCCATCTCCCATCCAAACTACGACCTCGCTTCTGCGGGCCTTTCCTCGTTGAAGCACAGGTCACTCCTGTCACCTTTCGTTTACGCCTACCAGCTACCTGGAAGATTCACAATGCCTTCCATGTCTAGCTTCTGAAGCCCTACAAAGATCCCAACACGGTCTTTACCGGACGCCACCCGCAGCCTGTGCCGCCCACCCTGAAGAACACGAGTACGAAATCGAGTCTGTGCTTGCACACCACCGTCGTCGGAATGGCACCATGGAGCTTCTCATCCGGTGGAAGAGTTATGATCCTTCTGTGGATTGCTGGGTCCCTGAATCCGACATGGGTCATGCCCGTCGTCCTCTTCGCGACTACCTTGTCAAGCAGGGTGTTACTTCTATCACCCAGCTTTGAGGGGGGGAAGTGTGAGAGTACGACAGTGTGAGAGTACGACCCCGTTACACTTCTTTCTCATTCTCCTATTTATCCTGATTCATTTTATCTTTACCTCATCTCATTTGGGTTCCTATTCGTCGTTTTCCATTATCCTTTGGTTTATCCTTTTATCATGATCATATCACCGACCAGGCTCGGGATGTACTGGCTCGCTATATCTAGCGTAATCCTGCCGTAATCGTGCTGTAATCCCTTACAACCAATAGCCTCGCGTGGCTATACGCTGAGTGATTCTATTTCTACAAGGGTCTATTCCTTTTGGATAGGATAAACCTGGTTACCTGATGTACCTTTGAAGTATAAAAGCGCCTTGTATCGGTTGATGGTGCAACTTTTCCTCGACACATTCGATCCTGTGACAGCAGCAGACGCCACCAGTGTCCGCCCTTCACCTGCTCGGCCTTCCCTCCCCCGACTGCTCGTCTGCGCCTCCCCCTTCGCCTCCTCCCCTTCCTGTCCACGGTCCTGTGTTTCCTCCGCCGGACTCGTCCCCAGCCCGTTTCCCACCTCGTTCCCCTCCTATTACTCCTCCTCTGTCTCCTGACCCGACGCCTCCGTCTCACGTCTGGTCTTGCCGTCCCTCTCGGGCTCGTCCTGTCTCTCTTGTTCTGCATTCTCACCCTATGCTGCTTCGTTCCCACGCGTCTCGTCCTCCCCTCCTGACTTCCCCTCCTCCTTCGTCGCTCGCTGTCTCGCCTCCCCCTCTGTCTGACTACCTTCGTGCGGCTCGTCCTCTTGTTCATCGGGTCCTTGCCTCCCTCGTTACAAACCCGTCTGTTCCTGTCTCCTATCTTGATGCTCTTGTCGCTGCTGTCGCTGACTCCGCCTCTACCCGCTGCCTTGACTACACTGCCGCTCTAGTCTCTGGCCCTGTCCATCCTTCGTCCGTCGGGGGTGCTCCTGCCCTTGGCAGTGACGTCCTAGAGGACAGGTAGTATGAGCTCGCTTTCCTGTCCGAGGCTGCTCCCCATCCCTGAGGGTGACCCAAACGCCTTTGACATCCCGACCCCTCGCACTTACGCTGAGGCGACCTGGGGACCCTGGGCCTCTCAGTGGATAGCTGCCATGGAGCATGAGATGGCAACTTGGAGATCCATCGGCACCTACGTCAACGCAGTTCCCCCACCTGGGGTGAAGGTAGTCGACGGCCGATGGCTCTTCAATGTGAAGCTCCTCCTGGAGAGTCGCATGCGTTCAATGCATGCTACGTGGCTAGAGGCTTCAATCAGCGAGAGGGGGTGGACTTCTTTCAGACCTTTGCCCCGACCTCGAAGATGACTACTCTTCGGGCGCTACTATACATAGCAGCACAGCGTGACTACGAGCTCCACTCCATAGACTTCTCCACTGCTTTCTTCAGGGCAACCTACACGAGCAGGTCCACCTGCGCCGACCGCAGGGTTTCACCGGTACCTTCCCTCCTGGGACCCAATGGCTCCTCTGGCGCCCGGTCTACAGCCTGCGACAGGTGCCCCATGAGTGGCACGACACGCTGCGTGCTACGCTAGCTGACCTGCAATTCTTTCCGACCTCTGCAGAACCTTCGCTCTTCATTCGTGCTGGCCAGACCCCGTTCTACATCCTTCTCTACGTAGACGACCTGGTCTTCGCTACTGTAGACAGAGACGCGCTGGCCTTCGTGAAGGTCGTGCTGCTGAGGAGACACACCTGCACTGACCTAGGAGAGCTGCACCGCTACCTTGGCCTGCAGATCTCCAGGGACAGAGCAGTGCGCACCATCACTCTCACACAGTTTTATTTGGTGCACTAGGTCCTTCAGAGGTTCGGTCTTCAGTTCTCCTCCGCACAGCCCACACCTCTGCCAGTAGACGACAGGCTCTCGGCTTCAGTTCCAGAGGAGTCAGTAGAGCTCAGTGGTCCTTACGCAGAGCTGGTGGGTTGCCTCATGTACCTGATGACTTGCACTCGTCCAGATCTCGCATAACAACTCAGCATCCTGGCTCGCTTTGTGGCAACTGGCAGACACCGATCACAGCACTGGTCGGCTGGTAAGAGGGTTTTGTGTTATCTAGCGAGTACATCGGGCATGGGGCTCGTGCTAGGAGGACGCAGGCCGGTGGTCCTTACTGGGCACACAGACGATTCTTGGGCAGACGACGCTGAGACCCTCATGTCCTCCCAGGGCTACTACTTTAGCCTTGGTTCAGGTGCTATTTCGTGGAAGTCCTCTCGCTCCTCGTTTGTTGCCCAATCCATCTGTAAGACTGAGATCTACGCCGGTGCCATTGTGGCACAGGAGCTCCGCTGGCTGACCTTCTTGCTCACCGACTTAGGTGAGCGGCCTAGCTTTGCCCCGGTCCTGTACGCTGACAACAGGGTCATGATCCTCCTGTGTCGGGAGCCTCGACTGGAGGGCAGAGCGAAGCACATCCAGCTGCGGTACTTTCTCCTGGGTGAGCTACAGCAGCGCCGCCAGGCGCGCGTCGTACAGTTGGCCTCCGGTGCCAACACGGTTGATATATTTACTAAGGCGCTTGCGCCTAAATATCATCAGCAGCACTGCTTGCAGCTTGGTCTAGTTCCTGTAGACTCTCACTTGCTAGGACCTTGATTGTGTACTCCTCTTTATATATATGTTTCAGACTGGCCTTGTGGCTCCTCTTCCAGTGGCCGGAATAGTAGTGCCGCCCTGGTTTGCTTCTGTCTTGTTTGTACTCTTGCTGACTGGTCTTCGGACCCCTGTCTCAGAGGTTGGACTAGTAGTGCCACCCTGAGCTGTGTGCTTCTCGCTCAGCACTACCCCTTATTCTCAAACCTAGAAATTGAATTGAATGTAGAGTTAGAGAGTACATGCACATATACCTAAATGTTGTACCCTCTAGGAGGTTACCCTATACAGTCTATACAAACATGATCAATAAACATGTTTGACACACCCCCTGGACTGCATAGGGGAATGTCCTAGATAAGCAGCTCAGGGCGGCACTACTAGTCCAGCCTCTGAGACAAGGGTCTAAAAGACCAGTCAGAAGGAGTACAGACAAGACAAGAACAAGTACAGGGCGGCACTACTAGTCCAACCACTGTGAGAGGACACAAGTCCAGTCTGAGTGTACACATATATATAGGACAGTACAAAGTCAAGGCCCGAGTAAGTGAGCGACTACAGGAACCAGACCAAGCTGTACACAGTGCCGCTGATGATCTTTAGGCGCAAGCGCCTTCGTAAAGATATCAGCTGTGTTGGCACCAGAGGCCAAGTGTACTACGCGAGCCTGGCGACGCTGCTGTAGCTCGCGCAGGAGGAAGTACCGCAGCTGGATGTGCTTCGCTCTACCCTCGAGTCGAGGCTCCTGACACAGGAGGATCATGGCCCTGTTGTTAGCGTACAAGACCGGGGCAGAGCTAGGCTGCTCACCTAAGTCAGTGAGTAAGAAGGTCAGCCAGCGGAGCTCCTGTGCCGCCATGGCACCGGCGTAGATCTCAGCCTCACAGCTGGACTGGGCAACAGACGAGGAGCGGGTAGCTCTCCACGAGACAGCACCTGAGCCAAGGCTAAAGCAGTAGCCCTGGGAAGACCTGAGCGTCTCGGCGTCGTCTGCCCAAGAAGCGTCTGTGTGTCCAGTAAGGACCACTGGCCTACGTCCGCCTAGCACTAACCCCATGCCTGATGTACTTGCAAGATAATGCAAAACCCTCTTAGCGGCAGACCAGTGCTGAGGTCGGTGTCTGCCTGTGGCCACGAAACGAGCCAGGATGCTGAGAGGGTATGCGAGATCTGGGCGAGTGCAAGTCATCAGGTACATGAGGCAACCCACTAGCTCAGCGTAAGGACCACTCGGATCTACCGACTCCTCAGGAACTGGAGCGGAGAGTCTGTGGTCCAGAGGAAGAGGGGTGGGCTGTGCGGAGGAGAACTGAAGGCCGAACCTCTGAAGGACCTGGCGCACCAAGTGTGACTGAGTCAGGGTGATGGTGCGCGCGGCTCTGTCTCTGGAGATCTGCAAGCCAAGGTAACGGCGCAGCTCTCCAAGGTCAGTGCAGGTGTGTCTCTTCAGCAGCTCTGCCTTCACGGAGGCCAGTGCGTCCCTGTCAGCTGTGGCAAAGACCAGGTCGTCTACGTAGACAAGGATGTAGAACGGAGTCGGGCCAGCACGAACGAAGAGCGAGGGGTCTGCAGAGGACGGAAAGAACTGCAGGTCAGCAAGGGTAGCACGCAGCGTGTCGTGCCACTCACGAGGCGCCTGGCGCAGGCCGTAGACTGGGCGCCGCAGAAGCCACTGGGTCCCAGGGGGGAAAGTGCCAGTAAAGCCCTGAGGACGACGCAGGTAGACCTGCTCGTGAAGGCTGCCCTGAAGGAAGGCAGTGGAGAACTCGAGGGAGTGAAGCTCGTAGTCACGCTGAGCCGCTACGTGTAACAGAACCCGAAGAGTAGTCATCTTCGGCGTAGGAGCGAAAGTCTGAAAGAAGTCCACCCCCTCGCGCTGACTGAAGCCTCTAGCCACGTAGCGCGCCTTGAACACAGGCGGCTCTCCAGGAGGGCGCTTCACCTTGAAGAGCCAACGGCCATCGACCACGTTCACCCCAGGTGGGGGAACTGCGTCGACGAAGGTGCCGGTGGATCTCCAAGATGCCATCTCCTGTTCCATGGCAGCTATCCACTGAGAGGCCCAGGGTCCCGAAACCGCCTCAGCGTAAGTACGAGGGGTCGGGATGTCGAAAGCGTCTGGGTCACCCTCAGGGACTAGCAGCATGGAACAGAGATGGGGAGCAGCCTCGGACAAGAAAGCAAGCTCAAACTGGCGGTCCTCCAGGACGTCACTGCCGAGGGCAGGAGCACCCCCGACAGACGGAGGACAGGCAGGGTCAGAGACAAGAGCGGTGGCGTAGTCAAGGCGGCGGGTAGAGGCGAAGTCAGTGACCGCAGCGACAAGAGCGTCAAGACTCGACACTGGAACAGACGGGTCGGTAACGAGAGAGGCAAGGACCCGAGGAACAAGAGGGCGAGCGGCACGAAAGTAGTCAGACAGAGGAGGAGACGCAACGACAAGAGAGGACGGCGGAGGAGACGGGAGGAGGGGAGGACGAGACGCGTGGGACCGGAGCAACATAGGGTGAGAGCGCGGGACGGGGGAGACAGGACGAGCACGGGAGGGGCGGCGAGACCAGACGTGAGAGGGGGGCGTCGGGTCAGGAGACAGAGGAGGGGACACTGGTGGGGAACGAGGGGGAAAACGAGCCGGGGACGAGTCCGGCGGAGGGAACACGGGGCCGTAGACGGGAAGAGGAGGAGACGGCAGGAGAGGAACAGACACAGGGTCAGGGGACGGAAGGCCGAGCAGACGGAGGGCGGACACCGGCGGGGACTGCTGCTGCGGCGACACAACTCCAACGCAAGGGCCACAAGCTGCGCGACGGAGACCGCCCGAACCCTCCACACCGGCACCCCCAGAAGGGACACCCCCAGAGCCCGAAACCCCGCCAGCACCGGTACCGCCCCCAGGCCCGCCGGGACAAGCCACGACAGGAGCCCCGGGACTAGTACCGACCTCAACGTCAGCACCCCCAGAGTCCACAAACAGCGGCAGCGACGACAGCGGCGGCGGCGGCGGCGGCGGCTGCAGTGACGGCCGCGACGGCGGCGGCGGTGGAGACGACGACTGCAGCAGCTGCGGCGACGGCGGCTGCGGAGGCGGTGGAGGAGGAGACACCGGGGGAGGGACAGACGGCAAGGACTGCGCCGGGGGACTACCAGAGTCAGAAGACTCGTCGACCGGGACGACCGACGGAAGGGGGGTGACGTGAGACACACCAGAGGGGGCCGGACGGGGGGGCGGGGGGGGGGAGGGGCAGGGACCACCGGGGAAGGAGGGACCAGGAACAGGGGGGGGAGTAACCGGGGGACCACGGTGAGGGAAGCGGCGGTAGAAGGAGACGGACTCGTCAAAGGTGACGTCGCGAGAGTGAAAGAAGCGGTGGGACGGCGGGTGGTAGAAGTGCCAGTCGGAAGCGTCAAGGGGGAAACCGAGGAAGACGCAGGGGAGGGTGCGGGCAGTGAGCTTGTCCGTGCCAGAGGCACGAACGTGAGCAAGGCAGCCCCAGACGTGGAACGCAGACGCGTCACCAGGGGACCCGGTCCACAGAAGGGTCGGCGAAACCGGCGGCCGCTGGGGGTGCGGCCACAGGTTAAGCTGGTGAGCGGCGTAGCGCACGGCGAACGGCCACAGAAAATGGGGTGCACCGGCGTGGATCATGGAGGTGCGAGCCACCTCCATGACCAAACCGATGCGTCGCTCAGCGACCCCATTCTGCTGCGGGGAGTCCGGCAGGGTAAACGTCTGGGTGATGCCCTCTGCACGACAGAAGCGACCAAGGACACCTGAGGCAAACTCGCCACCCCGGTCGGAGTGGAGGCGCAAGGCAGGGAGACCGCGGTGGACACGAGCAGAGACAAGCCAGGGGATGAGAGCGTCAGGCACGTCGGCCTTCCGCTCCAGGGGAAAGACTGTGGTGTAGCGCGTGAAGTCGTCGACAAGCACTAGGAAGAAGCGCTCGCGACGCGGCCCATGGACCGGGGCTGGGCCCCAGACGTCCATGTGCAGAGTCTGCAGTGGTGCGGTGGTAGGGGGAAAAGAGGAGGAGTGAGGGGCGCGGCGGAGCCGGCCCTCGACACAAGGCGTGCACGGGGGGGCGGGGGAGGAGGGAAACTCGGGGAACGAACCGGGGAGACCAAGGACGAGACCGTGCTGGGACATGTGACGCAGACGCGGGAGGGCAGGGTGACCAAGGCGGTGGTGCCAAAGGAGAGTCGGGTGAGTGAGGGACCGACAGGAGCACGCAGCAGCAACCTGGGTGGACGCAGCTACCTGGGGGGAAGACCCAGCCGGGGAAGTCGCGGTGTCAAGTGTGAACAGGCCGGACACCGGGTCCCGGGGGAAGGTGGTAAGGGGGGCACCAGTGGCGGTCTCGGTACAGACAGCATACCGCTCGTGACCAGGGAACGTAGTGGTGACGCCAAGGTCCTGGAGGCAGCCGACACCAACTAGGTTCCTGGAGAACGAGGGGATATGCAGACCTGTGAGCGAACCTGAAGGAACCGCCGGACAGGGAAGGGAGGTGGAACTGCGGGCAACGACGGGACCACCGGAGGGGTCAGCAAGAGTAACTGCGGCGGGAACAGGCAGCGGCGTCAGCGTCGTGGAGTCGCGGAAGAAACACCGGGAGGCGCCAGAGTCCAAGGTGAAGGAAAGCGCAGCAGTCGCGCAGGGCGGCAGTGAAGCGGTGGAAGCACCGAGGCTAAGCAAAGCAGAAGATCCTACGCCTGACGCAGCAGGGGAGTCTACGCTAGGCACAGCTACACTAGGCAACACGGGGTAATAAGAGGGAAGCACACTAGAGTCATCAGCATACATCACATGCAAGGCTGCTACAATGGCATCCATGTCCAAGTCAAAAATCCGAATGCTACGCCTAAGCAAGCTGTGCCAGTCCGGGAGGTCGGGTGCCGGGCCAAAGCGCTGACGGAACAGGTCGTCCAGACAACGAAAACAGCGAGGAGTGGAATGACCGATCTTACCGCAAACGAAGCCGCGGCGAGGACCGGTCTGGATCTGGTACTGACAGGGCCCGCCTCCAGAACCACCACCCGGTGCACCACCACGCGCACGACCACCACCAGCTCCAGGCCACCCAGGCGGGAGAGCACTCGCCAGCCTCGTCTGCGGCGGCTGCTGCGGCTGCTGCGAAGGCTGCGGCTGCGGCGACTGCTGCTGCTGCAACTGTGGAGGCAGCGGGGCAGCTGGACCGGGCAGGGTCCCCACGTCCGCACCGGCACCGGACGACCCGACTCCACCACTACCCCCACCCGCACCCCCGCCGCCGCCGCCGCTCCCAACCTTGGGGCGGCGGCCCTTCCCCGAGCGAGACTGCACTGCAGCAGCAGTCTCAGCCACAGCGACAGAGCCGTCGGAGAAGGTACACTGAGCGGGGGCACAACCCTGAAAGATAGGGACCGGTACTGTACCGCTCGCCTGGGCTATGGAGCGGTGACGAGTCTCTATGACAGTCAGGGTGTCAACAAAGTCGGTGAGGGTGAGAGCAGCGAGGTGGATGCTAAGGAACTGGTCGCGGGCGGCGGCAAGGCGGTCAGGGAGGCGGGTGGCAAGGAGGTAGAGGGTAGAGGTCATGGGAGGCTGGTGGACTCTAAGCTGTGCATCAGTGCAGGCAGCGCGCCAGGTCTCATCTATCGAGCGCAGGTGGGCAGCGAGGTCAGAGACAGTGGGGAAAGACGCAAGGTCAGGAAAGAGCAGGGGGAGGATCAGGCGACCCACTGAGGCAGCAGGAGGGGTAGAATAGCGCTTGATGACAGCATCGAGGTAGGCCTGGGCGGTAGTAAGGGTTCTAAAGCGAGGGCGCTCAGGGGGGGGGAGGGCATTGCTAATGGCGAGCTGAGCAAGGGCATCGCGGGAAAGCCAGACAGAGCGGGCAAGGGCAGCGGCTGCAGTGGACTCGCGCTCAGCGGGCGTGGGATCAGCGGGCAGCACAGCAGGGGGGTCAGGGCAGGGGAGCATACCGTCTAGGTGGTCAGAAAGCGGGTGGCCGTCCTGCCGCTGACCAGTGAGGTGGCGGCGGAGGTCAGCCAACCACGCCTCGAACTCCAGAGGCTGACCCTCAGCATCAAAACGAAGCTCAGCGGCCATCAGGGGCAGTGTAGGATAGGGGAGTGCGGTGTAGTGCTGTGCAGTGCGGTGCAGTGCGATGCAGTGCGGTGCAGTGCGGTCCAGTGCGGTGCAGTGCGATGCAGTGCGGTGCAGTGCGGTCCAGTGCGGTACAGTGCGGTGCAGTGCGGTCCAGTGAGGTGCAATGCGGTGCAAGGCGGGGAAGGGAAGTGCAGGAGGGTGCAAAGCGGTGCGGGGAAAGGGGGACAGTACCAGGAAGTATGTAGGGCCGGGGCAGGCACGACGGGACCGGGCAGGCGCGACGGGGCCGGGCAGGCGCGACGGGGCCGGGCAGGCACGACGGGGCCGGGCAGGCGCGACGGGGCCGGGCAGGCACGACGGGGCCGGGCAGGCGCGACGGGGCCGGGCAGGCGCGACGGGGCCGGGCGGCTACGACGGGGCCGGGCGGCAGCGACGAGGCCGGGCGGCTGCGACGGGGCCGGGCGGCTGCGACGGGGCCGGGCGGCTGCGACGGGGCCGAGCGGCTGCGACGGGGCCGGGCGGCAGCGACGAGGCCGGGCGGCTGCGACGGGGCCGGGCAGGACACAGCAGGGCCGGGCGAGGGCGACGGGGCCGGGCGGGCGTGACGGGGCCGGTCGGGTGCGACAGGGGCCGGGCGGCTGCGACAGGGGCCGGGCGGGCGCCACGGGGCCGAGCGGCTGCGACGGGGCCGAGCTGGGGCGACGGGGCCGAGCAGGTGCGACGGGGCCCAGGAGGGGCGCGACGGGGCCCAGGGGCGCTACGGGGCCCAGGGAGGAGCGCAGCAGGGCCCAGGAGGGGCGCTAAGGGGCCCAGGGAGGGGCGCGACGGGGGCCTGGGAGGGGCGCTACCAAGCCCAGGAGGGGCGCGACAAAGCCCAGAAGGGGCGCTACGAAGCCCTGGAAGGGGCGCGACGGGGCCTGGAGGGGCGC
The DNA here is from genome assembly GCA_027943415.1 of Closterium sp. NIES-67. Taxonomy (NCBI): domain Eukaryota; kingdom Viridiplantae; phylum Streptophyta; class Zygnematophyceae; order Desmidiales; family Closteriaceae; genus Closterium; species Closterium sp. NIES-67. The sequence goes on along the minus strand of BQMB01001573.1, from coordinate 303,973 downwards.
TACGAGGCCCTGGAAGGGGCGCGACGGGGCCTGGGAGGAGCGCGACGGGGCCTGGAAGGAGCGCGACGGGGCCTGAGAGGAGCGCGACGAGGCCCTGGAAGGGGCGCGACGGGGCTAGGGGGGGGGGTCGCGACTGGGCTCAGGAGGGGCGAGGCTAGGCTAGGAGACGCGACGGGAGGAGCGGAAGCGGTAGGTGGGGGGGGGGGGTCGAAACCTACGCGTGATACCATCTCAAACCTAGAAATTGAATTGAATGTAGAGTTAGAGAGTACATGCACATATACCTAAATGTTGTACCCTCTAGGAGGTTACCCTATACAGTCTATACAAACATGATCAATAAACATGTTTGACACTTATGTAGCCTTGGGGGTGTGTCAACTTATACGTACATTTATATGTAAAAGTTATAGGCTAGAATAGGTGTATGTTCTTAGAGAGTACAACCCAACCCTATATCTTACTTGTTCTCTCTCTTGTTTTCATTCATTCTTGTACTCTAACACATGGCACATATCCGCTTCTTAACAAGCCCTTTTAATTCAGTGATTAGTGACTGAATTCTGACAAAGGGAACCACTCTTTTAGAGCGTATTCCTGGGGAGAGGTGTTCAGTTCCAGGAAAGCCAAATGTGCATCTGACACTGTGCTTGCTGTAATTGCCGATTTACAGGAAGCTGTTCAATTCCAGGACAGGTGGCTTCGCAAGCGTGTGCTCGGCGACACTTGTGTTGTCCCTTTTGTGTTGTCCCTCAACAAACGACCACACTTGTGTTGTCCCTCTCCACATGGATGGTGGTGATGCCATCAATGGCAGCTCGTCTGCCACCCTCCAACCTCCAAAATGAACGCTTTCATTCGCTCCTGACTGACGATACGGCCTGTCGTTTCGACGAAACGGAGTGGCACGCGACATGCATGCGACGTGCCAGGTGTTGTTCGCAAATGTGATTGTGTCGACCAACCAATCACAACGCACGTGTGCGAACAAGCTGGCTTGCGGTCCTGGTACTGGACTCGTTAAGAATCGTCGATCATGATGTTCAGGAATCCGTTTTCCGGTGCTGGTACTGAACACCACTCAGTAGGAATACGCTCGTAGGCAAGTGTTTCTTCTCCCTTTTTGCTTGCATCAATGATCTCCTTTGTAGCATGAATCCACTTCACACCTCAAGTCCATAACCATAAACACTGTAAAGGATTTGCATTGAACACAAATACAAACATGAGAGAAATAAAAAGCCCTACTATCTCTATTCCTATAAAAGCGTGACTCGGCATAGCAGGTCCTCAAAGATAACTCATCAACCCGTCAACTTTCATTGACCCCTAACCCCATCCATCGCATAATCACAACCTCCTTATAAACAAACAGAGTCCTGGTGAATCGACCCCATCCTGGCAGAGCAAACAGGGTCCTGGTGTTCACAAGGATGAATCAAGCATAGCGAGGCAAGAGCCATGGGGAACTGCTGCTGCTTAAGACAACCAAAAAAGAAACTGCTCCTGCCGCACCACCACCACCCTCCCCCTATCTCCCTCTCCCCCAATCCCGCAGTAAAAAGCTGCACCCCTAAGCATAGCGAGGGCGGGAACCGTGAGAGACGGCTGCTGCTTGTGAGAGCCGAAGCGATGGCATGAGCATCCCCTCCTGCCGCACAATCACCCTCCCCTTCTCCACGCCCACCACCACCTCCTCCTCCCTCTCCCTCTCGCTCTCAACCCCTCCTTGCTCTCCCCTTGCTTGCCGAACGGCGTTGGCAATGTGGCGGTCCAACAGCTGGGTGATCTCGTCTCCCTGGCAGGAAGGGAAGGTGCAACGAGGTGGGTGGTGGGGTAGCGGGATCACGTCAGAGAGGGGGGAAGAGGAAACGGACAGAAACAGAACGGACAGAAACAGAACGGATAGAAACAGAACGGATACAACAGATAGAAAGTAGAAGTGACCAGGCTTGTCGGCTTATCACTCACTCCCTCACTCAACTCTCAACACCGATATTACATTATCTCATCCCCACTTCCCCCCCCCACCCACTCACCCCTTTTGTGGCAAACTCGAGCGAGTAGAGCTGGTTGAGCATGAGAAGGCAGAAGCTGGCAACACATTACCACACCCTCCCCACACCCACTCACTAATGTCACTAGCCCCTGCATTCAGACCCACACACTCACCCCCTTGGTAGCGAACTCGAGCGAGCAGAGCTGGTTGCGCATGAGAAGGCAGAAGTAGACGCGCCCGGGCTTGCCGGCATACTCGGCAATGTCCTTCAGCTCGGCCTCATGCACCAGGGAGTGGTCCTCGGTGTTGAGGAAGTGGAGCTAGAGGGGGGTAGAAAGGGGAGTTGGGAGAACACCATGAGAGAACATACTCTGCAATGTCCTTCAGCTCCGCCTCATGCACCAGAGAGGTGTTGAGGAAGTGCAGCTGAGAGGGAAGGTGAGAAAGGGGGGAGGGCGGGGAAGCGGGGAGTACAATTTGAGACAGGGGGCTTGCTGGCTTGCCGGCATACTCCGCAATGTCCGGGGAGCTCGGACTCGTGCACCAGAGAGTGGTCCTCAGTGTTGAGGAAGTGCAGCTGTTTGCAGAGGATAGAAGGTGGGGATGGGGTTGGGAGAGTGCAAGGTGTGATGGGGCTTGCTGGCTTGCCGGCATACTCTGCAACGTCCTGGAGCTCGGCCTCGTGCACCAGAGAGTGGTCCTCAGTGTTCAAGAAGTGCAGCAGGGTGGGTTAGACAGGGGGAGGAAGGGGAATGGGGGCAGAGTGAGGGCGCAGGTGGGAGAGCAGGTGCAGTGAGGCTTGCTGACTTGCTGGCACACCGTGCAATGTCCTTGAGCTCGGCCCCGTGAACCAAGGAATGATCCTCCATGCTCAAAAAGTGCAGCTGAGGGGAGGGGAGGGGGAGGTGGGGGGGGGGGGGGGGGGGGGGGGGAGGAAGCAGAGGAGGCAGGCAACAGCAGGCTCTGTGACGTGAGACAGGGGGCTTGCCAGTACTCTTCCATTTTCCTCAGGGGACCATTTCCTTGAGCTCTTGAGTCTACTCAAAAGTCATCTCGTTACAATGTCACACAGAACTTTCGCTACAAGAACCATTCTCGCTTGGAGACAGGCGGCTTGCCAGCAGGGGGCTTTCCATTTTCCTACAGGGGACCATTTCCTTGAGTTCGGCGTTGTGCGCCATTCCATGTTCAAGAAGTGCAGTTGGTTGGGGATGGGGAGGGAGCAAGGAAGGAAGGAGCAAATTCAGGGCTCACTGAGCTCCATAGTTGCATACACCCACACGCACACGCACACACACGCACACACACCCCCACACGCACACACACACTGCCTCTCACTCACTCCATTGTGGTTGACCCCCACTTCCACCCTCTTGGGGAAGTTAGGAGCAAAGTCGGGGTGGGCGCGGAGGGGGAAGAAGATGGAGCCGCCATGTGGGCTGTCGAGGATGATGCGCGTGAACTCCCTCATCGTGCCCTCGTGGTCCAGCGACCACTGCAGTGGACAGGGTTGGGGGAGAATGGAATGGGTGGGAGAGGGAAGAATGGCAACTCGTGAGCCACCGTGGGGGCTGTCGAGGATGATGTGGGTGAACTCCCTCATCGTGCCCTCGTGGTCCAGCGACCACTGCAGGGAATGGGTGGGAAAAGGTGAGAAGAGGTGAGAAGGGGTTTATGAGGAAGGAATGGCAACACCATGGTGAGAGGGAAGATGGAGCCGCCATGCGGGCTGTCCAGGATGATGCGAGTAAACTCACGCATCATAAGGAAGAAAACGAGCCCCAGTGGAATCAGTAAGAATGGGTGGCAAGAAGCTGGGGAGCGTGTGGGTGCGGATGGATGTGTGTGGGTGTGAGTGGGTTGTTCCTGCAATGTCGCAAAATTCACCTACAACATGAGGGTTGGTTTGCGTGAGTGGGTGTGTGTGCACGTGCACGTGCACGTGCACATGAGTAAATATGACACATACCAGGGTCTTGTACTGGGCGGCAATCTGCTTGGCCCACTCGTCCTCACTCATGGCGCCAGCCACAATGGCGGGCACTGACTTGGTCATCAGGACGAGCCACTCGCTGCCGAGGAAAGGGGGACGGACGGGGGAAAGGGGGACGGACGGGGGAAAGGGGGACGGACGGGGGAAAGGGGGACGGACGGGGGAAAGGGGGACGGATGGGGGAAAGGGGGACGGACGGGGGAAAGGGGGACGGACGGGGGAAAGGGGGACGGACGGGGGAAAGGGGGACGGACGGGGGAAAGGGGGACGGACGGGGGAAAGGGGGACGGACGGGGGAAAGGGGGACGGACGGGGGAAAGGGGGACGGACGGGGGAAAGGGGGACGGACGGGGGAAAGGGGGACGGACGGGGGAAAGGGGGACGGACGGGGGAAAGGGGACGGACGGGGGAAAGGGGGACGGACGGGGGAAAGGGGGACGGACGGGGGAAAGGGGACGGACGGGGGAAAGGAGGACGGACGGGGGAAAGGAGGACGGACGGGGGAAAGGGGGACGGACGGGGGAAAGGACGGACGGGGGAAAGGGGACGGACGGGGGAAAGGGGGACGGACGGGGGAAAGGGGGACGGACGGGGGAAAGGGGGACGGACGGGGGGGACGGACGGGGGAAAGGGGGACGGACGGGGGAAAGGGGGACGGACGGGGGAAAGGGGACGGACGGGGGGGACGGACGGGGGAAAGGGGGGTGGGGGATGGGTGGGTGGGTGGGTGGGTGGGTGGGAGGGTGCACGTAGCAATAGCAGCAGTCACAATACCAGGTACTGACTTGCTCCCCAGCGCAAGCCACTCCCTGCCAAGGATATGGTGGGCTTGGTGGGGTACGTAGTTTTGTGCTTACAACACGCCCTCCGCTGTAACGAGGTAGCGGCTCTCCATGTAGTCACGCCGCAGCTGCACGTGTCGTAGCACAGGGTGCCTCTATCAAGGCAGCTGGCAGCTGCACGTGGCACAGGACACCTCTACGAAGCGAAACCTTACGCGCACGGACCTTCACAACTGAAACGTTCAGGTGAAGCAGCAGCACTCACGGAGCGTCAAGGGGGTCGGGGATGACGCCAATCTCTGCTGCGATCTGCAGCGCGGCCAGCACGACCACGCCCTTCGCGGTGACAAGGTAGCGGCTCTCCATGTAGCCACAGCGCACCTAGCAACGAGCACAGGCGCACCAACTGCCCGGCGCACCTAGCAATTAGCAAGCAGCACTCACGGAGCGTCAAGGGGGTCGGGGATGACGCCAATCTCTGCTGCGATCTGCAGCGCGGCCAGCACGACCGCGCCCTCCGCTGTAACGAGGTAGCGGCTCTGCATGTAGTCACGGCGCAGCTGCACGTAGCACAGGCGCACGAACTGGCGCTCCGCCACGTCAGCATCGGCGCGCTCGAACCAGCGCTTGCGCAGCAGCAGCTTGCAGACCACCTGCTGGCCGCGCGACTGCCCCACTTGCGCTGCTGTGCCGTAGTCTACCAGCAAGTCAGAGACATAGGCACTGCGCGGCAGCAGCACGTGCTCTGGAGGGGAGGGGAGGGAGGGGGGCAGTGGGTGAACAACTCAATGCGCGGGCAGGAGCAGCTTGCAGACCAACCAGCAAAGCAAGTTCGGAGACATAGGCACTACGGGCTAATAGCACGTGTTCTGGAGGGGAGGGGAGGGGAGGGAAGTGGTGAGCGGGTTTGGGGGGAACAGGGGGAGTTTTGAGTCGACTCAAAAGCGGGTTTGGGGGGAACGGGGGGAGTTTTGAGTCGACTCAAAAGCGGGTTTGGGGGGAACAGGGGGAGTTTTGAGTCGACTCAAAAGCGGGTTTGGGGGGAACGGGGGGAGTTGGGAGACGAAGCAGCAGCGGCTTGCACACCACCTGCTGGCCGCACGACTGCCCCACTTGCGCTGCTGTGCCATAGTCTACTAGGAGATCCGACACGTAGGCGCTGCGGGGTAACAGCACGTGCTCAGGAATGGGGAGGGAAAGGGGGAAAGGGGAAAAGGGGAAAAGGGGGAAAGGGGGACGGGAGGGGCGGGGGTTTGCCCTCTAACCACCGCTTTCGCAGCAGCCACTTGCAAATCACCTGCTGGCGTCGGGACACTTTCCCCACGTGGACCAATAATTGGTTCCCAAGCAAGAGACGGACGAGGGACGGGCAAGGGACGGATTAAGACCGAACAACGCTTGTAACGAATCCCACACCGTGTTACACTCACCCACGACGGCGGGCGGAATGGCGGCGCCCTTCTTTCCGCCAGGGGCGGGAGAGGCGGAACCCGCGGAGCCAACGAGCGGGCGCGTGGCGCGGCTGGTGTACATGGCGAAGGGGGAAGAGGCGGAAACCTGGAGCTTGCGACAGAGGATCTGGGGAAGCGGGGGGAGGGGGGGGAGGGGGGGGGAGACGATGGGGGAAATTATTAGGGGAATAGGGGGGCAAAATCTGCACTACTGGGTTGAAGGTTTAGTCTATTGGGTTTGCGGACAGGGTTTTAGCGCGGCTGTAGGGTTTTTCACCTTAACCGCTTCAACAGTTGTGGTCGGCCCATAGTGAATGTTCTCCGGCGCGTCATGGCACAGAAACACTTTTGAGGCGCCTCAAAAGTGTTCTCCGGCGCGTCATGGCACAGAAACACGGGGTCGGGGTTCAGGGCTTCAGGATAGGGGGGCTCCGTGTGTAATGAGTCGATTTTTGAGTCGACTCAAAAAGCGCGTCATGGCACAGAAACACGGGGTTAGGGTTCAGGGCTTCGGGTCGGGATAGGGGGGCTCGATCCAGATTCGGATAGGTTTAGAATTCTCACCTTGACCGCTTCCTCCACTGTCGTAGTGGGCCCATAGTGAATGTTCTCCGGCGCGTCGTTGCACAGAAACACCGGCACCACCATAGGCGACCCCGTTATAAGCGCGCGGACCTCCTCCTCCCCCGGTATAGTCTTGCGCGCCCCGTGCTCCAGCCCGTGCTCGAGCGCCTTCCACGTCAGCCGCATCGCGGCCAGGATTCCCGGGTCGCACTTGGGGTCGGCGGCGAGCGCGGTGAAATAGTCGACTAGGGGCGTCGCGACCGTGGTGGTTGGCGGAAAGATGTACGCGCAGTGGCGCATGAGCTCCCACGCCTTGAGGCAGGAATCGCTGGAGTGGAAAATGGGGAGGCGGGAGGGAAAGGGTTGCTGGGGCATGTGAGTGGGGAAGCGGGAAGGTGAACGCGCAGGGTCGCGCTTGGGGCCGGCTGCGGGCGTCGCGACTACGGGCGTCGCGACCCCGGTGGTTGGCGGGAAGATGAACGCGCAGGGGCGCATCAGCTCCCGTGACCCGTCCCCGCCTTCAGACAGGAATCGCTGGATGCGTAGGGGGAGACACGGGGCGGGTCGTGGCAGGGCGTGGCGGGGCGAACGGGGGAAGGCGTTGGGGACATGCAAGTGGGGGAGCGGGAAGATGTACGCGCACTGGCGCGTCAGCTCCCACGCCTTGCGCGAGCGGGGTGGGGAGAGGGAGGGAGGGAAGGGTTGCTTGGGGACATGCAAGTGGGGGAGCGGGAAGATGAACGCGCACTGGCGCATCAGCTCCCACGCCTTGAGGCAGGAATCGCTGGGAGAAGGGGGAGAGCAGCAGGGGGGGGAGGCAAGCACGAGAGATCAGTATGCAGCAGGTGTTAGGCTTAGGGCGATAGCCTCTGGCTATTCCCTAGGGCCCCAAGAACGCAGCGGGAAAACCATACTGGATCTGAGAAGTGCAGGAGAGCAGGGTGCTCTTCAGCTTAGAGTTCAAACAGAAAGTTGCACTCCAAAAAGCGGTTACAAACGAAAACAGAGCAAGAACATATCAGCATGCAGAAATGTAAAGTGTGACTCGCGTAACGCGTCGCGCGCGTTTCGTCCGAGTCTTGGGCGGAACCGATTTCGATAACCGACACTGTCGGTGAAACCGACCCTCCGACATTCCGCCGAACACAACCGAAGTCTGGTGGACTTTTCTGGCTGAACCGAATGTTCTCGATGTTCTCTCATCCCTGGTTCTTCCTGTCCAAACGTTTTTCCTCCATCGGAGCACCACTTAGGCGCCATGGCTTTATTCCTCCATCGGAGCACCACTTAGGCGCCATGGCTTTACGTGGCAACGAGCTGACTTTTGAGTTGACTCAAAAGTCTTTCCGTCCAAACGTTTTTTTCCTCCATCGTGCACCACTCTCACAGCAGGTTGCTGGGGACATGCAACTGGGAGTAGGAGAAGGCAAATTTTTGGAGGATTTCATAAGACAGCCTCAAGCACTAACCTTCTGAATGAACCGCTGCCGGCAGATTCTTACCGGTAGTCGTTCGCGCACGTCTGCTTCTGCAGCTGCAGAAACACCTCGTCGCGAAGCAGCGGCTGTAAGTGCATCTTGATTGGTCGATCGCAGAGGAATACTGCTCACCGGTAGTTGATCGCACAGTAATACTGCTTACCGATAGTCATTCGCACGCGTCTGCTTTTGTAACTGCAGGAACAGCTCGTCGCGAAGCAGCGGCTCTTCGCCAATCGTGTGCAGCACGCGCGCAACCAGCGCAATCTCCCCCGCCAACGTCAGCCTCCCCGCGCCGGGGGCTCCGCCGATGAAGGTTGCGCCGGTGCCCTCCGCGCCCCCCGCGAGCCCCATGAAGCGCAGCACGTCCCCGAAGAGCCGCGCGGCGGGCTCCTGCAGCGCGCGGTGCAGGCGGAGCATGGGGTGGGGGAAGGGGTCCTGGGGGCGGGCGGGCGGGCGGGCGGGCGGGCGGGCGGGCGGGCGGGGGGGGCGGCGGAAACCGGGGGCAGTGGAGAAGACAGGGGGCGGGCGGGGGAAGACAGGGGGCAGGTGAAAAAGGGGGTTGAGATTTACTGGAACCTGCAACGCGCGGTGCAGGCGGAGGATGGGGTGAGGGGAAGGGCGAGGGGATTCAACGGGAAAAGGGGAGGGCGAATTTAGGTTCACGACAGCTGGGAGGGGTTTTCTCCTTTGTAGTGTTGTCGACTTTCTTATCGCGGACGGTGCGGCTCGGCGCGCATGAGTTTCGGCGAGAGTTTGGAGAGTACATTGTTGTTCTTATTATTAAAAAAATGTTTCTTTTTTCAAAAACGGACTTATCCACAAAATCGTGTAACATTTCATGAACGCACCGGCTGGAATGTAAGCATGTCGCGGACGGTGTACGGCTCGGCGTGCATGAGCTGCGGTGGCGACACGAGGCCCAGCATCTGGCGCTTGTTGGCGGCGGCGGCGCGCAGACGCGCCATGGAGTGAACGAAGACGTCCACCTGGCAGCACGCGAAGAGCGCCTCGACTGCCTCGAGATTGCCGCCGGGCATAAGCCTGGGTTTGAGGGGGCGGGTAGGTGGGGGAGGTGGGGTCAGGGCGGGGGGCGAGGTTGGGGAGGGTGAATAGACTGGAGCGCGCGATTTTCTTGAATCGACTCGCCAGACGCACAGCCGAGCCATGGAGTGAACTAAGTCGTCCACAAGGCAGCACTCGAACAGCGCCTCGACCGCCTCGAGATTACTGCCCGTCATGAGCCTGGGTTTGAAGGGGGGAAGGGAAGGGAAGGTGCGGAGGCGGAGGTGGAGGCGGCGGAGGGCGGGGATGGCGAGGATGGCGAGGATGGCGAGGATGGCGAGGATGGCGAGGATGGCGAGGATGGCGGGCGGGCGGGCGGGCGGGCGGGCGGGCGGGCGGGCAGGCGGGCAGGCGGGGGGAGAGGGGGTGAATGCGTTTTTTTGTTTAATCGACTCGCCAGACGCGCAGACGCGCCAAGAAAACGCCAACCTGGCAACATGGTTCCTCGGACTCCGAAAAGATGCCCGTGCGGCGTGCGGCGTGGCGTTCACTCAAGCCAGCCTTACGTTTTCCCGTTTCGTCCGCTCAAACGTTTTCCCGTTTCGTCAAAACATGCGACTCACATGACTTCGATAAAGGCGTCTTTGGCCGTCTTGGCCAGCAGCGGCGACGTGCTCATGGTTGCGGTGTTTGGGCTACTGAAGCAAACGGGACACCAAGGGCCGTCTGGTTGTGGGTTCTGGTCTGCACTGAGCGGAGCCGCTTCCTGAGATGCGGCGCGAGGTTCAAGACCACGGGAGAAACTAGAAGATATTTAAATTTCGAATATATAGATGTACTTAAATCGCCTACTGGCTTATGTTACGAAGAAGTATGGTGAAGATGAGGCCAATCTAGCACGGGATACTAAACGAGGACACGCAAGTCGATCTGGCCGTCTGTACACACGCGAAGACGTTCTAAGCTGGTGTGAGCACACAGTAGGATATGGTTGATGGTCGACGGTGCAGAAAGCGAGGGATTGCTCGGGGCTGATGGAGCATTTGAAGGAGAGTTATCACGAAAAACGAGCAATAAAAAACATCAGAAAATTGTACTGTGTGCGAGTAAGGAGTACATGGGCTCGGGTCGGGGGATGGGAATCGGAAATTCGGGTGGAACCGCTCTCTGCCAAGGGTTGTCTATCAAGGGTAGTGATGGTGAAGGGCGGGAGGCGGTAGACTGAAGGTACAGCGTGCAATAGCTCTACCCTGGGCGCGCTTTCTCGCCTCTAGTGCAAAAACCTACTAGACTCACCAAGTGAGAATGGTGCCCATGTGGTCAGGTGTGAGCATGTCGAGATTGGGGCTGGTATTTTGTGACATTGACGAGCAGAGGGGCGAATTGACGCGAAGCGCAGGGTGGAAGAATTGCCGATTCGGAGATTTACGAACAAGGCGCGGATGACCCAAACGAGGGCAATGGTTTGAAGAGGGGAGGCGACGCAACCTGTCACGGCTGGAGTGACCAGTGACTTCGCTATACGAACTGCTGAACCACCACCTGCGACGACGCCTTAGTGTATCCGAAAGTCCACTGTTTAGTTCTCCAATTAGCCCCTAAATGCATGATGTGCTTTAAATAATTATTAAATTTTCAGGTTTGATTATTTTTATGTGCATATTGATGGAATAAACGGCCATTCTTTCATTTACGGGCAGGCCCCAAGAATATGTTAAAGAAGCTAAGAAAGGATGGAAGCCATGGAAATGGCGTGAGGTTTTAGGCTAGGGGAAAAATTACAAGAGAGAAGAGAGTTTGGACTAGAAGAGATGGATACAAGAAAGGGGGTTGTACCCTCTACAGTAGGATCCAGTAACACCTACCAACCCTACAATTATATATAATATATATATATATATAATTTAACACACCCACTAGGCTTGGTAGCCGAAAGCACACCACACACATAGCACACTAAGCCGCACACCCCCTAAGCCTAGCACCCCCATACTCAGCAGCAGCGACGGCTACTCCAGCATGGTCAACCCCTCGGCGTGTGAGGCGGCAACGTTGACAGCGAGGCAGCGGCTGCAACGGTGGCAGCGTCGACAGCGGCGGCGGCGTGCGGCGGCTTGGCCAGCAGCACCAGCTACGGCGGTGGCGGCTTCGACGACAGCTGCGGCAGCGGCGGAGCTCGCAGCACTCGGCGGCTTGGCCGGGCTCCGCGACGGAAGGACGGCCGGCGCGAGTCAGCCGTCGGCTGCGACGAGGAAGAGGGGACGCAGGGGAAGGGGGCGGGGCTTCTTCAGCGGAGACCGGGAGCGTGCCGCCCCGTGTGGCGTGCTGGCTGCATGCGGGCGGGCTGGCTGCATGCGGGCGGGCTGGCCAGCGCTAAGACCGGGTGCTGGCCGCTGCCGTCCGTGTCGTCCGCGCGCTGGCGTGTAGACGCCGCCACGGCAGCACGACGGCGCCGTCATCGCAGCACGACATGGACGTGGCGGCGGCGCGGAAAGGACAGGAGGGAGGAGCGGACTTTGCGGAAGCGTGATGAGCAGGCCTAGCAGATGGACCTGCTCTGAAACCATGTTATTGGTAGAATGCATTGATTGCCTTGATTTTTAGACATTTTTTGCATTACCATCAGGCCCCCAGAAGTCAGGAAAATTTTCCTGATTTAGGAAAAAGAACAGGGAGTTTCTCGGTACTTACCCTGATTGTGCATGGTTTTGTAAATGACACACCCTGTTTTTTCACGCTTTTTGTAAGGGTAAACTCTGATCGCTCAGCAAGGTTTCTTAGCGAACCCTGAATTTCTCAGCATTGTAGCGGATCTTAGTGTTAAAGGAGCTCTAGGCTAGGATACTAGGCAGGATCAAGGCCGCCATGAATGTGGCGGCGGGATTTAGCTAGGAGCTAGACGAGAGTGTCGAGAGAGAAAAGTGAGGATTAGGAAGAGAGAGGAGTACAAGGAGGGGTTTGTACCCCCTACAGAAAGGTTCAGTAACAACCTACCAAGCCTATATTAAATTATAACTTGTATAATTTGAACACACCCCCTAGGCTTGGTAGTGTCAAGCCCACTCACACCCCCACACCCACACCCCCTAGCCCAGCACCCCCATTCCCAGCAGGAGCCGCAACGACTCCGGAAGAGGGTAGGTCTCACGGCCCCTTGAGACGGCAATGGCGGCAGCAGCGACAGTGACGACAGCGGCGGCGGCGGCGGTGTGCGGCGGCTCAGGCCTGCGGCAACAGCGGCTTCGGCGGCGACTCGAACGCTAGAGGCTGGTGCGGCGGCCCCCGCCCTCTCGGCGGCATGTCCAGTCTCCTCGGCGGTGGAGAGGTCCCTCATAAGGCAGTCATCGGCTGCAGCAAGAAAGGGGGGAGAAGCAGGGGAAGGAGGGGGGAGGGGGGGGGGGGGGGGGGGGGGGGGGGGAGAGGGGCGCGGGGCGTAGTCCAGAATCACGCCGGCGGCTGCAGAGCGGGCGGCAGGTCCGGCGGCACCATTGACGATGCGCGGCCAGCTGTCGCCCGATGACGCCGCCACGGCGGCCAAACGACGGATGCGCGGCCAGCTGTCGCCCGATGACGCCGCCACGGCAGCCAAAAGACGCCGCCATAGCGCGACGTCGATGCCGCGGCGGCGAGGCGGAGGTGCGACTGTAGCTCGACTAAGCCGCCGCGGCATCTCAGAGAAGTCGCCACGGCGGCACAGAAAGGCAAGGCCGCCACGGCGGCAGGAAAACGAAAGGCCGCCATCAGCGGCACGGTACGAAGTGAAACGTAAGACAAGGACGAGGCGGAAGCGTGGAAGGCAGGACCGGAAACGGCCTGCTCTGTTACCATGTTAAAGGAGCTCTAGGCTAGGATACTAGGCAGGATCAAGGCCGCCATGAATGTGGCGGCGGGGTTTAGCTAGGAGCTGGACGAGAGTGTCGAGAGAGAAAAGTGTTGATTAGGAAGAGAGAGGAGTACAAGGAGGGGTTTGTACCCCCTACAGAAAGGTTCAGTAACAACCTACCAAGCCTATATTAAATTATAACTTGTATAATTTGAACACTTAGTCCTTTCCAAAAGCGTGTCTAGGGGGGGCAGTCAAGAATTTCGAGGTTCTCCCCCCCCTTTCCCCCACCCCCCGAGGCTGTGTGAGGGCGCTGATTGGCCCTTGGTAAAAAAAATCTCTGCGCTGTATGTTGGAGGTCATGTGAGGGAGGTCATCGGCCCTTAACCATGTTTTCGCCTCGATGTGTGCTGAGGACTGTGTGAGGGCAATTGCTGGCCCTTGGCCGAATTTGCTTGATGTGCGCCTGCCCTAGGGCTCTGTGAGGGAAGAGATTCCCTCCGCCCCTGCAATCTCGTCACCTCCCCCCGTATTCAGCCCGTCCCCCCACTCCCCCCCACCAATTGTCGTTTCCTGCCCAATCTTGCCCTACACGCACGAATTCGCTACGAATTCCCAGCACCCCCAACAACCAAGACTTGAACACACATAATTCATGAACTATAACATGTAAAGAAAGATTGAGAAATCTATCTTTTTTTTTTAAGTAATTCTGATGGCTTGGGATTTTTTTTTAGGGGACCCTGAATATTCAGACTTTTCTGCAAGGAGAATCCTGATGGATCAGGAAGCCTCAAAACCAATCTAAGGCCCTGATTACCATGATATTTCATACTTCCTCAAGTTCTTCTCTTGATGAAAAGAGTGTAGAGAATTCATTGCTGCGAAGGTGCTAGCCCTGGTTTTAGCCACCCGGTAGGTCCATCCGTAAGGTACTTCCTTACCAACGGTAAAGATAAAAAATCTATTGTAGTACTCTTGATTGTAACAATCTATTATTTATATACTTTCTGTATAGTGCGGCATTCCCCCTATCGACTATGCACCATAAATTGTTCCGAAATGCAGACGTCGTTGACTGCTGACCAAGCAACTCAACAGTTAATCGAAAGGCAAGAGTCAAGAATCAAGGATCAACACAACAGAAAACATGCAGACTATACCGACTTTTACAACATACGCATTTATCCAAGTCATGTATAGTTACCGAGTCGTAGAATAACTCTTGAGGGAATCTACCACTTTAGGGTACTTGGGTAGTGTTGGAAATGATGAAAAAGAAACTTCATCATCTCAGGAGTATCGCGAATTATACAATTCGCGAGGGCATCAACATCGATGAATGCCGAGTAAATCATGTTACAGCACCAACTGACAGTCGACGCAACGTGACGACACATGACGGGGGTTGCGGAAGGCAACGATCGCAGACCGTTGACCTTGCAATTGCAATCTAGCTGTCAAAAGATCAAGGGTCGAAGTCTGCACGACAGCAATTACACAAAACCTTCCCGGTACTACAGTACGGGTGGTTACCCAGTTGTGCTTATCGAGTCGCAAAAGGGAATGTACCCCTATGAAGTACACAAATAGTCAGACATTTCGTATTCTCTTGTAATACTTTATGAACCCTTGCATCTCCTAACTTTCTTCAATTGCGTGTTCAGACTTCCGTTGTGCTACAAAGCTCTCTACCTACTAAGGGCTGCCAAAGATCGTCTCTGCCAAAGATCCTAGGGCTGTTCTTAGCCCAATAGCTACCTATGACCTCTCACCTTCTAGTACACTACTATGTAGTCTCTTGTATCGTTCTATTTTGATCATCTTGTTATTTTGCATCCACCAACTAATCACAAGACTTATGTAAGGTATTCCCTATTTGTTCTTACAAGCGCCCCCTTTTTTTGCCAAAAGCTATTCCCTATAAGCGCTCTGCAATTTACAGTATGTAGAAAACACTCTGAAACGCATACAGTATGATTTGTATCGATGTTCTACAGGATTTGTTTCTATACTGGAAATGGACATGTAGAGGACTTGCGAGTTCAAATTTGTCTCAGACCTTCCTCTATCAGCCAACCAAGGCCCTTACAAGCTCGTAATACAGTTAGCGCTCACTGGCATCGGCTTTAATCAGTTTGAACTGAACGATTCCAGGCCCTGATCGGTAGGCCGTCATTCCAGAATACGGAATACGGAATCGGAATCCGCTGAAAGCTTTCTGTATTCCGTGCGTTGACTCGCCGGGTTAGGTAGTGCGAGAAGCTGGGTTGGTTTATGTGCGAAATTGTTGGATATAACTGACGCTTCTGAGCTGGCGAATTACCAAACTTGCCCGCCACGATCTTGGCCACGAAAAACAAAACGGAGGGGGGAAACAGGGCTTGAAATTGTGCTGTCAATTCTTGCAAAAAAAAATTATAGGGCCCAACATCTGGCTTGATATCGAAATAGGACCCTTAATTTGTTTTCTTGGCGGTCAGACACAGGCTGGTAGTGGATATTCGACGTTTTCCGTTTTCGAAATAAGGGCATTAGTTATTGCGTTTGGATTGCCCCACTCTTCACTATCCCCAGCTATTCTTGCAAAAAAGCTGGAATTCACCTCGACCGGCGGTTGGCACGATTTTGCACGAGACAGCAGCTAGGTGCCCTTTCCTCATTCCGTATTCCAACCTTCCCTATTCTGGTGATCGGTACACACCTCCATTCCATGAGGTTTGGAGTGATTAAAAAGATTGTTTGGCTTTAAGCCAATTCCGAGCCAACCCTAAGAAATTGCTCGACACCATCCGGGTTCCAGAATACGGCCAACCGATCAGGGGCCCTGTGTGGATTTCTCGGCCGATGCTTTGTCAGTCTTTCCCACGCAAAATTTTTAGCTTATATCCCTTTCAAACACCACCATCACATTCCAAATTTGAGAGAGATGCATTTCGATGTCTTTAAACGTTTTCTTGTAAAATCCTTTTTAAAAGCGCATCGCTTATATTTTTTACTCGATTGTAAGCGCCCCATCATTTCAAATGGTATTTCCTATAAAAGTCCATCTACTTATATCCAGGGGGTTACACTAATACCCAAATGCCTGGGCGTATTCCTACGCACCTATGTCAAGATCAGGCGCGCACGGAACCAGTTTGAACCGTACTGAAATGCGGTTCCAACATTTGCACTTCACCGTTTCATACGAATGTAAAATGCTGATCATACAGTAATCTCCCGGCAATAGGACTCGCCGTAGGAGGCTCCCATGGGACTTTAATCCAGGTCTAGATTCATTTATTGTGGCAGTTCCGGTGAGGGCCCGCTTTTGGCTTCTATCATTTTAAAACCCCCCAGCCTTGTTTAGTTGTGTAGTTTTGCACCTAGAGTTGGCATATTGATGCCTAAATTTGAAGTACCATATCAGCGTACCTGTGAGAGTACGACCCCGTTACACCACTTGTCCTATTCTTATCTCCTTCTTATTTCATTCTTCTTTTTATCTCATCTCATTTGGTTTCCTATTCTCCATTCTTCCATTATCCTTTGGTTGATCCTGCTATTATAATTATATCACCGACCAGGCTTGGGATGTACTGGCACATTATCCAGCGTAATCCTGACGTAATCCCTTAAAGCCAATGGCCTCGCGTGGCTATACGCAGGGTGATTCTATATTCTAGAAGGGTCTATTCCTTTGGATAGGATAAACCTGGTTACCTGATGTACTCTGGAAGTATAAAAGCACCTTGTACTGATCGATAGTGCAATCGATCCTCGGGTCATTCGATCCTGTGACACTTGGTAATCAGAGCTTTTTCTCACTCGGCCGCGCTCAGCAAAGCAGCAGCAGCGGGAAAACCTGCCTCGAAAAACCGCCGGGGGCGACGAATTCGACGCCGATTCTGGTAAGCACCAGCTCCGCGTTTTGTGAATTCCCCCTCCCGCGCGTGTTTTGAACAGGATGGCAACCTTCGACAACGCCGAGGTTACCCAGCAACTCTTTGCGCGCATCGCCGCTCTTCAGGAGGAGCTGCGAGCGGATCGCAAAGCGTGGCGAAACGAGTTCGAGCGAGTAACTCGACTCGCCGGAGCGCAGCACGACTCGACAACTGCGACGACGCAGCAGTCGCAACAGTTTCTCGAGGCTCCGAAACCGCGCCCACCTGAGCCGTTCGATCCGAGCGATCGAAACTCCGACGCCCGCAGATGGATCGCAGGGATGGAGATCTACTTCGCAGCCGTCGGATGGAGCTCGCCAGTCTGGGACGGTCAACGCGTACGACTCGCGGCGACACTGATGCGAGGGCCGGCACTCGAGTGGATTGGCGGCAACAGCACCTTCATCCACGGTGAAGCCACGTGGCAGCAGTTCCGCGCTGACCTGCTGAAACGATTCGAGCCGATAAATTCGGGTTTCCTCGCCTGCGAATAAATTCATCGCCATCGACAGTTCGGGAGTGTAGCACAGTACACGCAGCAGATGGAAGAATTTTATAACCGAATTCCCGACCTGACCGAAGGGGAAAAAGTGCAATCGTACCTCGCAGGGCTGAAGACCGAAGTCAAACGACAGGTGGCAGCGTCAAACTACGCGAGCTACAGTGACGTCGTTTCGGCCGCGGAGCGCTTCGACATGGTCAACGCCGGAACACGACGGACGCACGTCGGCAGTACGCGACAAGGCGACCGCTCGGCTCACACCACGTTCGCCGACCCGATGGAGATCGACAGATTCGACGGGCGGCCACGTCCGAAAAACACCAACTACACGTGTGATTTTTGCGGGGTGCCGGGCCACCAAATCTTCGACTGCAACAAAATGAAGGCCGCACGCACAGAGTATCGGGCACGCAATAGTGGCGGAAATCTTTCGGCCAATCAGAAGACAAAAAACGGGAGTCGCCAGTGATTGCGGATCTAGCTGGCGAAAAAGAAAAGATCCGGAAACGGCCGCGGGATTCCGGGAAAATCTACTTCGACGAAGCTGATTCGACGCGAGCAGGAGGAAATGATGGGGGAAAATCTCCACCCCACGACCAGTCTTCGCCAGAGGAAATCGCCGAGGAAAAATCAGACTCCGCGAAAAAAGACTCTGCCGAAACGGGGAAACTCCTTGAAGACCCAAGATATTATAAGAATTCGTTAAAGCTATCATATAAAGATGCTTTAATGAAAACTTATGATTTTCGAGGGGCTAGAGCCTTGGAGAAAATACGGGAGGGACTCCAAAAGAAGCAGAAAGCTGTGGAGATCATACCGGTACCGGACAACATGGGGAAAAAATTAAGGAGTGTGGAAAGAAGCCGACCTTTCCACGGAGTCAACGTCCTCTCCCGACACCAGCCCACATCGACTACCCGTTCCCCAGGGAAGACGTCAGTGGAGCTAAAGCAGCTTAAAAGGAAGTTGGGGGTCTATAAGAAGCTGCAAAAACCCCGAACTCCTTCTCCGGATGCATCCAGTTCTTCGGCATCAATGACGCGGACAGTCGTCAAGGAAACTCCGGGCCCTGGAGAAGAGCCGTTCTCCAAGCAGCCTCGGCCAGCTGCTAGCTCAGGAGCAGATAGCAACGAAAAGGTGTGTACGGATTATTGGGATGTACCCTATAACCCCATTAATGAAACTATCTTTGGGTACTCCGAGCAACGCCCGCCTCTCGTGCTCGAGGTCATCTGCAAAGGACGACGCCTCCAAGCACTCGTGGACAGTGGAGCATCTCACACCGTCTGCGACAAGGCAGCAATCGACCGACTTCGGGAAGAGTACAAGCCTTCAGGATTCTCTGCAACGATGGTGGATGGCAGCAAGCTACCAGTACACGGCGAAGCAGTGTTACACCTACAAATTGGACCACTACGCTGAAGACCTGCACTCCTCATCACCAACATCAAAGAGCTCGACCTGATTTTCGGGCGAGACTTCCTAAAAAGATTCAACCCTGAAATCAACTGGGTGAACCGCACTGCAAGCATCTACAACAATGAAAGGAGAGTTCAGCTACCAAACTGGGACGATACAGGAGATATCCTAGTGGAGACACTCGCACGATTCGAGAAGGACGCGAAGCAAACCGACACCGGGTTCCTGGCATTAGCAACAGAGGTGGAAACCGACGGAGAGAAGACCTCGGAACCTCCAGGAGAAATCAAGAAATTGCTGAAGGAATTCCAAGACATTCTTCCTGATGATCTACCGAACGAGCTACCGCCATACCGCACGCATCAACACGAGATCATAGAGGAACCAGGTTCGAAGCCGACCTTCCGAGCACCATATCGACTCAGCCCTACGGAGCTGACCGACATGAAGAAGCAGATCGAGTATCTCCTAGCCAAAGGACTCATCCGACCATCTACTTCACCATACGGTGCCCCAGTACTCTTCACCCCGAAACCGGACGGAAGCCTGCGCATGTGCATCGACTACCGAGCTCTTAACAAGCAGACCATCAAGAACAAGTATCCGATACCACGAATCGATGACCTGCTTGACCAGCTTCGGGGAGCTACGGTATTTTTCAAACTGGATCTGCGGTCCGGATACTGGCAGATACGGATGGCGGACAACTCTATCTACAAAACTGCTTTCCGAACTCGGTACGGATCGTACGAGTATTTGGTCATGCCGTTCGGACTCACCAACGCACCAGCGACGTTCCAAGCAGAAATGAACCACATCCTACGCCCACTCTTGGACGAATGCGTGGTGGTGTACCTGGACGACATCCTCATCTACTCGCGCGACATTAAGCAGCACGTCGAACACCTGCGACGCGTCTTCGAAATTCTTCGACGGGAACGTTTCTACGTCAAACTGTCCAAGAGCGAATTCGCCCTGGAGAAGGTCCAATTTCTAGGACACATGGTGAGCGCTCAAGGAGTTCACGTCGACCCCAAGAAATTCGAAGCCGTACGTACGTGGAAGACACCCGAGAACGTGAAGGGGTTGCAGCAAATCCTAGGCTTCGCTAATTACTACAACAGGTTCGAGCCACAGTATGCGAAACTCGCGGCACCACTCACGAATCTGCTGAAGAAGAACACGCCCTACAAATGGGAGACGAAGCACCATGAAGCCGTGGAGCAGCTGAAACAAGCACTGAAATCCGCACCGGTGCTCAACTTGCCAGATCCCGAACGTGACTACGTCATTGAAGCAGACGCCAGTGATCAAGCCGTGGGAGCAGTCTTGATGCAAGACCAGGGGAATGGACTGCAACCAATTGCCTACCTCAGCAAGAAACTGCACGGGGCAGAACTCAACTACCCGATACACGATAAAGAGGCTCTTGCTATTGTCATCGCCTTCAAAGCATGGAGATGTTATCTCGAAGGACGTCAAACAACAGTCTACACCGACCACTGCAGTCTGAAATATCTGAAGACACAACCAACCCTTTCCAGGCGGCGGGTCCGGTGGATTGACTTCCTCGAGACACACTTCCACTACGACATCGTGTACAAGCCCGGCCACAAAAACAAAGCAGACGCCCTCAGCCGGCCTGCACACGTTGCCGCTATTCAGGCCGAAGGGATGAATCCACTACTCAAGGGACTCTTCATACACGGGTATACCATCGACCCCGAAATTCCCTTGGCAAAAAAACGACATCTACTACAGTGGGGCAATGACATTGCGTACCCGGAAAGGATCAACGAAAATCTGGGTACCCAATTACCCTCCTTTGCGCCAGTTACTACTCGAAGAATACCACGACGTCCTCTACGCCGGACACTTCGGTAGCAACAAGACACTGACCGGAATCGCAAAACACTACTACTGGCCTCACTTGGCAGATGATGTTCAGAAATTCGTCACCTCGTGTGATACATGTCAACGGATGAAGAGCAGTAAGCAGAAGAAAGCAGGACTGCTACAGCCTCTTCCTGTCCCAGAACAGCCATGGCAAGTGGTTAGCCTGGATTTCATCACCGGGTTA
This sequence comes from Closterium sp. NIES-67, assembly GCA_027943415.1. NCBI lineage: Eukaryota > Viridiplantae > Streptophyta > Zygnematophyceae > Desmidiales > Closteriaceae > Closterium > Closterium sp. NIES-67. Next base: position 282,951 of record BQMB01001573.1, on the reverse strand, counting down.
CCACCTACCACTAGCGGTCATGACGCAATTCTTGTCGTCATCGACAAATTCTCTAAGATGGGACACTTCATCCCGACACACACGACGGCACGCACCGAGGAGACAGCACAACTCTTCGTTCGCTACATCATCTCACAGCATGGCATTCCAACTACACTCATCTCCGACCGAGACCCCAAGTTCACCAGCAAGTTCAAGAAGGAACTCATGTCTCTGCTCGGCTCCAAACTCGCCATGTCATCCGCATACCATCCGCATACCATCCGTAGACAGACGGACAGACCGAGCGCCTTAACCAGATTGTGGAGCAACTCCTCCGAGCAGCCTGCAAAGACGAGATCTCCAAATGGGACTTGCACCTGCCCGTTCTGGAGTTTGCTTACAACAACGCCACACATGCCGCTACTAGAGAGACGCCGTTCTTCCTCTGCTACAGACGCCACCCACTCACACCACAGAAACCGACAACATCAGCAACAGTCCAACCTGCACACGACTTCATCACAACCATGCATCAACTTTGGGATCGGACCCATAAGCGCCTCCTTGACATTCAACAGCAACAGAAGCGCCACGCCGATCGCCATCGCAACGACCACACCATTTCCGTGGGAGACCAGGTGCTCCTCGACACCCGCAACCTGGACATCAGCCACCTCCCATCTAAACTTCGACCTCGCTTCTGCGGACCTTTCCTCGTTGAAGCACAGGTTACCCGTGTTACCTTCCGCTTACGCATGCCAGCTACCTGGAAGATTCACAACGCCTTCCATGTCCAACTTCTGAAGCCCTATCGGGATCCTAACACGATCTTCGTGGGACGCCAGCCGCCGCCGCCGCCGCCCGTCCTCGTCCAGAACGAAACCGAGTACGAGGTCGAGTCCGTGCTTGCACATCGTCGACGTCGGAATGGCACCGTGGAGCTTCTTATTCGTTGGAAGGGCTATGATCCTTCTGAGGACAGCTAAGTCTCTGAAACCGACATGGGTAACGCCCGTCGTCCTCTGCATGACTACCTTGTCAAGCAGGGTGTTACTTCCACCACCCGGCTTTGAGGGGGGGAAGTGTGAGAGTACGACCCCGTTACACCACTTGTCCTATTCTTATCTCCTTCCTATTTCATTCTTCTTTTTATCTCATCTCATTTGGTTTCCTATTCTCCATTCTTCCATTATCCTTTGGTTGATCCTGCTATTATAATTATATCACCGACCAGGCTTGGGATGTACTGGCACATTATCCAGCGTAATCCTGCCGTAATCCCTTAAAGCCAATGGCCTCGCGTGGCTATACGCAGGGTGATTCTATATTCTAGAAGGGTCTATTCCTCTGGATAGGATAAACCTGGTTACCTGATGTACTCTGGAAGTATAAAAGCACATTGTACTGATCGATAGTGCAATCGATCCTCGAGTCATTCGATCCTGTGACAGTACCTGCCGGCACTCCTGCTGCTGCTGCTTGTTGATGTTGCCGATGCCACTGATGTCGATGCCGCTATTGATGTTGCCGGTGCTGCTGCTGTTGACACTGTTGCTACTGAGCCAACTGCTGGAGACTTGCCAGGCCCTTTCACACAAAGTTGTCAACGCCCGTCGCCTCCTCCGTGGAGTCGGTCTCATCAGGGGCAGCAAACTCATCGCCCTCGTCGTCGGAGGCGGCATCAGCATTAGCCCCCTCCTTGTCCTCCCAGTTGCCAATGGCGTCGAGGGGGTTGATCCACTCCTCTACGTCCCCGGCGGCATGGACGTCGTCGTGGACCTTGACCTGGGCCGCATCTCGCATGTGCAGGCATGTGATGGAGACCGCATGCACAGGCAGAAAACGAGCTTACTGCCCTTCGTTAATTTCTGTCGGATCTTCGTTTTCACTCTGATGGTGAGGCCCCAGCAGGCCCTGAAGCAGAATCTCCACCACGGCGAAGCCCTCCAGTCTACTCCGGGGTGGAGGTTTCGCATGTAGGTGCGACTCCATTCCTGCAAGAGTGAGATGGGGACCGCAAGTCCACGGTTGCGGTAGTAAAGAAGGTGCTTGTAAACCACGAGTTCCATATCAGGGTATTTTGCCTGACGCCCACAGCTCGTAAGACGGCGCCTGCAGCCAGCAGCTGCGGCGATCTGCTTCTCCAACTTCTTCCGCCATCCGATACCAACTGGCTTAATGCCGACCATGCGAGCGGTGGCACGTATGGAAAGCTTCTCCTTCCGCAACTTCACCAGCCACGAGAGCTTCTCCGGCATCGTCCGTGAGGTGCGCCGATGTTTGGTGGCGTGGTGACGGTACTTGGTCATGGTTTCGCTGTGAGGCCGCTCCTCCAACACGTCATCGTAGACGACACATGCGGGGAATCAGGGAAGAGGATAACCAAGGGGATGAGAAGCCTTGCTTTCGTAATCGGAATCGGGATCAGAGGGGGGACGCCAGGCTCGGAGGTGTTGTCGAGCATGGTGTCGAAGCCTACAAGCACCACAGGAGGTGCAGGCGGCGCTGGAGGAGCAAGCAGTGCCGGGGGCGCAGAAGGGGCAGGCGGTGCCGGCGGAGCGGGAGGAGAGGGCGGGGCAGGAGAAGCTGCAGGACTTGCATACAAACGTGGAGGTCTAGCGGAACGCATCCGTATAAGCATTTCGAGGGCCGACATGGTGCACGCACAGAACGACAGAACGACTAGGTTTCCTAGGAGAGGGAGACATGCCCTCTCCAGATACAGTAACACATTTATGCTTTTCAACATAGGTTGAAAAGTGAAAATGAAGCATAGTCGTCACGACTACCCCCTCTGAGAAGACGGGGAGGGGGGGGACGTGAGGCTGGTGACGCCAGCGGCACCAAGACCTCCTTGTCTTGCTGGCAACAGTGCTGGTCAGAGCGGGTGCATCTTGGTTGCACATTCCGCATAAAAAGACCCTCGTGCTGCCAGCATGGGTTGTGGCCGTGAAGATGCCAACGTGTCACGCCAAAACGTGAAGTTCTGCAGCCGTCGCTGCAGATAGAATGACGCGTGTCATTTTGGTGGCGTCGAAAGCTGCCGATAATATATATGGGTTTCTGCGGTACAAATAAAACTCCCTATGTGGGAAGGCTCTACATGCTGAACAAAATGCACTTAAGTGTTAAATAAGGGCACATGGGTCTTAATAATTTACTTCCACGTTAACGTCCACCCTAACACTTTCCCGCATATTTTTATGAGGTCCATAGGGTTCTGTATCTGGGCTGGGAGATTACGGTAATTCAAAGGAGCTACCATTTATGCATTATTGATATAATACATAAACTGTACTAATAGCTCGATACCTCATATAAAAGGACGCGCGTGATAATGCCAGCCGTAGCGAGTCAACGCGTGAACAGTAGGTTTACGCGTATAGTCACCCTAAGGGTCATGCCACTTTCTGTCACACAAACGGTCACTAGCTATGTCATGCAAATAGTCGCGATATACTACGAACAGGTAAATCCGGAAAAGGTACTTCTTATACTACAAATATGCATGTTTTACCCATTATTTTTCTTGTTATTTCGGAGATTTGCTTTGCAATATGTAAAGTATTCCGCTGACTTTCGCTCTTCGCTCAACCAACTCTGGATCCTGACCACCCTAATCGCGGTGTTTACTGCAATATTATGTCGCAAATTGGACAAATCTATAGCAAGATTCTGCCATGCATATGCAATAATCCTATAATTTATCGAATATTGCTTTCACCAGCCCTTTGCACTGCAGCTCCAATTTAGTTTTCTCCGCATTTTGCAATGCAATCGTCCTTTTTGCCCTTCATAATTATTTCTTAGGTGGATTTAATGACTTCATTTAGTGATAACTGTATATTGACATCGAGTTTTGATGGTGAGAGTTGTGACTGTTATCGACTTCGACTTGTTGAACTGGCAGTTCAGGTCAGGTGGTCAGTGTGCTCATCCGTGGCACCTCCCGCTGTCGTCTTGTGGCGCCCGGAGCATTCCAGGCCAGGGTCCATCGGTTGACGAAGTGGGCTGGCATGCAGAAGCGAAGCGATGTAACTGTCGCCAACCTCTCTCGATTTATTTCGTTGGCATGAAACCCATTCTCGCAATACCTCTTGTGGAACGTAGCCATACATTGGCGACTAGACTTCTGGCAGCCCCCCCCCAAGACGTCTCAGGTGAAATTTTGTCGTTTCATTGACCATCGACACCTGAAGCCCCCCTCCGAATCGCCCACACCAGAACACACTCGCGCCCACCTCGCTCAACAACCCCACAGGCAATTAGTCAGGTGCGGAACAACAGAGCAGGTGGTCACTGTAGCTAGGTCTTGGCAGCTCAGAAGGCCAGCTGGGGCAGAAAAGTCGCACGTCGTTCGCCTGCGTCCACTGTCGTGTAGCTCCTTGCGTTTCCTCTTCGCCCTTCGTCCTGGCCCACCCGCTTCCCCCCTTCTCTGCTGCTCCTCCCCTTCCCCCTAAGCCATCACTTCTTTCCCACTCAAGATCTAGAACCGCTACACAATCATCTCAGCAACCTACCCCTTCATCTCAACTCATTTCCTCCTTCACCCTCGCCTTTCCTGTCAGAGACCCGCTCCAAGACTTACGAGATTGTCCCCGTGATAGTGCAATCCCTAGTAACCCTAGATTCCTAGCGTAGCAGCCATGGCGAGCACTCGCGTCCTCCTAGCGTCGCTCCTCATCCTCCTGGTCTCGCTGCAGCTCGCGGACGCGCAGGTTCGGAAGGCCGCGTGCCTGCCTAAGGACAAGTGCCCAGACAGGAAGAGCAAACTCTGCGGCCTCTATGCCTCGTGCTTGACTCTCAGGAGCGCTCTCCCAAATGCCTTGCCCTGCGACGAATGCGCCGCATACGACCTGTACGGTTGCCGTCCATTCCCCTACCCGTCCTTCCCTAGATAATACACCCCGATGTAGAAGTAATGTTGGTTACGTCGTACGCTGTGATGTCGCGTGCCAGTACTCCATCCATTAACGCGTCTTATGTTAGTTCAGGTGGATTTAATTTTCTTTTGATTACTGGATTACAGCGCTGACGTCGCAAACGTTACCTTTCCCGTGGGTAGGTAAGGTCCGATTCCAGGTTGATCCATGCCGTTCCTTAGTACCTCCATTCCTCCCCTTGTTTCCTCCTCCATGCCATTCCTCCCCTCGTTTTCCTTGGCATATTTTCCGGAATACAGGAAGAAGATGCCTGCGAGCGCCTGTAACTTCACCACTGGTCGCTGCGTCGCGAACAAGATCGTAAGTGCACTTTCCCTCATCCCACGTCCAACCCTTGCCTTTTGTTCTCTAGCGTTTCGATCTAATCGCGTTTCACCGCCTAAATGACCCCATACGTCTTCTTCGGCAGGCCGGCAAGTCGTGCACAGCCAAGGCGTACAACACGCTGTGCGACAAGAAGGTTCCCGGATTCGTGTGCCTCAAGGTCGAGGGTGTGCCCGTGACCAAGAAGAGCCCCCAGTTGTACCGCTGCTGCAGGAACACGTGCCCCGCGGGCCTCTGCGGCAAGTTTACCGCTCCGATGTCGTGGAGGAACGAGTGCAATGTCGTGATTGATTGCCCCACTGCGTGCGCGCCCCGCGCTGCGAACGCCGTCCATGTTACATATTTGTAACTTCGTAATTTCGAGACATTTCCGTATAATCTACACTGTACTATGGTTCTGGTTCTTTGCTTTCCAATACGATAGGTGGATTTGTATGCTGAAGAGCATGGTAATTTTCTGGAATGAGCTTGATTTATTTAAGAATTTGATGCATTTCCCGAATAAGACAGTGTGTTCGTACCAAGTATCACATTTCACCAACTTCATCGGCCTGAATCTCAGGGCGTGATGAAAAACAGCGTGACAGAAGTGTCAAACCAGATTAAAGTGCGCATCCAGGTGAATACTATTTGAGAAACTCCGTAGCGTCTCTGTATCGGATTTGTACATATCAGTAAGTTTTGAACAAGGTGCTCACGCATCCGCACTTGGGCTCACTAGTGACACGATACGCCCCTAGCTTCCACGTGTAATGATGGAAATTACAGTACAACACGATTTGGCTCAAACTCAGATACCGTGCTGAGGGAAGTTGAGATACTGTAAAAAATGATAAGGTGATGTTGAATGTGCTCCAGAATTGTGTACTTCGCATGGATCCAAATAGTGCATCCAACCTCAACAGTACAGTCCAGGACATTAATCTTTGGATGTGAGGACGAGTATAGCGAGGATGCCAATAAGGATGAACTGCAAGGCGAAGGGGAAGAAAGGTGCGGCAGACTTCAACAATAATCCTCGTATTGTGAGGATGAGACGACGAGATGTGAATATGGATGAAGTGAAAGGGAAGAGAGGATGGGATGGGAGGATGGAGAGGAGAGGCGTTTCACGTGAAAGAGGGGGGAGAGAGAGGGGGAGGGGAAGGGGAGAGGAGAAGGGGAAGTCGGGGTGGCAGGGGAGGGGGAGCGGGGGGAGAGAAGGGGGGAGGGAGGGGAAGGGGAGAGGAGAAGGGGAAGTGGGGGTGGCAGGGGAGGGGGAGAGCGGGGAGAGAAGGGGGGGGAGGGGAAGGGGAGAGGAGAAGGGGAAGTCGGGGTGGCAGGGGAGGGGGGAGGAGAGCCTTGATGTGAAAATGCTTCTAGCTGCTTATAGGTGCTTAACGTTACAACCATTCAATACTTATAGCTGCTTAAAAAAGAGTGAATGTTGTTAGAGTACCTTGATGTAGGGGTGCTCAGTCATGATGATGGTGACGTAGCCGACATAGGGCAGATAGCTGCAGCGAGGAGGGAAGGGCACATCCATGCAGGAGGGAAGGGCACACATGCAAGAGGTAAGGACACACATGTTAGTCGGAAAGGACATAGCAGGGGCGCTCAGTCATAATGGAGCAGGTACCTGCAGAAAGGAGGACACAAACACAAGAGGGGTAAGGAGGGGTCTTGCCAACACGAGTGTGTTTGCAGCATGAGTGTGAGTAGCAACACGAGTGTGAGTAGCAACACGAGTGATGCTGCATGCAAGCGCCTAGACACCCCACCCAACGACCTATCCAACCACCCCACGCAGACCACTCAACTCAGGTTTCTGGACCAAAGACGTGGTTCTTCAGCAGCCACACCTGCCACTTAGCCTGTTATGCTGTATGCATCCCACGACCTATCTAACCACTGCAGAGACAAATCAACTCAACCCAAGGCCCGCCCCATGATGTTCTGAGCCCGCTTACTCACCCCAAGGCCCGCCCTATGATGTGCTTCTTCCGCAGCCACAGGTGCCCCAACCACAGCCCACCTCTCGTACTGCTGTGTGCTGTATGGATTCCCCTGTGCTGCACGCACACAACAGACCACTCTACTCACCCCAAGGCCCGCCCTATGATGTGCTTCTTCTGTAGCCACAGGTGCCCCACCCACAGCCCACCTCTCGTACTGCTGTGTGCTGTATGGATTCCCCTGTGCTGCACGCACACAACAGACCCCTCTACTCATCCCAAGGCCCGCCCTATGATGTGCTTCTTCTGTAGCCACAGGTGCCCCACCCACAGCCCACCTCTCGCACTGCTGTGTGCTGTATGGATTCCCCTGTGCTGCACGCACACAACAGACCCCTCTACTCACCCCAAGGCCCGCCCTATGATGTGCTTCTTCTGTAGCCACAGGTGCCCCACCCACAGCCCACCTCTCGCACTGCTGTGTGCTGTATGGATTCCCCTGTGCTGCACGCACACAACAGACCCCTCTACTCACCCCATGGCCCGCCCTATGATGTGCTCCTTCCGCAGCCACAGGTGCCCCTCAGCATGTGACGATGTACCTAGACCATGGACTATCCCCATCAACTTACCCCATGGCCCGCCCGTCATGCACCCCATCTCACCCCATGGCCCGGCCGATGATGTGCTTCTTCCGCAGCCACAGCTGCCCCTCAGCATACAGAGGCAGGTCGTCCCCCTCGTTATTGTCACCTGCTCATAGGCAGGCAGAGACCAGAGAATAATTGAAAATCAAGAGGAAAAGGGTTTGGGAGGCGGGGGTGGATGAGGGAACGGCACAGAGAAGGCGAGCGGGGGAATGAGGGGAAGAAGAGAAAGTGCAGAAATGACTGGCCTACCCTTAGTGATAGCTTAGTGAGGAATTAGTAAAAATTGCTGGCCTACCTTAGTGATAGCTTAGTAAGGAATTAGTAAAAATTGCTGGCCTACCCTTAGTGATAGCTTAGTGAGGAATTAGTAAAAATTGCTGGCCTACCCTTAGTGATAGCTCAGTGAGGAATTAGTAAAAATTGCTGGCCTACCCTTAGTGAAAGCTTAGTGAGGAATTAGTAAAAATTGCTGGCCTACCCTTAGTGAAAGCTAAGTGAGGAATCAGTAAAAACTGCTGGCCTACCCTTAGTGATAGCTAATTGAGGAATTAGTAAAAATTGCTGGCCTACCCTTAGTGAGGGCTTGAAACTCGTCAGGGTCGGCCTCTTGATGGACCTGTCAGCGATGTTTGTGAGGGGGGGGAGGGGGGAAGTAGACTCATTGTGGGAGAGATGAGCCCAGGACACACAAGGACAAGAATGAGAGGGATTCACCAAAAACGGATTCGCCAGGAAAGGAATCTTGAAAGCGAGCTGGGGCAGCAGACAGCAGACAGCAGACAGCAGACAGCAGACAGCAGACAGCAGACAAAGGAACGGTATTGCAAAATTGGCATGGCAGCATATGACGTGGCTTGACTTGAGTACACAGACAGCACAAGAGTGCACAAGAGGCGTGGCTTGACTTGAGTACACAGACAGCACAAGAGAGCACAAGAGGCGTGGCTTGACTTGAGTACACAGACAGCACAAGAGTGCACAAGAGGCGTGGCTTGACTTAAGTACACAGACAGCACAAGAGTACACAAGAGGCGTGGCTTGACTTGAGTACACAGACAGCACAAGAGTACACAAGAGGCGTGGCTTGACTTGAGTACACAGACAGCACAAGAGTGCACAAGAGGCGTGGCTTGACTTGAGTACACAGACAGCACAAGAGTGCACAAGAGGCGTGGCTTGACTTGAGTACACAGACAGCACAAGAGTGCACAGGAGGCGTGGCTTGACTTGAGTACACAGACAGCAGCGTACAAGAGTGTGCCTAAAGAGAGGGCTGCATTATGGCGGATTTTCAAAAGTATCGCATCTTATGCATGCGCAATAGCACTGTACCTTAATAACGCGGTGCACAATAGGGATGTCACGACCCTGCACGGGGGGTGGGAGGGAGAAATAGAAGAGAATAGTTAAATAGGGGAAAGTGCACCGTTTAACTGTAGGCTGTGGTATCGATTATCAACATGGTAGAAGTCATTAGGAACAAAGCAAGCAGGATAGAGAAAACGCCCTGGCTTGCTTCCACACTACATTCACGTCCACGAGGTCATCTCGTCTTCCATGCTACATTCACATGGCACGAGGCCCTAAACTAATGAAATTCGCATGAAGAGCTCACCTAATCTTTCACAGGTGCAACCGATTACCATGAACCTAACCCCACGTGGCATGACTCACATCCACGTGACCTGGCTCACATCCACGTGGCCTGACTCACATCGACGTTGAAGACCACAATCTCCCCCACAGAGAGAGGCGTCGGATTCATGTGCAGAAAGAGAATGTCGCCCTGCGCGCATGGGGGGAGGGGGGGGGGAGGGGGGGGCGGGGGGGGGAGAGAGGGGGGGAGGGAGAGGGAGAGAGGGGGAGGGGGAGAGGGGGCACATGGCGGGGCAGGGAGGGAGAGAATGTCGCCCTGCATGCATTTCATAACAGACATTCGACCGCACACATACAATACAAGGGTGCGGGGTGTGGAGGGGGGGTGGGGGGGGGGGGGGGGAGGGGGGGGGGGGGTTTGTGGGGGGGGAAGAGAGAGAGGAGGAGGAGGTTCATGAGAGGAAGGGAGGGAGAAAGAAAAGGAGGAGAGGAGATATGGAGGCTGAGAAGGATGAGAGGCAGGGGCAACGGAAACCATAGGGTAAAGTGACTATGGAATATATCCAACTCTTTTGTAGACCTTAGATATAAAGTGATTATAGCGTGATTAGCCATGCTCTTTCTTATCCGCGTTACATAGCCAGCAGTCATGCACAGGCTCGTACTCGTTTGAAGCCGGGCTCCATGGAGCCCGAGAGCACGACGACAACTGGCGACTCGCTATTGGTCCAGCACATGAGGCCCTTCCAGATGATCAGCGCTGACGTCACTATCATACCTGGCAGAGTGATTACAGGGAGGCGGGGACGGGGGGGAGTAGGGAGAAGAAGGGGGGGGAGGCGGGAGACGAGGGGGGGGGGGGGGGGGGGGAGGGGGAGAAGGGGGAGAAGGGGGGAGAAGGGGGGAGAAGGGGGGAGAAGGGGGGAGAAGGGGGGAGAAGGGGGGAGAAGGGGGGAAGGCACAGGAGGCCGTATGAGATGATCAGCGCCGACAGGACGGGACGTCACTATCATGCCTGGCAGAGAGATTGCAGGGAGGCGAGAGACAGTAAAGAGGGGTTTGCATGTGTGGGGTAGGGAGAGAAGGGAAGGGGGGGAAAGAGGAGGGGGGGGAGGAATGGGGGAGGATGGGGGAGGGGAAGGGAAAGAGGGAGGTCTAGATCAGTCGTGGCAATTGTTTTTTTTTGGTTCCGATTAGGGTATTCGGTCGGACAAGTCGGTTGGAGTAACCAAAAGCCGTGGCCGAGATTCGGGTAACTGAACTGATCAGCATGATTCTTATCCAGCGAACCGAACTGCTTGGATCAGCAGAACTCCGTGATAATGCAATGAGAGCATCTTATGATAACTAAAAATAACAAATTCGACTCGGCAGATCCGTTTAAACCCGATTAGCCAAGCGAGCCCTAGTGGACCAACCAAACCCTAGTAGATCAGCCAGACGAATCCGTCGAAAGAATTCTGCGCAGGTCGAACAATGGTGCACCTAGGGTGGTTTCGACGCGTCGCTCGCCAACCAACCCTATGAAGCGTAGCTAGCAACTCGAGGCGTCTAAACATACAATGAGAACACACCTACCCTGCATCGCACCTATCCTGCATCGCACCTATCCTGCCTCGCACCTACCCTCCATCGCACCTACCCTGCGTCGCACCTACCCTGCCTCGCGCCTACCCTGGAGTTGTTAGTCGACTCAAAAGTCAGCTCGTGGCGTCTCAACATGCAACGAGAACGCACCTACCCTGGGCCGGACCTACCCTGCATCGCACCTACCCTGCATCACACCTAGCCCTGGATCAGCCGTAACCAGTGCTGGCGATCGAATCGGGAAGCGCTAGCTCGCAGCTCGTGGCGTCTCAACATGCAATGAGAACGCACCTACTCTGAACGCACCTACCCTTAACGCACCTACCCTGAACGCACCTAGCCCCAGGGCCTGTATGATGAAGTGTCGCACGCTCACGGCTCATGGCGTCGAACCATCCGCCCTCACGGACGAACAGGACGCACCTAGTGGCCGAATCGGCACGCACTTGGCGATCAAAAAGCACGCACCTAGCCCGAGGGCCTGCATGATGAAGTGTCGAATGCTCATCGCGTCGAACCACCCGCCGGTCGACATGGCAGCCGGCCGACACTACTAACCCTGAACCGTCCTGTAAGCGCTTTTCGCAACAGTCGGCAATCCCTGGGAAGTATGGAGAATTTGCCGCAAAATGCGGATCGTCGTAGATCCCACGACCAGCTGGCTGTTTCTCTCTGAAATTGACTTCCCGCCAAAATGCAGCTGACTGATCGGCTAGGGCAAGGTAGGCAGGCTCGGAAATTGCCAGACGTGTATCAGACCCGCTACAGGCAGATGTCGACTCTGTTATCCCTTAGCGGATTTAGACCAACAGGGCCTGCTACGGAAAAACAAATTGTGACTTTACCGCTTTATGTAGCCTTATGCTTGTCATGGTAATTTCGTTTTAGCTATTTCCTCTATACTTCAAGAGGACCTATTGATGCTTATTCTCACTAGGCTACGTACTGTTTATAACAACTACTACAATTTACAACAATGATCATGCTCGGCTAATCCGAATCCTTGTTGAACTCCCTACATATCACCATATGCAGCTGCCGCCACACTTACCACATAGCTAATCCGCCCAAGATTCCCCTCCGGAGCACCCATCGCAGAACCCAAAACCTCAGGCACGTCAACAAGCGACGAGTAATACTCCAAAACATCCCTCTCACACCGCCGATCTAGTTCTCCTCCCCTCCTCCTCTCACCACTCCCTCCATTCCCCAAATTCGACGACTTGTGACTTGCCAATCCAGTTTTACACTCCTCTCTACATACATCCAACATCTCCTCCCTCCCAGTAGCCCACATCATGGCATTAGCAATTTCAGCTGCCACCCAAGCGTCATCCACCTCCTCCCTCTCCTCCTCCCACTCCCCCCAATCTCCCCCATCCACACAACCTCCCCTTCCCTCCCCTTCTTCTCCTTCCCTTTCCACTTGGACAGTCAGCCTCATATCCCTCCCTCCACACACCTGAGAGACCAGTGCGGCATTCCTGTCGTTTGGAGTGTGGTTGGGCATAAAAGAGGGGTCACGTGCAGCAGCACCGGATCCCACTGCAGCACTTAGTGCCAGGTATTTAGCTAAGTGTTGAGTCGTTGCTTCCACTGCAGAATCCATAATGGCTGTTGATACTGTTGAGGCGGAAGTGGATGCAGATGCAGCAGACGAGGAGGAGGACGGATCCGGGGAACAAGAGCCAGGGGAGGAGGAAGAGGAGGTGTTGAAGGAACAAGGGTCGTTTGGAGCAGCAACAGAGCCACCAGCATGCGCTTGCTGTAGCTGCTGCTGTAGATCGTCCTGGTGATCCTGCTGCTGCTGCTGCTGCTGCTGTCCGTCCTGGTACTGCTGCTGCTGCTGCTGCTGTTGTTGTTCTCTATGTTGCTGCTGCATCTCCACCAGGGGTGACGTCATGGAGCACCCAGGCGACCCCTCCTCTCCCCCTCTCCCCTTCCCATCCAGCAATGTTTGACGCTCCTCAAGAACCGCCCCTTCGTCTCCCTCTCTCCCCTCCTCTCCCTCTCTCCCCTCCTCTCCCCCTCTCCTGTCCTCATCCAGCGAGGATGGGGAGAATGATAGGAAGGAGGACTCTGAAGATGGCTCCACACCGGCTTGCACCGGATTCTGTCTCGACTCAGCAGGCTCTTCCGCATATAGCTCTCGTCTGTATGTCTTCTCTTGCCTTCCCTGCTCTTGACTTTGCTCTTCTTGCTCTCCCTCCTCGCGTCTTCCATATTCACCTTCATACTGCCTGTCCCCTGGCATCTGCTGCTCACTCTGCAACCACCCCTCTGATCCGCCCACTTCTCCTGCTACAGCCACACCTGTTACAGCCACACCTGCTACAGCCACACCTGCTCCTCCTTCCTCTCCTGCTCCTCCTTTCTCTCCCAATCCATCTCCCTCTCCCTCTTCCCATTCCCCCCCGTCTCTCAAGCCCTCTTGCTCTTCCTCTGCCTCGCCCTCCCATGCAATCTCCTCACTCTCGCCATCACTCAGCGCGTCTGCCTCTAACCCCCTGTCAGCTGCTGGTGCTTGACCTCTGCTGGTATGCCCATGCATGCTGTTACGACCATCTATGGTGGCGAAGGGGGAGAGGGGAGGGGAAGGGAAGTGGAGTGGAGGAAGGGTTGGGAGGTGGGGAGTGGAGGTTAAGGCACGAAGGTTGGCAATCTCCTATGTCTCAAGCTGAGCCGGACAAAGACAGATGATGCATGCAGTATGCTGACAGCACATGCACCATGAGGCACAGTGCAAGGAACCAGAGAGAGTAGAGCACGGTAATGGGATGGGATGCATGGCAGCCTTGTTGCATGGAAAATAATATCCAGATCATGGGATTTGAAGGAAATTGGGACGTCTCAAATGACAAAGGCATCGCACGCACGCAGCAGAATAACTGAAATAGCACATCCATGCCCATGCCCATGCCCATGCCCATGCCTATGCCCATGCCCATACATATCCATGCCCATGCCCACGCCCATGCCCACGCCCATGCCCATGCCCATGCCTACGCCCATGTCCATGCCCATGCCCATGCCCATGCCCATGCCCATGCCCTTGCCCATGCCCATGCCCACACTTTGCACTCCCGACGCAATTTGAGCAATCAGAAATCACAGTACCTGCTGCTGCCGCCTGAGAATGCTGCTGCACACCCATGCCATTTCCATGCCCATGCCCATGCCCATGCCCATGCCCATGCCCATGCCCATGCCCATGCCCATGCCCATGCCCATGCCCATGCCCATGCCCACGGATCTGGCTCCTCATGAATGGCCCAGTTACATGCATGCATGCATCAAAGTACCTGCTGCTGCTGCTGCCTGCGAATGGCGTTGCACACCCATGCCATGCCCAAGCCCATGCGCATGGATCTGACTCCCCTGCACATACTGTGCTACAGCCGCCGCTACATCCGCCGGCACTGCCTTGTCCAGCAGAGCAAACAGGTCGGACAATTCCTGGAGAAGCCACAATGACAAAGGGGGAAGCAAGGAATTAAGTATGCACTCCCCATGCCCATGCATCTGACCCCTCTCCTGCACACACTGTGCTACAGCCGCCGCTACATCCGCTGGCGCTGCTTTATCCAGCAGGGCAAACAGGTCGGTCGATTCCTGTGGGGGGAAAAGGAGGAGAGGGGGTGGAAGCAAGGGTGTAACTGCCTTGCACATAACTATGAGTGCCCTGCACATAATGTGCTACAACCGCCGCTACATCTGGTTTCACTGCTTTATCTGGCAGGGCAAAAAGGTTGGTCAAATCCTGTGGGAGAAAAGCAAGAGAGCAGAGAACGAATGATATCTGAAGAGTCGAGAAAGGGAAGGATGCAGAAGGGCCCGTAACATCGTAACCACGGCCGGGCGCTGGCATAAACATATGATACGCAAACGGTTCATGCATAAACTATTCATATGTACAAGCATACCGATTCTGCAAGCGAGTCCATAAATGGCGCCATGAACGCTGGGCCAACTTGAGCAATAACCTCCCCTAAGCACCGGGCTGCAGGCAGACGCGTCTTGGGGTCCTTGAGCAGAGGGAGGAGGCGAGTGCCCCACTGACGGATGCACTTGGCTGGAGGGAGGGAGGGAGAGAGGGAGGGAGGGAGATAGAGGGGGGGGGTAAGAACTACTGCGTGGGTGTGGGGTGAGGCAGGCGGGTGTTGGTGTCTTTGAGCAGAGGGAGGAGACGAGTGCCCCACTGACGGATGCACTTGGCTGAAGAGGGAGAGGGAGGGAGGGGGTGTGGCAATGGGGGCATTGGGAAGGGAGGGATGGGGGAGTAAGGGAAGGCGGGTGTTGGGATCCTTGAGCAGTGGAGGGAGCCGAATGCCCCACTGACGGATGCACTTGGCTGGAGGGGGAGAGGGAGGGAGGGGGTGTGGCAATGGGGGTATTGGGAAGGGAGGGATGGGGGAGTAAGGGAAGGCGGGTGTTGGGATCCTTAAACTGTGGGAGGCGAGTGCCCCACTGACGGAGGGGGAGCAACAACGGCTCCCCCCCTTCAATTAAAGAAGGACACAAAAAAGAAATAAATAAAAGCTTGAGGCTAGCGACCACGCACGGCTCACCTTCCGCTGTGCTTCTTCTGACTTGGGCCATTGCAGTCCCAGCACGCCTGCTCTCCTGCTCCTCTCCCACTTCCTCCTCCTCCTCGTCCTCCTCTCTCCCCGCCCTCCCTCTCAGCACCAGGAAGGCAAACTCCATCACACACACCCTCACTCTCGGCCCCCTCTGCCCCTCCAACGCCCTCTCCAACACCGGCAGCAACACCTGCACCGCTTCCACCTCCCCTCCCCTCAACCACTCCCCACTCCTCCCCACCTCGCTCCTTCCCTCACCCCCACCCCCACTCCCACGCCTAAACCACCTCTCTCTAATACCACCCAGTATCCCTTCGGCCTGTACCCTCAGCCTGTCCTTCCCTGGGGCAGGGTCGGCCACTCGGGAGAAGAGCGGGGGCAACCAGCGATCCAGATGTGGTGGGGCGAGGATGGGGGGGCAGTGCAGGACGAGGTCGTCCAGTACGGCGAGTGCTGACGTGGCTACTTTGGTGTGGGCAAACTCCATCCCCGTTACTAGCAGCTCCACTACTTTCTCCAGGTGCTGTGAGGAGGGGAGAGGGCATGCAAACAAGGGAGCAGAGAGGGCAGCCAGCGGTCGAGGAAGGGGGGGGGGAGGATGGGGGGGCAGTGCAGGATAAGGTCGTCTAGTAGGGCGAGAGCTGAGGTCGCCACCTTGGTGTGGGCAAACTCCATCCCCGTTACTAGCAGCTCCACTACCTTGTCCAGATGCTGTGAGGAACGGACATAGGTGAGAATGGGGGAAAATGAATGGTAATAGTCCACCACCCTCTAGTAATATCCAGTATCCCTTCTGCCTGCGCTCTCATTCCGTCACACACCTACCGTCGTGACCGCCTGAATTTCCTTGCGACCCACGCCCCCCTCCCCGACCCACGTCCAACCAGCAAGCTCATACAACTTATCCTACTTTTGCGTCTCACACATACCGCCTGAATTCCCTTGCGACTCACGCCCTCCTCCCCCCATCCCACGTTCCACTCATACCCTTTCATAGCCCCCCCACTAGTATCCTACTCTTGATCTCTCACACACATACCTTTGTGACGGCCTGGATTCCCCTGCGGCTCACGCCCTCCTCCTCATCCCACCCTCCCTCCCCTCCGCCCGTCAAACACTCCCTCACAGCCTCAGTGGCCGCCACCCGCCTGGACCAATCACACCCCTTCCTCAACCCCTCCTCCACCCTCTCCCGCATCACCTCCCCCACATCCCGCTGCAGCGGCTTTCTATGGCCCCTCTCCCTCCCTCCTGCCCCCTCTGCTCCTCCTGCTCCTCCTGCTCCTCCTGCTCCTCCTCCCATCGCTCCCATCCCTCTTACTGTTCCTCCCATCCCTCCGTTCCCTCCTGCCCCGTAGCTGCTAGCTATGCTCCGCCTCGCAGCTCTGGGGGGAGCAGCAGCGGAGGGTGAGGATGGGCGGGCACGGGCAGGGGGGGGAGGGGAGTAGCTGGTGTGTCGTGGAGGCATGGATGCCCGGGGTGCGCACTGCTGCTGCTGCTGCTGCTGCTGCTGCTGCTGCGGATGATAATGATGATGCTGGTGATGGTGATTTTGCTGCGCTGTTGGCACAGCTCCAGCTAACGAAACCCGTCTCCTGCCAGCTCCTGCCCCCACCGCTGCTGCTGCTGCTGCTGCCCCCCCTCCTGCTCCCCCTCCTGCTCCCCCTCCTGCTCCCCCTCCTGCTCCCCCTCCTGCCCCCCCTCCTCCTCTTACCCCTGCCCCTGTTGCTGCATTAGCTGCAAGCCTAACAGGCCCCCTTGCTGCTCTCGTCCTCTCCTCAACCCACCCCACGTTACCCATTGCCCCTCCACCCTCCTCACTCCCTCGCACCGGCGCCCCCACAGACCTCCTCGCATGCACTCCCCTTCTCTCCCCACCACCCTCCCCAATCCCACCTCCCCCTATCCCACCTGCCCCAGTCCCACCTGCACGCATTCTCCCCATGCCCATCCCCGCCATATCCCGTCCTTCCCCCGCTCCTCCCTTCCCTTCCCTTTCCCCCAGTGCCCTTCCGATCACCCTGTTCGCTCCAGCCCCTAGAAGCCTGGACGGCGCTAGCCCCTCGATATTGCTGGAGGCAGCAATACTATGCCTCTGTCTCCTCGCCCCACCACCACACAGCCCTTCTCCTCCTGCTGCTCCTCCTCCTGTTGCTCCTCCTGCTGCAGTCGACGCATGCCATGCTCCCTGCACGTTCTCCTTCATAGGAACATCGTCTATAGGAACCCGAGCCATGCCAGCAGCAGCAGCAGCGCCACCCGTGCTGCTAGCAGTGTCCCCAGCGTCGAAGTTCAGAACACGAACGATTTTGGGCGAAAGGGTCATTTCACTCCGTGGTGAACCTTCCCCAGATGACACCTCGTCTCCTCCAAAACCTTCATCATCATCTTCATCGGCAGTGTAAGCAGCAGCAGCAGTACCTGCCCTTCCCCTCGCTTCAACCCCATACGTTATTGTCACTCTCTGTGGACCAACCACTCCTCCCCTCCCTGCTGCCCTTAAACCCACCCGACCGGCTGCTACAGCTGCTACAGCTGCTACAGCTGCTCCTGCTGCTCCTGCTGCTCCTGCTGCTCCTGGTCCTGCTACAACCCCCTCACGCCCTCCCCCTCCTCCTGCCACCACCCTCACTGCCGCTGCAGCAGCAGCTGTGCCTTCTGTACCCAGCCTCACTCCCCGAACCAACCCCATCCCACCTCCTCCTCCCCTTTCTCCTCCCCAGCCCCCTCTTGTAGCAGCACTACCAGCAGCAGCAGCAGCAGCAGCACCGCCTGTAGCAGCACCGCCTGTAGCAGCAGCAGCAGCAGCAGCCGCTATTGCTCCCCTTGCCAGCTGACCGGCTGCACGATTCAGGCTAAGACTGGCCAATCCTCCCCTGGCACCATCTGCAGCAGCGCCTGTAGCAGCTGCAACACCTGAAGCAGCACCGGCTGTAGCAGCACCACCAGCACCATCAGCTGTAGCAGCAATTGTAGCAGCAGCAGCCTGTCTCCGAGCGGCCATGAGGTTCCCAAGGGAAGCAGCCGAGCGAGGCAGAATGGGCTGGGGGCTGCGCGCTCGAGAGGGCGAGGGGCGGGGAGCTGGGTCTCTCCGTGTGTGTGCTGAGAGCACGGCTGACTTGTCCTCCTGGGCTAGCACCTGGGAGAGATAAAAGGGCCAGGAAGGAAGGTGAGAAAGAGATACCAGCAGTTGGGCACACAGTGGGGGAGGCGTAGGTCGGGAGGGCAGTGGGGTCCCTCTTAGTGTGTGTGCTGAGAGCACGGCTGACTTGTCCTCCTGGGCTAGCACCTGGGAGAGATAAAAGGGCCAGGCAGGAAGGTGGAAAGAGAAACCAGTAGTTACGCACACAGTGGGGGAGGCGTAGGTCGGGAGGGCAGTGGGGTCCCTCTTAGTGTGTGTGCTGAGAGCACGGCTGACTTGTCCTCCTGGGCTAGCACCTGGGAGAGATAAAAGGGCCAGGAAGGAAGGTGGAAAGAGAAACCAGTAGTTACGCACACAGTGGGGGAGGCGTAGGTCGGGAGGGCAGTGGGGTCCCTCTTAGTGTGTGTGCTGAGAGCACGGCTGACTTGTCCTCCTGGGCTAGCACCTGGGAGAGATAAAAGGGCCAGGAAGGAAGGTGGAAAGAGATACCAGTAGTTAGGCACACAGTGGTGGAGGCGTAGGTCGGGAGGGCAGTGGGGTCCCTCTTAGTGTGTGCTGAGAGCACGGCTGACTTGTCCTCCTGGGCTAGCACCTGGGAAAGTAGAGAAGGGCCAACGTGGAAGGTGAGGAAGGGATACCAAGAGGTGAGGAAGGGATACCAAGAGGTGAGGAAGGGATACCAAGAGGTGAGGAAGGGATACCAAGAGGTGAGGAAGGGATACCAAGAGGTGAGGAAGGGATACCAAGAGGTGAGGAAGGGATACCAAGAGGTGAGGAAGGGATACCAAGAGGTGAGGAAGGGATACCAAGAGGTGAGGAAGGGATACCAAGAGGTGAGGAAGGGATACCAAGAGGTGAGAAAGGGATACCAAGAGGTGAGGAAGGGATACCAAGAGGTGAGGAAGGGATACCAAGAGGTGAGGAAGGGATACCAAGAGGTGAGGAAGGGATACCAAGAGGTGAGGAAGGGATACCAAGAGGTGAGGAAGGGATACCAAGAGGTGAGGAAGGGATACCAAGAGGTGAGGAAGGGATACCAAGAGGTGAGGAAGGGATACCAAGAGGTGAGGAAGGGATACCAAGAGGTGAGGAAGGGATACCAAGAGGTGAGGAAGGGATACCAAGAGGTGAGGAAGGGATACCAAGAGGTGGGGAAGGGATACCAAGAGGTGAGGAAGGGATACCAAGAGGTGGGGAAGGGATACCAAGAGGTGAGGAAGGGATACCAAGAGGTGAGGAAGGATACCAAGAGGTGAGGAAGGGATACCAAGAGGTGGGGAAGGGATACCAAGAGGTGAGGAAGGGATACCAAGAGGTGAGGAAGGGATACCAAGAGGTGAGGAAGGGATACCAAGAGGTGAGGAAGGGATACCAAGAGGTGGGGAAGGGATACCAAGAGGTGGGGAAGGGATACCAAGAGGTGAGGAAGGGATACCAAGAGGTGGGGAAGGGATACCAAGAGGTGAGGAAGGGATACCAAGAGGTGAGGAAGGGATACCAAGAGGTGAGGAAGGGATACCAAGAGGTGAGGAAGGGATACCAAGAGGTGAGGAAGGGATACCAAGAGGTGAGGAAGGATACCAAGAGGTGAGGAAGGGATACCAAGAGGTGGGGAAGGGATACCAAGAGGTGAGGAAGGGATACCAAGAGGTGAGGAAGGGATACCAAGAGGTGGGGAAGGGATACCAAGAGGTGAGGAAGGGATACCAAGAGGTGGGGAAGGGATACCAAGAGGTGAGGAAGGGATACCAAGAGGTGAGGAAGGGATACCAAGAGGTGAGGAAGGGATACCAAGAGGTGAGGAAGGGATACCAAGAGGTGAGGAAGGGATACCAAGAGGTGGGGAAGGGATACCAAGAGGTGAGGAAGGGATACCAAGAGGTGAGGAAGGATACCAAGAGGTGAGGAAGGGATACCAAGAGGTGAGCACACAGTGGGGCAGGCGTAGGTAGGGCGGGCGGGGAGTGGGGTCCTCTTAGTGTGCAGTGCACTGACAGCACGGCCGACTTGACCTCTTGGGCTAGCACCTGGGAAGGAGAGAGATGGGGCATCGAGATGGGATATCAACAGGCAAGCACCCACATGGTAGGGAAGTGCTGTAAGCACCCACATGCTAGGGAAGTGCTGCAAGCACCCACATGCTAGGGAAGTGCTGCAAGCACCCACATGCTAGGGAAGTGCTGTAAGCACCCATGCCTTGCCTTGTGCATCCCAGCGATCAACGAGAGTCCGACCCAGACGTACCTTTTGCACTGTGACATCAAACGAGGAGTGAAGCTGGGCAGCCCTTTCCGGCCAGTAGTGGGAAAACTCTCGGAAGCTGCGCCTGGCTGTGGCCCGCACCTGAGGGAGGGGAGGGCGGGGCGGGAGGGGGTGCATGTGTGAGTTGAGAGGCAAAAATATCACTGCTGCTCGCATTTTTAAAGAGCAACCGGATGCAGCACCATCCCCTCTCTCCTCCCATCCTTTCCCTCACCTCCCTTGTGCCATCCTGCACGCCACAATGCCGCACTTCATCGCACCCACCAGCGCTGCCAGCTCGCCCCGTGGGCCGCACACCTCTCCCCATCCCGCCTCACTTAACCACTTCTCACCTCTCGAATCCCATCCGCACCCCTCTACTCTCATCCGCTCTCGCTCACCTCTCTCGTCCCATCCGCACCTCTCTACTCTCATCCCCCCTCTCTCTCGCTCACCTCCCTTGTGCCATCCTGAACGCCGCTGCGAATGCTGATCTCAATCGCGTCCACCAGCGCTGCCAGCTCGCCCTGCGGGCCCCACACCTCCAGAGCCAGTAGAACGTACTCCGCACACCTGGGGGGGGACGCAAAAGAGAAACATTGAAAGACAGAAGCGACAAAAGAGGAGATTGAGAGACACGAGAGAGGATGATCAGCAGTAACCAGCTCACCCTGTGGGCCCACAGGTGGCGCTAAAGGTGTGCGGCCCCACACCTTTAGCGCCAGAAGGACGTACTCCACACACAGGGAGGATTTGACAAAAGGGATCTTGAAACGAGATTTGAGGGGCGGGGATAGGGATGGGGAGGACGCTTTGGCCAGCTCGCCCTGTGGGCCCCACACCTCCAGCACCAGTAGAATGTACTCCACACACCTGGGAGGGGGAATGGAATAAAATGCTATAGGGGATATAAATAGCAGCTTGTCAGAGCAGAAATAGGGTCGAGGGAGATCATACCAGCTCGCCCAGTGGGCCCCACACCTCCAGCGCCAGCTGAACGTACTCCACGCACCTGGGGGGGGCTTAACCTTGCCGGATTTGAAAAGTGGATACGAACTTACCTCGCTTTTCTCTCTCCCTTTCCCTTTCCAGTACCCACTTCTCCTCCCCTCCCTCCACCCTCCCCACCCCACCTGGTTCTCAACACAGTGCTTCTCCACGCCCGGGCCATCCCCACCCCACCTGGTTCTCAACACAGTGCTTCTCCACGCCCGGGCCATCCCCACCCCACAAGACAGTGCTGGTCCTTCAAGATGTCTAAACACCTTACTCAGTGTGTAGACTTGCCACCTACCTTTTCCCCTGCCTACTTCCCCCCCCCACTTGCCCCTCTCCACACCCTCCTCCCCACCCACCTGGTTCTAAACACAGTGCCCTTCGACGCCCGGGCCATCTCTAGCACCTTGCTCAGTGTGCGGCTTCCCACCTACCCTCGCCACTTGCCTACCTTTCCCCATCCGCCCATCCCGCCCATCTGGTTCTCAGCACAGTGCTCTTCAACGCCCAGGTCGTCTCAAACAACTTGCTCAGCGTGCGACTTGTCACATGTCCCCTACCCCCCGCCCACGTTTTACCCCGTCCGCCCATCCCGCCCACCTGGTTCTCAGCACAGTGCTCTTGGACGCCCGGGCCGACTCAAACACCTTGCTCAGCGTGCGGCCGGGCCTGCAACGTGTCACCACCTGATAGGATGAGTGGGCGCCGAACGAGCATCGTCGAAAAAAAGAAGAAGAAAAAAAAAACGGAATTTGAGGATGTAAGAAGGGCATTGCCAAGCACGGCTGACACAGACAATCACAGGGATAGGGATAAGGGATATGGAAAGGACGACAGGGACGGGACGGGGATGGGACACGGAGACGTGGGCACTGGAGGGACAGGGGAGGAGAGTGGCAAGAATCTGGCAGCCGTGAATCTGGTAGCTGTGCTCAGCGAGAGCTCGCGACACCAATGGCGAGGCTGCACTACAAATGACGAGCTTACAATCCGGATGGTGGCATCGGCAGAGTCAGCCATGATTGCCGCGGACGACCCCAAGAGCTTCATCAGCTCCTGGTGGGCGGTGAGGGGGAGGGGCGGGAGGCAGGTAGCACGGGGAATGTGTTAGCAGCTGCTTTTGAGGCGCCTTCAAACTAGCAGCGGACGACCCCCAAGAGCTTCATCAGCTCCTGATGGGCGGTGAGGGGGAGGGGCGGGAGGCAGGTAGCACGGGGAATATGTTAGCAGCTGCTTTGAGGCGCCTTCAAACTAGCAGCGGACGACCCCAAGAGCTTCATCAGCTCCTGATGGGCGGTGAGGGGGAGGGGCGGGAGGCAGGTAGCACGGGGAATATGTTAGCAGCTGCTTTGAGGCGCCTTCAAACTAGCAGCGGACGACCCCAAGAGCTTCATCAGCTCCTGATGGGCGGTGAGGGGGAGGGGCGGGAGGCAGGTAGCACGGGGAATATGTTAGCAGCTGCTTTGAGGCGCCTTCAAACTAGCAGTGGACGACCCCCAAGAGCTTCATCAGCTCCTGATGGGCGGTGAGGGGAGGGGCGGGAGACAGGCAACAGAGGGATTAGGTTAGTGCTAGGGCTAACGTCACAGATGGGTGGTGGAACCTGCAGAAGTGCCATGATAGCCACGGACGATCCCAAGAGCTTCATCCGGCTCCTGGTTGGCGGTGAGGGGCAAGAGACAGGCACCATGGGAGACGGATTATATGTGGATTAGTTTAGGGTTTGGTTTTGAGGGTTCTGAATAGTAGCAACGGAGGACCCCAAGCGCTTCAAATCAGCAGCTTCGGATGGGAGGCGGAAAATGGGAGACAGGCACCATGGGAGACGGGCTACAGGGGGAAAAGGTTAGGGTTTGGTTTCGAAGCTAGGAGCGGACCACACCAAGAGCTTCATCAGCTCCTGATGGGAGGTGAGGAATGGGAGACAGGTGCCACGGGAGACAGGCACCATGGGAGACAGGTGCCACGGGAGACAGGCACCATGGGAGACAGGTGCCACGGGGAGAAGGTTAGGGTTTGGCGGGGAGCGAGGATCTGCGACAGATCAGATGTATCCGAGCTCGAGCTAGCCACCAACTGCTGCAATCGAGTGGCATACTAGCTCGCGACCCATGACAACACGCGGATCAGGCGAAGCGAAGAGAGCGGGGAGAAGGAGCGACCTTGCAGTGTGTGACACAAAAGTAACTGTTCCTAATCTGGCATGTGATAACATGGAGATCCGACTGACCTGCAAACAAAAAATCCGGGCAAACTTCAGGCTCTCCAAACATGCACTCAGCAATAGCCGAAGCAGGATGACCTGGAGGTGCGAATCTGACACGTGGAGCTTATCAGACAGGGGAAACCGGCTGACGTGAAGTAGAATGTCCACGCATACTTCGAGCTCCCCTGACAGGCCCTCAGCAACGGCCAAAGTCGCAAATCCGACATGTGGAGCTCATCGGACAGGGGAAACGGGCTGACCTGAAGCAGAAGATCCACGCATACTTCAAGCTCTCCGGACAGACACTCTGCAATAGCCGAAACGAGGTTGCACGCCTGCAATAATGAAAAGCACGCACACGTCGAATAAAAACGAAGCGAATTAGGCGAGTCACCAGAACCTTCTAAATAGCAACGATAAAGTCGACTCAATCGACAGGAGTCGCGTGTAGCTGCCTCCATTAAATCTGAAGTGTGCGAGCTTGCAATTTTCGATTGGATAGACTGCAGGATCGTCATCCCAATCAGAGAACCTGCTTGACAATCGTGAAACGGCCGTCTAAGTAGCTGTCTGACAATCCTCGACTGGCGCTACCTGCTCCGTCTAAGTAACTGCCTGACATCCTAGACCGGCCGTCAGAGTACCTGCTCGACGATCTTGGAACTGCCGTCTGCCGTCTGCCTGCAGCTGCACGGCGAGGTGAGGCACGGCTAGACGTCGGAGAAAAGACGAAAAGCCTACTACTCCGGACCTTGCCTGTCAGACGAATAACGAACTTGCAAAATCCCGCGAGAAAAAAAATTTGATTTTATCTACCTGCTTGACTGTCATAATCGGCCGTCAAGTCACCTGCTTGAAGATGTTGGATCGGCCGTCCTGCAGCTGCACGGTGAGGTGAGGCATGGCGAGCTGCGAGCTATTGCGGCCCTTGCCGCTGACACACGACGCCTGGGCTGGCCACAGAGAAATAGAAGCTGGGCAAAGGCAGGTACCTGCTTGACGATCTTGGATCGGCCGTCCTGCAGCTGCACGGCGAGGTGAGGCATGACGAGCTGCCGGAGCAGCGACGAGATGCCCGCTACTCCGGACCTTGCCGCTGCGATAAGCGAGTAGGGCATCGGGAACGCAAAGACAAGGGGAAAGATGACTTGAGACTCGACCCAAAAGTCATGTTGAGGTGAGGCATGACGAGCTGCCGGAGCAGAGACGAGATTCCAGCCACTCCGGACCTTGCCGCTGCGATTAGCGACCAGAGGGAACCCAACGAGTAGGAGAAAGCCAAACAAGGGCAACGTTGGCACCAGATGGTTCTTTCCGGGCTTTGACGGAAGTTGCACGGAAGACACACGGAAGATGCACTGACTAACCGATGGGTTGGGTGGAGACGCTAGAAAAAGAACTCTAGACTCGGGCTTTGAATAGCGGAAGACGAGAAGGAAGTTGCGACGACAATATCCTACAATAGGCTTAGACTGGAAAGCCTTATTTTCTCGGTCTAGCTCTTATTGAAGGAAGATTGAAGGAAGTCCGAAGTGCGAAAGATTGAAGGAAGTCCGAAGTCCTGACGACAACATCCTACCGCCTAAGGTTGGGCTTAGACTGGAAAGCGTACCGCCTCGGAAAAGCCCTTCGAGACGCTTCAAGGCAGCCATGCGAGCGTCCCAGTCCACCTGTGGGTCCAGCTTCGGGAAAAGCGCCTCCACCTCTCGCGCTAGCTCCCTCGCGTTAGCGATGTGGATGATGCTGGCCGCCATGGTAGTAGAGTGCAAATGAGGTTGAGTCAGGAGTTAAAATGAGTACTACTCAGTTAATCGTTAAACGCAAGAGCTAGACTGAGTTAATCACTCCTAGACAGCTGGTACTTTAGAGTCTCGAATCGCTAGCGTCGTGAGCAGTATTGAGGAGCCTAAAGAAAAGAGTTGGACTGGGAAAATCGCTCCTGGACAGCTGGTACTTCAGAGGCTTATATCCCTAGCCTCGTGATCAGTCAGAGAAATGGCATGTCGTTTCTGGCGTACA
Source organism: Closterium sp. NIES-67 (assembly GCA_027943415.1). NCBI lineage: Eukaryota > Viridiplantae > Streptophyta > Zygnematophyceae > Desmidiales > Closteriaceae > Closterium > Closterium sp. NIES-67. The sequence continues at coordinate 256,751 of BQMB01001573.1, read as the reverse complement.
GCTCCTGGTCCTTCGGAAAAAGAGATCCCGAACTCATGCGACGTGTATGTAATCCACGTGTTGTCGATAAGTCACAGCTGAGCGAAATGCGAGTTAGCATAGCTCGCTGGTGCTACAACTACCGTACCCAAACTGCGCCGTCCGTACTATTAGTAACCAGTAACAACCGCTCACTTTAATCCCTAACAACTACAGTACAAGAGAGACGAGAAGTACACGAGCCAGTGATCACACTTCCCTGACGACGCGGGCTTTATCAAGGCAGTTGCAGGAGGTAAACTAGGACGGATAAGCGGCAGGTCAAAGGTTTGCTCGCGCATGGGTTGCTGGGAAGACCAGGAGTATGCAATGCGCGCGAGCTATCAGTGTGGAGCGGACCTTGGGTCCATCAGTTTTGATGAGCATGGGGATTGGTTGGTTGATACTATATTTGCTGGAACTTTTGAAACTTGAAAAATCTGGGGGAGACTTGCAAGGAGGTGCCCCGACAGGATATTGGTTGTGATTGGTCAGTTTGCAGCTCTGTCAGAGAAAACAGGTAACTTCTGGATGTTGTCGCGCTTTGGCTTCTGCATAAGCGCGGCACTTGACGTCTGCCGACAACTTCGGCTAGGAGTTACCACATGTAACCAGTATCCTTGGAGTTTTCTCGATGCCAAAGAGGTTGCGCCGCCGTCACACAGGTGGGTCCTCCCATGTTGGCGCCAAAATGTAGAGGTTTTGGCTGAACGAGTCGCGTTTTCGACATGTTGACCTGACTCCTGCACCTGGCTCATAGGCGGTTTGCTTCTGACAAACCCGAACAAGCGCCAATAGAAACACTCCACAGGCTTTTGTACACGCATTTAAGGTGTAAAACGATACCTAAGTCAAACACTAGGTCTAGGTCACACAAACTCTTCCAATGTGCTTTCCTCTGTATGCTTCGCATGTGTAAAGAAAGAAAGGGTGATAGGTGTTGGTTTACTCCTGTAAGGAAATGGTATTTCTTTCTCACGGGTTTTAATCAGTAAGGCGTACATTGCTGTAACGGGGTCGCCGCGCAGCGCTGCAACAGAATTCAAAGCGTAGTCCCAAATGTGGTCTCTTGACGAGCCGCATACATTAATGCCCGCCTTGCTGTTGCTTGCCTAGATCGGGGCGCTCCGCGCCATTTTACGAACCACACGTCGCAGCTCTGCCGAGCCACGACCGTGTGCTCCTAGGCTAGCTATATCCATGCTCCCTACTGTTTTGATGTTGCCATAGTTGTATTGTTTCCTCGTTAATCAATCCTTCCACACACACTCTTTGCGCTTCATTACACCTGGTCATCGGAGCCAACGATCCGCAGCCTTGCGCTCTAGTATCAAACAGTGAAATTGATAAATAGAGAGAGAGAGTACACAAACATATACCTAACTGTTGTACTCTCTAGAAGATGACCCTATACAGTCTATACAAGCATGATAACTAAACATGTTTGACACACCCCCTGGACTGCATAGGGGAATGTTCTAGACAAGCAGCTCAGGGTGGCACTACTAGTCCAGCCTCTGAGACAAGGGTCTAAAAGACCAGTCAGAAGGAGTACAGGCAAGGCAAGAACTAGTACAGGGCGGCACTACTAGTCCAACCACTGTAAGAGGACACAAGTCCAGTCTGAGTGTACACACAGATATATAGGACAGTACAGAGTCAAGGCCCGAGTAAGTGAGAGACTACAGGAACCAGACCAAGCTGTACACAGTGCCGCTGATGATCTTTAGGCGCAAGCGCCTTCGTAAAGATATCAGCTGTGTTGGCACCGGAGGCTAAGTGTACTACGCGAGCCTGACGACGCTGCTGTAGCTCACGCAGGAGGAAGTACCGCAGCTGGATGTGCTTCGCTCTGCCCTCGAGTCCAGGCTCCTGACACAGGAGGATCATGGCCCTGCTGTCAGCGTACAGGACCGGGGCAGAGCTAGGCCGCTCACCTAAGTCAGTGAGCAAGAAGGTCAGCCAGCGGAGCTCCTGTGCCGCCATGGCACCGGCGTAGATCTCGGCCTCACAGCTGGACTGGGCAACAGACGAAGAGCGGGTAGCTCTCCACGAGACAACACCTGAACCAAGGCTAAAGCAGTAGCCCTGGGAAGACCTGAGCGTCTCGGCGTCGTCTGCCCAAGAAGCGTCTGTGTGTCCAGTAAGGACCACTGGCCTGCGTCCGCCTAGCACTAACCCCATGCCCGATGTACTTGCAAGATAACGCAAAACCCTCTTAGCGGCAGACCAGTGCTGAGGTCGGTGCCTGCCTGTGGCCACGAAACGAGCCAGGATGCTGAGAGGGTATGCGAGATCTGGGCGAGTGCAAGTCATCAGGTACATGAGGCAACCCACTAGCTCAGCGTAAGGACCACTGGGATCTACCGACTCCTCAGGAACTGGAGCGGAGAGTCTGTGGTCCAGAGGAAGAGGGGTGGGCTGTGCGGAGGAGAACTGAAGGCCGAACCTCTGAAGGACCTGGCGCACCAAGTGTGACTGAGTCAGGGTGATGGTGCGCGCGGCTCTGTCCCTGGAGATCTGCAAGCCAAGGTAACGGCGCAGCTCTCCAAGGTCAGTGCAGGTGTGTCTCTTCAGCAGCTCTGCCTTCACGGAGGCCAGTGCGTCCCTGTCAGCAGTGGCAAAGACCAGGTCGTCTACGTAGACGAGGATGTAGAACGGAGTCGAGCCAGCACGAACGAAGAGCGAGGGGTCTGCAGAGGACGGAAAGAACTGCAGGTCAGCAAGGGTAGCACGCAAAGTGTCGTGCCACTCACGAGGCGCCTGGCGCAGGCCGTAGACTGGCCGCCGCAGAAGCCACTGGGTCCCAGGGGGGAAGGTGCCAGTAAAGCCCTGAGGGCGACGCAGGTAGACCTGCTCGTGAAGGCTGCCCTGAAGAAAGGCAGTGGAGAAGTCGAGGGAGTGAAGCTCGTAGTCACGCTGAGCCGCTACGTGTAGCAGCACCCGAAGAGTAGTCATCTTCGGGGTAGGAGCGAAAGTCTGAAAGAAGTCCACCCCCTCGCGCTGACTGAAGCCTCTAGCCACGTAGCGCGCCTTGAACACAGGCGGCTCTCCAGGAGGGCGCTTCACCTTGAAGAGCCAACGGCCATCGACCACGTTCACCCCAGGTGGGGGAACTGCGTCGACGAAGGTGCCGGTGGATCTCCAAGATGCCATCTCCTGCTCCATGGCAGCTATCCACTGAGAGGCCCAGGGTCCCGAAACCGCCTCAGCGTAAGTACGAGGGGTCGGGATGTCGAAAGCGTCTGGGTCACCCTCAGGGACTAGCAGCATGGAACAGAGATGGGGAGCAGCCTCGGACAGGAAAGCAAGCTCAAACTGGCGGTCCTCCAGGACGTCACTGCCGAGGGCAGGAGCACCCCCGACAGACGGAGGACAGGCAGGGTGAGAGACCAGAGCGGTGGCGTAGTCAAGGCGGCGGGTAGAGGCGAAGTCAGCGACCGCAGCGACGAGGGCGTCAAGACTCGACACGGGAACAGACGGGTCGGTAACGAGAGAGGCAAGGACCCGAGGAACAAGAGGACGAGCGGCACGAAAGAAGTCGGACAGAGGAGGAGACGCAACGACAAGAGAAGACGGAGGAGGAGACGGGAGGAGGGGAGGTCGAGACGCGTGGGAACGGAGCAACATAGGGTGAGAGCGCGGGACAGGTGAGACAGGACGAGCACGAGAGGGGCGGCGAGACCAGACGTGTGAGGGCGGCGTCGGGTCAGGAGACAGAGGAGGGGACACAGGAGGGGAACGAGGGGGAAGACGAGCCGGGGACGAGTCTGGCAGAGGGAACACGGGGCCGTAGACGGGAAGAGGGGGAGACGGCAGGAGAGGAAAAGGCGCAGGGTCAGGAGACGGAAGGCCGAGCAGACGGAGGGCGGACACAGGCGGGGACTGCTGCTGCGGCGACACAACACCAACACCAGGGCCACAAGCTGCGCGACGGCTACCTCCCGAACCCTCCACACCTGCACCCCCAGAAGGGACACCCCCAGAGTCCACAAACGGCGGCAGCGACGACGGCGGCGGCGGCGGCGGCGGCTGCGACGTGGCCGGGCGGCTGCGACGGGGCCGGGCGGCTGCGACGGGGCCGGGCGGCGGCGACGGGGCCGGGCGGCAGGGACGGGGCCCGGGCAGGCCACAGCAGGGCCGGGCAGGGGCGACGGGGCCGGGCGGGCGAGCAGGGGCCGGGCAGGTGCGACAGGGGCCGGGCGGGCGCCACGCGGCCGATAGGCCGCGACGGGGCCGAGCAGGGGCGACGGGGCCGAGCAGGGGCGACGGGGCCGAGCAGGGGCGACGGGGATGGGTAGGGGCGCGACGGGGCCTGGAGGGGCGTTACCAAGCCCAGGTAGGGGCGCGACGGGGCCTGGGGGGAGCGCAATGGGGCCCAGGAGGGGCGCTACGGGGCCTGGGAGGAGCGCGACTGGGCTAGGGAGGGGCGCGACGGGGCCTGGAAGGAGCGCAATGGGGCCCAGGAGGGGCGCTACGGGGCCTGGGAGGAGCGCGACGGGGCCCTGGAGGGGCGCTACCAGGCCCTGGAAGGGGCGCGACGGGGCCTGGAGGGGCGCTACGAAGCCCTGAAAGGGGCGCGACGGGGCCTGGAGGGGCGCTACGAAGCCCTGGAAGGGGCGCGACGGGGCCTGGGAGGAGCGCAATGGGGCCCAGGAGGGGCGCTACGAGGCCTGGGAGGAGCGCGACGGGGCCCAGAAAGGGGCGCAACGGGGCCCAGGAAGGGGCGCGACGGGGCTAGGGAGGGTCGCGACGGGGCTAGGGAGGGTCGCGACGGGGCTAGGAGCACGACGGGGCCCAGCTAGGGGGCGAGCGGAAGCGTGAGGGGGGGGGGGGGGGGGGGGGGGGGGATCCTACCTACGCGTGATACCATATCAAACAGTGAAATTGATAAATAGAGAGAGAGAGAGTACACAAACATATACCTAACTGTTGTACTCTCTAGAAGATGACCCTATACAGTCTATACAAGCATGATAACTAAACATGTTTGACATCTAGTTCCGCTGTAATACCGGCACTTATGGAGGCTGATGCCCTGCGCTTACTGCATATCCGCTGTCCTGATGATACTCATTGATAATAACCTACAGCCACGACTGTGTTCGCATTGCCAGCGTACCGAAAGCCGCCCAAAACTTCCGCGAAATGGTGAATTCGTCGGCATCTACCAACATGACTCATGAGGAAAGGGCGGCATTACTTGATGAAGTCCGTCTCACTCACGAGTTGTACCAGCAGGAGTTGGCGCGTCTGCGAGCCGTAATGGCTTAAGCCGAATCGGAGATATCTACACTTTGGAGCCAACAGCAGATACGATACAATACGACCGCACCAACGACGAATCAAGGACAACAAGAGCAAGTAACCCAGCAGCGTTCCGAAATACCTGACGACGATAAGCGACCACATGCGACGTCGCCCGAGGGTTCGACGAACAATCCGCCACCGGCTATTGGATGAGCGGAAATTTGCGAAAGGACGAACGTGAACCTGCCGCCCCCAACTACCTCTCCGACCAGCCTGCACAATGCAAATATCAACGTGGCGTCGGGTATTCTCAAGACGCAGAGGCCGCCCACGTTCGATCCGAGTCAGCGTGACAACTTGTCAGTTAATGGGTGGATTTTCCACCGGAATGTTTTTTACAACTGCAACCTCGTCAGCGATGATGTACAGAAAATTCGATACGTCGTGTCACTGCTACGTGGACTGGCTATGGATTAATGGCAGCAGATCATTCAGTCGTAGGAGCCGGATACGACGCCATGCATAATCGGGCGTTTTCGCACAACCAATCACTAGGCAGGAAGTTATTTCGAGGTGGACGAGTACAACACATGGCAATCGTGGTGCGGGAGAATTCGTCGCCGCTTCGAACACTTCAATGCAAGCAGCCAAGCGCAGGACTGCCTCCACACATGGCGCCAACTCGGATCAGTGCAGGACTATTCTAGCGGCTTCAAGAATCTATGCGACCAGGTCGTCTACATTCACACTGACGAAAAGTTCGATAAATTAATCGGGGGACTTCGACTGGATATGCGCAGAGAAATACAAGTTCGAGAAATAATAGATTTGATGGAGGCGCAGAGGGTTGCAGAGTGGTTGATTTTGTTATACAGACCACGGGTTCCTATGATGGAAACCGCACTCGGGGACCAATCGAGCGTGCCACTGTACACGTTGTTACAACATCAAACTTTTTTGTTTTGTTTTGTTTTTGTTTTTGCTTCTTTTTTTTTTGCTTTAAGGAATCAAACACAGCAGTTACAACCTCTAAGGGTCGCTGTTTCCGGTATAACAGACCGGGTGTAAGGAATTTTCCATTCCTTACCGAGCGGTACTGCTATCGCGTACGCTCGAACACACCTGAAGCCTCGGGACTGTTCCAGACCTTCTGACAGAACCGCCTCGGCTTTTCCAGACCTTCCGGTTCGACCTTCGGGAGTTCTCTTGGCCTCGCTTCGTCACTTCGAGACCCTTCGATCTCCTTCCCGAACCTTCCCATCGCATGGTTAGACTAGCTCTGGTGTTCCTATATCTTGGCTTGCCATTCCTTGTATCGTCATTCATTGAGTGAACACTTAGTTATTCATTTCCGCGCTACTCTGCTTGTTCATTCATAACACTTGGTAATCAAAGCCACTTTCCTCGCTCACCCGTTTTTGTGAGTCGATTTTTTTTGGGGGGGGGGGTAAGTCCCTCACGTAAGCTGCAAAGCGGTTGCTCGCGAATTAGATTGATTAATTCGCCCAACTACGATAGCGTTTGTGCTTACCCGAGTACAGGCACATTACGGATTTCCCCCTGCTCCGGCGGAGCATTCGCCAAATGGACCAAGCTCAGTTCAACGAGCTTCGGGAGCAGTTCAACGCCATGAACACACGCATGGCTACAGTGCTGTAGGACAACGAGCGACTTCGTGCGGAAGTTGCTGAGTTACGCCAGGTGCGAGAGGATTCGCGTCAGAAATCTACCGCCCAAGAGGAAGTCGCCAGCACCGGACGTGTCGAAACCGTTTTGGACGAAATCGCACGTCAAGTGTTACAGGAGCGCAAGGACAGTGAAGCCGCCGCAGCAGCTGACGTGGCAGCACGAGCAGCAGCCGAAGCAGCAGCAGCAGCAGCAGCAGCGACAGCAGCAGCCGCTCGGTCACAAACAGCCGCTACTATAGCCGCACCGGCGTTTATGCCGATCGTGACGACAGCGACGATCAAACCGACAATGCCGCCCCTGTTCAACCCCACAGATAAGAATACTACTGTTACGGGCTGGTTATTTTCGGCGGAACTTTATTTTAATGCAGCTGGGATCACTGCTGATGAGTTAAAAATTCGACTGGCTGTATCACTACTGCGGGGACCTGCGCTAGATTGGTGGCGATATACTCTACAGGAGGGGGAGTTTTCGGCAGGCGACACACAGGGGTTTTTCGGAAACTTTGGGTCTGCTGCCCAAGGGTCAACCGCGATTTTTGGATCGACCAAGATTTGCACGTGGAAGGCGTGGGGTACAGCTCTGCGTGAACGGTTCGAGCCAATATCCGCCTCGGACAACGCGCGCACGAAGCTGGACAACTGGCGCCAGTGGAGTTCTGTCCAGGATTACGCGTCGGTCTTCATGGCGTTATGCGATCAAATCACCGACATGCATGACTCCGAGAAGAAAGCTCGATTCATTTCGGGTTTGAAGCAGGACATTAAATGCGAGGTCCGAGTGCGACTGTCGGCGATGTTTTACGAAGCCGTCCGGATCGCAGACAACTTCGACGCGCATCGGACGTATGCGAGAGCGGGTTCCCGGGAGGGAAATCGTTTTTGTGGCCAGAATCCACGGCCCACGATTCACGGCATAGTGGCGAAGGAGCACATGGACGATTTTTGCAAGGGACAATGTTTCAACTACCACCAGCCGGGTCACCAATCTCACGATTGCCCCCGAAAGAAGCAGATAAAGAAGAACGACGAGGAAAGGTCGGGAAACGCCAAGCGTCAGTAGCGGTCGGGCCCCCTACTGACCCTGCCTCATCGCCCGAAAAACATCATCCCGACCGAGTAGTGGTTCCGATACATGCTATCAACCGCTCCCGGCTGAAAAAGGAGGATGACCCAGTGGACCACCCTGTACTGGCGGAAGGACGACTTCATGGCAGAAAAATAAAAATATTCATCGACGGAGGTGCGAGTCACAGCCTGATAAATCAAGAGACAGCACGACGACTACACCTGACGCTGGAGAGGTGTCTACCCGAAATCGACGCACGATTGGTGGACGGCACCCCACTGGCGATACGCGACAGAGTTCCCGTCGTTCGAATGAAGTGTGGCGACGATTTCGGTTTCAGCGCGCCGATGCTGGCGACAACGCTCGACGGCTACGACGTGCTATTGGGACGCGATTGGCCGCGAAGATTCAATCCGCAGATTGATTGGACGACAGGCGAGTGTACAATGAAGTGCGACAAAGGCTGGCGAAAATTACCCACGTGGCCGGAAGCAGAGACAACGTCGACACGAGTCAACGCGGTGTGCCTCAACCGAGCGGTCAAGAATGGAGCGGATTTGTACGCCGTCCATCTAACCGAATCGACGGAGCAGAACGAGGCGACCGACATCAACAAACTCTGCAATTCGGTCCTGGATGACTTGGCGACAATCATTCGGGAATATTTTGAGATTTTCCCCGACGACTTGCCAAGTGGACTGCCACCCGAACGACCCCAGGACCACAAAATCGAGCTGGAGCCCGGCGCGCAGCCTACTGTACGAACACAATGGCGCCTGACTCAGCCGGAGCTACAGGAGTTACGGAACCAGCTGGACTACCTGCTGGCGAAAGGGTTCATTCGGCCGAGCACGTCCCCGTTCGCAGCACCGATTCTGTTCACACCAAAAAAGGACGGCGGACTTCGCATGTGTACGAATTATCGCGCCCTTAATCAAGTAACGATAAAATCGCGCTACCCAATCCCACGAACGGACGAACTGATCGACAACCTTCGCGGAGCTCGCTACTTTTCGAAGATCGACCTTCGTGGCGGTTACCACCAAATTCGAGTGTTCGCTGACGACTGCCACGAGACCGCATTTCGTACTCGCTATGGGAGTTACGAATACACGGTGATGCCGTTTGGATTAACGAACGCCCCCTCGACGTTCCAACTCACCATGAACGGGGTGTTCCGCGATCTACTCGACAAATGCGTGATAATTTACTTGGACGACATCCTGATTTACAGCAAGACCCGGGAGCAGCATTTACAAGATTTGGAAGCGGTTTTTCAGCGGTTGCAGCAGCATCGACTCATCACCAAGGGCTCCAAGTGTGAGTTTTTAAAACAAGAACTGGAGTTCCTAGGGCACGTGATCTCCACGAAAGGGATTCGAATCGACCCGAAAAAACTCAGGGCTATTCAGGAGTGGAAACCGCCCACAAATCTGCAGCATGTGCAATCGTTTTTGGGTTTCGTGAATTACGTGAGGCGGTTTATACCCAACATGGCGGGGTTAACTGGACCTCTAACCGACCTACTGCAGAAGGGAACTTGTTATGAGTAGGGGGAGAAGCAGCAAGCTGCGTTCGAGGCATTAAAGAAACTTTTAATGTCGGCACCGGTACTTCGCATTGCTGACCCGGAACGGCCCTTCGAAGTCATCACCGACGCAAGTGACATCGCCATCGGAGCGGTGCTCATGCAGGATTTCGGCAATGGGCTTCAACCAATCGCGTACGAGTCTCGGAAAATGCAATCTGCTGAGCGCAACTACCCGGTGCACGACAAGGAGATGCTGGCGATCGTCCACGCGTTCAAAATCTGGAGGTGCTACCTGACTGGAGCAGACGTGACGGTGCGAACTTATCACAAATCACTACAGTACCTGAGGGCGCAGCCGAATCTCAACCCGCGGCAGATACGCTGGTTGGACTATCTGGAGTCCAACTTCACGTACAAGATCACGTACAAAAAAGGGTGCCAACAATATTGCCGACGCCCTTTCCAGACCATCTGCCCAACTCGCAGCAGTACTAGTCGCCCAGAGCAACCCGCTACTGAGTGGACTATTTACCCACGGGTATTCGACTGACCCCTTCTTCGTAAACGACGGCTATCTCCCAATCACTACGCGGAAAGGCGTCTATTACTTACGAAGCAGGACTGATCGAATTTGGGTCCCAAGTTATCGTCTACTTCGCGAATTACTAATTCAAGATGTCCACGATTCGAATTTATCGGGACATTTCGGGGTTGATAAAACTCTGAAGGCGTTGCAACGGTTTTGTTACTGGCCAGATATGGTGACGGACGTGCAGCGTTACGTGGCCGCGTGTCCGATCTGCCAGCGAATGAAGTCGTCACACCAGCGGCCCACAGGACTGTTGCAGCCCCTCGAGCCACCTCAACGCCCATGGCAACACGTAACGATGGATTTCGTTACGGGACTACTGGCTGGACCCAGCGGAAACGACGCGGTTTTGGTTGTCGTCGACCGATTGACGAAAATGGCGCATTTCGCACCATGTCGTACAACCATCACAGCCGAAGAAACAACGCGCCTGTTCATCTCGACCGTCGTTCGCCTACACGGGATACCAGCAGCAATCATTAGCGATCGAGATCCGAAGTTCACGTCCAAATTCTGGCAGGACACGTGGGCTCGGTACGGCACGCGTCTACAGTTCTCATCCGCGTATCATCCACAAACGGACGGCCAGACGGAAAGGACAAATCAAACGATGGAGCAGCTGATTCGGACAAACTGCCCCGACCGGAAAAAATGGGAGGACGTGCTGCCCATGTTGGAATTTTCCTACAACAACGCGCCCTCATCTACGACTAATCACTCCCCGTTTTACCTCAATTACGGGATGGACCCTACAGTGCCGATCTCCACCAACGTTGAGAGTCAAGTACCACGATCGCAGCAGTTCGTCGAAGAACTACAGACTGCCCGAAACAAAGCTGTCGAACTTATTCGCAAGGCGAACGCAACTGCCCGACGGTATACAGATTTACATCGCCGGGATATTACGATGACAGCGGGGCAACTAGTCCTTTTGGACACCAAGAATTTGCGCTTGCCACTACCGACAAAATTGCGACCACGTTTCTGTGGCCCATTCAAGATCGTGAAGATGGTGACGCCGGTGACCGCCCAGTTACGCCTACCTGATGACTGGCGAATTCACAACAAATTCCACGTGAGTCTGTTGCGACCCTTCGTTCCTGACACGTCGGACATCGCTCGACAGCGATTGGTTCCAGATGTACGGCCACCAGCCGAAACGACCATCGAGCCTTTGAAGATCTTGAGCCATCGGATGCGTATCGACGGTCAAGGACGACACGTTGACTTTCTGATACGATGGACCAATCGTACCAGTGAGGACGACATGTGGGTGCCCTCGGACCAGATACAGTCACCTTCGATACTTGCGAATTATTTGGACCGCAAGCACGTAGCTGATATAGATCACCTTCGCTAAGGGGGGGGGGGTGGTGTAAGGAATTTTCCATTCCTTACCGAGCGGTACTGCTATCGCGTACGCTCGAACACACCTGAAGCCTCGGGACTGTTCCAGACCTTCTGACAGAACCGCCTCGGCTTTTCCAGACCTTCCGGTTCGACCTTCGGGAGTTCTCCAGGCCTCGCTTCGTCACTTCGAGACCCTTCGATCTCCTTCCTGAACCTTCCCATCGCATGGTTAGACTAGCTCTGGTGTTCCTATATCTTGGCTTGCCATTCCTTGTATCGTCATTCATTGAGTGAACACTTCGTTATTCATTTCCGCGCTACTCTGCTTGTTCATTCATAACACCGGGACACCGCAAGTCAGAATGCCTAGAGGAGCAGAAGAAGCGGAATCATGGGCAGGGGAGTTCCAGCGACCAGGGAAACGCTTAGTATACGTAGTTACCGGGCCTACTACTGATGGAACCTGCTCGCCTGTGACCGATGACCCTCATCGAGTACTGGTATTGATCCACGCAATCGACCAAACTTGGCCGAATAATGAGGGTGCAGCGGTGGATTACCCCATTTGTTTAGAGGGAAGGGTTCAAGGGGGAAAAAATAAAATCTTTGTGGACGGGGGTGCCAGCCAAAAAAATGAAGTTACCCTTGTCTACTGGAGATTGACGCCTGACTAGTCGATGGGACCCCACTAACAATAAAAGACAGGGCAGACAGGATTAGGGTACGCTGTGGAGATAACTTTTTTTTTTTTTTTTTTTTTTTTTTTTAATGCTGGCAACTACACTCGATGTATTCGACATGTTGCTGGGACAAGATTGCTACAACGATTCAACCCAAAAATTGACTGGACGACCGGCAGTTGTTCCGTCAAGATCAACGGTCGTAGTGTGATGCTAACGGAATGGACAAAAGGGGATCACGGGGGGAGAGACGCAGGTGAACGCCGTGGCGATCAAACGAGCGGACGCACGGGGAACGGAAGTCTTCGCTATAGTCGTTCGTGCAGCCAACGTGGCATCACAATCGTCCGATTTAGAGAAGCTGACGGCAGCAGTGCCGGTCTATTTAGCGCAGCTGATTCGAAGGTTCCCGCAGATAATTCCAGACGACCTCCACTGGGGATTACCACCGGAACGACCCTTCGACCATCAAATCAAATTAGAACCCGGAACACAGCCCACAGTGCAGCGACAATTCTGTTTAACACAGCCGAAGTTAGAGGAATTACGGAAACAGTAAGATCACTTACTGGAGAAAAAAATCATCCGCCCGAGCTCCTCGCCATTTGCCGCCCCCATACTGTTCACCCCGAAGAAAGACGGCGGGTACCGAATGTTCACTGATTATAAAGCACTGAACAGGGTCACCATCAAGTCGCGTTACCCCATCCCGCGCGCCGACGAACTGATCGACCAACTTCGCAAAGCTCGGTTCTTCTCCAAAATAGATTTACGAGGGGGTTACCATCAGATTCGAGCAGTCGCAGCTGACTGTCACAAGACGACGTTTCGTACTACAGTAGTTACGGGAGTTTTGAGTATGTAGATATGCCTTTCGGTCTGACGAACGCCCCGGCGACTTTCCAGATGACCATAAACCTGATTTTCAGTTCACTCGTAGATAAGTGCGTCATAGTTTACCTAGATGATATCCTGATTCACAGCGAGACACGGGAGCCGCACTTAAAGGACCCTGAAGCAATTTTCATGCTACTGCAAGAGCATAGGCTGCTCACAAAAGGGTCTAAGTGCGAGTTTTTAAAAGATCGCCTAGAATTCATGGGATACGTGTTTTCCACCAAGGGTGTAGAAGTGGACCCGCGCAAGATCGAGACAGTGCAAGCCTGGCTGCCGACTAAGAACCTGTAGGAGCTGCTAAGTATTTTAGGGTTCGTCAACTATGTTTGGTGATTTATCCTGAATATGGCGGGTGTTACTGCACCGTTAACTGACCTGCTGCGGAAAGGGTCTGAGTATAGGTGCGGGGAGAAAGAGCAAGTCGTCTTCTCTTCGCTCAAATCTTTCATGTGCTCAACCCCTGTCCTTAGCATCGCCAATCCTCACCATCCATTCGAAGTAATTACAGATGCCAGCGACATCGCCATTGGAGCAGTACTGTTGTAGGACTTCGGCGAATGTCTGCAGCCAATCGCGCACGAGTCATGAAAGCCGCACCCGCCCGAGCGAAACTACCCGATTCATGATAAGGAAATGCTCGCGATCGTGCATGCGTTCAAAGTATGGCGGTGCTACCTGACGAGCGCAGACATGACTGTACGGACAGACCACCGAAGCCCACAGTACATCCGCGCACAGCCACTACTCAACCCACGACAAATTAGGTGGTTGGATTTCATGGAGTCCAACTTCCATTACACGGTCACCTACAAGAAAGGGGCATCCAACATCGCAGACCCCCTTTCTCGCCCATCCACCCATCTCAACTCCATAATCCTCGTCCAAACGTCCCCGCTATTAACATGTCGATTTACCCACGAGTACCAGACGAACAGATTCTTTACGTCACGCGCGTACGAACAGCTCGCAATAGCTAACAGCGTTTATTACGTAAAGACAGGGACTGACCGCATCTGGGTACCAGAGTACAGTCTACTACGGGAATTGCTGTTACAAGAAGCTCACGACAGTACAGTTTCGGGGCACGTCGGAGTGGAGAAAACCAGGTAGCAGTTGACCAGATATGATTTCTGGCCCGACATGCAAGGGGACGTGCAACGGCATATGGTTTCGTGAAGAACCTGCCAAACCATGAAATCATCGAAGCAGAAGCCAACTGGACAGTTGCAACTGATTTCGCCACCTGAGCGCGCGTGGCAACAGGTGACGATGGATTTCGTCACGGGATTGTCGGCCAAGGACGGCTGTAATGACGCGATATTCATCATCATTGATAAGCTGACAAAGATGGCCCACTTCGCAGCCTGCAGGAAAAGCATCACAACCGAAGAAACAACCTGCCTCTTCATCGCAACCGTCGTTTGCCTCCACGGAATCCCATCCGCCATCATTTTAGATCGTGACACGAAATTCACCAGTAACTTCTGGCACAACCTCTGGGAACAGTTTGGCACGCACCTCCAATTCTCCTCTGCCTACCATCCCGAGACTGACGAGCAGACAGAACGAGCCAAGTAGATAATGGAGCAGCTGATTTGTGCCACACGCGATGACGTGGCTGCAAAGTTTTTTGCTCTAACGGGAGCTTTCTGCGGAAGTGCCTAATGCAGAGAGAGCTACTCTAGCTCTGTAGTTCTCTAAGGAGAGAGTTGCCTTCTGAATTGTGTGTTTTACTGAGTACAGAAAGCTTGGGCACACAAATTCACTAGAATCAAGATTACAAATTATGGTATGCAAGGCAAACACTAGTACTACTACATTGAACCTCATTGAACACGGAGAGAACATTCGCATGAGAACGTTTACATAACTACTCTACGCTGCGCTTATCAAGTCAGCCATGGCAGGTGAAAATTACAAGGAAAGTATACCGGCGCTCAGTATTAGGGGCCTCGATAACATGTACGGTCAGTGACACGATATAAACCAGAATTAGCGAGTTTGTAACATGTTTAATCAGTCGGGTTCCATCGTTAGTCAGAAACTGCAGGAAAAAAGTTCCACGAATGGTCAGTAGAAGTAACCCCCGGCCGTCGAGGAACGTTTTCCCGCTCGCGCCAGCCCAATTTTGTCATCATTGCGGCTGGCGCAATATTTTTCCTAAGCTCCAGGCACAGTTCGAGAGAACTACGTAATGCATTTCCAAATAAAAAATCGTTAGAATTCGCACACACAAAATTCTAAAATTGAGACCTTGAGCATTTATATCACATAAGCAAATTGGGCCACAGGGCCGCACATCGGGTCCGACATTTTTTAAACATTAACGAAAAAAAAAACAAAAAAAAAACACGAAAACATTTGATATGAAAGGGCAAATCTATTCGGGATCGGTGCTAAGCCAATGGAATTAGAATATTAAACGGTATTGCGTGTGCGCTAATTTGTTTCGAGCATGACAAGTCTTGTAGAGTCGTGATTCGGCAGAAATTTTCTGGTAAATACATTTGTTGGAAAAATCAAAAGACAACCGCCAGACTTCTAATAGATTTATTGTATTGAAATTAATACAGAATTAAATGCGGTTCTGAGAGTACCTTGACGCGCTTTTAAACATATTCATTTCGCAAAAATAAACCTCCGTAGCTATCTATATATGTTATTGTTTTCGGGCGACTCGGGAATGACAACATGTTTATGGGTTGACTTTTCTTTGGGGCTGTAAATGCGGTAGAGACAAAGTCGCCATTTTTAATCATCACGGGATGCGCTACCCTCTGTGACGAAAATATGTGCTTCGAAACATTCTCGACTGACAAATTTCAAATGAATTTTAATTTGGGCATTTCGCGTTTTTTTCGCTCGAACTGCGCCTGGAGCTCGGGAAAAATATCGCGCCAGCCGCAATGATGACGAAATAGGGCTGGCGCGAGCGGGAAAACGTTCCTCGACGGCCGGGGGTTACTTCTACTGACCATTCGTGCAACTTTTCCCGCAATTTCTGACTAACGATGGAACCTGACTGATTAAACATATTACAAACTCGCTAATTCTGATTGTTTATATCGTGTTACTGACCGTACATGTTATCGAGGCCCCTAATACTGAGCGTCGGTATACTTTCCCAAAATTACAGCACATGCTTAGTTGGTATTTTTTACCCACTCCAGAGTAGTAGTTTTAACAGTTTCATGTGTGAAACTGTCAGATGTTACGCACATTTCCGCTGTGATGAATGGAACTGCCGAGTAGCGCGGAGAGCAATGGCGAAACTGTGAATGAGTGAATGACAATAAAATGAAAGACAACAAGATATATAGGAAACCTATGGTGATCCTGGACGTAGGATCGGAAGGTTCGGGAAAAGTGTGGAAGGGCTTTGATGTGTCGAAGCGAGGTCCGGAAAGGCCCAGGAGGCTCGTACTGAAAGGTCTGGAACCCTATCGCTGGTTCGGGACTGTTCGAGTCGTACGCCCTGTAGCAAGCCTCAGTAAGGAATGACTAATTCCTTAGATCCGCAGTTACGAAATGTGCGCCACATGTTCAATTTTTCAATGTCGCAGGTAGATTTTGCCGTTTTCGGTCCAGATCGGTTCAGTGGTCAACTGACGAAATAGCGAATTTCTCGCGATTTCGGAACGCCACCTTCAATAGAAAACTAAGTCCCCGATTTCCGTCGAAGTGGTCGTTCGCCGAAGCGAAGTCCGAGATGACTCTCTGCCGCGCTTCTGCCGAATTTCGTCTCTGCCGAGGGGGTCGACAACAGAAGAGATAGCCGAATTGCCTTTCTGCCGCACTTCAACAGAACGCAATTCTGCGCATACAGGTCCTTGTGCCGCTTTGCCCGAGGTCCTGTTAGAACGCATTTCCGAGAGTCCACTCTGCCGAAAGGATCGCCTACAGAGATGTCTTCTGCGCGATACTTCGGCAGAGGACAACCCTTCTGCGAATGGCCCCTGGTGCCAATTCGGCAGAGGGTCTTGTACACTCTCTATTCTGCCGAGATCGCTTCTACAAAAGCATATGTCGAGGTAGAAGCCATATGCAAAAAAAGCATTCATGTTCTGCCACTTTGACAGAACCGTTTTTCTGCCGCCAACGAAACTGCTCCTCTGCCACTAACCGCAGAGCCTCGCCTTGTCGACAAATATGTTCTTCGTCAATGGGCCTTTCTGCAGGGCTCGTGTCCGCAGACTTCCTTGATATGCCGCTTCCGCAGACTTCTGCAACCTTCGCAGGATCAGGGTTATTCTCGACAGTGGCCGACTAGGAGCAGCAACTGCCACTGATTGAGTTCGTGTATAATAATGTTCTGTCAACCCTAAGTAGGTGGGCTGTAACGGAAGATATCATGTGGCTGATGGTAAATGGTCCATAGTAGCGGGGGTAGAGTTTTTGGACGATAAGCAATCGAAGGTTCTAGGTGTCGAGCAGTACTAAGTCTCCCGCCTGGTACGTTACTGCTCGTCGGTGTAGATCGGCGTTGTGCTTAGAAATTACATTCGCGTGCTGAATGGCTTCGGCTGCTCGCTCCCAGGCATTCTGTAAGTTTCGGCAAACTGTTGGGCTCGTGATACTGGTTTTGAGGTTTGGGCATGATCGGTACTGTAGGGTTCTGCCCGTAGTTCAGGTAAAATGGTGATTGTCATGTAGTGGCTGACGGGGCATTATTATACGCGAACTCAATCAGTAGCAGTTGTGTTAAACGAACTATGTAGCTAGGGAAGCCATGGAATGGCGAGAGGTTTAGGAAGGAGAGAAAATGTCGAGAGAGAAGGAAGTTGGACTAGAAGAGAAGGAGATACAAGAAGGGGGGTAGTCGCCTCTACAGTAGGATTCAGTAAGTAGCACAACTACCAAGCCTACAATTATATATGTATAATATATCATTTAACACACCCCTTAGACTTGGTAGTGGCAAGCCCATCCCACCCCCAGCACCCCCACATCCTTGCACCCCCATCCCCTACAGCAGCAGCGGCGTCGACCAGCCGGTCAACCCCTCGGCAATCGAGGTGGCGACGTCGACGACGGGTCGCAGCGGCGGTGGTGGCGTCGGCGACTGCGGCGGCGGCCGGCGGCGGCAGGGTGTGCAGAACGTGCGGCGGCGGTGGCAGCGTCGAGGCGTGCGGCGACGGCGGCTGCGGCACCCAAGGCAACGGCGGCGTGGCTCAACCTGAGACGACAAGGGGGAGGACGGCACGAGGTCGCCAGCAGTTGCGGCAGAGAGGAAGGGAAAGGCAGAAGAGGGGAAGGGGGAAGGGGTGGGGGGCGGATCGTCAGCGCAGCGCCATGGCTGGCCCGGCGCTGCCGCTGCCGATCATACGCTGATGCGTCGACACCGCCGCGACAGCACGACGACGCCGCCACGGCTGGACGTCGACACCACGAAAGCGCGACGAGGGTGCCACGGCAGCAGTGTCGAGACCGCCGCGATTTAACGACACGTCCAGCGGCACGACGACACCGCCACAGAAGCATGACACGACCGACATGGCAGGGCGAAAGAGAGAGATGAGGAGTGCGCGGCGGAAGCGAGAGAAGCAGGTCCAGCAGGCTGAACCTACTCTGTTACCATGTTAAAGGAACTTGGTAGCTAGAGAAGCCATGGAATGGCGAGAGGTTTAGGAAGGAGAGAAAATGTCGAGAGAGAAGGAAGTTGGACTTGAAGGGAAGGAGATATAGGAAGGGGGGTAGTCCCCTCTTTAGTAGGATTCAGTAAGTAGCACAACTATCAACCTTATAATAATATATATGATTTATAATTTAACAAGTTGCTGCTCCTAGTCGGTCCATCATCCCACGTGCGATTACTTCGACCATACATCGCCAGCAACAGTAAGCTACCACGTCACCGAACGAACCCAAACATCCGACCGCTTGCCGAGCCTACTGTCGAACCTGCGAAGGTTCTCAGCCATTAGATCAGGGATCCTTGAGGGGCTCGCCTGATCGATTTTCTGATATCTTGGAAGGACCGGACGGCCTTGGAAAACAGTTGGGTGCCCTTAGCATAGATCGAGAATTACCGAGTGTTACGGGTCTACCTCTAGTATCGCAATGTGCACGACGACGGCGGTCTTCGCTAAGACCATACCTTGGAGGGGAGAGTGTGCAAGGAAACGGTATTTCCTTATCACGAGTTTTAGTCAGTAAGGTTTTCACTGCTATAACGGGGTTGCCGCGCAGCTCTGCCACAAAATTCAAATTGCGCTCCCAAATGTGGTCTCCTGACGAGCCACACACATTGATGCCCGCCTTGCTGTTGCATGCCTAGATCTGGGCGCTCCTTGCCATTTTACGAACCACACGTCGCAGCTTTGTCGAGCCACGACCGTGTGCTCCTAGGCTAGCTATATGCATGCTCCATGCTGTGTTGATGTTGCCTCAGTTGTACTATTTCCTCGTTAATCAATCATTCGACACACGCTCTTTGCGCTTCATTACAACTCCAATAATAGGCAGAGTACTTGGGACCTGACGATGGATAGATGTGCATGCAATCATGAATCACCTTATGTTGGGGGTGAGGGTTGATAATAGTCAAATGAGCAGGAAATATGAAATACAAGAGTCATCACACATTTATCACCGTAAACGTTACGGGCGAACTAGCCAATTCATTTTCGCCCACCTATGCTTTTTGTCAAGCACCTCCAACAACACGACAATATACCTGGACTCCCTGCCCTCCCACTTGCAGGTTCCGATTACAGTACACCCTGACCGTTTCCGACGGAATTCCGTTAAATGAGTTGCCCAATCGGCTTCCGCCATATCACCTATCTTGACTGTGAAAGGCTCGTGCAAGTGACAGCTGTGCAGTGGCTGTAATGTTGCCCAATTCGGGCCATCGTCCGCCAGCGGTTTCGTTCCCGCCAACTTGGACGGTGCAGATGCTGGAGTGAAAATCGCCTGTGGTCTTCTTTTAACCAGATTTTTTTGTGGAAAACAAGGAGATCGTTCATAAAGAACCACAGTGGGACTCTACGGGCTGATGCCTCCCCGAGTCGCATGCGGGCCCCTCTAGGGGTTTACTGTATTGATTTCTGCCCGCATGCAGCTGTCGGCCCGTCGGGTTTCCTTGACGGCCCGTCTAATCCCCTGAGACCACACCACCAAACCGCTTTGGCGCCTCAAAGCATCCTTCGAGAATCGAAACCCTCGACGCTCGTCGTCCAAACATTTCGCTACACGCAGGGAACAGCTAAATTGTTGCCCAGCGAAATCGGAGCAGGGGCGAACGGAAGTGGTCACGCGAACAACCTCGGTGCTGATCAGCCGACCTGCTGGTCGCCGCCGAGCCCTAGAGGTTTGCTCTGCTTTGCGTTCAGGAAACGGCAGCAAGCAATCTGTCAACCGCAGATTCCTTTCCGTTCTGTTCTGTCGGTCCTTCCCTTCCGTCTTCTCGACAGAGGCGTTTTCAAACTCGTGTAGGATACGATATGATGGTAATCGCGCTGCGCACACGTGCCGTTCAGGAGTGTGAGACCAGTAGAGTTAGAGGTCGTTTGACTAGCTTCCTAGGAGGATCTAGGTGCTCTGTTCTAAGGACGCCTCGATGGAGCTTTCAGGGACGACGGCACCCCAGACACTAGCAACGAACTGCCCGCTATACACTAGTACTAACTTAGTCATCGCCGGCGCGTGAGGCGGCTCTTACCCCCTGTGATATACGCGTTAGTAGCACCTCCGGTTGTTGTCCAGCTGAAAACAACGCTACTTTGAGCCTCGAGGTCGGCGCACCCCACCGTTTAACGAGCAGAACGTCGTTGAGTTTTGAAGCTCCTTCTACTAGGAGGACATCCAGTCTTGATTGGCCTCATCTTTTCAATGGACTTCTTTTCTCTATTCATTTATTTAATGAGATTTTCGAATCCATAACTGCTACTAGAAGCCACGGCACTGCTGACTTGATTAGCGTTTGAAGATCGCCGAGGGGGTCCTATTAATCTCCAGGAGGCACGCATAGGGTCAAATAGGGTACCGTTAGTGACTGATTTGACCGTTGAGAAAAATCGCTAGTTGCCTTGCGGTCGCCGGCGGATTCGGCTTGTGACGAATTTAATTGCAACTGCCGCCTCGATCTGCTCCCTTCAGTCGTCACACACCTCGATACAGTCACCTCAGATCGTAACCCGAGCTCGATACAGTCACCAGATTGCTCCAAGCGTTGTAAGTCGCTTCCATGGGGCAAGCATGGCCTCACGGCATACCTCCCGCGTTCCTTCCGCGCGTCACTCCCCTTCCGCGCGGCATTCCCGTTCCGCGCACCCTGTCCCTTCCCCACCGACTGCGCCCTCCTTTCACTTCCTTTCGTGACGTAGTAGCTGCCCTCTTCCCCCTCCTCTTACTAACATCGATAGCCCTGCTTAGCGACTCCCCCTGCCACGTGGCACTCGCGGCGACTCTCGACGTGCTGACGCCGAAGGGCGGCTGTCTGACGTCACGCTGCGTCAGCTACACGCGGGGGCGGTGGCTGCTGGCGTCGGGTACCGCTTCGACGATTATGAGCGTCAATGGGAACTTGAACTACGAGCGGTACAAGGTGGGTGGTGCCCGGTGCAGTACGGTTTAATGCGGTGAAATTTGGTTGAGAGGCGGTGGCTGTTGTCGTCCGGTACCGCTTTGACGATTATGAGCGCTAATGGCAACATGAACTACGAGCGGTACAAGGTGGGTGTTGCACGGTGCGGGAGAGTGGAGTCGGTTTAATCTGGTGAAATGCGGTTGAGAGGCGTTGGCCGCTGTCGTTCAGTTGCCGCTTCCGTAATTTATGAGCGCGAGTGGCAACATGAACAACAAGGTGAGTGCCAATGCGGTAAGGAGCGGTGGAGTGTGGTGGTAGCGCGGAGTTTTCTAGCTCTGCCTGTGATGCAAGACACCTGGTAGGGCAAATTAGTTGCTACCTCGCTCGCCTCCTTCTCCTTCCAGACTACTGCGGGTAAATCCCTTCCACTTCCCTCCCGTTGTTGCCTTTTCCTCCCCCCCCCTCTTCCCCCCCCCCCCCCCCTCTTGTTCCCCCACCACCCCCTTTTTTCCCCCTCCCTCCCCGCCCTCCCTTCGCTCCCCGTCGCGTCCCTCCGCGCCTCACAGACAGCACCGCCGTCCTACTAGGACCGTTGTGCGCGCGTCTCTCCCCTCCTTCCCGCTCTCATCCCCCGCCTTTCCCCCCTCCCATCCGCCTATGCCTTCTCTTTCTCTCCTCGCCCCGCGACCCCTTGCAGATTTCAGACAGCAGCGCCGTGCTACTAAGGACCAACGTATGTCTCCCTCTCCTCGACTCTCTCACCCCACTTCCCGCCCTCCCATCTCTTCCCGCCCTCCCATCTCTTCTCGCCCTTCGCCCTCCCATCTCTTCCGACCCTCCCATCTCTTCCCGCCTGTTGCCGTCCCCGTGCCTGTATCGTATCATATCGTATCGTATCATATCATAACATATCATATCATCTCATATCGTATCATATCGTATCGTATCGTATCGTATCGTATCGTATCGTATCGTATCGTATCATATCGTATCATATCATATCATCCGATCCATGACCATCCCCTTACCCACCCTTGCTCCCCCTTCTCTCTCCCCCCCGCCCTTCTTCCTCCCCCCCTCCCCCCCCCCTCCCCTCCCTTTCTGTCAGACCATAAACGAAAACTCATGCTGCCAATTGTGCGCCCAAGCCGACAAGTGCATATACTTCCACTTCCAGCCACCACTGTGAGTGCTCCCTCTGCTCCCTCGACTCAATGCTCCAATCTCCGTCGCCTTCAGTCTTGGCTTCTACACTCATGAATTTCGAGTCGACGTCTATCTCCTCCTCCTCCAACCTTGATCTCTAGACTCAAGCTGTCAATTGACTAACTTCCAGTACTACAAACCCCCGCTGGGAATGCGCTCTGCTCCCCCTAGCTGCTCTTCTCCCCTTGAGGGGTGAATGCTCCAATTTCCATCTTCTCATTTCCGATGTCTTCATTGCTAGACACAAACCGTCACCTGTCAATACTTGTGCTAAAAAACACCACCGTAAACACTAACATTCCTTGGTTTTTTTGTTTTTCTTTCTTTCTTTCTTTCTTTCTTTTCTTTTCTTTTCTTTTTCTCTCTCTCACTCTCTCTTGTCTACTGTTATTTTTGTTCCACCCCCCTTCCCCCGACCATCAGCGTTTCTGGAAACGGCGTCTGTAGATTACTAACCGACCTGTCAAAATTCACTGTAGACAACACTATAACCTCCACCGCACCGTCCTATATCGGGGGCAAATGCAACCCTTTAGCGGAGGTGAAAAACGACCCGCACTTCGTGGGAGCCGAGGGGACGAGGTTCGATTTCCATGGGGATTTGGACCGGTCGTTCTGTTTGCTGACTGACCGTGACTTGCACATCAACATGGGCATCAAGGGGTATGAAGACGCGAGAATGGCGGTGGGGGGGAGGAGAGGAGGAGGGGGAGGGAAGAGAAGATCAAGATTGCCCATACGATCGTGGATCAGGTGCGAAAAGAGCATCCTGCTTATGGTTCAGGCTCAGGTATGGTCACTGTGGTCTTGGCGTGATTTTTGAGGCGCCTAAAAAATTGGCGTGATTTTTGAGGCGCCTCAAAAAGGTAACTGTGGTCTTGGCGTGGGCCATGTGTACTAGAGGGGCACGAGGGGAGCACGCGAGGGGACGAGGTTGACTGTCATGGGGATTTGGGCCGGTCGTTCTGTTTGCTGACTGACCGCCACTGGCATGTCAACATGGGCATCAAGGGGTATGAACGAGGACAAGAGGATGGTAGTGGGAGGGAGGAGAGAAGGAGGAGGAGGAGGGGCTTGTAGAGGAGCTTGTAGAGGTTTAACTTTCACGGGAATTCGGACCGGTCGTTCTGTTTGCTGACTGACCGCCACTTGCACGTCAACATGGGCATCAAGGGGTTCTGTTTGCAGACTTACTTCTGTTGTTCTTTTCTCCCCTCGCCTACCAGAGAGCTTTATCTGACGTGGCGTGATTCCACTGGCCAGCAGCACTCGGTGTTCCTGAGAGCGCGGGACGGCAGGGAGCAGGCGAGAGGGGAGAGCGGGTTTATCGAGAGGATGGAGGTGGACGGCCGCCCTCTCATCCCACCAACTCAGGTAACTAGTGACACCAGCTTAGGTATGGAGACGGCAAAGAGCAGGCGAGGGGGGCGAGAGGTTTTTTGGAGACCGGGACAAAGACACATACCGAATGGAGGTGCAGGGTGTAGTGCTCCTAGGGCCAGCAGAGGCGCTGAAACTTGGGGCCTCCGTTTTCCCCTCACCTCCCCTCCTCCCTCTCCTTCCCCTGTCCAGGTAGCCCAAGCCGTGCACCTGGAAGGCGGCTTTCAAATGGTGCTAGTAGCAGCAGAGGCTCTAGGGGACGGCAGGGACAAAGACACATACCGAGTGGTGGTGCAGGACCTATTGTTCCTGCAGCTGTCGGTGCATGCGGCACACCCGCTGCTGCAGACGGCGGACGAGGCTCACACTCACTTCAACGTTTATGTCAAGTACCTAAACGTGAGTAACACGGTCATACGGCGTACTGTAATTCAAGGTGTGTAACAGGTCTAGTGGCCGTGGAGCTCTCAGTGCATGCGGCACATCCGCTGCTGCAGACTGTGGACGAGGCTCACACTCACTTCTACGTGTATATCAAGTACCTAAATGTGAGATGGGATGATGGGTGCAGTATGTGTATGTGAGGGCAGATGTGTCTTAAGGTTCAAGTGTCTCGCGTGCGGCACACCCACTGCTGCAGACGGCGGACGAGGCTCACACCCACTTCAACGTTTATTTGAAGTACCTAAACGTGAGGATAAATGGAGACATGTTACTGTATGCCTTATCATTCATCACACCAAAGAAGCCCCACCCATGCTTTGCGTCCACTCTTTAATCCCTATTGGTTTCTCCCCTAACCCCCATATTTTCCCCTTGGTTTTCCCCTGTGCCCCCCATGGCTTCCCATGTAACCCCTCTCTCCTCTTGCCTTCCCCTTCCAACACCGGAAAAAGCAGAACACAGAAGCAGTGCACGGTGTACTAGGACAGACTTTCCGAGGGGAAATTACCCGGGCAAAACGGGCAGAGGAGTACGGGCTGCTGACTAGGCTGCTGAGAGCGCCGATCCAAGCTGATGGGGACACAGGGAGGGGCTATCTGGATGGTGACGTGGAGGATTATACCACGTCATCAATCAATGCTGCTGACTGTACGTTTGCCACGGCATGGAACGAGGCTTGGAGGGAGGCTGGGGAAGAGCCAGGGGAGGTTCGGAAGGAGATTCAGTCTCATGAAAGTGTTAAGGAGGAGGGTCAGCAAGAGGCTCGGGAGGAGAGTCATGGAGAGCAGAGGGAGGATGTGAGGCCGGATAGTGAGGAACGGCAAAGAGTAGAGCACAGAAAGCAGGGAATCGCAGGAAGGGTGGACAAATCTGGCGAGAAGGGGGGGAATGGGCAGGATGACTTGACAGAGGGGGTTGGGGAGAGGAAAAAGGGCATTTGGGAGGATGCTGGGAGGGTGTGGGAGAGAATAGGGGAGCGAGGGAATTTTGCTGCAGAGAATGGTGCTGCTGGTTTACCCCCCAGAGAACAATTGGTTTTTGAAATATTTCAATGAGGTACATTGTAGATTAGAGTGTTCCTAGAAGATGTAGAACTAACAAGCATTGATATGCGCTGTATATTGTACGTTGTAACGTTTGTAGCCTAGGGAGACTATTACGAGGCCCCCAGGCTTGCACCAGGCTCGGTGTTTTGGTTCGTTTTTTGCTCGTGTCTGTTTTGGGTGTTGGCACACTGAAAATCAGGTTCGGTACTGTTTTTCTAGTAGATAGACCCGTTTTTTCCGATTCCACTGCTGATTTTCCAGGGTCGGTACAGCAGAACACCCTGAATATTAGCAAAATCAGGGGAAAAAAATCCTGAAATCTGAGGGCCTACTCAAAACGTTCAAAACACGACAAAGGGTGTAGGAATTACTACCGGTATTGCTACCGTAAAACCATTCTCAGTAACAACACAAGGGGATCATTTACGATAAACTAATCTCAAAGCAACCATCCTCCAACATCATTTACTGGTACAGTAAATGGTCTATCAAACCCCCCGCCCTCCCCACCCCCACCCCTGCTCCTCCCCTGACAAATTGTTCACAAGGCTCTCCGACATCAGCATTTTTATTCTCCATTGAACCCTATATCTGCATTCAGCTTCGGAGACTGAACTGTTTGCGGCAGGCAGCTGGGGCAACTAGGGCAGCTAGGGCAGGGGGGAGCGGTTGGGGGAGAGCGCGAAAGTGACGGCCCAGAGGAAGATGAGCGTTGAGAGGAAGGCGGCGAACTGCAGCGCTGGCGACTGCTGCAGGTACACGCCCGCCCGCTGCAGGCGATGGGAAGGGGAGGGAAGGGAAGGTGTGGGGAGGCAGGGGGGAAGGGCGTTGTGATGGCATGAGACAAGCGCAGAAAGCACGCCCCCGCACTGAAGCGCTGGCGACTGTGATTTTTTAGTCGACTCAAAAATCACCTTTTTGAGTCGACTCAAAAAAGCACGCCCCTGCACTGAAGCGCTGGCGACTGGTGCAGCTACACGCCAGTGCGCTGTAGGGAAAGGGAGGGAAGGGAAAGGGAGGCAAGGAGGGGTTGGTGCGTGAGATAAAGTGGAAAGCACACCTCCACACAAAAGGGCTGGCGACTGCTGCAGGTACACACCCGCGTGCTGCAGGTGATGGGAAGGAAGGGAAAGGAACGGAAGGGAAGGAGGGGGTGGTACGTGAGATGATCAACGTGGAGTGCACACCCGTACGGTGAAGCGCCGGCGACTGCTGCATGTACACGCCCGCGCGCTGTAGGGAGGGAAGGGAGCCAAGAGTGGGGGAGTGGATGTGCGCCGGGGGGGGGGAGTGGGGTATTACTGCTTGAGACAAACGCAAGCACATTGAAGGGATTAAAGCACACCCCTTCATTAAAGGGCTGGCGACAGCTTCAGGTACACGCCCACTCGCTGCAGGTGATGGGGAACGTAAGAATATGGAGGGGGGTGAGCGGGGTTATTTATGAGTCGACTCAAAAATCAAATATGGCGGGGGGTGAGTGGGGTTAATGTAAGGGGTTGGGGGGGAGTGTTTTGAGAAGACTCAAAACACACCGAGATGCGCTTTAGGCGACTGCTGCATGTGCACGACTTGACGCTGGAAGCACGGGAAGAAAGCGCAAGGGAGAGAGAGATATGCGCAGAGTGTATTTTAAGGATTCACAAAAACAAGATGACTTTTGAGTCGACTCAAAAGATATGCGCAGGGTGTATTTAAGGGTTCACAAAAACACCCTGCAAAGTCGGGAGGGAGATGCGTGTTAAGCGACTGCTTCATGTGCATGACTTGTGAGTCTTGAGGTGACTTGCGAGTCTTGAGGTGACTTGTGAGTCTTGAGGTGACTTTTGAGTCTTGAGGTGACTTTTGAGTCTTGAGGTGACTTGTGAGTCTTGAGGTGACTTTTGAGTCTTGAGGTGACTTTTGAGTCTTGAGGTGACTTGTGAGTCTTGAGGTGACTTTTGAGTCTTGAGGTGACTTTTGAGTCTTGAGGTGACTTGTGAGTCGAGGTGACTTTTGAGTCTTGAGGTGACTTTTGAGTCTTGAGGTGACTTGTGAGTCTTGAGGTGACTTTTGAGTCGACTCAAAAGTCACCTCTGCTGCATGTGCATGACTTGACGCTGCAGGCACGGGAAGACAGAGTTATGAGAAGAGATGATAAGCGACTGAATGGGAAGCGACTGAAACGCTGGATTGGGTAAGGGCGTTCTGGAGATGATACGCGCATCTGCCTAGGGTTTGAAGAGCGGAAAACCTGGTGACTATTGAGTCGACCCAGGACGTCTTTTGAGTCGACTCATAAGAGCAGCTGCCTAGGGCTTAAAGAGCGGCAAACCTGTTGGTTCCTTTCGGAGTTGGCTTCCTTATCGTTCTCAAGCCCTTCGACTCCCTGACAAAAAAACATTAGTTCATACTTTCAAGCCTTTTCTCTCGCAGCTCTCATTGAATCCTTCAAGTCCCTTGACTGTCGTCACGAAAACGAGTCGCAGTGTTTCGTTCATGCGGTCAACCCCCGTTTGACTTTTGAGTCGACTCAAAAGTCACCGCGTTCAACCCCCGTTTGTTTCCCTTTGTTCTTCTCTGTGACGTGTCGGATAGAAACCAGCCTCAAAAACCCGCGATCTGGAGGACGAAAAGCCGCTGATCGTGGTGGAAATATCTGAAGGAAGAAGAGCGGACGCGGAATAAAGGGCAAGGACCACGAGGAGAAGGTTGTTTGGATCGCGGCCGGTGATTTTTGAATCGACTCAAAGATCTGAGGGAGCGAGAGAGCGGACGCGGAATAAAGGGAAAGAAACCACGACGAGGAGGTTGCTGGATCGCCGCCGCTTGTCGTTGTAGTACAGGCTGCCATCGATCTCAAACGAGCTCGCCTTTAGAAAGAGCAGTGGAGCAGGAGAAAGGGCACGCACCACGAAGAGGTTGTTCGATCGCCGTCGCTTGTCGTAATTGTACGGGGAGTCCTCGATCTCGAACGTGAATATGTGTTATTGGGGTGACTTTTGAGTCGACTCAAAAGTCAATATGTTATTTGGAGGAATGAGCAGGGGGAAGGGAGGAAGGGGCATTGCCACGCACCACGAAGAGGCTGTTAGAGCGGCGCCGCTTGTCGTTGTTGTACGGGCTGTCCTCGACCTCAAACGAGCTCATTTTCCCCGCACCTCCCGGCAACATCGAGGACGAGGAAGAGGCGGAGGAAGAGGAAGGCGCAGCAGCAGCGTCAACAGCGACCTCTGAAGCAGCCAGGGCTCCAATCCACGAAACGGAACCCTTTTCTAGCGCGAAAGAGTGAGAGGAAGCAAGGGGCTCGTCTGTGAACGGACGGAAGATAGCAAGAGAGGAAGCAAGGCTTGAATCGCGAAGAAGCGAATGCAGCAGCACGCACTACTGGAGGCCTTTTTTCTTTGGCAAGAAATGGCGGGAGGTAGAGTATGCAGAGAGTTGCGCATTCCCTAAAGAATGCCCGCAGCTGTGCCTTGAAAAGTAAGCACTTTGCGTTTGAGCCAGGGTGATATGGGGTGAAGAGAGATGAGACAGAATATAGAAGGATGAAGTGAGGTGGAGTGGTGAACGAAGAAGATTGCTGGGCGGCGGGCAGGCGAACTTCCCAGGTGTGCCCATGGGAAATCCCCCCCGAGCTTCCTGTGCTTGCATTCCCGCGCCCGCGTTCACACTCGTCGTCCAATCAGAGTTGCGATCATGATTGGCACGAGGAACTGCCTGGCCTGCCTGGACCCTGAGCTGTGGGCCGAGTGCTGCAAAACACAATGTGATTGGCTGGATCGACAGGCTGGGGGGCGGAATATCCAGCGCTGAGGTGGATTCGAAATGACCCTACCATAAGTCGAAATAAACTGTACAGCATACTTACAGCTACCTCACATCAGAGTACAACCTTTTATAGAGTTTGTACAACACTTCGGGTGAGGCTCTAAATATGTACGCAGTGGCTATGATGATGTTAGCCAAGGTGGCTTGTACGGCACCTAGATGCTCAAATCTCCTCCCACTAGTAACCACCACCCGCGGAAGCATAACCATTCGACCACCATGCTTCGTTTTCAGCACTGGAGCATCCCCCGATCCTCCACCACTTTTGACACCATCCCCAGTGACTGCTGTGGTCTGTTGCCAGCCACTCACATGAAGCCTTTCCGACAGGTCAGCATCTTCCAAAATTCTAAGCCGCTCATCAAACCCTCCAATATCTTCGAAGTCCTGAGCTCTGCAGAACATGGCTTGGTCTCCATAGAGCATGCGCATTCCACGAAGGAATGACACAACACCACCGAAACACACAGAAGTTGCACTGCTGACCTCCCTATTACCGCCACCGCTGCTGCTGCTGCTGCTGCTGCTGCTGCTGCTGTGGACGGCGACTGCAACTGATGGCTTAGCGGCAGCAAGCAGTGCAGCATACCTCGGGGGCGCAAGCAGCGGGACGTACCAAGCCTTGGCCACGTTGCGGATGCACATGCCCCAGAAGACCCGCCCCGGCACAGCCACCACGGGCACAAACCCCCCGCAGCACACCGACGGGTCGCGCAGTGTTCTCCTGACCAGCGGGACGAGATCCAGAGGCACGAGCGTGTCCGCGTGAACAAAACAGAGGATGCCGCTCGTGCTGCTGCTGCTGCTGCTGCCGCCGCCGCTGGAGCTGCTGCCAATTGTGCTGCTTCCACCACTGCCACTGACAGCACCGCGTGCAGTCAGTTGATTCTGCTTTTTCTCAATAATCTCCTCCACGAGGCCCTGTGGATGATCTCTGCTGCCATGTTCCCCTGCTTCCGCTCCTTGCATTGGCACCTGCTGCACCTGCTGAACCAGCTGCACTGCCTTCCATGCACCTGAGTTCATCTGCACAGACCTGCCCCTCTCACTGGGAATCACCAGAACGCCCATGGATTCGGCCAATCGCGGCGTGCCATCTGTGCTGCCGCCGTCGGCAACGATGATCCCCGCTGGCGGCGGGGAGAGTCTTGACAGGTGGCGGAGCGTGATTGGCAGCGCTGCTGCCTCATTAAGAGCAGGAATGATGATGTAGACCGGGGGTGCGGCTTCCGAGTCATCATTTTGAGCCTGGGAAGATGATGCACGATCATCTTCCGTCTCATTACTGTCAGGGGCATGATTACCCCTTCCCGTTACCCAACCGTCACTGCCGCTACTGCTTCCACCACCTCCTTCACTCCCCGCCCCTCCATTCCCCCCCATCCCTCCGCTTCCCCCTTCTCCTCCCCCTCCCCCTCCGCCTCCCCCTCCCCCTCCTCCCCCAGTTCCCCCGCTTCCCGCAACCCCGCCCCCTCCCCCTTCAAACAGCGCCCCCCAGTCTCGAGGAGCGGATCCTGGCCGTCCATCCATCCCGCGATCGCATGCCAGCGCGACAAAGACGGCAGATGCGACAGTGGTGACGGCCGCCGCGAAGGCCGCTGTGCCGCCCAGAAGGAGCAAGCCGAGGCGCAGGGCGGTGCGGAATGCCGACGCCGCTGACGATGATGCTGCCCCGGATACCGCCGCAATTGGCGGGGAGCTCCTGCGATTAGAAGGGGGATGATCCTGCGCGGATGCGAGCTGCGGGAGAGGCGGGAACAGCCTCCCCGCGAGGGGGTTTTGTCGCGAGTGGTGAAGTTGGAGCAGTTGAGTGGTCTCTCGCCGCCTGGTGCGAGCGTTGTCGCAGGGCTGCCATGCGACGGTAATGCGACTGTTACGACGCACTAGCGGAGAATATGCGACCTGGCGGGGAGGCTGCTGTTGGGATGCGAACGTGCGGGAAAAAATGGGGCGCTGATTCTGGGGAGGACAAACCCGCATCATCATGGTAACCTAATGAACCGGAGGGCGAATCGCGAATGGCACTAAGCTGGTCGATCTTATCTACGCCTCTCAGTAGATTACCACGACCAGGGCAGCGTCGCAACGCCCAATGCACAGGCGTCTATGATTGCGTTCTGGGGTTTGACCGACCATGAAGTTTAGCCATTGGACTCGCCACCAGGGCTATCGCTAAGTTTTCTCCCACCTCGGACGAACCGAGCCCCTCGAAAAATCACCCTGTAAAATCCGACTTCGTCAAGGAATTACCCTGATTCTTCAGGGTCCGCGTTCGAAAAGGCCTGATAGAGCGTGGGCAGTTTTTGTGGGACGAGACACTGGGGTTGCGAGTGGGAGAGCTTCGGGTTGGGAAATCCGCCGCCACAGACGCACCTGTGAAGGAGCTAAATTTGGGCCAAGAGGGGCGGGGAGAAGGGGGGTGGGTGGGGGGGTCTGGGACGATTGTGAGTGGCATGAACATCTTGGCGATTTTGAGTGGCATGTTCGTGGCTGCTCGTTTTAAAACCTGCTGCTAAGTCACCATTGATCTGGTAGTGCATGCGGAAATACAGGTGAAGTTCTAGCTCCTTGGCACCTGAGGGCGCGGTTCATTTCTCAAGAAACATTCGTTAGAAAGCTTACCACACTGAATCTTATAAAAACGACAGCAACACACAGAAATGTACCGGAACCTTGGCAATATTCGAGTTTAAGCTTTTCGATCCCTGTCGTTATACAACTTTCCCCAAGTTTGGGAAAGGGAAGGGTGGGGTTAAGGAGGGAAAGGGAGGACTGGGGACCTTGAGATATTCCTACACCTCGTGGAGGCTACCCTGCTGCCAGGTCCAGGTCCTCCCAAAATCCTCCCGTACTCTACAAGTGAGTTGGAAAATCTCCTTGAGTTGGTCAGGGCTGGGCTTGAAAAAGCACTGTGAAACACAGGGTTGGTCGAGAAATCACCTTGGATTTTCAGTCAAGTCAGGGTAATTACCCTGTTAGCACGTGCCCTGTTTTCGAGTTAGAATTGTTGAGTAGAATGGGGGTATCCAGGGATATATAGCTAGTCGATTGTACTCTATGGCATGACCCTATGTAGTCTACTAAAAATACACACATATGTTTGCTACACCACCTAGACTAGATAGGGGCAGAGCCTGGTGAGAGACAAGCAGCTCAGGGCGGCACTACTAGTCCAACCTCTGAGGCAGGGGTCTAAAGACCAGTCAAAAGAGTACAAGCAAGGCAAGAACAAGACCAGGGCGGCACTACTAGTCCAGCCACTGGGAGAAAGCCACAAGGCCAGTCAGGATAATATGTAAAGAGTTACACACAATCAAGGTCGTAGCAAATGAGGTGCTACACGAACGAGACCAAGCTGTACACAGTGCCACTGATGATCTTTAGGCGCAAGCGCCTTCGTAAATATATCAGCTGTGCTGGCACCGGAGGCCAAGTGTACTACGCGGGCCTGGCAAAGCTGCTGTAGCTTGCGTAGGAGGAAGTACCGCAGCTGGATGTGCTTCGCTCTGCCCTCGAGTCTGGGCTCCTGACACATGAGGATCATGGCCCTGTTGTCAGCGTACAGGACCGGGGCAGAGCTAGGCCGCTCACCTAAGTCGGTGAGCAAGAAAGTCAGCCAACGGAGCTCCTGTGCCGCCATGGCACCGGCGTAGATCTTAGCCTCACAGCTAGACTGGGAAACAGACGACGAGCGGGTGGACCTCCACGAAACAGCACCTGCACCAAGGCTAAAACAGTAGCCCTGGGAGGACATGAGAGTCTCGGCGTCGTCTTCCCAAGAAGCGTATGTGTCCCCGGTAAGGACCATTGGTCTCCGTCCTCCTAGCACTAGCCCCATGCATAATGAACTTGCTAGATAACGCAGAACCCTCTTAGCTGCAGACCAGTGCTGTGGTTGCTGTCTGCCGGAGGCCACAAAGCGGGTCAGGATGCTGAGCGGGTATGCGAGATCTGGACGAGTGCAAGTTATCAGGTACATGAGGCAACCCACCATCTTTGCGTAAGGACCACTGGGCCCTACAGCCTCCTCCGGGACTGGAGCAGAGAGTCTGTGGTCTACTGGCAAAGGGATGGGTTGTGCGGAGGAGAACTGAAGACCAAACCTCTGAAGGACCTGGCGCACCAAGTGTGACTGTGAGAGAGTGATGGTGCGCGCTGCTCTGTCCCTGGAGATCTGCAAGCCAAGGTAGCGGCGCAGCTCTCCTAGGTCAGTGCAGTTGTGTCTCCTCAGCAGCTCGGCCTTCACGGAGGCCAGCGCGTCTCTATCTGCAGTAGCAAAGACTAGATCGTCTACGTAAACAAGGATGTAGAACAGATTCTGGCCGGAACGGACGAAGAGCGAGGGGTCTGCAAACGACGGGAAGAAGCGCAGGTCAACAAGTGTAGCATGCAGCGTGTCATGCCACTTACGGGGTGCCTTGCGCAAGTCGTACACGGGGCGCCGGAGGAGCCACTCTGTACCAGGGGGAAAGCTACCGGAGAAGCCCTGGGGGCGGCGAAGGTAGACCTGCTTGTGTAGACTGCCCTGGAGGAAAGCTGTGGAGAAGTCGAGTGAGTGCAGCTCGTAGTCACGCTGTGCTGCTACGTGTAGTAGTGCCCGAAGAGTGGTCATCTTCGGGGTCGGGGCGAAGGTCTGAAACAAATCAAACCCCTCATGCTGACTGAAGCCACGAGCAACGTAGCGCGCCTTGAAGACAGGTGGCTCTCTAGGAGGGCGCTTCACCTTGAAGAGTCATGGACCATCGACTATGTTCACCCAAGGTGGGGGAACTGCGTTGACGAAGGTGCCGATGGATCTCCAAGATGCCATCTCCTACTCCATGGCAGCTATCCACTAAGACGCCTAGGGTCCCGAGGTGGCCTCAGCATAGGTGCGAGGGGTCGGGATGTCAAGGGTGTCTGGGTCACCTCTAGGGACTAGCAGCATGGAACAGAGATGGGGAGCGGCCTCTGACAGGAAAGCAAGCTCGTACTGTCTGTCCTCTAGGACGTCACTGCCAAGGGCAGCCACACCCCCAACGGACGAAGGGTAGGCAGGGTTAGAGACCAGAGCGATGGCGTAGTGAAGGGGGCAGGTAGAAGCGAAGTCAGTGACAATAGCAACAAGAGCCGACAGACTCGAGACAGGAACGGACGGATCGGTAAGAAGAGAGGCAAGGACACAAGGTACAAAGGGACGCACGACATGGAGGAAGTCAGAAAACGGAGGCGGGGCCACAGCGAGCGACGACGGAGGAGGAGACGGGAGGAGCGGAGGAGCACGAGATGTGTGGGAGCGAAGCAACATACGGTGAGAACGCAGAACAGGGGAGGTAGGACGAGCACGAGACGGACGACAAGCCCAGACGTGAGACGGAGGAGTCGGGTCAGGAGAGAAGGGAGGAGACACAGGAGAAGGAGGAGGGAAACGAGTCGGAGAAGAGTCCGCTGGAGGAAACACATGGCCGTAGACCGGCAAAGGAAGGAAGGCCGAGAAGGCGAAGAGCGGACACCGGTGGCGACTGCGGCGGCTGCTGCGCGACGCCAACAACAGAACCTCCAGCGGCACCACGGCTCCCTCCGAGAAGCCCCACGCCAGCATCCCCAGAATGGAAACCCGCTCCAATACCCACTCCGGCACGCTCCCCAGCACCCCCGGAACGCACAAACCCCAGCGGCGGTGACGACGGCGGCTGCGGCTGTGACGGCGACGGCAGCGATTGGGGAGGAAAGACCGGGGCGGGGACAGGCGGTGGAAGGGACTTTGCCGAGCCGCGAGAGTCAGCAAACTCCTCGGCAGGGACAACCGACGGGAGGGGGGTGACGTGAGACACACCAGACGAGGCAAGGTAGGGCAGGGAGGGGAAGGAGCAAGGGCGACCGGGGAAGGGGGGGGGAACGAAGAACTGGGGGGGAGTGACCGGGGGACCACGGTGGGGAAAGCGGTGGTAGAAGGAGACGGACTCGTCAAAGGTGACATTTCGAGAGTGAAAGAAACGGTGAGACAGCGGGTGGTAGAATAACCAATCAGACGAGTCAAGGGGGAAACCTAGGAAGACACAGGGGACGGTGCGGGAAGTAAGCTTGTCCGTGCCAGAGGCACGAACGTGAGCAAGGCAGCCTTAGACGTGGAACAGACACGCGTCTCCAGAAGACCCGGTACAGAGGAGGGTCGGTCAAACCTGCGGCTGTTGAGGGTGCGGCCACATGTTAAGCTGGTGGGCGGCGTAGCGAACGGCGAACGGCCACAGAAAATGGGGTGCACCGGCATGGATCATGGAGGTACCAGCCACCTCCATGACCAAGCCGATGCGACACTCAGTGACCCCATTCTGCTGCGGGGAGTCCGGCAGGGTGTACGTCTGGGTGATGCCCTCCGCACGACTGAAGCGACCAAGGCAGCCAGAGGCAAACTCGCCACCACGGTCGAAGTGAAGACGCATCTCAGGGAGACCTCGGTGCACACGCGTAGAGACAACCCAAGGGATAAGAACGTCGGGCACGTCGGCCTTCCGCTCCAGGGGAAACACGGTGGTGTAACGAGTGTAGTGGTCGACATGTACTAGGAAGTAACGCTCACGATGCGGCCCATGGACGGGGGCGGGGCCCCAGATGTCCGTGTGCAGGGTCTGCAACGGTGCGGTGGTGGGGGGGACCGAGGAGGAGTGAGGGGCACGGCGGAGCTGGCCCTCGACGCAGGGGGTGCACAGAGGCGCTGCCAAGGAGGGGAGCGCAGGGGAACGATGCAGGGAGACCTAAGACAAGACCGTGCTGAGACATGTGACGGAGACGTGTGAGGGCGGGGTGACCTAGGCGGTGGTGCCACAGAAGCGACTGGTGAGTAAGCTATCGACACGAGCAAGCCACAGCAACCTGGGTAGACGCTGCCACATGGGGGGGCGTCCCAACCGGGGGGGACGTGGTGTCCAGCGTGAACAGGCTAGACACTGGGTCCCGGGGGAACGTGGTGAGGGGGGCACCAGTGGCGGCCTCGGTACAGACAGCGTACCTCTCGTGACCAGGGAACGTAGTAGTGACACCAAGGTCCTGAAGGGAGCCGACACCAACTAGATTCCGAGAGAACGAGGGGATGTGCAGGCCTGTAAGTGAGCCCGAAGGAACTGCTAGACAGGGGAGGGTGGTGGAACCACGGGCGACTACCGGACCTGAGGAAGGGTCTGCAAGGGCAACTGCGGCAGGGACAGCAAGCGGCGTAAGAGTAGTGTGGTCCCGAAAGAAACACCGAGACGCGCCAGAGTCGAGATTGAAGGAGAGCGCGGCAGTGGCGGCTGGGGGCAGAGGAGCTAGGGTGGAGCCAAGGCTAAACAAAGCAAAGGGTCCTACGCCTGACATAGCAGGGGAGCCTAAACTAGGCATATTGGGCACACCTACACTAGGCAACACGGGGTAATAGGAACCAGTCACCCTAGAGTCATCGACATAAAGAACATACAATGCAGAGCTAATCTCATCCATGTCCACATCAAAGATCCTAACACGACGGCGGAGCAGACTGTGCCAGTCGAGGAGGTCTGGCGCGGGGCCGAAGCGGAGACGAAACATGTCGTCCAGGCGACTGAAACAGCGAGTGGGGGTGTGACCGATCTTACCGCACGCGAGGCCGTGGCGAGGACCGATTTGGAGCTGGTACTGGCAGCGCCCGTCACTCGCACCACCACCCAACGATGAGCTACGTACACGACTACCGCGACCACCACCACCACCGGCGCCAGGCCACCCAGGTGGGAGGCGGCCGACCTTCCGCTTCGACCGCTGCTGGTGCTGCTGCTGCTGCGGCTGGTGGTGGTGGTGGTGGTCAAGCTGTTGCGCCTGGTGCTGCTCCTGCTGGGGCTGCTGCTCCGAGGCACCAGCCCTAGCCCCCTCGTCGGTACTACCTCCAGCGGATGAACCACCTCCACCACCACCTCCACCCCCTCCTCCACTACCACCGCCGCGCCCAGCTTTGGGGCGGCGGGCCTTGCCATAACGGGACTGCACTGCGGCCACCGCGGCAGTGGTCTCTGCAGCAGGGGCTGTCTCAGCTGTAGCCGCAGAACCGCCAGAGTAAAGGGACTGAGCGGGAGCACAACCCTGAAAGATAGGGACCGTCGTCGTACCGCTAGACTGAGCGATAGAGCGCTGACGGGTCTCTATGGCAGACTGGGTGTCGAAAAAGTCAGGGAGGGTGAGGTCAGCAGGGTGCAGACTCAAGAAGTGGTCGCAGGCAGTGGCATGGCGGTCAAGGAGGCGGGTGGCAAGCAGGTAAAGGGTAGAGCAGATAGGGGGCTGGAACATATGAAGCTGGGCCTCAGTGCAGGCAGCGCGCCAACTCTCGTCGAGCGTGTGCAGGTGCGTGGCTAGGTCAGCGACAGTGGAGAAAGACGCGAGATCAGGGAAGAGCATGGGAAGGGTTAGGCGGCCGACAGAGGCAGAGGACGGGGTGGAATAATGCTCGATAATAGCCTCTAGGAACTCTTGCGCAGTCCGGACCGACTTAAAGCTTTAAGCGGGGGCGCTCAAATAAGGGGAGGGCATGGCTAATCACGAGCTGAGCGACAGCGTCACGCGACAGCCAGACAGCACGGGCAAGGGCAGCAGCGGCGGCGGACTCATGGTTAGCAGACGTGGGGTCATCGGGGAGAGCAGCAGGGGGGTCAAGGCAAGGGAGCGTACTGTCAATGTGGACGGCCAGGGAGTGGCCGTCCTGCCGCTGACCAGTGAGGTGACAACGGAGGTCGTCGAGCCATGCGTCGAACTCAACCGGCTGACCCTCCACGTCAAAGTGCAGCACCAAGTCCATCATTAAGGCCGCTGCGGCCGCGAACAGGCGGTGAAGGGCGGGACGGAGCAACGAGGAGCAGTGGGGAGCAGTACTGTACGGTGCAGTGCGGTGGAATGCGGTGTAGTGCAGCGCCGCACGGTGCAGAGTGGTGCAGTGCGGTGAAGCGCCGTACAGTGCGGTGCCATGCAGTGCAGTGCGATGGGGAGCGGTGTAGTGTGGTGCAGTGCGGTGGGGCGCGATGCAGTGCGGTGTTGAGCGGTGCAGCACGGTGGGGCGCGGTGCAGGATGATGGAGAGGGCCGGTTTAGCGAGGGGGGACCGGGAAACACGGCGGAGTGGGGGGGGGGGGGAGGGGCCACTGAGCAGTTAGGAGGTGGGGCCGTGGGGCGGCTGGGCGACGGGGCTGCGGAGCAGCGGGGCGACGAGGTCGCGGGGCGGCTGGGCGACGGGGCCACGAAGCAGCGGGGCGGCTGGGCGACGGTGCCGCGGGGCGGCTGGGTGACGGGGCCGTGGGGCGTCTAGGCAACGGGGCGGCTAGGCGACGGGGCGGCAGGGCGGCTACGCTAGGGGCGACGCGGTCGCGGGGCCAGCAGGACGGCTAGGCGCAAGGCGACGAGGCGACGGGGCCACGGGGCCGTAAGGCGCCCGGTGACGAGACGACGGGGGACAGGGGCGGCTAGGCGCTGGGTGACGGGGCCACGGGGACACGGGCGGCTAGGCGCTAGGTGATGGGGCCGCGGGGCCAGCGGGGCGGCTAGGCGCTAGGTGGCGGGGCAACGGGGCCACGGGCGACTAGGTGCTAGGGAACGGGTTCGCGGGGCCAGCAGGCTCTAGGAGACGGGGTGGACGGGCCAACTAGGCAACGGGGCCAACGGGGCAGCTTGGCGCTAGGCGACGGGGCCGGCTAGGACCTAAGGCGGAAGAGCAGTAGGGCGGGGGAGACCTAACCTGCTCTGATACAATCTTAGAGTTAGAATTGTTGAGTAGAATGGGGGTATACAGGGGTAAATAGCTAGTGGGTTGTACTCTCTATAGCATTCAGGCGTAATCCCTTTGACTTTTGTGACATTGTTACAGCAGAGCTTTGGCCTGGCTCGCCACCACCACCCAAACCACCCCTTCTCTGGAGACGCGACTGTGCTATGCTTGGCTGTGGTGGTTGGGGTGGGGTGGTTGGGGTGGGGTGGTTGGGGTGGTGGCGAGCCAGGCCAAAGCTTTGCTATAACAGTGTCACAAAAGTCGAAGGGATTATGCCTGAACAGCGTTCGAGGAATAATTCGAGTGTGAACGATATTGGCCACAAAAAATTGGAAGAAATACGCGGCAGTTTCTACACCTTTTCTCATTTATTGTCCCACACGGAACAGTCTAAATTTCAATCCCACCGACCAGGTTCTCAGAATGGCTCGCGTTGACAGTGAACCTGATTGGCTGCTGTCTTTACAATAGCGAACCGTCGAGTCGTATTTCAAAATTTGCGAGAATCCGAGATCGGACGTCGCGCAGTTAAATGATCTAGTGCATGAGCGAGAATTTTTAACCAAGTGATAGTTCTTACTATTGGATTTCCCCTTCAATGTCCCGTTTGCCCGGGTTTGACCGTTTCCTGTTTAGAGGCTCAGGTCGCATGCCAAAACCGTGGGATCCAATAGGAGTTAAGGTGTATATGGTTTACTTTGTAAAAAAAATCCCCTTTCCTTATCGAGCCTCGCTAACATTGAGTACAGCCGTGACTTTCGGAATCCTAGCTCAAACTACGTTCAAGACCCCAAGCCTACACACGGCGTCGCATCCGACACTTCCGAGTCCCGAAGCGCCCCAAACCACATCGCGTGTGTTTTGTGGCCCTCCTTGAGGCTCCCTTGCTAGGTTACAGCGATGGAACAATCTGTCCACGTGTTGGCCATTAACTGGACAAAATCAGAGCCCATGAGAAAATGATCAGGTTTTTTATGACCCGGTTTTAAGGTTCAAGTTGCCACTGTTGTAGGCTTGTGTGACAGATGAAAACTTGTCCAAAAAACAAACAAGAACAGAACATAGCACAACGAAGATCACAAGTGGTACACTCGGACAGAATGTTCCCGGGTTGAGCGACATTTAAAATTATCGATATCCATACCAGGTCCATCTCCCCTTAACCCTACCTCCTGCTCTGATCCTCCTAGGCATAGTGTCTATAAGAGCCTTGCACATGCTAGCCCTAATGCTGTTCCATGCCTCGTGCACCTGCTCCCAAGTTTGCAGCATGCCTGTGGGGGGTTGCTCATGCTTGGCGAGCTGCTTGATGGGATTGGGGTCGGGGGAGGAATAGGGTCATTGTAGGACCACGGAAACTTGCTCTTCTAGCCACTCCTGAACGATCCTGCACTTGGGTTTGGGGTCGTATAGTGTACTGGAACGTCATGCCAGAGATGGTCAAATCATAGGAATCAAGAGTTTGAGCCACCTCGTCCTGCAATATGCTGTGATAGAGTTGGCCATCTGTGCGGCCATCAATATTGCACATGTAACTAAGCACATCAGACATTATACAGACTCAAACCATGTCTGGCCCGCCCCCATGCTTCACAGTCTACTTCACCTGATGCCCCTAGAGAGCAGCGCCTTCGCGAATCCATGCGTGAGTGTGGCTATCCAAGCAATATCGAGTGATCTGAGTCGTGTTCGACCAGATCACCCGCTTCCAGTCATCAGAGTCCAGTCTAGGTGGGCTCTGGCGAAATTCTGTATAGTCGCACATGTTGCGCGCTAATAATTGAGGCTTACACAATAGTTGTACAGCAACTAACCCAGTCACCGAGAGGGCATTTCGTACAGTGTGAGGGTGGACCTTAACAACGTGATTCGGTTCCAGCGGTTATGCAGCCTCAATGCTCATCAACGCGTCACCTAACATGATGGTGTGCACGAAAGTGCACATGTATCACGCTGTGAGCAGTCGCGGTCGACCTAAAGAGTGGACAGTTGGCCTAGCTACTAGACGACTACTGCTGTGACTAGCCTTCAGAGTG
Source organism: Closterium sp. NIES-67 (assembly GCA_027943415.1). Classification (NCBI taxonomy): domain Eukaryota; kingdom Viridiplantae; phylum Streptophyta; class Zygnematophyceae; order Desmidiales; family Closteriaceae; genus Closterium; species Closterium sp. NIES-67. The sequence continues at coordinate 215,489 of BQMB01001573.1, read as the reverse complement.
TTTTTTTGGTCGATTCTCTGCCCTATTCCTAGCGTTCGTGCGATCGGTCGAAAACTCAGACACTGGCGCCAAAGGCTCATGATCTGGTATCTCTGACGCGAAGCAAGCGGGCGCGTGGTTGCTGGAGGATCACGGGGTAAGGGGCATGCGCTAGCAAAAGTCTGAGCAGCTTTGCTAGCTCGTGCAAAGAATGCTCGACGGAAACAGATCTAGTCTTTACTCGGGTAGTATTTGTCCGCATCGACCGTCGAGCGTTAAAGCTTGTACTCGTTATTAGCGATTCGATATTGGCTAGACTTTGTTATATCTGGAGGTGCATCAATTGTTTTTGCATAATGTCCACAGGCTCCAGATTGTAAATAATTTATTTATACTTGTCAAAACATCATGAACTTGCTAAACATTGCCATTTTGGGGACAGATTGTTCCGTCGCTGTAGCTATGCTTATATTTTAGTCATGTGCTTCATTTGTACTCGACACTTTTTTAATCACGACCTCACTTCTGTATTACTCGACTCCTATCTGGAGATTATCATAACAGTTGGTATCAGAGCTACGTTCATGCCCATCTAGGTTTCCGTAGTGAAGTAGTTTTTAGAGGGACCTCGCACGTTAGGAGACTGGAGCAGTCCAGCAGTCGTGCAGGAACTTCTTCGTGTTCCGCCAACTTTATCGTGTGCGCTCTACGTCGCTAACGCTACTGGTGTCGTAGTGCTAGGGTAATTAATGGTCAATAGCCCTCCTCATCGTAGTATTAGAAACATGACTCCCGAGCAAAAAGCTGAGTTGTCAGAGGCGGCAGCAAGTGCGTCGGTACTGACGACTAAGGTTGGCGACAATTCGAGCGAGCGACGGGCAATCGTGAAGATCAAACCTGCCATGCCCCCGCCGTTCAACCCACTGGAGAAGCATACCATGCTGAGTGGGTGGCTGTTCACCATGGAACTGTTCATCAATGCCGCTATTGTCAACGACGATGAGATATGCGTCAAGTTGGCGGTGTCTTTATTACGAGGACTTGCATTAAGTTGGTGGCGACAGTACGTGACGGGGAGCAACGATTTGCTTCAGCTTCTACAGGATCAATATTTGGTGTGGCCGAGATCCTTACATGACAACAGTGGGGTGCACTTCCTCGCCGGCGCTTCGAGCATGTATCCGCATGCGAAAACGCTCGCGTGAAGCTGTTCGGGTGGCGTCAAAATCGACGATCTACACGAGGCTGAAAAAACGAGTCGATACATCATACAGGTCTAAAGCCGGAGGTCCAACGCAAAATTCGCATGCGCCCGCCCGACGACATCATAGCAAGAAATAAGGCCAAGGGGAGATGGACACGGTATTGTTATTGATAATTTCAACTGTGGCTCATCCTGGGAACATTCTGTCCGAGTGTACCTCTTCTGATCTTGGTTGTTCTATGTTCTATTATGGTGTGTTTTTGGACAACATGTTATTTGTCATACAAGCCGATAACAATAGTAACTAGAACCTTAAAACCAGAAACTAAAAAACCTGCTCAGTTTCTCATGGGCTCTGATTTTGTCCACTTCATGACCAACATGTGGACAGAAAGTTCCGTCGCTGTATTTTCTAGTAGGTCAGGCCCCCTACTGTGAGGCTTCGTCGCCCGAAGATCACCATTCCCACCGAGTCATAGTGCCGATCTATGTGATCGACCACACCCGGTTAAAGGGGAGTGAACCTGTTGACTGCCCTGTACTGGTGGAAGGGCGCGTTGGCAACACAAGATTAAAAACATTTGTGGATGGCGGAGCATCACACAGTCTGTTCGATGCGACAATAGCGAAGAATCTGCAGCTGCAAATAGAGAGGTGCATGCCCGAGATCGACGCGAGGTTGGTCGACGACACACCACTTGCAATCCGGGAGCGGGTGAAACACGTTCGCATTGATTGCGACAGCCAAGTCAGTTTTGCTATGAAGATGATGGCGACAACCTTGGACGGCTGCGATGTGCTCCTGGGGTGCGATTGGCTTCGCACGTACAATCCCATCATCGATTGGATGAATGGCGACATTCGTTTGAAGTGGGGCGGCGAGTGGCGACGATTGCCGAAGTGGAAACCACTCGACCCTCAGTCAACATTGGTGAAGAACGCGATTATCAAGCGTGTGATGGCACGGGTCGTGAATGTTTACGCCGTCCGATGGATCGCATCAACGGAGGTGGCTGAACAAACCGATATGGAGAAGCTGCGTGCAGCCTTACTTGGCAAAGATCATGCGGAAATTGGCGAAGATATTTCCCGACGAGCTACCGCCCGGCCTACCACCCGAACGACCACACGATTACAAAATTGAGCTGGAACCAGGAGCGCAATCGACCGTCCGATCGCAATGGAGGGTGAGTCAACTGGAACTGCTGGAGCTGTGTACGCAACTGGATTACCAGTTGGAGAAAAAAATCATTCGCCCATCTACGTCACCCTACGCCGCGCTGATCCTCTTCACCCCCAAAAAGGACGGAGGGCTTCACATGTGTACCGACTATCGCGCACTCAACAGCATCACCATCAAGTCGCGTTACTTGATTCCACGAGCCGACGATCTCATTGACCAGCTTCGCGGGGCCAGGATTTTTTCCAAGATCGATCTACGAGGAGGTTACCACAAGATTCGTGTCACCGAATCTGATATTCCAAATTCTGCTTTTCGAACCTGTTACGACACTTACGAATATACAGTGATGCCGTTTGGACTGAGGAACACACCCTCAACTTTTCAATTGATCATGAATGAAGTCTTCCGCTCGCTATTGGACAAGTGTGTCATCGTCTACCTGGACGACATCCTGGTATACAACACCTCTCGGGAACAACATTTGAAGGATCTAGAAGCAGTTTTTACCCTCTGCGATCAACACCGCCTCATCACCAAAGGCTCTAAGTGCGAGTTCTTAAAGGAGCAGCTGGAATTCTTGGGCCACGTCATCTCCACCGAAGACGTTAAGATTGACTTGAAAAGAAATGCTACTATTCGCAACTGGGAGGCGCTCACCAACGTCAAAGAGTTGCAGAGTTTTATGGGTTTCGTCAATTACGTGCGCCGTTTGATCCCTCAAATGGCGGAGTCAAGAGCCCCGCTAACCGACTTGCTCCAGAGAGGAGCTGCGCTTGACCAAGTGAAGACTTTACTTTCAGAACCAGTTATGCTACTCCTTTCACAATTCGCACTAGGCGCGTAAATCACGAGAACTCTCACCTTGCAAAGCCCGAACTTCAAGTGAGGTTAAAACCAGTTAGATGGTTTTCTATGGAGTGGTCAAAAGTGGTCTGGTGTGGTGTAAGTTCGAACTTGAGGTTGAAATTCACTTGCCTTTCTGCCCCTGGGCCCCCGCCACTTGCCCCACAATGAACCGCGCCCCCACGCCCCCCCCCCCACCACCCCTCTCCCAATGACCAACAGTTCCCCCAGCCGTTCCGCGCCCCACCACCCCGCACCCCTGCTAACCGCGCATCTTTCCCCTATGCACACCTCCCCCACCCCTTTCCCCTTCACAATACTAATTACCGACAGCCATTCGTTTTAGTCACATTGCTCCTTGGGCCAGCCTCACTTAGAAGCTGCTCTTACCAGCAGTCCCGTCGCGACGCGCCTCGCTCATCGTCGCGCTAGAGGCACCGCGAAGTCGCTGCTGGTCTTCGTGATTCCGTAGATTCGGCTTCATAAGCGCATAAGTGCACGAATCTCCCTTACCGGCTCCGTACCTGCTGCCGTCGCCGTTCGTGGCAGGACACCTACCGGCAGAAATCGACCGGCATCGACCGGCAGATTCACGGGCCCTCTAGCGCGCGTGCGATTAGGTGCGCAGCGTCGCGATTTGCAAAAAAAAACGATTTCCCATCAGTTTTGCGCAAGCCGCCACCACTGCTGTAGTAGAGGCACACGAGAATCAGCCATGGCTGCCTCGAGTCGCAGGACACAGGATCTGCTGATGGACGACAAGTGGGACCACTGCGTCGATCTCTCGCTTCGCCGCTTCGTCTACAGCTCCCTCGCTGGCGCCGCTACTGGGCTCGTACTATTCAGTAAGTGGTTGATAACCGTCTACTCTTCACTAAGTGTTGGTAGCGATTGCTGCGTCGACCTCTCGCTCCGCCGATTCGTCTAAAGCTCCCGCGCAGGCGCCGCCACTGCGCTCGTGCTCTTTAGTAAGCCAGTAGCGTAGCCGCTCCCCCCCCCACCGCGCCCCCACCGCGCCCCCACCGCGCCCCCACCGCGCCCCCCCCGCCCCGCCGCTTCTACCCCTTCCTGCTGCATCCCGCCATCTCCTCCACTCTTGAGCAAGTCTGGCAAGTTTGTGGCAAGTCTTACCTCTGTCTCACACGACACGTCGTGACGTTCCGTCCCAACGCGTCCCTCTCCCTTTCCCCGCCGCGACGTTCCGACGACGCACTCTCTTTCGCGGGTCGACCAGAAATTTCCACGAGTTGGTGGGCTGCTCTGGCCTTCAAGAGTCGTCTCAAAATTTCCTTTCTTCCTCCCACCGCCGCCCCCTGTCTCAATCCCGCCACCATTCAGGAGCAGTTGGTGGGCCGTTCTAGACTTTGGCACTGGTTGCGGTCGGCTGTGCCTACAACGACGGCTCTCCCTACCCCCGTTCCCCTTCCTTTCGCCCTCCCCGCACCGTTCAGGGAGCCCGACCAGTCGGTGGGCCGCTCTAGCCTTTGGCGCTGGCTGCGGCATCGGCTCTGCCTACACCGACTGCTCTCGCATTCTGGACGGCCACCTGCCGCAATTCACCGCCCCTGCCGCTGCTAGAGCTGCCCCGGTTGCCCCTGCCCCTGCTGCCCCTGCTGCTGCTGCTGCTGCTGCTGCTGCTGCTGCTTCGGCTGCCGCTGGTGCATCAGGGTCGTCGGATCAACTGCCCCAGGTAAGCAAGGGTCAAAGCTGCTTACGTCTCACATTTTGGATGGCCATCTGCTGCGGTTCACTAAAAATGCTGCTTGTACTGCTGCTGCCGCTGCTGCCGCTGCTGTGCCTGTTTCTTCTGCTGCTGGTACACTGGAATTCACTGATCAACTCCCCCAGGTAAACCTGCTTGTACTTTTGAGTCGACTCAAAAGTCTTCTTCTGCTGCTGGTACACTGGAATTCACTGATCAACTCCCCCAGGTAAACCTGCTTGTAAGCTGCTCACATCGGCTCTGCCTACACCATATCCGCCCAGCCAGATTCGCCCCTGCTGCTGCTGTTGTTCGAGCGGTTGCTGCTCCTGATTCGCTCTCCTGCTGCTGCTGCCACAGCTTTACAAGCTGCTGATTCGTCCACACCCCCCCTCCCCCCCTCCCCCCTCCCCTCTCCCCCCACGGCCCCGTACCCTCATCCTTTGTTTCTGTGTCCACTGCTGGCAGGATTGAGTTGTTCATCAGGCTGTGTTGCCCGGAGTGGAAAGCCCTCCAGCCGTGCACTGTGTATTGTCAACCAGAGGAGAATCCGTTTCCCAGATTCCATATTTGCTGTGCTTCTGAAAAGAAAAACCATATTGGAATATCCAACCCAACCTCTCTATGGATGAGCATGCCCAGCTTATGTAGGTGGTGGTACACTTCTCCCACAGGAATCCGTATTGTTACAATGTTCGAAGAGACTATCGGTAGCTTTAGTAGTCTCCCCAACCAGACCCTGAAAGGTTTTGGTTGTCACTTGGTTGGACCTCGCTTTTAGAGTTTTTGGTTCCTTCCTACCTAAGCATAAATATATCATGCCCAAATTCCTAGTTTTTATGCTTCCCGTCCCAGACTCCAGGCGGTGCAAGTACCGGTAGAACTATTGAGCTATGACTAGGACAACAACAACCAATACCATTTGCTGCGAGTAGCGATGAGTCCATGACTAGGAGGACACCTCTCGGACAGGACACCCCATTGGGCTACGAGTCCATGACTAGGAGGACACCTCTCGGTTCTTGAGAGAAGGCACACTGCAGAAGTGGCAAAGTCAGCGGTGCCGTATCCCACTAGAGGAGCATCCTCGTCGTCCAGCTCCCCCTCTGCGGCAGCTGGCACCAGCGACACGGACGAGAGCCGATCCCCTGCAGCGATGCGCATGAGGCAAACTCAGAGCCTTTTCATCACCGTAGCTTTCACGCTCTGCGCTCCTACCACCACCTCCTCCTCCTCGCTCTCCTCGTCACTCGCCCCTCCCTCCGGCACCACTAGAGGAGCATCTTCATCATCCAGCCCCCCTTCCGCCGCACGCGGCACGAGCGACACGGACGTGAGGCTGTCCCCAGGGGCGATGCGCATGAGGCGGCAGCCGCGGGAGGTGCGCGAGTGGACAGGGATGTCCCTCACCCTCAAACGGTTGATGATGCCCGCATCGCTGCCCACTAGCAACTCCCCGCACTCAATAGTAGGTACCTCGGTAGCTTCAAGAGCTGGGGTGGGGGATAGGGCCAGATGGATAGGGATGGGGAGAGGGAGGTGCGTGAGCGGCTCGGACTGTCATTGACTCTCAAACGGTTGATGATGCCCGGGTCACTACCCACTAGCAACTCCCCGTACTCCGTAGTAGGTACCTCGGCATTGGTTTCAGCGTCTGCGGTCTGGTGAGGGGGGGAGGGGGGAGTAGCAAAACGGAGAATGGATATGAAGGGAATGCCACGAGCAGCTCGGCACAGTCAATACATAATGATTATGGTAGTGGCTTCGGCGACTGTGGGAAGAAATATGGATTAGGCGTCAGTGGCTGTGGGGCATCTTCCCTTGTTCGTTCTCACACTCATTATAAGCCATCATGCCTGTCTACCAGCTCTTCCTGACCCGCACTCTCCCGCATTCGCATAAAGGGAATGGGTATGCACTCTCCCGGCTTTCCCACTTCCCATCTCCCGTCTCTTCTCCTCTCTCATCTCTCCTCTGCTCTTATCGGCTCCTCCTCTCCCTTCCCCTCTCCTCTCCTCTGCTCTCCCTTCCCCTCTCCTCTCCTCTCCTCTCCTCTCCCTTCCCCTCCCCTCCCCCCCCCTCCTCTCCTCTCCTCTCCTCTTCCTTCCCCTCTCCTCTCCTCTCCTCTCCTCTCCTCTCCTCTCCTCTCGCTTTCCCTCTCCTCTCCTCCCCTCTCCTCCCCTCTCCTCGGCTCTTATCGCCGCCTCCTCTCCCTTCTCCTCTCCCCTCCTCTCCTCCCCAATTCTTCCCATACACGCATTATTCTATCATAAATTATCCTAACCTCCCACTCCCCCGTCTCACCTTCGCTGTCCGCGCTGCTCTCCCCCACCAGGCGAAGCGCCACCAGGGCATCCCCCTCTGTCAACTGCAAGGGATGGATCAAATGCACAATGGGAGGGAGGGCGCACGGGGTGCATGTGATGATGCAAGGTCTCTCACAGGCATCCTTTGAGGCGCCTAAAAAATAGACCCATCACGCATGGTTCTTTCACAGGCATCCTTTGAGGCGCCTCAAAAATAGACTCCTCACGCACGGTTCTTTCACAGGCATCCTTTGAGGCGCCCCAAAAATAGACTCCTCACGCATGGTACTTTCACACGCAACCTTTGCGGCGCCTCAAAAATAGACTCCTCACGCATGGTTCTTTCACAGGCATCCTTTGAGGCGCCTCAAAAATAGACTCCTCACGCATGGTTCCTTTGTTGGAGATGGGCTGCAATTCGGTTGGCACAACTTTGTGTGCGAGTAATTTGTTGGTTTTAGGGTTAGGCATATTTGTTAGGTTGGGTGTAGCCTTGTTTTCATCCCCAACCTATCCCAATCCAATCCATCCTGGATCCCCAAGATTTGGGAGGATTCCCTTGGGATTCCCTCCGATTCTCCTTTATCCCTTCCCATCCTCTCCAATGCTCGTTACTTAGGGATGTATGCTCTTGCTCTTGCTCTTGCACTTAAGTTCTCAGTTTCGGCCATGGTATCAGAGCTCCGTTCCCGCCCATGCGGCTCATGATCCTCTCGCTCCGCCGGAGCCTCACTTGTGCGCTCTAGTTTGCACAACCTCTCTCAGTGCTAAGTCGTCACGCTCCTAAGCACATTCTGTTTTCCCTCCTCAGATCTAGCGCTTGCGGCTCCCGCCGGATTTCTGCCTGTCGCTCAGCTCTTTGCGCTTCACTTCGGGCTGAGCCCGTCGGCCCGCATCTGCTCATCGCACCTGATCCGGCTGAGCCTGTCGCCCCGCATCTGCTCATCGCACCTGTTCAGGCTGTCGCCCGTCGCCCCGCATCTGCTCATCGAAGCTGGACGGGCTGCTGCCCGTCGCCCTTGCAACAGCGGGGGGTGCAGCAACGAAGCGGAAAGGGGGCAGCGGCGAAGCGGACAAGGGGGGGGGGGGGGGGGGGGGGGGTCGCGGAGTAGCGGGATCGCAGCAGCATATCAACATTTCATATCGATTTTCCGGCGATCGGATTTCCCTCTAAATCCGTCATTCTCGCTCTCCGAGTGTTGAAAATCCGCAAAGGAAAATTTCGTTTTTCGTGAAGTGCCTATCGGCGACTTAAGAGCTTCGTTACGCGCGAGGGTCTTTGCAGCATCATGGCGTACCCTTCCGCGTCTCTCTCGAACCCAATCACTCGCGTCTCGACCCAAATGGCTCAAGCCCTAACTTCAAGGAGTGGAGCTATGAGGTTGATAAGCATCTACTAAGATAGAGGGGATTTACCTCAAGGATGTCCTCCTCAATCGCGGCAAAGGAAAGATGCCGGCCCTTCCCAAGAAGCTCTCGGCCACGGCCACTGAGGAAGAGACCAAGGCACATGAGGAATCCATGTCTAAGTATGAGGAATCATACAGCGTGTGGGAGCAAGCCGACGCCGCCATCATCGGCGTCTTTTTTGGCACAACCCCTTCCGAGCTCGTCAAAACTTACCATAACTACCCTTCTGCGCATGCCATTTGGGAGTATCCCAATGATCGCTTCCTCAACAAAACCGCTGTGGGGGTGGCAATCCTCATTCCCCACATGTTTCAAGTGTGCCTGGACGAGTGCCCCGCATATTTATTCATCAGGAGCTAAAAGCAACTCGGCATTGTCTTCCCAGAGCAAGCCCCTGCAGCAGCTTAGCTTGTTGGGCTGTCACTCGCCCCATGCTTCTCCATCTCCCACCAGCAGACCTAACCTTTGCCAAGGTCCCTTCCACGCTTCTCTCTGCTGAAAAGGACAACACTGCACAAGCTCGAGCAAATGCGCCCCGTGCTCCTGTCCCAGCTCCAGCATCCCGCCCTAATGCACCACCCACTCGTAACCGCTACCCACCTTGTCCTTACGTCATCAAGATGCGACCGCGTACGGGTCAGGTGTGCGGCGGCACCAATCACCCTCTCGCCACCTTCTTCAAGAGAAAGGACGAAGAGTGGTTTGCCAAGAATGGGATCAACTCCAAGCCGCCCAACTGGCTTCGCATGCACCAGCTCAACCATGTTGAGGCACAAGATAGTCAGGACTCAGCCGCTGATGCCCATAGTCCTGAAGTTCGTCTCAACCTAGTGTTCCTTAGCCTTCCCATGATCAATGAAACTAGTTCCCAGTACTCGACGTCTGCACAAACACCATCTCAACCACTTGAATTAGTCCTGGACAGTGGCGCAACCCACACAATTCTCCAAAACAAAGAGTTGATCAAACCATACCAAACACCCATTCCTCTCCTGGGCGGTGACTCCAGCTTCACAACTGTCGCCCATGGTTCTTCCACTCTTCCATGCCCATCCTTCCCATCAGGCTCAGTCACTGGCATATGCGTGCCCACTCTTCGACACAATCTACTTGCACAGCATGAGATTCAGCGAGCACGGGTAACCACCATCTTCCCTGCTCACTCTAACCACTCTGATCTCCTTGACCCCACCAACAATACCCTCCTTGCACACTTCACAGTGACGGCCAACAACCTCTACACACTCAAAGTACCTCCATCTCCCACTGAGGCGCACTCTACCTCCACCACCCCATCGTGCTCCTGCTGTCAGCTCACTGACCCAATCATTCTTTACCACCATTGTCTGGGGCATCCCAACTTCCGCATGCTTTCCGAGCTTGCGTCCAAGAAGTTGCTTCTTCACCTGCTCGAGACACTTCCTCCACCCTCCACTTCTCCCACTCATCCATGCTTGGACTGTGCGCAAAGTAAACTGCGCCAGCTGCCTCACCCTTCCTCGCCCTCTGCAGCAGCCGCCCCGCTTGACCTCGTCCACATGGACGTTTGGGGCTCGGCTCCAGTACGCTCACGTGGCGGGCACTCTTACTTCCTAGTGCTCGTTTACGATCACTCCCGTTATGCGTCCGTCCACTTACTCTCCTCAAAAGCAGCTGTTCTGGATGTCGTCATCGCATGGGTTTGACAAGCCTCTCCACCTCCTCCCTCTGTCGCTGACCCTGCGGCCCCCACACGCTCGCCTCCTCCATCTCCTTCCACTCTCTCTCACCGCCCTTCCCCCACCGGCTCCGCTGCCTCTTCACCTCCGCCCGCACCTGCACCTCCGCCCGCACCTGCACCTCCCCATGCACCCGCTCCTGCCGCTGCCCCCCCACCTCCCACTCCTTCTGCGCCCCCCCCCGCGCCGGCACCTCCATCTCCACCTTCACCTCCATCTCCGCTTCTGCCTCCAACCTCCACCTTTTCAAATGACCATGAGCCAGATTTTCAGTTCGCTAGTAGATAAGTGTGTTATAGTCTACCTAGGTGATATCATAATTTACAGCGAGACTCGGGAGCAACACCTAAAGGATCTCGAAGCAATTTTCACGCTACTGCAAGATCATCGGTTGCTCACGAAGGGTCTAGGTGCGAGTTCTTAAAAGATATGTTAGAATTTTTAGGCCACGCTATCTCCACTAAGGGTGTCGAAGTAGACCGGCATAAGATTGAGACTGTGCAAGCCTGGCTACCCGCCTATGAATCCGCAAGAGCTGCAAAGTTTTGTAGAATTCGTAAATTATGTTCAGAGATTCATCCCGAATATGGCGGGGGTAACTGCACCGTGGACCGACCTGTTGCGAAAAGGGACTGAGTATAGATGGGGGGAGAAAGAGCAAGCTGCATTCTTCGCACTCAAAACTTTTCTGTGCTCAGCCCCTGTCCTTCGCATCGTCGATCCTCACCGTCCATTCGAAGTCATCACTGATGCCAGCAACATTGCCATCGAAGCAGTACTGTTACAGGACTTTTGCGAAGGTCTGCAGCCAATTGCGTACGATTTATGCATGTTACACCCGCATGAGCGAAACTATCCGATACACGACAAGGAAATGCTCGCAATTGTGCATGCTTTCAGCGGTGCTACCTGACAGGTGCGGACATGAGAGTACGGACAGACCATCGCAGCCTACGGTACATTCGTGCACAACCACTGCTCAACCAGTGACAGTTTCGGTGGTTGGATTTTATGGAATCCAATTTCCACTATTCTGTCACCTAAAAAAAAATGGCATCAAACATTGCAGACCCCCTTTCTCGCCCATCCACCCATCTCAACTCTCTCATTCTCGCCCAAACATCCCCGCTACTTACCGGTCTATTTACCCACGGGTACCAGACGGACAGATGCTTTACATCGGGTGCGTACGAATAGCTTGCATCGGTTAAGGGAGTCTATTATGTAAAGACGGGGACTGGCTGCATCTGGGAACTAGAGTTAGTCTATTACGGGAGCTATTATTGCACGAAGCCCACGACAGCTGATTCGCGCCACCTGCGATGACGTGGCCGACTGGGAGAAGCAACTGCCCCTGATTGATTTCGCGTATAACAACGCCCCGTCAACCACTTCCTGACAGTCACTGCTCTACCTAAATCACGGACAAAACCCTACAGTACCCATCACGTCAAATGTCGACAATCCCGTACCCCGAGCCCAACAGTTCGCTGAAATTTTACTGAACGCCCGAGAGCGAGCAGCAAAAGCTATTAAGCGCGCGAACGTTGTTTCTAAGCGTAACGCTGATCTACAACGACGAGCTGTAACTTACCAGGCTAGAGACTTAGTACTGCTCGACACTTAGAACCTTCGACTGCCCATCGTCCCAAAACTTCGTCCTCACTACTGCGGACCATTTACAATCAGCCACATAATATCTTCCATTACAGCCCATCTACTGCTACCTGCCACTTGGAACGTCAGACCATCATTTTACGTGCGTCTATTATGACCATACTTTGCCAGCATCAGTAAAATACCACATCATCGGTGTGAGAGTACGACCCTGTTACACTATTTTCCCCTTTCCATATTTCCTTTCTATTTCATTCCTCTTTTTATCCGGATTCATTTGATCTTTACCCCATCTCATTTGGTTTCCTATTCCTCCTTTTCCATTATCCTTTGGTTTATCCTGTTATTATAATTATATCACCGACCAGGCTCGGGATGTACTGGCGCGCTATATCTAGCGTAATCCTGCCGTAATCCCTTAAAGCCAATAGCCTCGCGTGGCTATACGCATGGTGATTCTATTTCTAGAAGGGTCTATTCCCTTTGGATAGGATAAACCTGGTTACCTGATGTATTCTGGAAGTATAAAAGCACCTTGTACTGATTGATAGTGCAACATTGAGCAAACCTTTCCTCGGGACATTCGATCCTGTGACAATCGGGCCAACCCGGACATCCAAACCTACTGTCGAACCTGCGAAGATTCTCAGCCATCGGATCCAGGACCCTCGAGGGGCTCGCCTGATCGAGTTTCTGATATCCCTGAAGGACTGGATGACCTTCGAAAATAGTTGGGTGCCCCTGGCACAGATCAAGAACTTGTGCCACCTATCGTCACCGCCGGCGGCGGCTACAGATGATCTGTGCCTATAGTTGTGACTGGTTCCCCTGTCACCTATCGTCGCCGCCGCTAAGGACGCTCTCATGTCGACGTTCCACCTCCTCCCCTGCCTCCTCCCTCCTCTCCTGTCCCTGTTGCTCACCGCAACCACTCTCATGGTCCCACTCCGCCTCTCGCCCTCTCTGTTCGCATCTCCCTCAATCTGCCTCCTCCTGCCAGGGGTGCATCCATGCCTGACCTCTTGGAGGATAGGCATGAAGAGCTGATTGAGATCAATGCTGCCATCCGTCAGCTCTGCTATCCCTTCCCCGAACTTGCCGACGCTCCAACTCTCAACTTCTCCGAAAATCCATCCATCCCGACCCCGAACTTGTACGATGAAGCCATCTCTGGACCACACTCCCCTCAGTGGCTCGCAACCATGATCGCGGAGTGTGAAGCATTCATTCGTAACAACTCTTTCACGAACGTCTCTCCCCTGCGATGAGTCAACACCGTCCGTGGCAAATGGGTTTTTCGCGTCAAGCAACTGCCTGGCGAACTCACAGTCTTCAAGGCACGATACTGTGCAAAAGGCTTCACGCAGAAAAATGGTATGGACTTCTTCGACACGTCCTCTCCGATGGCCAAACTCCCCACACTTCGGACCCTGCTCGACATTGCTGCTCGATGCAACTATGACGTTCACTCCATGGACGTTTCTGCTGCATTTCTCCAAGGGGATCACTTCGAGGACATCTACATGGAACGTCCTCAAGGATTTTCCTTGCCCTTTCTACCCAGCACGGTCTTGAAGCTAAATCGACCCGTCTACGGGTTGAAGCAGGCTCCTCGGGAATGGCACAAGAAGTTGAAGGCAACCCTCGAGTCTCTTCATTCGCAAGAACGAGAACCCGTTCTTCATTCTCTTCCACGTCCATGATATGATTCTCGTCTCCAAGGACTCCAATCAGCTGGCAGCTGTCAAGCAAGCTCTTGGGACGCTCTCGCCATGAAGGGTCTCGGCGAACTCAAGAACTACCTTGGGATGGAAATCTCACGGGATCGCGAAGCTCGAATCATCACTCTCTCACCAGAGTTCTATGTGAACAACGTCCTCAAGCGTTTTGCCATGGACAACGCCAAGCCAGTGGCAACACCCCTTTCCCTACAGCATGATCTGACCGCTCCATCAGTTCCATCACCTGAGCCTTGCGATGAGGCATATCCCGAGCTCGTCGGATCACTCATGTATGCGATGATGTGCACAAGGCCCGACCTCGCCTACCCCATCAGTGTGCTCTCGCATTACGTTGCTGCCGGTCGATACACCAATCGCCACAGGTCGGCTGCTAAGCGCGTCCTTCGCTACCTCCAAGCCACCAAGGACTCTCGATGGCACGACCTCTCCACACCTCAAGGGATACAGCGACTCCTCATGGGCTGATGATCAAGCTGACCGCCGCGCTTCCAAAGGCTATTGCTTCACCCTTGGCAGTGGGGTCATCAGCTGGCGATCCACACGCTCATCATCTGTCTCATTGTCATCCTGCGAAGCTGAGCTACATGCAGGCACCATGGCAGCCCAAGAAGCTCGATGACATACCTACCTCATGGCTGGGCTCGGGTATTACTCGGTGGTGTGACAATGAGAGCACCATACACCTTACCAAAGACCATGTCTTCCACCAACGGACCAAGCATATCGAACTTAGACACTACTTCATGCGCGAGCTCGCCCAGCGAGGGCAGTTCTGCGTCAAGCACATCTCCTCTGATTGCAACCTCGCCGACTTGTTTACCAAGGCTGTTGGACGACGTGATCACTATCGTCTCCTCCGTACCATGGGGCTTGGCGTCCCTACAGCTTCCGACGTTGCAGCAGAGGGGGTGTGTTGGAGATAGGCTGCAATTCGGTTGGCACAACTTTGTGTGCTAGTAATTTGTTGGTTTTAGGGTTAGACATATATGTTAGATTGGGTGTAGCCTTGCTTTCATCCCCAACCTATCCCAACCCAATCCATCCCAAATCCCCACGATTTGGGAGGGTTCCTTTGGGATTCCCTCCGATTTTCCCTCATCCCTTCCCATCCTCTCCGATGCTCAGCACCTAAGGATGTATGCTCTTGCTCATTCCATGAATCAAGTTCTCAGTTTCTAACATCGTTCACAGGCATCCTTTGAGGCGCCTAAAAAATAGACTCCTCGCGCATGGTTCTTTCACAGGCATCCTTTTGAGGCGCCTCAAAAATAGACTCCTCGCGCATGGTTCTTTCACAGGCATCCTTTGAGGCGCCTCAAAAGTAGACTCCTCACGCATGGTTCTTTTCGCAGGCATCCTTTGGGGCGCCTCGAAAATAGACCCCCCACGCATGGTTCTTTCACAGGCATCCTTTGAGGTGCCTAAAAAATAGACCCCTCATACATGGTTCTTTCACAGGCATCCTTTGAGGCGCCTAAAAAATAGACTCCTCATGAATGGTCCTTTCACAGGCATCCTTTGAGGCGCCTAAAAAATAGACTCCTCACGCATGGTTCTTTCACAGGCATCCTTTGTGGCCCTTCAAAAATAGACTCCTCACGCATGGTTCTTTCATAGGCATCCATTGAGGCGCCTCAAAAATAGACTCCTCACGCATGGTTCTTTCACAGGCATTCTTTGAGGCGGCTAAAAAATATACCCGTCGCGCATGTTTCTTTTACAGGCATCCTTTGAGGCGCCTAAAAAATAGACTCCTCACGCATGGTTCTTTCGCAGGCACCCTTTGAGGCGCCTCAAAAATAGACTCCTCACGCATGGTTCTTTCACAAGCATCCTTTGAGGCACCTCAAAAATAGACCCCTCACGCATGGTTGTTTCATATGCATCCTTTGAATTCGAGACACACCTTCGACCCCCGTGAGGAGTCCACTTACTCAACCGTCTTCCTAACTGCGCTCACTGGAATAATGTCCGGAGGCATTCTTTGAATTCCAGTCAAAATTTTCGACCCCCACACACATGCTTGAAGCCCATATGGACACCTTGCCCCAATATGACCTTGCCCCCATGTAGTCACCTTGTCCTCATATGGTCACCTTGCCCTCATACAGTCACCTTGACCTTATTAAACACTCACCTTGCTCCCCTCACTGCCCCTTCTCGTACCTTGATGCCCTTCACCCCCACCCCTCCCCTCTTCTGGTTGGCAAACAAGGTCGTTGGCACGCGCTTGCCCAGCCCATTGCGAGTGGCCATCACCACCCACGGCCCGCCGTCCTTGGACTCCCTGCGAGTACGAGAGGTACAGCATAGAAGACACGGCAGGGCAGCAGAGCAGGGGTTTGCAACAGGGGGGGGGATGTTGGACTGCGCTTGACTGTTCCATATGCGATTGGGGCCAGCACCACCCATGGGCCCGGTGTCCGTTGACATGAGGGTGTCCTTTGACTCCCTGAGAGTCACAAGGAGTCCGTGTCTTGGTGCAGGGAAGGGAAGGCAGGGGTCCAGTCCAAAGAGCGTGAGGCGTCCATCGCGTGTCCCCATCAATCAGACTTTTGAGTCCATCGCGTCCCTCAAAAGTCGGCGTCCATGGCGTGTCCCCATCAATCAGACTTTTGAGTCCATCACGTCCCTCAAAAGTCGGCGTCCATGGCATGTCCCCATCCATCACCACCCGCGGCCTGCTGTCCTTTGATTCCCTGCTAGGAAAGGACTTTCTGGAGGGATTTTCTTAAGCATGCCGAAGGGATTTTCTGGAGTGCCATGACCCCAATTAATTATTTACCCAGCCCATCGCGCGTGGCTGGGTGGGTCCATGCATCACCACCACCCACAGCCCGCTCAGATTCTGCTTTTGAGTCGACTCAAAAGCAGACCATCGCGCGTGGCTGGGTACATGCATCGCCACCCACTGCCCGCCCAGATTCCAAGCAAGTCAAACAACTCATAAGAGCAGGATAGGGAAGGGGAAAACGAACGGAAGCAACATAGTTAAGCAATTAAGGGAAGACAGCAAGGAAAGCGAATGAGCAAGCAAGCAAGGGCAGCGAATAGACCACACCAGCTACGCACGGAACATAATCTGGCCTAGCGAACTGCAGGGTGTTTTTGCGAATTCCGCAAGGGAACATAATCTGCAACACACCAGCTACACAGGACAGCTACACCAGTTCTTGAGAATTCTCAAAAACACCCTGCAAAGGCAGCGAATAGACCACACCAGCTACACAGGGAACATAACCTGGCCAAGCGAACTCATAGCCAAGCGAACTCGTGGCCAAACGAACTCGTAGCCAAGCGAACTCGTAGCCAAGCGAAATCGTAGCCAAGCGAACTCGTAGCCAGGCCAAGAAACATGAGTAGCCCTTGCCCTTGCTTGTTCTCACAATGAGGAAGGCAAGCAAATTCTGAGAACTCGCAGAAACCAAACCAGCTAGGCAAGTCCAAGTAAGGAGCCACTCACGACGCGACACCTGGCACGATCTCCAGAGCCGCTACAGTGTCCCCCTCCCTCAGCCGCATGGCCCTCACTCCCCTCGCTGTCCGCCCACTCTGGCGCAGCTGGTTGGGGGGAACAGGGGGGACGGGTGGTGTGTGGGGGGGGGAGGGGGGGACAGTTATGGGGTGTGGGGTATGGAACACCTCAGCTGCAAGGCCCTCACTCCCCTCGCGGTCCTGCCGCTCTGGCGCAGCTGGTTTTGGGGGAAGGGGGGGGGGGTGGGGTAGGACTTATGGGTAAAGGGGCACCTCAGCTGCATGGCCCTCACTCCTTGTGCTGTAATGCCGCTCTGGCGCAGCTGGTTAGGGGGGGATGGGGGGAACGGGTGGTGTGGAGGGGAAGGGGGAGTGTTACGGGGTATAGGACATGGAGCACCTCAGCCGCATGGCCCTCACTCCCCTCACTATCCTACCACTCTGGCGTAGCTGGTAGAGGGGTGGGGTGGGAAGGGTGGGGGTGGTGAGGGCAGAGGATATATGGCATGGGGAATCAAAGCCGCATGTCTCTCACTGTCCTCACTGCCCGGCCACTCTGAGGGCGAAGCATCGTGTGAACAATATTATCCAGAATTCGAAGGACAGTGTGATATGATTTTCGCTGTGAGAAGACTCAAAACGAAACTCATATCACACTCTGAGCTGAGGGCGAGGCATCGTGTGAGGCATATTGTTCAGAATTCTAAGAACGGCTTGTGTGCTCTCTCGCCCCCAGAACGCGCTGGCTAACAAAGATGACTTTTGAGTCAACCCAAAAGTCACCTCAACTCAAAAGTCGCCTAGGCATTGCGGGAGGCATATTATTCCGAATTCTAAGAACAGCGTCTGTACTCTCTCACCCTGAGGACGCGCTGGCTAACAAAGATGATCGCACGCTTGTTTTGAGGCGCCTCAAAACTAGATGATCGCACTCTTGGGAGGCAATCGTCAAATATGATAACCGCATATTATTTTGGGGGGGGGGGGGGTGGGTGGGTGGAGAGAAAGAGGTGGGGGGAAGGGGGAGGACGAACACCTGCACTGCACCCTCGCTGACGAAGAATGGAAAAGAGACCATTCTGAGAACCCAACTGCACCCAACTGACGATGACCTGGTCATCATCTAAAGTCGGGTTCTGAGAATTCAGGTGTGTTTTGAGTTGACTCAAAACACTTCTGAGAATCCTAAAAAACCAACCCACCCTCACTGCCGACCACCCAGAAAGATATGGACTCCCACCAGCACAGCACCCTCACTGATGAAGGAAGGGAACGACACCCACCTGGTCGTCATCGCACGCGAATCGAACGATATTGCCGGACTGCGAGCCGACCAATAGCGAGTCGCCAGCTGTCGCTCTCCGCACCCATGCCAGCTCATCGCCCTCTCCCTGCCGCACACAGGGTGCAAGCCATGGGGATGGGGAAAGGGCAGAAAGGAGTTGAATGCGGTGCAATGAGAATGGGAGAGGGAAACGAGGAGAAGGCGGTACTGAAGGGTTCAAAGCGATGCGGTGCAGTGCAGCGCAGCAAAGTGCAGTGGGCTGGAGGGGGCATACCAGCTGAATGGCAATGAGCCCACTCTTCCTTGTGTCGCTAAAGGCATGCAGCACAGTGCACTTGCTGACGTCCACGTGACCCACAGACACAGACACAGACACAAACACGCGCACACAAGTAGACCCACCAGCTGAATGGCGATGAGCCCGCTCTTCCGTGTGTCGCTGAAAGCATGCAGAGCAGTGCGCTTGATGAACCCCCCTCGAGTCATCATCACCAGGTAGGCTTCTTCTGAGAAGTTGCCCACCGGCAGCATTGATGTGATGCGCTCTGAGTCTTGCAGCGGAACGATCTGGTGGTCAGGTGGGAGGGGGTTGGCGGAATAGGGGGGATGGGGGGGGAAGGGGGGATGGGCGGAAAGGCGAGATGGGGGGAAAGGGAGAGAAGGGGGGAAGAAGTCAAAATGACCAGACAGGTGTCTTCTGAGAAGTTTCCTACCGGCAGCATTGATGTGATGCGCTCTGAGTCTTGCAGAGGAACGATCTGATGCTGGGAAGGGGGGGGGGGAGGACGGGGGGGTGGAGGGATGGAGGGACGGAGGGATGGGGGGGAGGGAGGCAGAGAGAGGAGTCAGCATGGCCAGATAGGCGTCAGCGTCGACGTGATTCACTCCGAGTCTTGCAGAGGAACGATCTGATGCATGGAGACGAGGAGGGGGGGGGGGAGGGGAGGGGATGGGGGAGATGGTAAGGGGGAGGAAGAAATGGTGGGGAATGGTAGGACCGTTCCTAAGTATATAGAATCCAAGGTTAAAAAAAGAAAGAAAGAAAGAAAGAAAGAAAGAAGTTATGACTTCTCGAGTAAGAATGGGAGATAGGAAGACAAACGATGGCAGGGCGAGTATATCTTGAGTCGACTCAAAATACACCTGGACTGCACAAACGATGGCAGGGCGAGTATATTTTGAGTCGACTCAAAATACACCTGGACTGCACAAACGATGGCAGGGCGAGTTGGCGACGTGCCTGGGAGATCGGAGAGCCAATGGCAGTGCGGGAGCCCTCCGGGATTTGGTACCCTTTCATGGTGTAAGCCACTCCGCGGTCACTGTAGACATGGAGACACAGAATGCGACAATAGAAAACACAACATTGGAGGGGGGGAAAAAGCCTTTTGGCTCCCGCACTGCCATTGGCTCTCCCATCTCCCAGGCACAACATTGACCGCGGGATTTGGTCACTGTAGACATTGAGACACAGAAAGCGACAATAGAAAACACAACATTGGTGAAGGGGGGGGGGGAACATTCCATGTTGTAGGCTGCACCACCCCTTGGTATTGTCACGTAAAGACCACGGAAAGACAGGAAAATAGAGCTATCTTCAGCAAAATCTGTGACAAGATCATGACGCGAGTGTAATCAAGTACCTTCATTCATTATAGCATAAAAGCTGAATAACAACACTGTTTAGGAAATCACAAAAAAGAAAAGAAAGAAAGAAAAACGAATAGCACGTGAAGATGAGCTTGGTGGCATGAGTGCGGCAAGGCAAACCAGAAATCCTGCCATGGCATCATCCACCTTCAGCTTGCTGCCAGACTTCCGCCAGGGACACCCAGACGTGTCCCTGGCATCATCCGCCTTCAGCTTGTTGAGTTACACAAAAAAAAGCTGTTGTATAATGAGTCGATTTTTGAGTCGACTCAAAAATCCGCCAGGGACACCCAGACAGAGACACCGACAGACAAACCCCAGACTCACAGATAGACAGAGAGGCAGCCACTGACAGAATGACAGAGAGACAAAGAGACAGAGAGACAGGGCGACAGAGAGACAGAGAGACAGGGAGACAGAGAGACAGGGCGACAGAGAAGGAGACATGGACATCCCACGCCTAAACCTAGCCCCACCGGAAAAGAAGAGAACAGAGTACATTAGTGCGGCAGACAGCGCATCGCTTTTGAGTGGACTCAAAAGCGGAAAAGAAGAGAACAGAGTATCATTAGTGCGGCAGAAAGACCTTTGAGGAAGACCTAAGACGAGCAGTCTCAGGAAGACTTTTGAGGCGCCTCAAAAGGACCCCCACACCTAAGACGAGCAGTCTCAGGAAGACTTTTGAGGCTCCTCAAAAGGACCCCCACACCTAAGACGAGCAGTCTCAGGAAGACTTTTGAGGCGCCTCAAAAGGACCCCCACACCTAAGACGAGCAGTCTCAGGAAGACTTTTGAGGCGCTGCAGGAAGACGAACAGTCCACCTGAAGACGAGCAGTCCACCTGAAGACGAGCAGTCCACCTGAAGACGAGCAGTCCACCTGAAGACGAGCAGTCCACCTGAAGACGAGCAGTCCACCTGAAGACGAGCAGTCCACCTGAAGACGAGCAGTCCACCTGAAGAAGAGCACGGTGTCGTGGGTGCGGCACACCACGAATCGCGCCATGGCATCATCGGCCTTCAGCTTCCCGCCCGACTTCCCCGCAGTGCCTCTCTTCTGCGCTGAAAAGGTGTCCGCTGCCATGCGCTTCACGTACCCGCGCTCGCTCAGGTTCTGGATGGGACAACACGGGGGGGCAGGGGAGGGAGAGCGGGGAATGGGGAGGGAAGGAGTGAATGTGGGGGACGGCAGGTGGGGAAAGTGACATGCGCTTCACGTACCCGCGCTCGCTCAGGTTCTGGATGGGACAACAAGGGGGGGCAGGGGAGGGAGAGCGGGGAATGGGGAGGGAAGGAGTGAATGTAGGGGAGGGCAGGTGGGGAAAGTGACATGCGCTTCACGTACCCGCGCTCGCTCAGGTTCTTCATGGGACAACAAGGGGGGGCAGGGGAGGGAGAGCGGGGAATGGGGAGGGAAGGAGTGAATGTGGGGGACGGCAGGTGGGGAAAGTGACATGCGCTTCACGTACCCGCGCTCGCTCAGGTTCTGGATGGGACAACAAGGGGGGGCAGGGGAGGGAGAGCGGGGAATGGGGAGGGAAGGAGTGAATGTGGGGGACGGCAGGTGGGGAAAGTGACATGCGCTTCACGTACCCGCGCTCGCTCAGGTTCTGCGCAACGAATTGGGGTGAAGGGAAGGGAGGGAACGTGATTTGAGTCGTAGCAAGACGTTTTTGAGAATTCTCAAAAACACCCTGCAAAATCAACGAATTGGGGTCAAGGGAAAGGAGGGTACGTGATTTGAGTCGTAGCAAGACCCCTTCAGCTTGCCTCCTGTCTTGCCCGCTGTCCCGGGCTTCTGCACTGGTAAGGTGTCCGCTCCCATGCGCTTCACGTACCCTCGCTTGCTTAGGCTCTCATCAGAAAATTGAGGGAAGGGGAAGGGGGGAGTCACAGCAAGCACCTTCAGCTTGCCTCCCAGCTTGCCCGCTGTGCCTCTCTAGTGCGCTGAAAAGGTGCCTGCTGCCATGCGCTTCATGCTCCCACGCTCGCTCTGGTTCTGAACAACAAATGGGCCGGCAGGGCGAAGAGGGAACTCAGCATACAGCATACAAGCCGCACGTACCAGCAGCACGTACCAGCAGCACGTACCAGCAGCACAGTGCCATTGGGAATGACGTCAGACGGATCCAGGTCGGCAGCAGAGCCGTCCGCCTCGATCCTGGTCCTCCTCGGCCCGCCAAACTCCTCCTTCAGAGCCATCGCCTCCCGTTTCACCGTCTGCAGAACCCTCTTTCTGCTCGCCAGCAGGTCCTGCAGATCCGCAATGTCGCCCTTTAGACGAGCGTGCTCCTCCTCGAGCTTGGACACCTGGGTTTGAGGATGGGAGGAAGGGGTGGTGTGGGGGGGGGGGGGGGGGGGGGGGCTTTGCCGTCTGCAGAACCCTCCTTCTGCTGGCTAGCAGGTCCAGCCGATCCGCAATACCCGCATTCAAGCGCGCATGCTCCTCCGCGATCTTGGACACCTGGGTTTGGGAGAGGGGGTGAAGGGAAGGGGAGGGGGTGAGTGGGAATGGAGAAAGGGGAATAGGGAAATAAAAAAGGATGAATGGGCAGGGAAGAGCTGGGGCGGGGTTATCCTAGGGAGGGATGAAGTGGGGAAGGGAGGAAGGTAGGGATGAGTGGGGGGGGAAAAGCTTTGGTTTCAAACACACATTGCATTATGCAAGTGACACGGCTGAGGAAAGTCATGGTGTCCATTTTTTAGGCACCTAAAAAATAGACTCCTCACTTTTGAGGCACCTCAAAAATAGACTCCTCACTTTTGAGGCACCTCAAAAATAGACTCCTCAGTTTTGAGGCACCTCAAAAATAGACTCCTCAGTTTTGAGGCACCTCAAAAATAGACTCCTCACTTTTGAGGCACCTCAAAAATAGACTCCTCAGTTTTGAGGCACCTCAAAAATAGACTCCTCAGTTTTGAGGCACCTCAAAAATAGACTCCTCACTTTTGAGGCACCTCAAAAATAGACTCCTCACTTTTGAGGCACCTCAAAAATAGACTCCTCAGTTTTGAGGCACCTCAAAAATAGACTCCTCACTTTTGAGGCACCTCAAAAATAGACTCCTCACTTTTGAGGCACCTCAAAAATAGACTCCTCAGTTTTGAGGCACCTCAAAAATAGACTCCTCACTTTTGAGGCACCTCAAAAATAGACTCCTCACTTTTGAGGCACCTCAAAAATAGACTCCTCAGTTTTGAGGCACCTCAAAAATAGACTCCTCACTTTTGAGGCACCTCAAAAATAGACTCCTCAGTTTTGAGGCACCTCAAAAATAGACTCCTCAGTTTTGAGGCACCTCAAAAATAGACTCCTCACTTTTGAGGCACCTCAAAAATAGACTCCTCAGTTTTGAGGCACCTCAAAAATAGACTCCTGTGGCCAGGCATGCAATGCAATGCCAGTGACACGGCTGAGGAAAGTCGTGGAAGTCGTGCAATGCAATGCAATGCAATGCAATGCAATGCAATGCAATGCAATGCAATGCAATGCAATGCAATGCAATGCAATGCAATGCAATGCAATGCAATGCAATGCAATGCAATGCAATGCAATGCAATGCAATGCAAATGCAATGCAATGCAATGCAATGCAATGCAATGCAATGCCAATGCAATGCAATGCAATGCAATGCAATGCAATGCAATGCAATGCAATGCAATGCAATGCAATGCAATGCAATGCAATGCAATGCAATGCAATGCAATGCAATGCAATGCAATGCAATGCAATGCAATGCAATGCAATGCAATGCAATGCAATGCAATGCAATGCAATGCAATGCAATGCAATGCAATGCAATGCAATGCAATGCAATGCAATGCAATGCAATGCAATGCCAATGCAATGCAATGCAATGCAATGCAATGCAATGCAATGCAATGCAATGCAATGCAATGCAATGCAATGCAATGCAATGCAATGCGCGGTGTAATGACTCACTTCAAGAGATGTGAGGCGCCGGAGTGGTGTGCTGAGAAGAGCATCAGCCTGTATAGGGGATAAACCAAGGGCTGGCATGCGTTCATGCGCGCACGAGCATACACACAAACACACACACACACTCTCACACACACACACACACACTCTCACACACACTCACACACACACACACACTCACACACACACTCACACACACACACACTCACACACTCACTCACACACACACACACTCACACACACACCCGCACACACACACACACACTCACACACACACACACACTCTCACACACACACACACTCACACACGCACACACTCACACACACACACACACAGTCACACACACACACACTCACACACACGCGCGCGCGCGCACGCACGCATGCACGCACGCACCCACCCACGCCACGCACACACCCACACACACACACACACACACACACACACACACACACACACACACACATGTGGGAGAGGATTGCCAGTTGTCCAGAAGCCTTCATCAGGCCCAGCAGTGAATGTCTACACATATATGTACGTATATACACACATATCTATACATATATATTAAACAAACACATAATCATACACCTTTTTGGGTCCCTACACACCTTGCTTAAGGGTTTCAGCAGCATCAGCCGGAGTGGCAGCCGCCTTAAGGATGTCCACCAGGCGATCCAAGCTCCCTAGACCAATCAGCAGGCCCTGGGGGGTGTGTGTGCCAAGGAGAGGGGGGGAGGGGAAAGAGGAGTGGGGAGGGGGAAGAGGAGTGGGGAGGGGGAAGAGGAGCGGGGAGGGGGAAGAGGAGTGGGCAGGGGGAAGAGGAGTGGGGAGGGGGAAGAGGAGTGGGGAGGGGGAAGAGGAGTGGGGAGGGAGAAGAGGAGCGGGGAGGGGGAAGAGGAGCGGGAAGGGGGAAGAGGAGTTGGGAGGGGGAAGAGGAGCGGGGAGGGGGAAGAGGAGTGGGGAGGGGGAAGAGGAGCGGGGAGGGGGAAGAGGAGTGGGGAGGTGCTGCCTTGAGGATGACCACCAGACGATCCAAGCTGCCCAGACCAATCAGCAGGCCCTGGGGGGTGTGCGTGCGGACGTGAGGGGGGAAGGAAAGGGGGGGAAGGAGGGGGGAAGGGGGGGGTTGGGAGAGAAGAGATGATAGGGTGGGGAAGTGGTGATTTGAGAATGTGCACCGGATGATCCAAGCCAAGCTGCCTAGACCAATCAGCAGGCCCTGGGGGTAATTGGGTAATCAAAGGGTGGAGATGTGGGGAAAGGTGGGAGAAAGGTGATGAGAGGGATGCGGAAAAGGAGAAGAAAACAAGAGAAAGACGGGCAGGATGAAGAACCGTACCTGTACATAGTGGTCCCGGTCCTCCGCCTTCCGAAGCTGGAATGTGGTTCGGCGCTCGATGACCTGGCAGCGGAAGTCAAGGAAGACCTGATTGGTCGTGGGGACGGGGGGGAGGGGGAGAAAAAGGAGGGTGAGAAAAAGGGGAGAAAGGTAAGGAGAGAAAGGTAAGGAGAGAAAGGTAAGGAGAGAAAGGTAAGGAGAGAAAGGTAAGGAGAGAAAGGTAAGGAGAGAAAGGTAAGGAGAGAAAGGTAAGGAGAGAAAGGTAAGGAGTGAAAGGTAAGGAGTGAAAGGTAAGGAGAGAAAGGTAAGGAGAGAAAGGTAAGGAGAGAAAGGTAAGGAGAGAAAGGTAAGGAGAGAAAGGTAAGGAGAGAAAGGTAAGGAGAGAAAGGTAAGGAGAGAAAGGTAAGGAGAGAAAGGTAAGGAGAGAAAGGTAAGGAGAGAAAGGTAAGGAGAGAAAGGTAAGGAGTGAAAGGTAAGGAGAGAAAGGTAAGGAGAGGTAAGGAGAGAAGGTAAGGAGAGAAAGGTAAGGAGAGAAAGGTAAGGAGAGAAAGGTAAGGAGAGAAAGGTAAGGAGAGAAAGGTAAGGAGAGAAAGGTAAGGAGAGAAAGGTAAGGAGAGAAAGGTAAGGAGAGAAAGGTAAGGAGAGAAAGGTAAGGAGAGAAAGGTAAGGAGAGAAAGGTAAGGAGAGAAAGGTAAGGAGAGAAAAGGTAAGGAGAGAAAGGTAAGGAGAGAAAGGTAAGGAGAGAAAGGTAAGGAGAGAAAGGTAAGGAGAGAAAGGTAAGGAGAGAAAGGTAAGGAGAGAAAGGTAAGGAGAGAAAGGTAAGGAGTGAAAGGGGTGAATGGGACTATTAAGGTAAATGAGGTAAATGAGAAAGGTAAGGAGAGAAATGGGAATGATAGGTGGAGAGCGGAGGGGGACTTTCTGAGTTGAGCAGCTGCCGAGGACATGCGTGCGTTTTGAGATGTCTCAAGAGTCGTGCTCTTGAGAGGTCTCAAAACACAACTTTCATCCCACGGAATGATAGGTGGAGGGGTTCTTTCTGAGTCGAGCCCCACAACTTTCATCCAACGACTGCCAAGGATGTTTCTGAGAATTCTCTCGACTACAACCCTTCTTTTGAGTCGATGCAGAAGCAAATTAGCACAAGCGAATGATAGGTGGATGGGTTCTGAGTTGAGGAGCTGCCGAGGATGCAATTTTTTAGAATTCTCTTGACTTCAATCCTTGTCGTGCACGTGTCCTCTTCCAATCCTTCTGTCGAGAGAATTCTAAAAAACGCCCTGGATGATTCTCTCGACAGAAGCTATTCTGATCGACACCCTGGCCTGGACACATGCGTGAGAGAAGGATTGAAGGGGAGTGAGAAATACAGTGAAATCAGGGAGAGGGGCGGGAGAACTGAAAAATATTCTGATCTACCCACAGCTCTCTTTATTGTAACCTGAAGTTGTAACCACGTGGAGGATTAAAGACTTCTCTCACCTGAAAGAAGTCTCTGAGGGTCATCTCCTTGGGCTCGCCATTGACCAGCCTGAGGGGGAGAGGGGGAAAGGGGGAAAGGGGGAAAGGGGGAAAGGGGGAAAGGGGGAAAGGGGGAAAGGGGGAAAGGGGGAAAGGGGAAACGAGGGGGCGGGAAGGGGAGGGATGGGGGGTTGGGGGGAGTAGAGTGGGAAGATGGGGGGAGAGGAAGGGCCTGGAAGAAGTCTCTGAGGGTCATCCCCTTGGGCTCGCCATTGACCCGCCTGAGGGGGAGAGGGGGAGAGGGGGAGAGGGGAAATGAGGGGGCAGGGGCGGGGTGGGGGGAGTAGAGTGGGAGGGGGAGAGGACGGGATTGAAAGAAGTCACTCAGGCCCACTCACAGCATGACACGCACATTGACAGCATGACACGCACATTGACAGCATGACACGCACATTGACAGTGCCGCTCACTCCACCTACCAATGCTATGCCACTCACCCCACAAGGTTGCAGTTGAACCACGTGTGCAGCTGCGTGTGCTTGTACAGCGAGGCCAGCACAGCCATGGGGGTGGCGCCTTTGAGGCCAGCACAGCCATGGGGGTGGCGCCTTTGAGGCCAGCACAGCCATGGGGGTGGCGCCTTTGAGGCCAGCACAGCCATGGGGGTGGCGCCTTTGAGGCCAGCACAGCCATGGGGGTGGCGCCTTTGAGGCCAGAACAGCCATGGGGGTAGACATGAGCACGAGGCGAGGCGAGGATTCCTCGCCGAGGAATTTTGGGGAAAAAAATTCCTCGACCCTCGGGTTTAGGGGGCGAGGATTTTTCTCCTCGCCCCGAGGAAAAATTCCTCGCCTCGAGGCGACGCTCGAAGCATCTCGCTGCCATCCCATCGCCCTTGACTGCCTTCCCCGACTTTGGCTTGCCAGTACACGCACCGCCCACCCCCTCCCCTGCGGCGCTCGCCCACCCGCCAGCCCCCCCACCCCTAGCGCGGGCACTCTCCTGCCCGCCAGCCCCCCCACCCCGAGCAATAGTGCCCGCCCGCCTGCCGGCACCCCCTCCACTAGCCTTGGCGGCGATTGCTTTCTGCCCCGCATTCACTTTTGTCCTCTTACCACTTTCCTGACCCTTCTCAATCTTTATGGCCCTCAAAAGTTCCTTCCTCTTCATCCCCACCCCCTCCCCTCCATCATCAGACACCAAGTAGGCCAAATCCTCCTCCTCACGCTCCTCCGGTTCCCCTTCGGCCCCCTCGTACACCTCTTCCTCGCTGTCATCCCCGCTAATGCTCTCTCTCCCCCCATCACCATCCCCACCAGCAAGCACGTCATACGCCTCCTCCTCCTCCTCCTCCTCCTCCTCCTCCTCCTCCTCCTCCTCCTCCTCCTCCTCCTCCTCCTCCTCCTCCTCCTCCTCCTCCTCCTCCTCCTCCTCCTCCTCCTCCTCCTCCTCCTCCTCCTCCTCCTCCTCCTCCTCCTCCCTCCTCCTCCTCCTCCTCCTCCTCCTCCTCCTCCTCCTCCTCCTCCTCCTCCTCCTCCTCCTCCTCCTCCTCCTCCTCCCCTCCTCCTCCTCCTCCTCCTCCTCCTCCTCCTCCTCCTCCTCCTCCTCCTCCTCCTCCTCCTCCTCCCCTCCTCCTCCTCCTCCTCCTCCTCCTCCTCCTCCTCCTCCTCCTTCTCAGCCTCGTCCTCCTCCTCCGCGCCCCCTTCCCCCCCCTCCTCCTCATTCTCTTCCTCCCCCTCCCCTCCATTGTTGCAGATTCGCAGAGCGTCACCAACCCCCTTCCCGCACTGTTTGGCGCCACTTATCCCTGCACACATCAGGCCGCCACCCTTCCTCCCAGCCCCATCACGCGCGGCCTCTCGCGCTTTCTCAAGGTCTGCCTCGGCGGCAGCAAGCTTTAAATGACGCTGCTGCGTTGCTGTGGGCGCGGATCCCCCGTCATCCCCCTCCCCCTCTCCCTTTCTACCACCCCTCCCTTCCCCTCCGCCGCGGGCAGCAGCACCGCGGCCCCTCCCCCTCCCTCCACCACTTGTTGAGCGGCCCCCCATTCCTCCCGGGCCTGGAGCTTGCTGGCTGTTGAA
The DNA here is from genome assembly GCA_027943415.1 of Closterium sp. NIES-67. Classification (NCBI taxonomy): domain Eukaryota; kingdom Viridiplantae; phylum Streptophyta; class Zygnematophyceae; order Desmidiales; family Closteriaceae; genus Closterium; species Closterium sp. NIES-67. Next base: position 186,552 of record BQMB01001573.1, on the reverse strand, counting down.
CAGGCGTGCTTGCGCCCTACAGACCTATTTGCCTCCCAATGCTGTTTTTTGCTTCAGCAAATCCCCCTAACACTATCCCTAGTGTCGCCAAGTCAACAACCCCCCCCCATGAATTGAGTTTAAGCTAACGAAATGGCAAACATTAGCTCATAGGAGCCTGGGTAGGCTTTACACTACCTCAAAACGAAACTGCTAGGCTTGGCTGATCCTGAAAAAATGGATCAGCCAACCCACATTTTTTTAGATTGTACCAGCGCGCTTCGAGGCGCGCTGGAACAAAATGACGCGAGGAATTTTTCCTCGCGAGGGAAAAATTCCCCGCGAGGAATGAAATTCCTCGCCATTCCGCACCCGAGGAAATCCGAATCCTCGTTTCCTCGGCGAGGCGAGGCGAGGAATCCTCGGCGAGGAATTTTGCCGAGTTGGAATCCTCGAATAGCCGAATTCCGAGGCGAGGAATTCCGAGGCGAGGAATTCCGAGGCGAGGAATTCCTCGCCTCGTTGCTCATGTCTACATGGGGGTGGCGCCTTTGAGGCCAGCACAGCCATGGGGGTGGCGCCTTTGAGGCCAGCACAGCCATGGGGGTGGCGCCTTTGAGGCCAGAACAGCCATGGGGGTGGCGCCTTTGAGGCCAGCACAGCCATGGGGGTGGCGCCTTTGAGGCCAGCACAGTCATGGGGGTGGCGCCTTTGAGTCGACACAAAAACAGCCATGGGGGTGATGACGCCCCGCTTCACCTCCACCACCACGCGCATGCCCGACTGGTCGCTCTCATTTTGAGGCGCCTCAAAACGCTTCACCTCCACCACCACGCGCATGCCCGACTGGTCGCTCTCATTGCAGACGTCACTCACCCCACGAGGTTGCAGTTGAATCTCGTCTGCAGCTGCGTGTGCTTGTACAGGGACGCGAGCACAGCCATGGGGGTGGCGCCCCTTTTGACCTCCACCACCACCCGCATGCCCGACCGGTCGCTCTCATCGCGGATGTCACTCACCCCCTCCACCACCTTGCTGTTCACCAGCTCGGCGATTTTTTCGACTAAAGCAGCCTTGTTTGTCTGGTATGGCAACTGTGTGAGGCGGTTCGGGGGGGTGGGGTGGAGATGGTGGAGGGGGGAGGGGGGAGGGGAGAGGGGAGGAGGAAGGGGGGGGGGAGAGAGAGAGAGAGAGGAACGAAAAAGTGGGTTGTTAGGGGAGCCCGACCAGTCGCTCTCGTCGCGGATGTCTCTCACCCCCTCCACCGCCTTGCCATTCACCAGCTCGCTGTTTTTCTCAACAAGGGCGGCCTTGTTTGTCTGATAGGGCAGCTGTGGGCAGGAGGAGGAGGGGGGGAAGAGGGGTTGGGAGACGGCCGGCGACAGGAGAGAATATATCAAGTGCCAAAGGGGACAAGCTTTGTGCCAAAGAGAATATATCAAGTGCCAAAGTGTCAGGCGCCTCAAAACTAGACTCCTGTCAAGGGGAGAGAACGAAGAAAGATTCGGCTGCAGGCAAGTGATCAAAGGAAGGAGCCCCAGAGGAGCCCACGACAAAAAGACAAAAAGAAGGAGGCATGGAGCCCATGACAAAAAGGGACTACCGACATGGTGAAAACGACCACGACTGACTGATGCGCACCTCGGTAATCACAATCCCCAGACGGTTGCCCCTGCTCCCTGCGCCCCCTCCTCCCAGCTCTTCCACATACGCCCTCCCCCGCACCACGATCGACCCCCTTCCCGTGCGGTACGCCTCCTCCATGCTGCTTGGAGCAGGAGGGGAGGGGGGGGGGGGGAGAGGAAGGGACCAGAACGAGGGCGGGAAGGCCAGGAGAAGAAAGGAGAGAATGAAGAGATGACGCCCGAGCCTCTGGAGTCATCCCCTGCGCCCCCTCCCTCCTCCCAGCTCTTCCACATAGGCTCTCTCCCGCACCACTATCCATCCACCCCCTCCCCGTGCGATACGCCTCCTCCATGCTGGGCGGGGGGGGGACGAGAGAGGGAAAGAGAGAGGGAAAGAGAGAGGGAAAGAGAGAGGTGGGGATGACCGGTCCCTGGCACATGAGCATGAGGTCCTCAGTGGAGATGGCAGGGTTGTCAGTGAATGGACGGACGGGCCCACCTTCTGCTTTTGACTTTTGAGTGAGTCGACTCAAAAGGCTGTCAGTGAATGGACGGACTGTTGTCAGTGAATGGACGGACGGGCCCACCTTCTCGCACCTGAGTCCCTCACACACAGCTTACCCTAACCTGAAGTCCCAAGGATGACTCCGTCCGGTGGGGAAGTCCAGATGAGCATGAGCTCTTCGGTGGCGATGGCATTGCTGTCAATGCATGGACCTGCCCACCTTCTTGCACCTTAGTTCCTCGCATCACACACAGCCAGCCCTACCCTGAAGTGCCGAGAATGACCCCGCCGGTGGGGAAGTCTGGTCCCTAGCAGATGAGCATTGAGGTCCTCAGTGGAGATGGCAGGATGGCACGTTCTCAGCTTCTGATGCTTACCCAGAAGTGCCCAAAATGACGCCTCCGGTGGGGAAGTCTGGTCCCTGGCAGATCAGCATGAGGTCTTCTGTGGAGATTGAGGGGTTGTCAATGAACGCTGAGAGGGCGTCCACCAGCTCCGATAGATTGTGGGGAGGGATGTTAGTGGCCATACCCACCTGATGGTGATGGGGACGCACAGGAGGGAAGGGAAAGGGAGGGAAAGGAGAAAAGGCAGTCAAGGGGACAGCGTGAGATCTTCTGCGGTGGTGGCAGGGTCGCCAATGAAAGCTGAGATCGCATCCACCAGCTCTCTTAGTCTGTGGGAAGGGATGTTGGTGGCCATGCCCGCAGCCCACCTGATGGTGATGGGGGAGTGAGGGGGGAGTGAGGGGGGAGTGAGGGGGGAGTGAGGGGGGAGGCGGGGATGTGGAAGGGGGGATTCAGGGTTGTCAATGAACGCTGCTGAACGTAAGTAGAGGAACGGGGAGCAAGTGAGCTAGTCAGCAAGTGAGCAAGTGAGCTAAGGGGAGGGTGAAAATATCTTTCATGGGAGAAGCACGAGGCGCCAAGTTGTCAACCCAGTCGATGCTCGCTGGGTTATGAGTGCATCGACGCGTGCAAGGGCGAAAATATATTTCAAAGTCGTGAGATGGTAAGTAAACACTTCGACAAAAAGAAACCCAAACATCCTTCGATCACAATCCCTTGAGATCCGTTAAAGCGAGGATCCCGAAACCCCCGAGTTAGAAAGCTATGTTTTTTATCTGTGGGGCGTTTTGGCTGTGAGACCAGGGTTTCGGTTTTTGGTCGGAGGGGGTTTCGTGATCCTCGCTTTAAGGAGCAGCACAGGGAGGCGGGCAGGAAGCACTGTCGGCTTGTTGGTTGATGTGTCAAAGTAGCCTATGAGGCGCCCTAAAAGCATACCCAAAAACGTACCGCAATGCCCTGAGAGCCGTTGAGTAGGAGCACCGGGACCCGGGCAGGAAGCACTGTTGGCTCGTTGGTTGACTGTTGACGTGCCAAAGTTGCTTACGAGGACCCACGACTTCAAAGGCAGAAACAAAAACGTACCGCAATGCCTTGAGAGCCGTTGAGTAGGAGCACCGGGACTCGGGCAGGAAGCACCGTCGGCTCGTTGGTTGACGCGTCAAAGTTGGGAGCATAGTCAACCTGAGTAAGGGAAGGGGGGGAAATGGAAAACAGGGAGGCAGAGGCGAATGGGGGATAGTGCAGGCCGCCTCACCCCCCAAGGTGACGGGAGGTTGTGAATATCATATTATGCACAATGTGCAAGCGATAAGTTGTGATGAGACGTGATGAGGGCTTGAGCGTGGCGTGTGTCGAGTTGTGACAGGCCGTCAGTCATAAGTTGTGTTGTGATGTGATCTGTGCAGAATACAAGTTGCTGCCACGTATTGACACAATGGCACCTATTTGGTGTTCAATTGGACTCAGGCCGTTAGTCATAAGTTGTGAAGTGATCTGTGCATAATCAGGTTGAGCAGATTTGACCATGGGCATAAGATTACCTTACATGTTTGACTCGGAAGATCCATCCACTAGCCCAATCAGCTGACTAGCCCAATCAGCTAACTAGCCCAGTCAGCTGACTAGCTCACTTGCTCGATTAAAATCGAACATAAGTGACAATTGACCGTAACCTTTTGAGTCAACTCAAAAGCGATCCACTAGGCCAATCAGCTGCTCAATCTAAATGAAGAACTCCTTAATCCCCGATTAAACCTCAACCCCCAACTGACCGTGTCACTGCGGATGTCTTCCAGGAGCATTTTCTCTGTGAGAGGCTGGAGAGAGGAAAGGGAGGGAGCGATGGCGGGAGTGGGGAGAGTGGGGGGGGTAGTTGGGGGAGGAGACATGCGGTGGGTCATGTGAGAGTGCAGGGTGTTTGGGGTTGGGGGTGCACGGTGAGAGCTCGCTTTTGAGTCGACTCAAATGCAGGGTGAGTGGGGTTGCACGGTGAGAGAGAGCTCTCAAAAACACCCTGCACAATCATGGGGGGAGTGGTTGGGGGAGGAGACAGGCGGTGGTCACGTGAGAGGCTGGAGGGGTGGAAAGGGAGGGGAGTGCCATGGAGAGTGGGGAGAGTGGGGGAATTGGGGGAGGAGACATGCGGTGGATCATTTTTTAGTCGACTCAAAAATCACCCTTGGGTCATGGTGTATTTTGAGTCGACTAAAAAATCACCCTTGGGTCATGTGAGAGGCTGGTGAGGGGGAAAGGGGGAGGATGGGAGGAGCGAGGGGTGAGGGACACGAGAAAAAGCAAAAGGGAGAAGCAACGTTGGCATGCCCGTGCACAGAGGGGTGGTTCTCCAGTGAACTCAGGCACGTGCTAACCAGCAGAGGGAGGTTGGCTGTTCTTGTTTTGAGGCGCCTCAAAAATAGACTCCATGCACAGAGGGGTGGTTCGCGTTTCTGTCAACTCAAAAGCAAACTCAGGCAGCTGCCAACCAGCAGACAGAGGTTACCTGTTTTTGAGGTACCTCAACAATAGACTCCGTGCACGGAGGGGATTTTTGAGTCGACTCAAAAATCACCTGCGGATATTGTCACACGAGACATTTGAAGATCGGCGTGCTATTATCGCGTGGAAGCTTCCGAAGCGTACAGGGGATTTTTTAGTTTCAGCTAGAAAATGTTAGGTGTAGCTACACTTATTCCATTTTTCTAGCCCAGGTTTCGACTCCGAGAATTCCCTCGAGCCGCATTTTGGCCTTGGGATACTCGCGAGCTCCTGCCTATTTAGTCTTGCTCGTTTACTCTTTGTGTATGGTCTGATGAAGGCAGCCACCTGCCGAAACTAGTTACCATCATTTTTACCCTACGATTTCAAGAGAATTCTCTGAGCAAGAATTTTTCTCAAAAAAAAAGTGTTCTACAAGCCCGCTGCCACGTATGGCTAAAACCACCACCAAGTGGTGTTCTCTCAGGCAGCTGCCAACCAGCAGACAGAGGTTACCTGTTTTTGAGGTACCTCAACAATAGACTCCGTGCACGGAGGGTGGTTCGCCAGTGAGCTCAGGCAGGCACCAGCAGAGAGAGGTTACCTGCAGTCTGAGCATTCTCTGCAACGCAATCCGTGACTGCTGAATGACGCACCTGCAGTCTGCACTCGGTGTATCGCATCGCAGCAGCGGGGTCGGCATCCACGGACCCAAAGTTGCCATGGCCGTGCACCAGCGGGGCGCGCAGGGAGAAGTCCTGCGCCATGCGCACGAGAGCGTCATAGACGGCGGTGTCTCCATGTGGGTGAAAGCGCCCTAGGACCTGCCAAACACAGAACGAGAAGGGAGACACAGGAGGTAGCAAGGCTCAGTTTGCAGGGAATAGCCCTGCGCCATGCGCACGAGAGCGTCATAGACGGCGGTGTCTCCATGCGGATGGAACCTTCAAAGAACCTGCACGATGCGAGGATGGGAAGAAAAAGGGCTGGAATGAGGGGGAGGGATACGTGTTATGACGAGAAGAGCTGAATGGCTAGAGGCGGAATGAGGGGAAGGAATAGAGGCGGCAGAGGCGGCAGAGACAGCAGAGGCAGCAGAGGCGGCAGAGGCAGCAGAGACAGCAGAGGCATCATAGGCGGCAGAGGCGGCAAAGGCGGCAGAGGCGGCAGAGGCAGCAGAGGCGGCAGAGGCGGCAGTAGCAAAGCAAGGGGCTGGCAGGGTCGTGAACGCACCTCTCCCACAACTCTAGCCGACTTGCGGAAAGGCTTGGACGACGCCAGACCCAGCTCATGCATGGCGTAGCTGCGGGCAGGGGTGAGCGGGGGGGAAGGGGGGGGGGACGGGGGACAGGAGGGGGAGGGGTGCGGAATGACCAGAGTGGTAGTGGTGAGAAGGGGGGCTTGAATGACGCCAGCCCCAGCTCTTGCATGGCGTAGCTGTAGGCAAGGGTGAGCGGGGGGGGGGCGGGGGGTGGGGGGGGAGTGGGTGGGGGGGGGGGAGAAATGGCCAGAGTGGTAGTGGTGAGAAGGGAGGCTTGGATGACACTGCCAGGCCCAGCTCGTGCACGGCATAGCTGTGGGCAAACATGACAGGTGCGCAAGGGGTCGGGGAGAGGGGTAGTAGAGAAGGGATGGGTTGCGAAAGATGAGCGAAAGGGATGTTGTTATGCGCGAATGATGTTTCGGGATCTCAGGCACAGCTCGTGCATATGGCACAGCTGGGTAGGTTGGGTTGAGGAGGATAGGGGGGATCAGGCTGAGAGGGAGCGATTGAGGTCACTCATGGTCTTGGGAAGAGCAGCAGTGCAAATTCGTTGAGGCGCCTCAAAAATCGTTGGGTTGAGGAGGATAGGGGGATCGGGCTGAGAGGGAGCGATTGAGATGAGAAGAGAGCGTCACTGGGGCTGGTTGGTTGGTAGGGAGGCAAAGGGGGGCTGTGGCAATAAGTGGGAACGGCATGGGTGAGACGGGGTTGGTAGCGTACCAGTCCCACCCCACTCCCATTACCACTCACGGAATGCGACGGTGCACTTCTTTCAGCCCGTCCCTCCCTGGCATCCGGTAGCTCCACCTGCACCTTTGAGGCGACTCAAAAGGAGCTCCACCTGCACCTTTGAGGCGACTCAAAAGGAGCTCCACCTGCACCACCCTGCCCGGTGCCAGCACCTCTTTGTTGCATTGACTCTCGTGACTCACAGAATGCGGCGGTGCACTGGCTTGAGTCCGTCCCTTGCATCGGGGAGAGCGCGCCCCACAATAACAGACATGGCGTACGCCGCGTACGACTGCACCGCCTCCTCATGCAGCTCCACATCCACCACCTTCACCAACTATGGTACCCTACTGCCCTTGACATTGACACTCACAGTATGCGGCGGTGCACTGGCTTGAGGCCGTCCCGGGCGTCAGGCAGAGCGCGCCCCACGATGACGGACATGGCGTACGTCACGTAGGACTGCACCGCCTCCTCATGCAGCTCCACCTCCACCACCTTTCCTGCTGCCAGCACCGCTCCGTTGCCGTTCCCATTCCCTGGCCCTCTCCCCTTCCCTCCCTCACTACCACTCTCGGTTCCACTCTCATTCCCGCTCTCCAGCCCGCTCTCCAGCCCGCTCTCAAGCCCGCTCTCCAGCCCACTCTCAATCCCACTCTCCACCTCCACTCCTTCCTCCCCTCCCTCCGCACCCCCCACCTCCCTCCCCTTTCCAGCAGCACTCACAACCGCCATCCTCTGCCCCTGCCTCTGCTCCCCACCCCCCTGCGCATCCTCCCCCAACCCCTGCCCTCCCCTTACAGCCTGCACCCGCACCTGCCCCTGCTGCCCCTGCCCCTGCCCTTGCCCCTGCCGCTGCCCATCCTGCTGTCCATCTCTCCTACTATCCAAGTCCCTCCTACTATCTAAGTCCTTGGGGGAGCGTGAGCTGCTAGAGAACGAGAAGGAGGTCAGCTTGCGAGTCAGCAAGGGTTTAACAGTACCAGCTGCCGCTAGAGGATGGTTGCCTGTTGGGCCTAGCGCCGCTGCTAGGGGGATTACCATGCAATTGGTAGCTCTCCTGCTAAACCCTGCACTCTGAACCCTGGTAAACCCTAACCCCTGAAACCTCCCCAGCGGCTGTCTCCCCCTCATGTGCTCTTGGCAGCGAAGGTTTCTTTGAAAGCCCTCTAGCAACGATACTGATGAGCACGTGGGCGACTGCTGACGGCAGAACCGGCCTCCTAAACCCGCTGCTGCTGTGCCGCTGCTGCTGCCAACGCCTCTGCTGATGCTCATGCTTCCAATGTTTCTGGTGCTACTAGCAGAGGCCGTGATATGGGAACTGAACAGAATCAACGGCCGAGATCGAACCGAGGGAGGGGACGGCCGGAGAGCAGGTTGGAGGAGATGGAAGGAGCGGGTGCTGATGTGGCACAGGGCTGCGCTTGTAGATGCTGCCACGTGGACGATCCACGGCCTCGTGAGCAGTTCAGCCTGGGAGGGAAGGAGGGAGGCGGATTAGAGAGGGGGGAGACATAGGAGGGGGGGGGATTAGAGAGGAGTGGGGACATAGGAGGGGGGAGGATTAGAGACGAGGCGGGACATAGGAGTGGGGAGGATTAGAGAGGAGGGGGGACATAGGAGGGGGGAGCGTGAGCGATGTAGGCAGCAGCAGAACAGCGGAGACGAGGCGAGGCGAGGCCTGATATTGGGAATCTTCTTGGCTTGAATGACAGATCTCGGGGGTGCCTGCGCCGACAAAAACTAAAAACGACGACCCTCGCAATTCGCGCGAATTCGTTCGGAGAATCTACGGTCTGAGATTGTGCGGAGAATTCGCCGACAAACCCTCAACGTCGGATGCGAAGCTTGAGATTCGCGCGGAGCCAGCAAACGGGAAACGGCGGGTGAAGGGTGAGGGCCCAGGGCGCGTAGTACCGATTGCATGCTAGTACCGGCGGCGGCGAGATGGCTGCGTTTGATTCCACGACGAAGCGATCAGAAAGCCGCACTCGCGAGCATCGGCGCAGTGCACACACAAGTGCTGAGCATCACAGCTTGTGATCCGGCCTCCTGGTTGCGCGTACTGCGAGGATTCCGCAATTCCCAAGGTCGCCTTTCCCACCTGAGAAGGGGAGAATCTGTTGGGAATTGCGCGGCAAGCAGCCCCAAATTTGTTTGTCCAAATCCTGAACCCTGCCGCGGATTTAATTTTGCTTGTCCGGATTTGTACTGTAGATTGACTGCTCCGGAATATAATGGTCACTCTGGCTTCCGCTTCTAAAACTTTCCGCTGACCGCTCCGTCGAAATACGTTTCTAAGGAGAAACCACCCTCCGTAATTTCCACCCTCACTCCCTCACACGCGCCCCTTCGCTCCGAACCAACCAGCACTTCGCTTCTGCTGCCTTCCTTATCTGATCAGCAGATTCCTTCCGAACACAACTGGTCAATTTTTGCTCACGAAACCTCAATTCTCGCTCTCCTGAGCTCGGCGTAAGAGAGGCGCTTCGCGGCATTTCATAAACAGACCGACGCTCTTAACGCCATGGCGTCTCTCTTGCCCGCCGCGCCTCTCCTCGGGTCAGCCACCAGTCAATGCCGCTTCGCCACGCAGCACGCGCTGCCACGTCAGCCAGCAAATCGGAATGCCGCTGGCCGAACCGCTATTCAGAGAGGATCACTGGCGATAAGGTCGTCCGTCGATAATTCCGTCCCCGATTTCGAGGCCGGTAGAGCGGAAACGGGAGCAGCGGCGGCGGATGTGAGTCGTCGGTCAGTTCTCCTTGCTCCAGCCGCTGCCGCCGCCGCTGTGGCGCTGAGCCTTGGGATTGCCGCGACAGCCGCTCCTGAAAGCGCGCAAGCCTTTGGTTTGGGTGCGTGCTTTCCCTAGAGTATGGCCGGAGCAATGCAGCTCGAACCTCTCAAAGCCCCCGTATCGTATCGTATCGTATTTTCCAGAGGTATTCATTTGGTTGGGAATGCCCGCACTCGTGCGGTATCTCAGACAGCCCCTACGGCCTCCTCGCTCCTCCCCCTCCCCCTCCCCATCCCCCTACCCCTCCCCCAACCTATCTCCCTCCCCCTCCCCCTCCCCCTACCCCTCCCCCTACCCATCTCCCTCCCCCTCCCCCTCCCCCTAACCCCTCCCCATCCCCCTCCCCCTCCCCCTCCCCCTCCCCCTCCCCATCCCCCTCCCCCTCCCCCTCCCCCTCCCCCTACCCCTCCCCTTTTTCGACTCCAGCTAATAGCAAGGAGTGGCTCAAGGCGCTGAATCGCAAGCCAGATTGCAACATCTCAAACGGCTCCTCTTGCCACTGCATGACTTCCCGCTCCCCCCCCACCCCCCATATTTCGCCCCAGCCGGCCCCAAGGAGTGGTTGAAAGCGCAGAAGCGCAAGTCTATGCAGTTTCTGCTCAACCCTCTCAGCGTCTCTTCTGCGCGCCTTGCAGCTGCCAAGGCCGAGTTCGGTGGGTGGCTCGTTGGGTTGGTGAGTGGTTGTGTTAGTGTGGGGTTGGTTGGGTGAATGGGCGTGTGCACGTGTGGGCGTGTACGTGTAGGTGTGTAGGTGTGTAGGTTTGTAGGCGTGTAGGTGTGTAGGTGTGTAGGTGTGTAGGTGTGTAGGTGTGTAGGTGTGTAGGTGTGTAGGTGTGTAGGCGTGTAGGCGTGTAGGTGTGTAGGTGTGTAGGTGTGTAGGTGTGTAGGTGTGTAGGTGTTAGGTGTGTAGGTGTGTAGGTGTGTAGGCGTGTAGGTGTGTACGTTAGGTGTGTAGGTGTGTAGGTGTGTACGTGTGTACGTGTGTACGTGTAGGTGTGTAGGTGTGTAGGTGTGTACGTGTGTACGTGTAGGTGTTTAGGTGTGTACCCATGGGTGCAAAGCGTCTGCTCAATCCTCTCAGCGTCTCCTCTGTGCGCCTTGCGGCTGCCAAGGCTGAGTCCCATGGGTGGCTGTGTGGGAGGGTGGGTCGGAGGGTGGGAGGGTGGGAGGGTGGATGGAAGGGTGGATGGAAGGGTGGGTGGAAGGGTGGGTGGAAGGGTGGGTGGAAGGGTGGGTGGAAGGGTGGGTGGAAGGGTGGGTGTGAAGGCGATGGGGGACTGTGCATTGTCCCTCAGCGCCCTGCTAGACCTGGCATTGGTGCAGGCACGAGTGAGGGGGGAGCTTTACATGTCTTCCCTCCCTCCCTCCCTCAATCTCACCTCCCCTCACTCCCTGCAGTGTCCTCAACAGCCCAGTCTGACCTGGCGTCAGTCCAGGCAGGAGTGAGGGAAGCCTCCCTCGACTGCCTCGCCCCAGGCTTTACTCCTGGCGTAGAGGTGAGGGGGTAGAGGTGAGGGGGTAGAGGTGAGGGGGGGTAGAGGTGAGGGGGTGGAGGTGAGGGGGGTAGAGGTGAGGGGGTGGAGGTGAGGGGGTGGAGGTGAGGGGTTGGAGGTGGGGGGGTAGACGGACGCAGCAGTGAGGGAGTAGAGATGAGAGGGTGAGAGGGGAGCAAAGGTGACGGGGGTTACGGCATGTGTGTCAAGCTTCGTGGATGCGCTTTTGAGTCGACTCAAAGTAGCTTCGTGGATGCGCTTTTGAGTCGACTCAAAAGTAGCTTCGTGGATGCGCTTTTGAGCTTCGTGGATGCGCGAGGGCATGGGGTGCAGGAAGCGATCTCACGACCAACTCTGACGCACAGTGCTACTTTTGAGGCGCCTCAGAAGTAGGCTCCTCACGCATGGGGTGCAAAAAGCGAGTTCACGACCAACTCTGATGCGCAGTGCCTCAGACATTGTCTGTGCATGTGCAGTGTCTGGCATCCAGACATTGGTGCAGATGGGCATTGGTGCCAGGAACGCCTAAAAAAGGGACTCTGCCAGGAGAGCCTCTGTTACGAGGAGTCCATTTTCTAGGCGTTTAAAAAATAGACTCGACACGCATGGAAGCGATTTCACGACCAACTCACATGCGCAGTGCTACACCGATGTCATCCTAGGATAGCCTCTGCTCTTTGCTGGATACAGCTTCCCCCCCTCACCTTTCGCTGTTCCTTCTCTGCTCCCCCCTCCCCTCCCCCGTCCTCCCTCCAGCTGTGCACGTTCAAGCTCATCTTGAAGAGCGCCGCCTCTCTGCTAACTCGCTCCTTTTTTGCCGCCTCAGATTTTCTCTGCTTCTATCCTCCCCTCCGCCCCTCTCCCCCCCCTCCGCCCTCCAGCTGTGCACGGTCAAGCTCATCTTGAAGAATGCCGCCTCCCTGCTAGCTCATTCTGTTTAAGCGTCTCAAGTTTTCTCCACTTTCAACCTCCCCTCCCCCCCTCTCCCTGCTCTCCCCTCTCCGTCCTCCAGCTGTGCACGTTCAAGCTCATCTTGAAGAACGCTGCATCCCTGCTGGATAAGAACGACCCTGCATTCGTGCTAGGGGAGGAGGTTCTGCTGGATCTCATCTGGTGGGCTGGGTGGGGTGTCGGGGGTGTGGAGGGGTAGGGAGATTAATGTAAGGGTGCGCATCCAAGCTCGATAAGAACGCCGCCTCTCTGCTGGATAAGAACGACCCTGCATTCGTGCTAGCGGAGGAGGTTCTGCTGGATCTCATCTGGTGGGAGAGAGGGGGGGAAACGGGGGGCGGGGGAGGGAGGGGAGGGAGGGAAGGAATGGGAGGGAGGGGAGGGAAGGAGATTTCACTAGATGAGAGTTGGACAGTATGATCTTGTTCTTTTTTTACCTCACTTGCAGAATGCTCTGGATACTGAAATTCCTATACCCCCAAGCCTCCCTTGGTCGTTGCCCCAATCTCAATCCCTTCAACTCCACCAGTCGTTCAAAGAGCTCCACCAGTTGCGAGAAGGGGACCATGGCTGGTTGTTAGTAGGGCTGATCGTTAACATATCAACTCCCCCTCCCCCTTGGTCACTACCCCAGCCCGCATCCCTCCCCTCATCCCTCCAACCCCACCAGGTCGTTCAGTGCGCTCCACCAGGTGCGGGAAGGGCCCCATGGCTGATTGTCAACTTATCAACTCCCACCCTTTTGGTCACTACCCCCACCCTCATCCCTCCAACCCGACCAGGGCGTTCAGAGAGCTGCACCAGTTGCTGGAAGAGGCTCAGGGCTCCGACCCCCCTCCCCGGTGAGTCACGCCTCGCCTGGCAGAAGAGTAAAGGCCAATCACCTTCCGCACTCACCTTTTTTGAGGTGCCTCAAAAAGAGGCTCAGGGCTCCGACCCCCCTCCCGGGTGAGTCATGTCTCACCTGGCTGTAGAATAGAGGCCTATCATATTCCGCACTCACCCCTTTTGAGGCGCCTCAAAAAAAAGCTCAGGGCTCCGATCCTCATGCCTCGCCTGGCAGAAGAGTTGAGGCCAATCATCTTCCGCACTCACCTTTCGCGCTCGCCTTTTGTCCTTTCTGCACCGAGCTTACCGCATTCTCCTTCTACTGCCCCAAATGTCTGCGCCCTTGTTGCAGGGAGTACATCCTGGATTCCTTCAGCAATGTGGAAACTGGTTTGGATTCCTTTGAGACAACCATCCAAGCCATCTTTGACACCCCTGTTTGATTTGAGCTCTTGGTCTTGGCCCGTCCAGCTTGCTGGACTGCAATTTTGGCATGGCATGCGGAGGCTCCTGTCAGCCTCTGTTTTGGCTCAGCTGTCGCTTTTTCTTACACGTTTCAGCCCAAGTTGTGCCTTCCTGCGCCTGCCTAGGTGATTGGTATTCACTGTGACTGCAAGGTGGAGAACCTCCTTGGATCAGTTGTGGCTAGTGTTATCATGCCGTTGTTGAATCACATTGCACTAATGTTTATGGTATGTACTGATCCCTGCAGCAGCAAAACCCTGCCAAAAATATATGAAGTCAGTAAACAACCCACACCTCAATCTCAGGTCAATAAGTCAACTGTACAGCATCTTATTCTCAGGGGCGCGTTCCCAGGCTGAGGATGAACTGGAACTTCCTAGACCCGCCAGACTCCACGTCCTTGTCAATCTTGAACGGCCGCAGCACCTTCACTTGCTGCAGGCCCACTGCCTCCATGTCCCTTGCCAGGTCATCCACGACCAGCCCATGCCTCTGCACCTCCCCATGGATGTTGGAGGGGTGGAATTCTGGCGCATGGAGCTCTGCTTCAAAGTCTGAGATGGCGACGACACCGGAGTGCTCCTTGAGGCAGCTCATTACGGCTAGAAGAGTCTCTTTGATGCCTGAGGGAGACAAGGGCCAAGCAGGCCAAGTCAGCACGAGGAGTGGGTTGGTATCTGAGTGGGTGGAAATGGCCATTAAGCACAGCCAATGCGGAGTGTGTTTACTGCAAGAATTGAGGCAGATGTCAAGGATGGGTCAAGGGGAAACATCATTGAAAGGGAATGAGAATCTTACTCGGAACATGGTGGAACGTGAGGTGGGAGAAGGCGACATCGAAACCTGCTGCTGGTAGCAGGTCTCCAAGCTGCTGCTGAGGGGTCTTGTCCGAAGTAAGCAGGATCTGAACGGACTTCATTTTGTCAACCAGACCTAGCTTCTCCGCCTTGGCGTTGAACGCATTCACCATGCCTGGCCAATGGAAGCGGAATCAGAAGAAGCATGCCAGCTTGGGATCATGCCATTTTGGAATCATGCTTGGAGTTCTCAATGAGCAGGTTCTTCACCCTTCATGTGAACTCTGAGCTGAGATAGACAGCAACGCGGATATCGAATACTCTGAAGCGGAGATATCAGCAATGCGAAAAGTTTCCTTCAGTGGTCGCATTCACACGAGTGATTCAGTGAAGCATCTACAATGCCAGCTTCTTCAAACCCTGTTCAATGTACACCGGGAATGAGTCATAAAGAGCTTTCTTTTCCCAATAACCTTCGACGAAATCTTACCGATGGAGGTGTCTACACCAACAACCTTGATGCCTTTAGCTGCGAGCATCTCGGAGCAAAGTCCGGTTCCGCTACCAACTTCCAGAAGAGTCGTGCCTTCCGTTATAGGAACATTGGCTAACAGATGCTCCACCGCCTTAGAGGCCATTTCACGATGCAACGGTTTGTCGTCCCAGTGGCCGGCCTGGTCGTCAAAGAATGTACTTCCATGGTCGGCCATGGAATCCCCTGTCCTTAAGGGTCTTGCTGTGTTCCGTTGGTTTGCCTAAACCTCAGTGCGAGAACTTTTGTAGTTGCAGTGCACGCTGCAAGGCCTAGACGGAGCCCTTGCGGCAAATACGGCAGAGGAAGAGTTTGCGAGCTAGTCTACTTAGACGTCCAGCAGCTCTGCCGAGCTAGCAAAACGAAAGGATTTGTTGAAGGTTCCACAGGAATTTCTGCAATCAACCATGCCAGACAGGAAGCCGTGATAACAGCGATTCCTGTCAGACGCTCTTGTATCGAGCTTGAATATGGGGGGCTTGGTTTGTTTCCTGTTGTTGCGTCATATATAGTGTGACTTGATTTGCGTGATATAAAGTGTAATGGATACGTTATGTCTGTGCTTGATTTTACCTACGAAATTATTGAAGCGGCTAATGCGAGCCATCCTGAAATTATGGAGATCCCAGAGTATGACATGGACCTTGGAAGCATCCCTCCCGTACATCCTGCTTCCCTGTTGGGACTTGGAAATGAGAGGAGCTCCTTTCTTCCTGGAAGGCCGAAGCAACTGGTGGCCCTGAGGAAGGCTGTTCACGGCTCGCACCTGGCTCTATTTTGAATATTTATTTGCCGTGTCTGATTCCGATTGGCAGAACCATATGAGTCCAGCATGGCCTTTCGTAGCTTTCGAGCAAGAGATGCCCTGTCAGCAGATCCACCTCTTTCCCCTAGATTCTTTGTTCCCCATCTCCCCCAATTCATCGTAGGCCCAAGCCAGGTCATTTCAGGGCTGACTGGCGTGAGTAAGGGCACCTGTACAAATTGCATAGCATTTTGGGACCAGCAGTCACCTCCCATCTTCTCGGAGGGAGAAGATTTGTGCGAGAGGAACAAGGGAAATTATTCGCTGGGTAACTCTTACTCTTCAATTTTCTATTTAGTCACTCTTTTATCGAATCGAAATCAGAAGCGTCAAACGTTTTGTTCAGTTTGATGCCGCATGGCAAAATATTTCGACACGTGTCTCAGAAATGCCATGGTCTCAATACATCGAGAGGTAAATCCTGAACGTCCAAATTTTGAAGAGAAAACTGCATATCTGGTAAAGGTTTCTGTCCCCGTAAACATTCGCGCACAGCTCCGCGACGCGTTATTGAGATACAGACATGTCGATCAGGGCAGCCTGAAACAAAATAAAACCCGCAGCAGCCCGTATATATACGGACATGTGAATTAAGGCAGCCTGAAACAAATTAAAACCCGCAGCGGCCCGATATTCGACTTGGGGTGGCATCAACCCTAAAGACGAACAAAGCCGCGAGTTTAGAATTGATGCTACCGCGAGTCACATGCGGGCTGCCGCGGGTTTGAGTTTTGTGGGCATCCCGAAAAACAAAATGTCAGAAAGTGACATAAGTCTAGTTTACACCTTGAAGAATGGCTTGTTAGATTTCAGCAACGAAAATAATGTTTTTCCATTCGGGGATTTTTGTAACAGCCAGTAAATTCGTACACGTTCAGTTGCGCAATTTGTGTGCGCTTCGTCTGCTCGCTGTTTCTAGCCACAAAAAGACAACACTTGGCTAAGTCAATTTGCACGAATATAATCTACTGCGAAATTTGAATGTGAGTGAAATCGAATGTTTAATTCAGATAGATTTTCTATTGGTTTATCACTACAAGTAGTCTCCCTATTCTCTGGGATTTCGCCATTTTCGGACACGTGTCGAAAGAGTTTGCTATGCGGCATCAAACTGAACAAAACTTTTGACGCTGCTGATTTCGACTCGATAAAACCCTGACTGGGATGAGAAAATAGTTACTAAATCGGGGAAACGAAAAGTAAGAGTTACCCAGCGTATAATTTCCCGAGAAACAATCAACAACAGTCAACTTCCTTAATCTGTGGTTCAGGAGGAGGAAGCGCTTGACAACTCAGTTCAAGCCGCCACGTCCGTCGATCTTCTGAATTCGGCATAATCTGGCCGTCGATTCGTTTCTTGCAAAGGAGTCTCCTTTGATGTGTGCGAGACGGACAGATCTACAAGACATGGAATTAGACAGGCATCTCCTATATTCAGGGAATTCCAAGTTCAAACATCGTATACTTCATTGACTTCCTGGTTTCCCGTTAGCTTTCTCCATCTCGGAGACATCACTCCAGGAACTCCTTATTTCTCCTTGACGTCCTCCATTGAAGTCATTTGAGAACACCAGAACCTTCTCACTGCACTGTTGCTCGTGCAGTCTTCTCTAGTCCACTCTTGAATTCTCTCACAATGGCAACCACCATGAATGCGACGATCAGCCGTGGAGTAACCAGCCAGCTCAGCCATGGCATCGCCAGCTCCCAGAAGAAGGCCGACTCCTCCAAGCTCATGGTGGCCGGCTTCGAGGGTCTCCGATCCGGCCGGGCAATGCCAGGCAATGTCTCGTCTCAGACCCCTTCCCTGGCTTCAACCGTCGCTAGGGCGGTGTCGGCCGGCAAGGAGCAGTCTGGATCCGCCAAGGGAGTCGTCAAGTGCGAGGTGGAGCCTGGAATGAAGCTCGTCTTCGTGTCCGCTGAGGTCGCTCCCTGGAGCAAGACTGGCGGTCTTGGCGACGTGCTGGGAGGCCTGCCTCCTGCTCTTGCGGTGCGCGAATCTTCCACGCGAATTCGCTCCTTTCAGTGTCCGGATCTTCAAATCTTGCTGAATGTCATCGGATTTCGTGCTCTGTCGCGAGGTAATTCCCAGCCTTGCTTAACTACCTCGGTCCATCACCTACCTAACTGATTTCATTATCGATCGGTGCTTTTGGTCCTTGTGTGTCCTGGCAGGCCCGCGGTCACCGTGTGATGACCGTTTCCCCGCGCTACGATCAGTACAAGGATGCCTGGGACACTGACGTCACCCTCGACGTAAGCCCGAATCTCCACCCGCTTAATGTCCTCCTGCTCACCAAGAAGCTCTTCATGTTCCGCCTTGGACCACCTCTATGGCACCCATTTCCCTGTTACTTATCTCCACTTACCTCCACTGACCTCTACTGACCCGCCTCTCTTGTCGCCGTTTCTCTCCTTCCATCCTGCAGGTGAAGGTGGGCAACCGCGTGGAGACCGTCCGGTTCTTCCACTGCTACAAGCGCGGTATGGACCGCGTGTTCATCGACCACCCGCTCTTCCTCGCTAAGGTGTACGGCAAGACCGGCAGCAAGGTGTACGGGCCCGTGGCCGGCACGGATTACCAGGATAACCAGCTCCGCTTCAGCCTCTTCTGCCAGGCGGCGATCGAGGCGCCCAGGATTCTGAACTTGAACAATAGCGAGTATTACTCCGGGCCTTATGGCGAGGATGTGGTCTTCGTGGCGAACGACTGGCACAGCGCGCTGATCCCGTGCTACCTGAGGGCGTTCTACAAGCCGTACAACCAGTTCGCCAGCGCCAAGGTACGGCCTTTTCACCTTCCGCGCCAGGGATCGCTTCGTCATGCTGCTTTTTCATGCGGCTCCTGGGGCTCGTTAGAGTGACTTTAGAGTGACAATAATGAATTGGGCTTCTCCCGTTCATGTGTCGGTCCTCTGCCTCTGCCAGGTTCTTTCCTCGCTGCATTCTTGCCCCCCCCACTTATCTTTCCACCCCTCCTACCATCCCCCAATCCCCCCATCCGCACCACCAGGTGGCGTTCTGCACGCACAACATCGCGTACCAGGGCCGCTTCCCCATCGACGACTTCAACCTGCTCAACCTGCCCGAGGGCTTCCGCGACTCGTTCGCCTTCTACGACGAGTCCGACAAGCCCGTCAAGGGTCCCAAGATCAACTGGCTCAAGGCCGGCTTCCAGGAGGCCGATCTCGTGCTCACAGTCAGCCCGAACTATGCCGCTGAGTTGAAGTCTGGCCCGGCTAAGGGCGTGGAGCTGGACGATGTGATCCGGGAAGTTGGGTGCCGCGGGATTGTGAACGGGATGGATACGACAGAGTGGGACTCGAGCGAGGACAAGTACCTCGACACGCCCTATGATATCTCCAATGTGAGTGTTTCGGAGGGGAGGTGGTGGGTAATGGGGCTGGTCTTGGATGTTTTTGTAAGACTGAAACTGAAGGGAATCTCACACAATTTGCGGGTGTAAGCAAGTTCCTCGGCTCTAATTAATTACTGGATGTCATATTGGCGGCTGACCACCCTAGTATAGCCCCTTCCGCATTGGCTCAACCGAACCACCGCGTTATTTTTCTCTGTATCCACCGCATTTCTCTCCAAATGTGCCACTCTCGTCCCTCATGTCCGTCTTCCTATACCTGCCATCCCCCATCGTCTCCCCCCATCAGGTCCTGGAGGTGAAGCCTCTTCTCAAGGAGTCCCTGCAGGCCGAAGTGGGTCTGCCCGTGCGCCCCGAAGTGCCCCTGTTCGCCTTCATCGGCCGCCTGGAGGAGCAGAAGGGCTCCGACATCCTGTCCGCCGCCCTGCCCGAGATTCTCAAGGAGGACGTGCAGGTGATCGTGCTGGGCACTGGCAAGAAGTACCTGGAGAAGCAGCTGGAGCAGCTCGAGGTCAAGTACCCGGAGAAGGCCCGTGGAGTGGTCAAGTTCAACGTGCCGCTCGCGCATCTCATGACCGCCGGGGCAGACTTCATGCTCGTGCCGTCGCGGTTCGAGCCGTGCGGGCTGATCCAGCTGCACGCCATGCGATATGGCACAGTGAGTGCGAGAGTCCCTCAGCTGCTAAGATGTCCACTAAGGAAAGGAAATCAGTGACTTCACACTTTTGGACCGGCCAAAGCGAAATAACCTTGCTGGGTATGGCTGTCTGCATGAATGCTACGAGCCTTGCCTCGCATTTTACTACACCTCTTTTATGCCCTTCCACTTGGTATTAGATCTCATCGCAGCCCTTGTCCCTCCTTGTCTTTCGTCTGCTGCTGTCTCCCCACCAGGTGCCTGTGGTTGCCTCTACTGGCGGTCTCGTTGACACCGTGAAGGACGGCGTCACTGGATTCCAAATCGGCGAGTTCAACGTCGACGTGAGTAACGAGGCTTGATCATGCATCTTGCACCAAAGTATGGGCAACGAAAGTCAACCACGGGTCGGAATCACCTTCCACCTCCCCTCGATTTCCACCGCCACCCAGCCCACCCCAGCTTCTGGCCTCTTGCCATTGTCTTGTCCCTCGTGGTTGATCCACTCTACCCTCTTGTCCCATCTTTTAGTTCCGTCCGTCCCTCCCTCCCTCCGCCTGTCCGTCCCAATGCCGTCACCCATTACTACGGTTGTTCCACTCTTGCCCTCTGCTCATACCCCTCTCTCTCCCCCATTCCCCCCCCTCCCACCACCGCAACCAACCCACCTGCTCTCAGTGTGAGGAGGTGTTCCCTGAGGATACAGCAGCCCTGACAGCGGGTGTGAAGCGGGCATCCAAGGTGTACGGCACCCCTGCCTTCGACCAGATGATTCTCAACGGCATGGCACAGGACCTCTCTTGGAAGGTACGTCCTTCAATCTTTCAGGGTTTCGGGTTGGTCTCCCTCCTCTAGTCCCGTTACCTACCTGCTGCACCCCATTTCCCATCACTCCCTGTTGCACAGACACACACTCGGCTACAATGCAATGTGCTCACCTGCTTCGGTGTTGTGCTTTGCCATGATGCATTGTGTGTTATCCCCTGCAGGGTCCGGCCAAGGAGTGGGAGGCAACCCTACTGGAGCTCCAGGTCAGCGGGTCATCAGCAGGCACTGCTGATGGAGAGGAGATTGCGCCCAAGGCCAAGGCCAACATTGCTGCTCCTTGAAATTAATACTGATTATGTGCTTTTGGATGAGTGTATAATAAAAAATGGTACTCATGCATATCGTTTTGTACCATTGTTTCCAATCTGATTTTGACGGTTTGTTATTTGTTACTCCACATGTTTCCATACCGTGAACATTGTATCATGAATCTGCAACCCTAGCAGATATGGATAGTCTATAGAAGAGGAAAGATTATAACTTGCACATCTGGAGAAGCAAACATGGATGATATGAAAGAGTAATATTACAAAGACAGTTGACAAAGTGCGCAGTTTGAAGTAATTTGGTTGGATGGGATGGGAAATTGGGAATGTTAATACATGGTAATCTTGTATACATATGCTTGTATGTAAATGTAGAAGGCTAGATAGGTTTGTGTTCTTAGGGGGAGATTTGTAAATTATATATTTGATATATATAATGGTAGGCTTGGTAGTTGTTACTGGTAACTGGATCCTATTGTAGAGAGTAGAACCCCCCTTCTTGTATCACTCTCTCTTCTATTCCATCCCTCTTCTCTCTATATATTTTTTCTCCCACCTAAAACCTCATGCCATTTCTATGGCTCCTTCTGTCAAAATTATAGTATGTTATATAATTTGTAGGCTTGGTAGGTAACTGAACCTTACTGTAGAGGGTACAAACCCCTCCTTGTACTGCTCCCTCTTCCTAATCCAATCCCTTCTTTCTCGTCAACTTTCTCCTCACGTTCCTAGATCTATTTTCCTCACGCCATTTCATGGCGGCCTTTCTAGTAGCCTAGCTAAGCTAGTGTCCTAACTTTAGGAACCTATACTCCTAAGTTTCTGAGATGGTATCAGAGCAGGAGGTCCTCCCTGCTGGACAGCCTACTCACGCTTCTCGCGCTGCCATGGCGCCAGTCTCGTGCCGCTGGCCGCGTCGTGCCGCGGCCGTCTCGACGCGCTGCTGTGGCGTCGCGCTGTCGTGCCGTCGCTTCCGCTGCGTACTTCCCTGTTTGCCGCCGTCGCGGCCTTCCTGGTGCCTGCTGCCGTGGCATCTTTTCCAAGATGCCGCGGCGGCCTTTGTGTGGTGTCGTCGGCCTGTTTCCGTCACGCATCATCTGGTGCGGCCGTCGCAGCACGTAGCCGTGGCGACGCCATCGACGTCAGGCCGTGGCGGCGTGACGGCGCCGTCGTGCTGATGTCGCGGCGTCGACGTCCCGCTGCAGTGCCGACGCCGCTCTTTGACGGCGCCGTCGGGCTGCAGCCGACTGTGCGACGCCGGTGACGCTGCCGCCGCCCACATGCCGCCATCCGCCCCTCCTCCCCGCCCCACCCCTTCATTCTCCCTTCCCCCTGCGTCTTCCCTTCCTCCTGTCGCAGCTACTGTCTTCTGCCCGGACGTTGTCACACCGCCGAGAGCCCTCAGCTGCGGCAGTCGCTGCCTGCCGCCAGCGACACAGCTGCCTTGAGCCAGAGCTCCGCCGCTGCTTGTCGCTGAGCCGCCCAGACGCCGTAGGCTGCCTCTCGCCCGGGGGTGTCAACGCTTAGCACGAGGGTCAGATACCCGGCTAAGCACGAGCTTGAGGGTGTGCGGGGTTAGGGGGTGTGGGTGTGGGTGTGGGTGTGTGTGGGCTTTCAACAACCAAGCCTAGGGGGTGTGTCAAAATTATATAGTGTGTTATATAATTTGTAGGCTTTGTAGGTAACTAAACCTTACTGTAGAGGGTACAAACCCCTCCTTGTACTGCTCCCTCTTCCTAATCCAATCCCTTCTTTCTCGTCAACTTTCTCCTCACGTTCCTAGATCTACTTTCCTCACGCCATTTCATGGCGGCCTTTCTAGTAGCCTAGCTAAGCTAGTGTCCTAACTTTAGGAACCTATACTCCTAAGTTTCTGAGACCTTCCCCGCTACCTAGCTTATTTTAACATGGTATCAGAGCAGGTCCATCCTGCTGAACCGTCTTCTCTCGCTTCCGCCGCGCACTCCTCCTCTCCCTCTCTCTCGCCCCGCCATGGCGGCTTTTTCGTACCGCTGTGGCGGCGTTGTCGTGTCGCCGGCCATGTCGTGCTGCAGTGGCGGCATTGTCGCCTCGTCGGGCTGCCGTGGTGGCGTCGTTGTGCCGCCGTGGCAGCCTCAACACGCTGCCGTGGCGTCGACGCCTCGCTGTGGCGGCTTCGTCGTGCTGCCGTGGCGGCGTCTACGCGTCAGCACGCGGACGGCAGCGACCAGCGCCCGGTCTTAACGCTGGCCAGCACGCCCGCATGCAGCCAGCGCGCCACACGGGGCGGCATGCTCCTGGGCTCCGCTGCTGAAGCCCCGCCCCCTTCCCCTGCGTCCCCTCTTCCTTGCCGCAGCCGACGGCTGACTCGCGCCGGCCGTCCCACCGTCGCGGAGTCCGGCCAAGCCGCCGAGTGCTGCAAGCTCCGGCGCCGCTGGCAGCTGTCGTCGAAGCCGCCGCCGCCGCAGCTGATGCCGCTGGCCACGCCGCTGCCGCCGCTATCGACGTTGCCGCAGTCGCCACCGTTGCAGCCGCTGTCCTCGCTGTCGACGTCGCCACCACACTCGCCGAGGGGTTGACCAAGCTGGAGTGGCAATCGTTGCTGCTGAGTATGGGGGTGCTAGGCTTAGGGGGTGTGTGGCTTAGTGTGCTGTGTGTGCTGTGCTTTCGCCTACCAAGCTTAGGGGGTGTGCTAAATTATATATTTGATATATATATAGTGGTAGGCTAGTTAAATTATACTGGATCCTACTGTAGAGGGTTCAACCCCCCATCCTGTATCCCTCTCTCTTCGATTCCATCCCTCTTCTTCTGTCGATATTTTTTCTCCCACCTAAAACCTGACGCCATTTCTATGGCTCCTCCCTAACTACCTAGCTTACTTTAACAACATCTCCAACCCTATATCTCCCTTGTTCTCACTTGTTTCTAGTTATTATGCCATTCAAAAATGGTATCAGAGTACGTTAGATCCGCCCACGCGCTTTCGGCCCTCACACTAGCCTACTGCGCCCCGCCGGCCTCGAGCGCCCCGCCGGCCTCTAGCATACCTGCCGGCCCCTAGTGCCCCGCTGGCCCCTCGCGCACCCCGTCGGCCCCTAGCGTGCCCGTCGGCCCCTCGCGTGCCCGCCGCCCCTTCTATGCCGCGCCGGCCCCTTGCGTATCCCGCTGGCCCCTAGCGCCCCGCCAGCCCCTCGCACACCTCGCTGGCCCCTCGCGTGCCCCACCGGCCCCTCGCGCGCCGTACCGGCCATTAGCGCCCCGCCAGCCCCTCGCGCCCCCGTTGGCCCTTCACGCACCCGTTGCCCCCCCGCACCCCTGTTGGCCCCTTGCGCACCCTCCCCCCCTTCGCGCTCGCCGGCCTCTCGCGTGTCCGTCAGCTTCTCGCGTAGCTCGCCAACTCTTACCGTACCCGCTGGCCCTTCGTGCATCGCCTGCTGTTAGCGCCTCGCCGACCCTTCGCGCACCGCCGGCCCTTCGCGCCCAGCCGGTTCTAGACGCCCCGCCAGCCCCTCGAGTGCCCACTGGCCCTAGTGCCCCACCTAGGCCCAGCGCTCCGCCGGCCCTTTGTGCCCTGCCGACTTATCGCGCCTCGCTGGCAGGTTGCGCGCCTCGGGCCCTATGCACTCTGCTCGGCCTTCCCGCCCGGTCTTCCTGCTGCTGAGTACCTTTGCCGCTGTGCCGTCGTGTCCCTATACTGCTATGCCGTCGTGCCGCTGTGCCGCCGTGCCGCTGTGCCGCCGTGTCGCTATACTCTCGTGGAGCTGTGACGCAGAGCCTGCACGATGGCGGACGCCGTCCTCCGCCTGGACGCCGAGGGGCACGCAATCGAATTCACCGCCTGGCTTGTCGATCTTCGCCGTCACCTGACAGGTCAGTGCCAGGATGGGCACTCCCTGGCTATGCATGTTGATGGCTTGCTTCCCCCCCCCCCCACGTGATCCCCTCCCTACTGACCCTAGCACTGCTGAGCGTGAGGCCTTTTCTATTGCTGCGCTGTTTCTGGGATTCCCGCGATGGTGTAGCGTCGCTTGCCATTAGTCATGCTCTTCCCCTGTCTGAGCGTCCGTGCTTCACTGCTGTCGCAAACGCAAAGATTTCTTAGATGCCGTAGTTGACCGCTACTCCACGCCCGCCTCCACCTCTGCTGGCCGCCTAATCCTCCCCAGGCTGTTCCCAGATCTTGCTACTTTTCCCACTGTCGCTAACCTCGCCACTCACTTCCGTGCACTCGAGACTAGCTACCGTGCTGTTAGCACTGCCTCCCAGTTCACAGCCCTCCCCCCACCATTCTGCATCATCCTGTACCTTATTGTCATGCGCCTACTTGACCGCTTAGCCACTGCCCGTGACCACTTCCTTAGCTAGCACCCTTGTGACCTCACCCTGACCGCCTTTGTCACTGCCCTGTCTGAGATAGAGACTCGCTAGCGCACTATCGCTCAGTCGAGCGGTGTTGCGGCAGTCCCTATCTTTCAGGGCTGTGCTCCCTCCCAGTGCACGTACGCTGACGTTTCCGCTGCGCTCGCTATGGCGGCCCTTGCCACTGAGACCGCAAATGCGGTCTTCTCGCAGCAGCGATAGCGTCGGGGTCGTCGCGGCCCCAAGGGAGGGCGTGGTGGTGGTGCTGGTAGTGGTAGTGGTGGTAGCGGGGACAGTGGTTCTGACGAGGGGGTTGGGGCTGGTGTCCAGGAGCAGCAGCAGCCGCAGCAGACGCAGCAGCAGCAGCCATAGCAGCAGCAGTAGTCGCAGCCGCAGCACCGGCAGCAATCATGGGCCCGCCTCCCGCAGGGGTGGCTAGGAGCCGCTGGCGGTGGTGGCCGCAGTGGCGCCCTTCGCAGCTCGGCGTCAGCCGGCAGCCTCGGTGCTGTGAGCTGTCAGTACCGGCTCCAGATCGGCCCCCTCTGCGGCACTGTGTGCCGCCGCCCGCACCCGACCGCCCGCTGCTTCTTCCGCCTCGATGACCTCTTTCGTCTCTGCTTCGGACCGTCGTCGGACCTCCCCGACTGGCTCAGTCTGCAGCGCCACGGGATGCTTGTCTTTGAGTTAGACATGGATCAGCTTAGTTTTACTCTGCATTCTCTGTATGCTGACGCGTCTAGTGTGTCCAGATCTTGTTACCCTGCGTTCTGAAGCTTAGGCGTAGCTTCTGTGTGTAGTACAGACTCCCCTGCAGCGTCAGGCGTAGGACCGTTTGCTTTGTCTAGCCTAAGCTCCAAACGCGCTCCTCCTTCATCTGCCGCTCCTGCTTCACTGTCCTTCACACTTGACTCCGGTGCGTCTGCCTACTTCTTCCGCGACCACGCCACACTGACGCCGCTTGCCTCTTGTGGTCCTGTCGTTGCTCGCAGCTACACTACCCTTCCCTGTCCAGCAGTCCCCTTGGGTTCCCTTACAGGCCTGCACCTCCCTTCATTCTCCAGGAACTTAGTTGGTGTTGGCTGTCTTCACGACCTCGGCGTCACCACTACGTTCCTTGGTCACGAGCGGTACGCTGTCTGTACCGAGGCTGCCTCAGGTTCCCCCTTTGCGACGTTTCCCTGGGACCCGGTGTCTAGCTTGTTTACGCTGGACACTGCTTCCCCCTCAGTTCGCGCGTCCTCCCTGGGCCTTGTGTCTACCCAGGTCGCTGCGGCTTGCTCGTGTCGGTCGCTCACTCACCCGTCGCTTCTGTGGCACCACCGCCTTGGTCACCCCGCACTCCCGCGTCTGCGTCACATGTCTCAGCACGGTCTCGTCCTAGGTCTCCCTGAGTTGCTTCCTGCCCTCCCTCCCTCACCTTCGCCGCCGTGCACGGTGCACGCCCTGCGTCGATGGCCCGCTGCGCCGTGGTCCTCACTCCTCCTCGCTTTGCCCTACCACCACACCCATTTAGACCCTGCACCTGGACGTCTGGGGCCCAACCCCCATCCCCAGACCGTGCTGCGAGCGCTACTTTCTTGTGCTCGTCGACAACTACACGCGCTACACCACGGTGTTTCCCCTGGAGTGGAAGGCCGAGGTGCATGACGTTCCACGACAGGGGTTGCCTTGCTCATGTTTGTGCTTTGGCACGGACAAGCTCGCTGCCCGCACTATCCCTTGTGATTTTCCTTGGTACCCCCCTCCATGCGTCGGACTGGCACTTCTACCACCCGCAGTCTCACCGCTTCTTTCACTCGCGTGACGTCACTTTTGACGAGTTTGTCTCCTTCTACCACCGTATTCCCCACCGAGGTCTCCCAGTTTCCCCGCCCCTGTTCCTGGTTCCCACTCCCCTGGTAGCCCCTGCTTCTCTCCCTCCCTGTCCTGCCCCATGTGTCTCACGTCACTCCCCTCTCATTGGTTGTCCTGGTCGAGGATTCGGCTGACTCTAGTGGCCCTGCGGCGCAGCTCCGGCCGCCTGCCTCTTCTCCGGGGTCTCCTTCTCCGTCGTCGCAGTCGCCACCGCAGCAGCCGTCGTCGCAGCCGCAGCAGCAGCGGCCACCGCAGCCTAAGCAACAGCAGCCTCGTCGCTGACGCCTGGTCTCGCCGACGCCTCTCGTGCTCATCCTGTCCCTCCTGTTCAGTGTTCTCACCCTATGTTGCTTCGTTCCAAGGTGTCTTGTCCTCCCCTTCTCCCGTCGTCACTTGTTGTCGCGCCTCCCCCGCTGTCTGACTACCTTTGTGCTGCTCGTCCTCTTGTTCCTCGTGTCCTTGCCTCTCTCGTTACCGACCCGTCTAATCCTGTTTCGAGTCTTGACGCTCTTGTCGCTGCTGTCACTGACTTCGCCTCTACCCACCGCCTTGACTACGCCACCGCTTTGGTCTCTGACCCTCTCCGTCCTCCGACCGTCAGGGGTGCTCCTACCCTTGGCAGTGACGTCCTAGAAGACAGGCAGTACAAGCTTGCTTTCCTGTCTGAGGTTGCTCCCCATCTGTGTTCCATGCTGCTAGTCCCTGAGGGTGACCCAGACGCCCTTGACATCCCGACCCCTCGCACCTACGCTGAGGCAACCTCGGGACCGTGGGCCTCTTCGTGGATAGCTGCCATGGAGCAGGAGATGGCATCGTGGAGATCCACCAGCACCTACGTCAACGCAGTTTCCCCACCTGGGGTGAATGTAGTCGATGGTCGGTGGCTCTTCAAGGTGAAGTGCCCTCCTGGAGAGCTGCTTGTGTTCAAGGCACGCTACGTGGCGAGAGGCTTCAGTCAGCGCAAGGGGGTGGACTTCTTTCAGACCTTCGCGCCGACCCCGAAGATGATGTCTACTCTTCGGGCGCTGCTACACGTAGCAGCACAACGTGACTACGACCTCCACTCCCTCGAGTTCTCCACTCCTTTTCTTCAGGGTAGCCTACCCAAGTAGGTCCACATGGATTCATCGGTACCTTCCCTTCTGGGACCCAGTGGCTCCTCCGGCGCCCAGTCTAAGACCTGCGACAGGCGCCCCGTGAGTGGCACGACACGCTGCTTGCTACGCTAGCTGACCAGCAGTTCTTTCCGTCTTCTACAGACCCCTTGCTCTTCGTTCGTGCTGGCCAGCCTCCGTTCTTCATCCTTGTCTACGTAGATGACCTGGTCTTCGCTACTGCAGATAGAAACGCACTGGCCTCCATGAAGGCCGAGCTGCTGAGGAGACACACCTGCATTGACCTAGGAGAGCTGCGCCGCTACCTTGGCCTGCAGATCTCCAGGGATGGAGCAGCACGCACCATCACTCTCACACAATGATACTTGGTGCACCAGGTCGTTCATTGGTTCAGTCTTCAGTTCTCCTTCGCACAACCCACACTTCTGTCTGTAGATGACATGCTCTCAGCTTCAGTTTCTGAGGAGTCAGTAGAGCCCACTGGTCCTTATGCAGAGCTGGTGGGTTGCCTCATGTACCTGATGACTTGCACTCGTCCTGATCTTGCATACCCTCGCAGTATCCTAGCTCGCTTTGTGGCCACTGGCAGACACCGACCACAGCACTGGTCGGCCGCCAAGAAGGATTTGTGTTATCTAGCAAGTACAGTGACGGAAACAATTGTCCGTATGTTTTGCATAAATTTGGATTTTTAGGCTTTAAGACTACTAAACATCAAGTATTCATGTTTAATGGTGGTATGATTTGGGAGGGGCACATACTAGATGTGTTCATAGCATAAATATCAAGAATAATACATTGGATCTAACTCATATCCCAAAAGATATATAAAGGGTACATCCGGACAAATAGTTCCAAGCAGGGAGGGCAAACTTCAAAAGTGTGTTTCTAGTTCCTAGCCCACCGACCTTTAGCCTTGATCACCGCCCGCACCCTCCTAGGCGAGCTGTCGATGAGGCTAGAGCAAACCTCGTCATGGATCTTCTCCCATTCTTCCTGGACCAACTCTTAAAGCTCTAGCATTCCTGGGGAAGGCCTTTTCTGCTTGGCCAGTTCCCTTTTCAAGTAAGCCTAGAGGTTGAGGTTTGGTGAGAAAGAAGGCCACTCCAGGGCTACATACTCATGTTCTCCAAGTCATTCATGCACTAGGCATAACAAATTCTTGGGGTCATTAACCGCACCGAGATTACTTCAGATGGGAAAATGCTATAGAAATGGAGGTTCAATTCGAGTTCGTCATGCAAGATGCCCTCATACAGGGGCCTCTCCATGTGTCCGTCAATCTTGCGTATGAACCCCACCCCAGCACATGTCACACATCCCCACACCATCACCGATCCTTGTCCCCATGGTTTACCGTCCGTTTGATTTGGTGGCGTTGAAGGGTTGTGTCTTCACGAATCTAGGCAAACGCGCGGCCATGGGAGCTGAAGCAGTTGATGTTGGTCCCATTTGACAAGATCACATGATTTCGAACACTAATTGTCCACTCAGCATGCGACTCCACGAATTGCAGCCGGCCACTGATAAATTTCCAGAACAGTCTTGGCTTCTATGACTGGTGCACCGTGACTAGACCCGCAGACCCTAGTGTGTTTTTAATGGTGCAAGGGTGCACACTCAACCGTGCATCGTTACCCTCAGTTTCGTGGTGTTTGCGCTAGATTTGGCCGCTCTATTCGTGATTTTACCATACAATGGTACGATGAAGACGATCCGTGAGAAGATGGGCCTGACCGGCTGATTGCATCTTTGGCCACACCTCAGCATGGCTAGTCTCAAAGATACCATTCAATCCAAATTCGTCCACAATACTCTAGCCTACGCCCAACTTTTTCGCGATTTTCCTAGTGCTCACCCCCTTATGCTAAATGGTGGGTCCAGGACGAGTGCAAGAAGTTCCCTGCCGAGGTTTGTACTAACCTCGTAGGTAATATGCCTAGGAGGGTGGGGGTGGTGATCAAGGCCAAAGGTCGGTGGGCTATGTACCAAATACGCAATTCTGAAGTTTGCTCTCTCTGCTTGGAAATATTTGTCCGGATGTACCCTTTGTATATCTTTTGGGATATGAGTTAGATCCAATGTACTATTCTGGATATTTGTGCTATGAACACATCCACTCTGTGCCCCTCCCAAATTGTACCACCATTAAACATGAAGGCTTAATGTTTAGTGGTATTAAAGCCTAAAAACCCAAATTTATGCAAAACATACGGACAATTCTTTCCGCCACTGTACATCGGGCATGGGGCTAGAGCTAGGAGGACGCAGGCCAGTGGTCCTTACTGGGCACACAGACGCTTCTTGGGCAGACGACGCTGAGAACCACAAGTCCTCCGAGGGCTACTACTTTATCCTTGGTGCAGGTGGCATCTCGTGGAGGTCCACTCGCTCGTCATATGTTGCCCAGTCTAGTTATGAGGCTGAGATCTACGCAGGTGCCATGGCGACACAGGAGCTCCGCTGGCTGACCTTCTTGCTTACCGACTTAGGTGGGCGGCCTACCTCTGTCCCAGTTATGTACGCTGACAATAGGGCCATGATCCTCCTGTGTCAGGAGCCTCGACTTGAGGGCATGGTGAAGCACATCCAGTTGCGGTACTTCGTCCTGCGCGATTTACAGTAGCGTCGCCAGGCCCGTGTAGTGCACTTGCCCTCCGGTGCCAACACAGCTAATATCTTGACTAAGGCGGTTGCGCCTAAAGATCATCAGCGGCACTGTTTGCAGCTTGGTCTAGTTCCCGTAGCTCCTCACTCGCTAGGACCTTGATTGTGTACTCCTCTTAGATATACCTTTCTGACTGGCCTTGTGGCTTCGCTTCCAGTGGCCAGACTAATAGTGCCGCCACGGTTTTGCACTTTTCTTGTTTGTACTCTTGCAGACTGGTCTTCGGACCCCTGCCTCAGAGGTTGGACTAGTAGTGCCACCGTGAGCTGTGTGTTTCCTGCTGAGCACTGCCCCTTATCTAGCCTAGGGGATGTGTCAACTTATACATATGCTTGTACGTAGAAGTTATAGGCTAGATAGGTTTGTGTTTTTAGGGGGTACATCTCCAATCCTATTCTAACAAATCTCCCATGTCTTTAAGGGCTGATTGTAACTTGGTTGAGACACACTTTTTGCTTTGGATGAATGTTCCAGGAATATATCATTGTTAGGTTATCGAGAGAATAAAAAATGACTAAGGGAAAAGTGTCGAAGGGTACAAGAGTAGGTCTGTACCCTTTTAAGAACTGTCATACTAGGCTATATACAAATATAACCTAGCTAAACTATAATATTATTTGTTGACACACCTGTTAAAACATATCTATGTTTAGATAGGGACATGCTTTAGAGAGTACATCACCCTAGTTATTGCTTCCTTGTACTCTTCCTTCAAACCATTTTAGTGCTCTAAGATGGTATCAGCTTAGGTTAGGTCCGCCAGCCCGCTTCCGCCCTAGCCCTTTCCCGTTTCGCGCCCCGCTGGCCCATCATGCCTCGCTAGCCATTTGCGCCCCGCCGGCCCATTCGCGCAGCTCCAGCCCGTTTCGCGCCCTGCTGGCCCTTCGCGCCGTGCTGGCCCTTCATTCCCTGCTGTCCCTTTGCACCCCGCCAGCCCGCTTTGCGCCCCGCTGGCCTTTCGTGCCCCACTGGCCCTTCGCGCCCCGCCTGCCCACTTCGCGCCCCACTGGCCCTTCGTGCCCCGCTGGCCCCTAGCGCCCCGCCAGCCCACTTCGCGCCCCGCTGGCCCTTCGTGCCCCGCTGGCCCTTCGCGCCCCCCAGCCAGCCCTTTCGCGACCCGCTGGCCCTTTGCGCCCCTGCCAGCGCCCTCGCGCCCTGCTGGCCTTTCGCGCCCTGCGAACGCCTTCGCGCCCCGCTGGCCTTAGCACTTTACTGGCCTCCGCGCTCTGCTGGCCACCTTCGCACCCCGCCAGCCCCTTGCGCCCTGCCAGCCCACTCGCACCCCCTTGCCTCTTAGCACCTTCTCGACCCCAGTTTGTGCCGGCCCGGCGCTAGCCGGCCCTAGCTCCAGCTGACCCCAGTTCTGCCTGGCTCCGGCTCTACGTGCCGCGCTCTTCCAGTCCGCCGGCCCTGGTCTTCGTCCTCACCAGCGCCTTCGCCAACCGACCCATCCACCGCTCCCCACCCTCCTCCGCCGTTTCCCGCCGCTCCCCACCGCTCTCCACCGCTCTCCACTGCTCTCCATCGCTCCCCACCACTCCCCACCGCTCTCCACCGCTCTGCACCACCCTTCACTGCCGGTCAGCTGCAGCAGCTGCTGTGATGGCGGACTCGGTGCTGCGCCTGGACGCGGAGGGGTAGGCGGTTGAATTCGAGGAGTGGTTCATTTACCGCCGCCGTTCCCTCACAGGTCAGTGGCGGGACGGCCACTCTCTGGCCGTCCACGTTGACGGTACGCTCCCCTGTCTTGACCCGCCTGCTGCCCTCCCCGCTGAGCCTACGTCCACTGACCGTGAGTCGTTTGCCGGTGCTGGGCTTGCACGTGCTGTCTGGCAGTCGCGTGATGCTGTCGCGCAGCCTCCTATCAGCCATGCCCTTCCCCGTTCTGAGCGTCCCCGGTTTACGTCAGTCACGACAGCGCAGAATTTCTTAGAGGCTGTTGTCGCGCGCTACTCCACCCCTTCCTTTGCCTCTGCCGGCCACTTGATCCTCCCCATGCTCTTCCCTGACCTCGCGTTCTTGCCCATTGTTGCTGACCTGACCACTCACCTGCGCACCCTAGAGGCGAGTTGCCGCGCTGCTAGCACTGAGGCCCAGCTTACTGTGTTCCCACCCCTCGTCTGCACTACCCTTTACCTCTTGCCCCCCCTCCTCCCTGACCGCCTTGCCACTGCCCGCTACCACTTTCTGAGTCTTCCCCCTGCTGACCTCACCCTCCCTGACTTTGTCACCACCCTGACTGCGATAGAGACCCGCCAGCGCACTATCGACGAGTCTAGCGGTATTGCGCCGGTCCCTATCTTTTAGGGTTGTGCTCCCTCTCAGTGCACTTACTCTGACGCTTCAGCTGCTGTCATCGAGACAGCCGCTGTTGCGGCTGCAGCACTGTACCGTCAGGGTAAGGGCCGCCGCCCCAAAGGGAGGGGCGGCGGGGGTAGGGTGGGAGGGGTTGGAGGCGGTGGTGGTGGTTGTCTGTCCGCGGGTAGTACCGATGAGGGGACCGGGGCTGCTGCCCCGGAGCAGCAGCCACAGCAGCAGCCGGAGGCACAACAGTAGTAGCAGTAGCAGCAGCAGCAGGTGCCACAACAGCAGCAGCAGCAGCTGCAGCAGCCACCGCAGTCATTGCAGCAGTTGGGCCGCCTCCCCCCAGGGTGGCCTGGTGCCAGTGGTGGTGGTTGTCGAGGTGGCAGTGCACGCAGCTCGGTATCGAGTGGCGGTGCTGGTGTTGGCCCCTGCCAGTACCATCTCCAGACCGGCCCTCCCCGCGGCTCCGGTCACACAACCTCTCGCTGTTTTCGTTGTCTGGATGACCTGTTTCGTTTCCGCTTCGGCTCCGAGCCGGACCTTCCCGACTGGCACAGTCTGCTTCGCCGTCGTCTCCAGATCTTTGAGACGGATATGGACCAGATTAGTTCTGCCTGGTATGCCATGTATGTCGATGACTCTAGTGTGACTGGTTCTTACTACCCCGTGTTGCCGAGTGTAGCCTAGGCTCAGGCCAGTGTGTGTAGCCTAGGCTCCCCTGCTGCGTAAGGCATAGGACCCCCTGCTCTATTTAGCCTAGGCTCCACCCAAACTCCTCCGCCCTACCACTACTGCCACGCTCTCCTTCACGCTGGACTCTGGAGTGTCCACCTGCTTCTTTCGCGACCACACTACGCTCACACCACTTGCCGCCCCTGCCGCAGTTGCACTTGCCGACCACTCATCAGGTCCGGTAGTCGCCCGTAGCTCCACCACCTTTCCCTGTCTGGCGGTTCCCTCGGGCTCCCTTACAGGCTTGCACATCCCCTCGTTCTCCAGGAACCTAGTTGGTGTCGGCTGTCTTCAGAACCTCAGCGTCACCACTACGTTCCCTGGCCATGAGCGGTACGCCGTCTGTACCGATGCCGCCACAGGTGCCCCCCTCACCACATTCCCCCTCCACCTGGTGTCTAGCCTATTCACGCTAGACACCGCGTCCCCCCCGGTGGGAGTGCCTCCCCAGGTGGTTGCATCTATTTAGTTTGCTGCGGCTTGCTAGTGTTGGTCCTTCACTCACCCGTCTCTGCTGTGGCACCACTGCTTAGGTCACCCTGCCCTCCCCTGCCTGTCCCAGCACGATCTTGCCTTGGGTCTCCCTACGTCGCTCCCTGCATTTCCTCCCTCGACCGCGCCACCGTGCACACCCTGCGTCGAGGGCCAGCTCCGCTGTGCTCCTCACTCCTCGTTCCCCCCCACCACTGCACCGCTGCAGACCCTACACATGGACGTCTGGGGCCTGGCCCTCGTCCATGGACCGCGTCGTGAGCGCTAATTTGTAGTGCTTGTCGACGACTAAACACACTACACCACGGTCTTTTCCCTTGAGCGGAAGGCCGACGTGCCTGCCGTTCTGCTCCAGTGGCTTGTCGCTGCGCGTGTCCACCAAGGTCTCCCTGTGCTGCGGCTTCACTCCGACCATGACGGTGAGTTTGCCTCTGGTTCCCTTGGTCGGTTCTGTTGTGCGGAGGGCATCACCCAGACGTACACCTTGCCGGACTCCCTACAACAGAATGCGGTCGCTGAGCGATGCATCGGTTTGGTCATGGAGGTGGCTCGTACCTCCATGATCCATGCCGGTGCACCCCATTTTCTGTGGCCGTTCGCCGTTCGTTACGCTGCTCACCAACTTGTGGCCGCACTCTCAACGGCCGCAGGTCTCGCTGACCCTTCTCTCGACCGGGTCCCCTGGTGACGCGTCTGAGTTTCACGTCTGGGGCTGCCTTGCTCATGTTCGTGCCTCTGGCACGGACAAGCTCACTGCCCACACTGTCACCAGTGTCTTCCTTGGCTTTCCCCTAGATGCGTCTGACTGGCACTTCTACCACCCGCCGTCTCACCGCTTCTTTCACTCGCGCGACGTCAGCTTTGACGAGTCTGTCTCCTTCTCCCCGCTGCTTTCCCCACCGTAGTCCCCCGGTAACCCCCCCCCCCCCCTGTTTCTGGTCCCCACTCCCCAGGTACCCTTGCTCCTCTCCCTCCCCAGCCTGCCCCGTCTGGTGTGTCTCACGTCACTCCCCTCCCGTCGGTTGTCCCGGTCGAGGAGTCAGCTGACTCTCGTGGTTTGGCGGCATCCCGCTCGCCACCTGTCTCTGCCCTGGTGCCCCCACCTCTGACGTCGCTGTTGTCGCCGCTGCCGCCGCCATCGTCGCAGTCGCAGTCACAGCCGCAGCCACTGTCGTTGTCAAAGCCGAGGTTCGTGAGCTCTAGTGGTGCTGGGGCGGGTCCTGGAGAGGGTGCTACTGTGGGTGCTGGTTCTGGGGGTGCTAGTCCTGGGGTTCCTGTCATGGCTTGTCCCGCTGGTCCCGGGGGTGGCACCAGTGCTGGAGAGGGTTCCCGTTCTAGGGGTGCTGGCATGGAGCAGCAGCTACAGCAGGCGCCGCAGGTGTCCGCTCTTTGCCTCCTGGGTCTTCCTTCCCCCGACCGACCGCCTGCGCCTCCGCCGCTGCCCCCACCGCTGCCGCCACCACTGCCGCCGCCTCCACTGCCTATCTCCGCCCTTGTGTTTCCTCCGCCGGACTCGTCTCCGGCTCGTTTCCCCCCTCGATCCCCTCCTGTGTCTCCTCCTCTCTCTCCTGACCCCACGCCTCCGTCTCATGTCTGGTCTCGTCGTCCCTCTTGTGCTCGTCTTGTCTCTCCTGTTCAGCACTCTCACCCTATGTCGCTTCGTTCCCGTGCGTCTTGTGCTCCCCCGCTACTTCCGTCACCTCCTCCGTCGTCACTTGCTGTCACCCCGCCTCCCCTCTCGAACTTCCTCCGTGCCGCGCATCCTCTTGTCCCTCGTGTCCTCGCCTCTCTTGATACCAACCCGTCTGTTCTTGTCTCGAGTCTGTCGGCTCTTGTCGCTGTTGTCACTGACTTTGCTGCTACTCGCTGCCTTGACTACGCTACTGCTCTGGTCTCTGAACCTTGCTGCCCTCCGTCCGTCGAGGGTGCACCTGCCCTTGGCAGCGACGTCCTAGAAGAAAGGCAGTACGAGCTTGCTTTCCTGTCCGAGGCCGCTCCCCATCTCTGTTCCATGGTGCTAGTCCTTGAGGGTGACCCAGACGCCCTTGACATCCCGACCCCTCACACTTACGCTGAGGCGACCTCGGGACCCTGGGCCACTCAGTGGATGGCTGCCATGGAGCAGGAGATGGCATCTTGGAGATCCACTAGTACCTTCGTCGACGCAAATCCCCCACCTGGGGTGAACGTAGTCGATGGCCGCTGGCTGTTCAAGGCGCGCTACATTGCTAGGGGCTTCAGTTAGCATGAGGGTGTTGAGTTCTTTCAGACCTTTGCCCCGACCCCGAAGATGACCACTCTTTGGGCGTTGCAACACGTAGCAGCACAGCATGACTACGAGCTGCACTCCCTTGACTTCTCCACAGCGTTTCTCCAGGGCAGTCTACACGAGCAGGTCTACCTGCGCCGCCCGCCGGGCTTCTCTGGCACCTTCCCTCCTTGCACAGAGTGGCTCCTTTGGAGCCCCGTCTACGGCCTACGCCAAGCGCTTCGTGAGTGGCACGACACGTTGCGTGCTACACTTGCTGACCTGCAGTTCTTCCTGTCGTTTGCAGACCCCTCCCTTTTCGTCCGTTCCGGCCAAACACCGTTCTACATCCTTGTCTACGTAGACGACCTGGTCTTGACTGCGTACTACTCTTACTATATTGTCCTGACTGGCCTTGTGGCTTCTTTTCTAGTGGTTGGACTAGTAGTGCCACCCTGGTTTGCGCTTGCCTTGTTTGCGCTTGCCTTGTTTGTACTCTCCAGACTAGTCTTCGGACCCTTGCCTCAGAGGTTGGACTAGGCATGCCGCCCTGAGCTGTATGTCTCTTGGCAGGCATCACCCCGTATCCAGACTAGGGGGTGTGTCAAACATATTTGTATATGTTATAGTAGCCTAGATAGGGACATGCTTTAGCAAGTACAACACCCTAGGTATTGCTTCCTTGTACCCTTTCTTCGATTCATTCCACTACTCTAAGAATTGTCTCTTCTTCTGTCCTGGCATTCTATGGAGGCACTATATACTTTGGCGGTAACTTGTTTTGAATAATAACTGAGAGCGCGCGGAACAAATAATGACGAGCACTAGAGTGGGAGCCTAGCTTTACAGTGACAGAAGGCTTTGTCCGCATGTTTGTCACCTAGATAAATTTTGGAATACTAAGGGGTCATGCACATTAAGCCTTAATCTTTTGGTATGCCTAGTGTATGTAGGTTGGGGTAAGGTTGTAGGCCCATGCGTTAGATCTCCCGAAGATGCTGATGTTTACAACAAATAGCACAAACGAACAATCATGGTACATCCGGACATCTTGTGCCAGGCGCAAGCAACGAGTTTCAACAACCCCAAACTAGTACCTATTCCACCACCCTTTTGCTTTAATCACCGCCCTCACCCTCCTGGGCATGCTTTCCACCAGCTGGGTGCACACATCCGATGGGATCTTCTCCCATCCCTCCTAGACACGCTCCCAAAGGTCTAGCATACTAGTGCGAGGCCTCTCGTGCTTGGCCAGCTCCCTCTTGAGGTGAGCCCATAGATGCTCTATTGGGTTGAGGTCGGGTGAGGATGATGACCACTCCAGCACCCCAAACTCATGCTCGAAGCCACTCTTGCACGATACGCGACTTGTGCTTGGGGTCGTTGTCGTGCTGGAAGATAACCTCCGAGGGTGAAAGCTGGTAAAACTTGATCGTACAATTGAGCTCGTCCTGCAGATACTCACATAGAGCAGTCCGTCCATCCTACCATCTATCTTGCTCATAAAACCCGCTCCCTCATATGACATGCAGCCCCAAATCATCAAGCATCCGCCCCCCTGTTTGACGGTCTGCTTGATTTGGTGGCTTTGGAGGGCAGTCCCTTCATGAACCCAGGCGTATGAGCGTCCGTCGGAAGCAAAACAATTGATCTTGATCTCATTCGACTAGATCACACGCTTCTAGTCGTCAACCGTCCAGTCGGCGTGGGCACGGGCCCATTCCAGCCTATCGCGGTTTTTTTTTTTTTTTTTTTTTTTTTTTTTTTTTTTTTTTTTTTTTCGAGAGAGTCGCCGCTTCTTGGGTCGTTTGATTTTGACAAGTCTGCTGCCATTCAAAGCGTTAGGATGCTGCATGATTTTGTGCACTGTCTTAGGATGCTGCATGATTTTGTGCTGCATCTCGACGTTATTTGCCGCGTGAGCGGAGGTTTTTGCCTCCCCCCTGGTAATCGATCGAACTATGCCGTGGCAAACTCTCTCTGTCACTAAATGAGGGTGAGCGGCTGAGGGCATCATAGGACGCACGTCATTGTGGCTAGACTCTGCAGTCGCCTTGAGCCCATAATCATGGACCGTACTCTTCCCCACGCCTAGCTGTTTAGCGATTCGACGAGTGCTATACCCCCTCCGCAACAGGGCAATGATCCGTGCGCAGTGCGCCTCATCGAACGGTTTCATGACGGCCTAATCGTAGCAGCGGTCCTATCCTATCTCCTGACTACTCGAAAGTCGCGAGGGCAAGTAACTAGAAAAAGGGAGGGTAGGATATAGATCTAGTATGCCGCTTGGCATGAAATGTCCGAATGCACCCACGCGACCCAAATCTCGTCCCCGGTAAAAAATCTACCCCTACAAAAGTGAAACCCATACCCGTTACACACACTATAGTACTATTTTACCGCCGAGGCCGAAATATGAATCGTAACTACACAAAAAGGGCACCAAAACAATACGAGAACGTTTTTAAGGCAATTATCCGAGCAATACCTTCCGTCATTGTATATAGCGAGAACTCTAGCTAGGCGACGAGCCTGTAGGGCTATGTTGGGTACAGGTGTCACCAAAATAAATTGTATGTGTGCTTACATTACAAGCATATGTGCTTACAATTCGGCCTTGCCTCATATCCGGGCTTTTACGGTATTTGTTATAGCCTTAATAAGGTCAGTTCTTAGAGGGTACAGTGTCAAACATATTTGTATATGTTGCTATAGACTAGATAGGGTCATGCCTTAGCAAGTACAACATTTTAGGTCAAAACCACCATGTACTCTGTTTCTAGTTCATTCCACGACTCTGAGATGGTATCATAGTAGGTTAGGTCCGCCCACCCGCTCCGCCCTCGCCCTAACCTAGCGCCCCGCCATTTCCTTAGCGCGCCCCGCCAGCCCTGCTAGCACGCCCTGCTAGTCCCTCGACCCGCTGGTCCCTTCCGCGCCCCACCTGGCCCTAGCGCCTCGCTGGCCCTCAGTGCCCCGCCGGCCCCTAGCTCGCCCGCTGGTCCCTTAGCGCCTCGCCGGCCCCTCGTGTCCCGCCGAACCCCAATGCTCTGCCGGCCCACCCCCAGCGCCCCGCCGGCCCTAGTGCACCACCGGCCCTTTGTGCACTGCCTCCCCTTTTGCGCCTCGTCGGCCTTCTTCGCGCTCTGCCAGCCAGTCGCGCTTTGCTGGCCCCGTGCGCCCCAGCCAGTCCTTCTACGCGCCACTGGCCCTGTTAGCCCCGCTCGGCTTTCTGCTCGGTCTTCCTGCCGGGGAGCTCTGCCGCTGCGTCGCTGTGCTGTTGTGTAGCTGTGCCGCTGTCTCACTGTGCCACCGTGCCGCCGTGGAGCTGTGTCGCTGAGGTCGCACGATGGCGGATTCTGTACTCCGCCTGGATGCGGAGGGGCACGCGATCGACTTCGCCGCCTGGCTTGTCGATCTACGCCGTCACCTCACAGGTCAGTGCCAGGATGGGCACTCCCTGGCTGTGCATGTTGATGGCTTGCCTTCTTGCGCCCCCACGCCTGATCCCCTCCCTGCTGACCCCACCACTGCTCAGCGTGAGGCCTTTTCTGCTGCTGCACTTGCTCGCGCTATATGGGATTCCCGCGATGCCGTAGCGCAGCTAGCCATTAGTCATGCTCTTCCCCTGTCTGAGCGTCCGTGCTTCACTGCTGTCGCAAATGCCAAAGATTTCTTAGATGCAGTCACTGCACGCTACTCCACGCCCGCCTCCACCTCTGCTGGCCGCCTGATCCTCCCTATGTTGTTCCCTAATCTTGCCGCTTTCCCCACCGTCGCTGACCTAGCTACACACCTCCGTGGACTAGAAGCTAGCCACCACGCCGCTAGCACTGAAGCCCAGCTCACTGCCTTCCTCCGGCCATTCTGCGCTACCCTGTACCTCATTGCCATGCGCCTTCCAGATGGCTTAGCCACTGCCCCCGGCCACTTCCTTAGTCAGCACCCAGGTGACCTCACCCTTACCGGCTTTGTCACCGCCCTGTCTGAGATAGAAACTCGCCAGCGCACTATCGCTCAGTCGAGCGGTGTTGCGGCAGTCCCTATCTTTCAGGGCTGTGCGCCGTCCCAGTGCACATACGCTAGCCGCGGTCGTCGCGACTGCCCCTGCTGCTGAGACCACAGCTGCGGCGTCCCCGCAGCCGCGCCCGCGTCAGGGTCGTCGTGGCCCCAAGGGGGGGCGTGGTGGCGGGGGTGGTGGGGGTGGTGGTTGTAGTGGTGGCAGGGATAGTGGGTCCGATGAGAGGACCATGGCTGAAGCCCAGGAGCAGCAGCAGCCGCAACCGCCGCAGCAGTAGCCGTCGCAGCAGCAGCTGTCGTGGGCCCACCTCCCCCCGGGGTGGCCAGGAGCCTCTGGCGGTGGTGGCTGCGGTGGCGGCCCTCGCAGCTCAGCCTCGGTGCTGTGAGCTGCCAGTACCACCTCCAGACCAGCCCCCTCCACGGCACTGTGTGTCGTCGTCCGCACCCGACCTCCCGCTGCTTCCGCCGCCTCGATGACCTCTTTCGGCTGCTTCGGCCCGGCCTCGGACCTCCCTGACTGGCCCAGTTTGCTGCTCCGCGGTGTGCCTGTCTTTGAGTTAGACATGGATCAAATTTGTTCTGCCCTGCATTCTCTGTATGCTGATGCTTCCAGTCTGGCCGGATCTTGTTATCTTGTGTCATCTAGTTTAGGTGTAGTACCTATGTGTAGTACAGAATTTCATGCTGCGTCAGGCGTAGGACCTTCTGCCTTGTCTAGCCTAGGCTACATGCTTGCTCTTCCTTCGGCCGCAGCCTCAGCTTCGTTGTCCTTTACACTTGACTCTGGTGCGTTTGCCTGCTTCTTCCAGGACCACGCCACACTCACGCCGCTTGCAGCGCCTGCTGTAGTCGCACTTGCTGACCCCTCCTCTCGTCCTGTCGTTGCCCGTAGCTACACCACCCTTCCTTGCCCTACGGTTCCCTCGGGTTCTCTTACAGGCCTGCACATCCCTTCGTTCTCCTGAAACCTAGTTGGTGTCGGCTGTCTTTAGGACCTCAGCGTCACCACTACGTTCCCTGGTCACGAGCGGAACGCTGTCTGTACCGAGGCCGCGTCCGGTGCCCCCCTTGCGACGTTCCCCCGGGACCTGGTGTCTGGCCTGTTTACGCTGGACACTACTCCCCCCTCAGTGGGCACTACCCTCCCAGTTCCTGCACCTACCCAGGTCACTGCGGCTTGCTTGTGTCGGTAGCTCACTCCACCACCGCCTAAGTCACCCCGCACTCTCGCGTCTGCGTCACATGTCTCGGCACGATCTCGTCCTAGGTCTCCTTGCGTCGCTCCATGCCCTCCCTCCCTCGCCTGCGCCGCCGTGAACTCCCTGCGTCGAGGGCCGGCTGCTCCGTGCCCCTCACTCCTCCTTGCTTCGTCCTACCAGACCCTGCGCCTGGACGTCTGGGGCCCTGCTCCCGTCCCTGGGCCGAGGCGCGAGCGCTATTTTCTTGTGCTCGTCAACGACTCCACGCACTACACCATGGTGTTTCCCCTGGAGCGGAAGGCCGACGCGCCTGATGCTCTTATCCCATGGGTCGTAGCTATGCGCCTCCACTGCGGCCTCACTGTGCTGTGTCTCCACTCCGACCATGGTGGCGAGTTTGCCTCTGGTCGGCTTGGACAGTTCTGTCGTGCAGAGGGCATCACCCAGTCGTACACTCTGCCGGACTCGCCACAGCAGAATGGGGTTGCTGAGCGCCGCATCGGTTTGGTCATGGAGGCGGCTCGTATCTCCTTGATTCATGCCGATGAACCCCATATTCTGTGGCCGTTCGCCGTTCGCTACGCCGCTCACCAGCTTAACCTGTGGCCGCACTCCAAGCGGCCGCAGGTTTCAGCACCTTTCTTTGGACTGGGTTCCCTGGTGACGTGTCTGCGTTTCACGTCTGGGGCTGCCTTGCTCACGTTCATGCCTCTTGCACGGACAAGCTCACTGCCCGCACTGTCCCCTGTGTCTTCCTCGGTTTCCCCTTGACTCGTCGGACTGGCACTTCTACCACCCATCGTCTCACCGTTTCTTTCACTCCCATGACGTCACTTTCGAAGAGTCTGTCTCCTATTGCCACCGCTTTCCCCACCGAGGTCTCCAAAATTCCCAGACCCT
Organism: Closterium sp. NIES-67; assembly: GCA_027943415.1. NCBI lineage: Eukaryota > Viridiplantae > Streptophyta > Zygnematophyceae > Desmidiales > Closteriaceae > Closterium > Closterium sp. NIES-67. Next base: position 143,977 of record BQMB01001573.1, on the reverse strand, counting down.
GTTTCTGGTTCCCCCTCCCCCGATAGCCCCTGCTCCCCTCCTTCCCCGTCCTGCTCCCCCCTGGTAGTGGTGTGTCTCACGTAACTCCCCTCCTGTCGGTAGTCCGAGTCGAGGAGTCGGCTGACTCTGGAGGCCCTGCGTCGCAGTTCTCGCCGCCTGTTTCTCCCCTGGTGTCTCCTTCTCTTCCGTCGCAGCAGCCGCTGCCGTCGCTGCCAAAGCAGCAGCCGGAGCCGTTGTCGCAGCCGCAGCAGCAGCCGCCGTCGCAGCAGCAGCCGTTCAGGGTCTCTGGGGGTGCGGGAGTTGAGGAGGGTGCTAGTCCTCGGATTCCTGTCGTGGATTGTCACGACGGTCCTGGGGGTGGCACCAGTGCTGGCGAGGGTTCTCGTTCTGGGGGTGCTGGTTCTGGGGGTGCTAGTCCTAGGGTTCCTGTGATGGCTTATCCCGGCGGTCTCGAGGATGGCGCCGGTTCTCGTTCAAGGGGTGCTGGATTGGAGCATTCCGGAGGTAGCCATGGTGCAGCGGACGGTTTTGGTGTCGGCATGGAGCAGTAGCCGCAGCAGTCGCCGACGGTGTCCGCCCTTCGCCTGGTCGGCCTTCCCTCTCCTGCCCGCTCGCCTGCGCCTTCCCTGCCGCCTCCTTCCCTTCTTGTCTACGGCCGTGTCTTTCCTCCGCCGGACTTGTCTCTCGCTCGCTTCCCCCCTCGTTCCCCTCCTGTGACTCCTCCTGTGTCTCCTGACCCGACGCCTCCATCCCACTTCTGGTCTCGCCGTCCCTCTCGTGCTCATCCTGTATCTCCTGTCCCGCGCTCTCACCCCATGTTGCTCCGTTCCCACATGTCTCGTCCTCCCCTCCTCCCCTTGCCTCCTCCGTCGTCGCTCGTTGTCGCTCCGCCTCCTCTGTCTGACTACATTCGTGCAGTTTGTCCTCTCGTTCCTCGGGTCCTTGCCTCCCTTCTTATTGACCCGTTTGTTCCAGTCTCCATTCTTGATGCTCTTGTCGCTGCTGTCGCTGACTTTGCTTCTACTTGCCGCGTTGACTACTCCACAGCTCTGTTCTCTGGCCCTGCTTGCCCTCCGTCCGTCAGGGGTGCTCCTGCCCTTGGCACTGACGTCCTAGGGGAAGGGCAGTCAGAGCTTGCTTTCCTGTCTGAGGCTGCTCCCCATATCTGTTCCATGCTACTAGTCCTTGAGGGTGACCTGGACACCCTTGACATCCCGATCCCTCGCACTTACGCCTCGGGACCCTGGGCCTCTCAGTGGATAGCTGCCATGGAGCAGGAGATGGCATCTTGGAGATCCACTGGCACCTACATTGACGCAGTTCCCCACCCGGGGTGATCGTAGTTGATGGCCGGTGGCTCTTCAAGGTGAAGCGCCCCCTTGGAGAGCCGCATGTGTTCAAAGTGCGCTACATGGCTAGAGGCTTAAGTCAGCGCAAGGGTGTGGACTTCTTTCAGACCTTCACCCCGACCCCAAAGATGACTACTCTTCGGGTGCTGCTACATGTAGTGGCACATCGTGACTATGAGCTACACTCCCACGACTTCTCCACAGCGGTTCTCCAGGGCAGCCTACACGAGCAGGTTTACCTCCGCCGTCCACAGGGCTTCACCCGTACCTTCCCTCCTGGGACCCAGTTGCTCCTCCGGCGCCCGGTCTACGGCCTGCGACAGGTGCTTCGTGAGTGGCACGATACTTTGCATGCTACGCAAGCTGACCTGCAATTCTTCCTGTTGTCTGCACTCCCCTCCCTCTTCATTCGTGCTGACCAGACCCCGTTCTACATCCTTGTCTACGTAGACGACCTGGTCTTCGCTACTGCAGACAGCCACGCTCTAGCCTCCGTGAAGGCTGAGTTGTTGAGGAGACACACTTGTACTGACCTAGAAGAGATGCACCACTACCTTGGCATGCAGATCTCCTGGGACAGAGCAGCGCGCACCATCACTCTCACAAAGTCGCACTTGGTGCACCATGTCCTTCAGAGGTTCGGTCTTCAGTTCTCCTCCGCACAGCCCACACCTCTGCCAGTTGACCACAGGCTCTCTGCTCCAGTTCTAGAGGAGTCAGTAGAGCCCAGTGGTCCTTACGTAGAGCTGGTGGGTTGCCTCATTTTCCTGATGAGTTGCACTCGTCCAGATCTTGCATACCCTCTCAGTATCCTGGCTCGCTTTGTGGCATCAGGCAGACACCGGCCACAGCACTGGTCTGCCGCTAAGAGGATTTTGCGTTACATCAGGCATGGGACTTGTGCTGGGAGGACATAGCCCAGTGGTCCTTACTGGGGACACAGACGCTTCTTAGGCAAATGACGGAGAGACACTCAGGTCCTCCCAGGACTAATACTTTAGCCTTGGTTCAAGTGCCATCTTGTGGAGGTCCATGTGCTCCTTGTCTGTTGCCCAGTCTAGCTTTGAGGCTGAGATCTATGCCGGTGCCATGGCGGCACAAGAGCTCCGCTGGCTGACCTTCTTGTTCACCGACTTAGGTGAGCGGCCCAGCTCTGCCCCTGTCACAGGATCAAATGTGTCGAGGAAAGGTTCCACTATCGATCAGTACAAGGCGCTTTTATACTTCCAAAGTACATCAGGTAACCAGGTTTATCTTATCCTAAGGGAATAGACCCTTCTAGAAGATAGAATCACCCTGCGTATAGCCACGCGAGGCTATTGGCTTTAAGGGATTACGGCAGGATTACGCCAGATAGCGCACCAGTACATCCCAAGCCTGGTCGGTGATATAATTACAATAGCAGGATAAACCAAAGGTTAAGGAAAAAGGGAGAATAGGAAACCAAATGAGATGAGAGAAATGAACGAGAAAGGAAATAAGAAAAGGGACAAGTGGTGTAACGGGGTCGTACTCTCACACTTCCCCCCCTCAAAGCTGGGTGGTTACCCATGTCGGACTCAGGGACCCAGCTGTCCTCAGAAGGATCATAACCCTTCCAACGGATGAGAAGCTCCACGGTGCCATTCCGACGTCGGCGGTGTGCTAGCACGGACTCGACCTCGTACTCGGGTTCAGTGTGGACGAGGACGGGTGGCGGCGGCGGCGGTTGGCGTCCGACGAAGATCGTGTTCGGATCCCGGTAGGGCTTCAGAAGCTGGACATGGAAGGCGTTGTGAATCTTCCAGGTAGCTGGCAGGCGTAAGCGGAAGGTAACAGGAGTGACCTGTGCTTCAACGAGAAAAGGCCCGCAGAAGCGAGGTCGAAGTTTAGATGGGAGGTGGCTGATGTCCAGGTTGCGGGTGTCAAGAAGCACCTGGTCTCCCACCGTGATGGTGTGGTCGTTGCGATGGCGATCGGCCTGGCGCTTTTGTTGCTGTTGAATGTCGAGGAGGCGCTTATGGGTCCGATCCCAAAGCTGATGCATGGTTGTGATGAAATCATGTGCAGGTTGTACCGTAGCGGATGTTGTCGGTTTCTGTGGTGTGAGTGGGTGGCGTCCGTAGCAGAGGAAGAACGGCGTCTGTCCAGTAGCGGCATGCGTAGCATTGTTGTAAGCAAACTCTAGTACGGGCAGGTGCAAGTCCCATTTGGAGATGTCGTCCTTGCAGGCTGCTCGGAGGAGTTGCTCAACAATTTGGTTGAGGCGCTCGGTCTGCCCGTCTGTCTGCGGATGGTATGCGGATGCCATGGCGAGTTTGGTGCCGAGTAGAGACATGAGTTCCTTCCAGAACTTGCTGGTGAACTTGGGGTCTCGGTCGGAAATGAGTGTGGTTGGGATGCCATGCTGTGAGATGATATGACGAACGAAGAGCTGTGCTGTCTCCTCGGTGCGTGCCGTCGTGTGTGTCGGGATGAAGTGTCCCATTTTGGAGAACTTGTCAATGACGACAAGGATGGCGTTATGACCGCTGGAGGTAGGTGGTAACCCGGTGATGAAGTCTAGGCTAACCACTTGCCATGGCTATTCTGGGACAGGAAGAGGTTGCAGTAGTCCCGCCTTTTTCTGCTTGCTGCTCTTTATCCGCTGACATGTATCACACGAGGTGACGAATTTCTGGACGTCGTCTGCCATGTGGGGCCAGTAGTAGTGTTTGGCGATACCGGTGAGCGTCTTGTTGCTACGGAAGTGTCCGGCGTACAGGACGTCGTGGTATTCTTTGAGTAGTAACTGGCGCAAAGAAGGGTAATTGGGTACCCAGATTTTTGTTGAGCCCTTCCGGTACGCGATGTCACTGTCCCACTGAAGCAGATGTCGCTTTTCTGCCAAGGGAATTTCGGGGTCGGTGGCGTACCCGTGTGCGAAGAGTCCCTTGAGTAGTGGATTCATCCCTTCGGCCTGGATAGCGGCAACGTGTGCAGGCCGGCTGAGGGCGTCTGCTTTGTTTTTGTGGCCGGCTTGTACACGATGTCGTAGTGGAAGTGTGTCTCGAGGAAGTCAATCCACCGGACCTGCCGCCTGGAAAGGGTTGGTTGTGTCTTCAGATATTTCAGACTGCAGTGGTCGGTGTAGACTGTTGTTTGACGTCCTTCGAGATAACATCTCCATGCTTTGAAGGCGATGACAATAGCAAGGGCCTCTTTGTCGTGTATCGGGTAGTTGAGTTCTGCCCCGTGCAGTTTCTTGCTGAGGTAGGCAATTGGTTGCAGTCCATTCCCCTGGTCTTGCATCAAGACTGCTCCCACGGCCTGATCACTGGCGTCTGCTTCAATGACGTAGTCACGTTCGGGATCTGGCAAGATGAGCACCGGTGCGGATGTCAGTGCTTGTTTCAGCTGCTCCATGGCTTCCTAGTGCTTCGTCTCCCATTTGTAGGGCGTGTTCTTCTTCAGCAGATTCGTGAGTGGTGCCGCGAGTTTCGCATACTGTGGCACGAACCTGTTGTAGTAATTAGCGAAGCCTAGGAACTGCTGCAACTCCTTCACGTTCTCGGGCGTCTTCCACGTGCGTACGGCCTCGATTTTCTTGGGGTCCACGTGAACTCCTCGAGCGCTCACCATGTGTCCTAGGAACTGGACTTTTTCAAGGGCGAATTCGCTCTTGGACAGTTTGACGTAAAAACGTTCCCGTCGAAGAATTTCGAAGACGCGTCGCAGGTGTTCGACGTGCTGCTTCATGTCGCGCGAGTAGATGAGGATGTCGTCCAGGTACACCACCACGCATTCATCCAGAAGTGGTCGTAGAATGTGGTTCATTTCGGCTTGGAACTTTGCCGGCGCGTTGGTGAGTCCGAACGGCATTACCAAATACTCGTACGATCCGTACCGAGTTCGAAAAGCAGTTTTGTGGATAGAGTTGTCCGCCATCCGTATCTGCCAGTATCCGGACCGCAGATCCAGTTTGGAAAATACCGTAGCTCCCCGAAGCTGGTCAAGCAGGTCATCGATTCGCGGTATCGGATATTTATTCTTGATGGTCTGCTTGTTAAGAGCTCGATAGTCGATGCACATGCGCAGGCTTCCGTCCGGTTTCGGGGTGAAGAGTACTGGGGCACCGTATGGCGAAGTGGATGGCCGGATGAGTCCTTTGGCTAGGAGATACTCGATCTGTTTTTTCATGTCAGTCAGCTCCGTAGGGCTGAGCCGGTATGGTGCTCGGAAGGTCGGCTTCGATCCCGGTTCCTCCACGATCTCGTGTTGATGCGTTCGGTATGGCGGTAGCTCGTTCGAAAGATCGTCAGGAAGAATGTCTTGGAACTCCTTCAATAATTCCTTGATTTTTTCTGGAGGTTCCGAGGCTTTCTCTCCGTCATTCTCCACCTCTGTTGCTATCGCCAGGAACCCGGTGTCGGTCCGCTTTACGTCCTTCTCGAATCGTGCGAGTGTCTCTACTGGGATATCTCCTGTATCGTCCCAGTTGGGTAGCTGTACTCTCCGTCCATTGTTGTAGATGCTTGCGGCGGTTCACCCAGTTGATCTCGGGGTTGAATCTTTTCAGGAAGTCTCGCGCGAAGATCAAGTCAAGCCCTTTGATGTTGGTGATGGGGAGTGCAGGTCTCCAGCACAGTGGTCCAATTTGTAGGTGTAGCACTGCTTCGCCGTGTACTGATAACTTGCTGCCGTCCACCATTGTTGCAGAGAATCCTGAAGGCTTGTACTCTTCCCGAAGTCGGTCGATCACTGCCTTGTCGCAGACGGTGTGTGACGCTCCGCTGTCCACGAGTGCTTGGAGGCGTCGTCCTTTGCAGATGACCTCGAGCACGAGGGGCAGTCGTTGCTCGAAGTACCCAAAGATAGTTTCATTGATTGGGTCATAGGGTACATCCCAATACTCCGTACACACCTTTGTGTTGCTGTCTACTCCTAAGCTGGCAGCTGGCCGAGGCTGCTTGGAGAACGGCTCTTCTCCAGGGCCCGGAGTTTCCTTGACGACTGTGCGCGTCACTGATGCCGAAGAATTGGATGCATCCGTAGGAGGAGTTCGGGGTTTGTGCAGCTTCTTGTAGACCCCCAGCTTCCTCTTGAGGTGCTTCAGCTCCACCGACGTCTTCCCTGGGGAGCGGGTAGTCGTTGTGGGCTGGTGTCGGGAGAGGACGTTGACTCCGTGGAAAGGTCGGCTTCTTTCCACACTCCTTAATTTGGTCCCCAGGTTGTCCGGTACCGGTATAATCTCCACAGCTGTCTGCTTCTTTTGGAGTCCCTCCTGAAATTTCTCCAAGGCTCTACCCCCTCGGACATCATAAGTTTTCATTAAAGCATCTTTATAAGATAACTTTAACGAATTCTTATAATTTCTAGGGTCTTCACGGAGTTTCCCTGTCTCGGCAGAGTCTTTTTTCGCGGAGTCGTAATTTTCCTCGGCGATTTTCCCTGGCGAGGACTGGTCGTGGGGTGGAGATTTTCCCCCATCATTTCCTCCTTCTCGCGTCGAATCAGCTTCGTCGAAGTTGATTTTCCCGGAATCCCGCGGCCGCTTTCGGATCTTTTTATTTTCGCCAGCTAGATCCGCAATCACTGGCGACTCCCGTTTTTTGTCTTCTGATTGGCCGAAAGATTTCCGCCACTGTTGCGTGCCCGATACTCTGCGCGTGCGGCCTTCATTTTGTTGCAGTCGAAGATTCGGTGGCCCGGCACCCCGCAAAAATCACACGTGTAGTTGGTGTTTTTCGGACGTGGCCGCCCCTCGAATCTGTCGACTTCCATCGGGTCGGCGAACGTGGGGTGAGCCGAGCGGTTGCCCTGTCGCGTACTGCCGACGTGCGTCCGTCGTGTTCCGGCGTTGACCATGTCGAAGCGCTCCGCTGCCGAAACGACGTCACTGTAGCTCGCGTAGTTTGACGCAGCGACTTGTCGTTTGACTTCGGTCTTCAGCCCGGCGAGGTATGATTGTACTTTTTCCCCTTCGGTCAGGTCGGGAATGCGGTTATAAAATCCCTCCATTTGCTGCGTGTACTGCGCTACACTCCCGAACTGTCGGTGTCGATGAATTTTTTCCCGGGCAAGGAAACTCGAATTTATCGGTTCGAAGCGTTTCAGCAGGTCGGCGCGGAACTGCTGCCACGTGGCTTCACCGTGGATGAAAGTACTGTTGCCGCCAATCCACTCGAGTGCCGGCCCTCGCATCAGTGTCGCCGCGAGTCGTACACGTTGACCGTCCCAGACTGGCGAGCTCCATCCGACGGCTGCGAAGTAGATCTCCATGCCGGCGATCCATTTGCGGGCGTCGGAGTTTCGATCGCTCGGATCGAACGGCTCAGGTGGGCGCGGTTTCGGAGCCTCGAGAAACTGCTGCGACTGCTGCGTCGTCGCCGTTGTCGTCTCGTGCTGCGCTCCGGTGAGTCGAGTTACTCGCTCGAACTGGTTTCGCCACGCTTCGCGATCCGCTCGCATTTCCTCCTGAAGGGCTGCGATGCGTGCGAAGAGCTGCTGGGTAACCTCGGCGTTGTCGAAGGTTGCCATCCTGTTCAAAACACGCACGGAGGGGGTAATTCGAAAATCGCGGAGCTGGTGCTTACCAGAATCGGCGTCGAATTGGTCGCCCCCGGCGGTTTTTCGAGGCAGGATCCCCGCTGCTGCTGCTTAGCTGAGCGCGGTCGAGTGAGAAAAGCTCTGATTACCAAGTGTTACAGGATCGAATGTGTCGAGGAAAGGTTCCACTATCGATCAGTACAAGGCGCTTTTATACTTCCAAAGTACATCAGGTAACCAGGTTTATCTTATCCTAAGGGAATAGACCCTTCTAGAAGATAGAATCACCCTGCGTATAGCCACGCGAGGCTATTGGCTTTAAGGGATTACGGCAGGATTACGCCAGATAGCGCGCCAGTACATCCCAAGCCTGGTCGGTGATATAATTACAATAGCAGGATAAACCAAAGGTTAAGGAAAAAGGGAGAATAGGAAACCAAATGAGATGAGAGAAATGAACTAGGAAGGAAATAAGAAAAGGGACAAGTGGTGTAACGGGGTCGTACTCTCACAGCCCCGGTCTTGTACACTGATAACAAGGCCATGATCCTCTTGTGTCAGGAGCCTCGATTCAAGGGCAGAGAGAAGCACATCCAGCTGCGGTACCTCCTCCTGTGCGAGCTACAGTAGTGCCGCCAGGCCTGCGTAGTACACTTTGCCTCCAGTGCCAACACAGCTGATATCTTTACTAAGGCGCTTGCGCCTAAAGATCATCAGTGGCACTGTTTGCAGCTTGGTCTTGTTCCTGTAGCTCCTCACCTGCTAGGACCTTGATTGTGTACTCGTCTTATATATATTCCTTCTTGACTGGCCTTGTGGCTGCTGTTCCAATGGTCAGACTAGTAGTGCCGCCCTGGCTTGCTCTTATCGAGTTTGTAGTCTTGTTGACAGGTCTTCGCACCCTTGTCTCAGATGTTGGACTAGTAGTGTTGCCCTGAATTGGTTGTCTCTTGCCAGGCACTGCCCCTAGTCCAGTCTAGGGGGTGTGTCAAACATATTTGTATATGTTGCTATAGACTAGATGGGGTCATGCCTTAGCAAGTACAACATTTCAGGTCAAAACCACCATGTACTCTGTCTTCTAGTTCAGTCTGCTGTTCTGAGAGACAGTCCTACCTTTGTAGCCCTCGTTGTTTTCCCTTAGCCCCATCATTCTCTCAACAATGTAACATGGCAATCTTGAGCTAGGTCTCGCCCTCTACTCACGCTTCTGCCCTTGCACAACCGAGCCTAGCGCGCCTCGGCCTTAATTGCGCGCCTAGTAGCTTGTCCCTTCCCCACCCTCTCCTCTTCGTCGCACAACTTACGACAGCCGCCACTGGCCCGCGCCTGCCAGCGCCTTAGTTTGTAGACGTCCCACCTCCCACCACTCGTTCCTAGCCTACGCCAGCTCGCACCAGCCCGGCGCCTGCTCGCCTGCTCGCCAGCCCGCCAGCCTGCCTGCTCTCCAGCTCGCATGCTCGCCTGCTTGCGCGCCCGCCTGCTCGCCTGCCCGCCAGCCTGCCTGCTCGCCAGCCCACCTGCCTACCTGCTTGACACCTCACACGCTCGCCCCGCCTGCTTGCCAGCCCGCCTGCTCGCGTGCTCGCCAGCCCGCATGCTTGCCAGCTCGCACCCTCGCCACCCCGTCAGCCCTCTTGCTAGCCAGCTTGCACGCTCGCCTGCTCACCCGCTTGCTTGCTCGCTTGTTCGCCTGCCCGCCAGACTGCCTACTTGCCAGCCTGCCTGCTCACCTGCTCGCCAGCCTGCCAGCCCACCTGCTTGCCAGCGGGCCTGCTCGCCAGCTCGCCTGCTCGCCAACGCGTCTACTTGCTAGCTTGCCTGACCGCCTGCTTTCCCGCTCAACCGCTCACCAGCTCAACTGCTTGCCTGCTTTCCACCAGCGCCAGTAGCCAGCACCAGCAGCCAGCTCAATAGCTCACCAGCACCACCAGCGCCAGCAGCCAGCAGCCAGCGCCAGCTTGCCAACGCCAGCAGCCAGCACCACCTAGCTTGCCAGCGCCAGCCAGCGCCAGCAGCCAGCAGCCAGCAGTGCCAACAGCCAGCAACGCCAGCAGCCAGCGCAAGCCGCCAGCAGCCAGCTTGCTGGCTCACCAGCGCCACCAGCGCCAGCAACCAACAGCCAGCGCCAGCCGCCAACAGCCCACTGCCAACAGCCAGCAGCCAGCGCCGGCTGCTGCCACCCACTTCCACTACCGCAGCTACTACTGCCCGCTGCCGCCCCCACTGCTGCCAACTGCCGCCCACTGTCGTTGCTGCCGCCACTACCGTAGCCACTGCTCCAACCGCTGCAGCCGCTGCCGCCACTGCCGCTACAGCCGCCGCTGCCTCTGCAGCCACCGCTGCTACTCCTGTCGCCACTGCTGCTGCCCACCGTCAGCTTCGGCCTCCAGCAGCTGGCCACCAGCCGCCAGCACTAGTCACCAGCCGCCAGCAGCTGTCTGGGCAGATGGTCTGGAGAGGGCGTTGGCAATATTGTTGGCAATATTGTTGTACGTGATCCGGTACGTGAAATTCGACTCCAGATAATCCAACCAGCGAATCTGCCGCGGGTTGAAATTCCGCCCTCAGGTACTGTAGTGATTTACGGTCTGTCCTGATTATCACGTCCGCTCCTGTCAGGTAGCATTGCCAGACTTTGAACGCGTGCACGATCGCCAACATTTCTTTGTCGTGTACGGGATAATTTCTCTCGGCGGATTGTAACTTTCGCGACTCGTACGTGTTTGGTTGGAGGCCATCGTCGAAATCTTGTAACAGTAATGCTCCAATGGGGATGTCACTTGCATCAGTTACAACCTCGAACGGTCGTTTTTGGTAAGCTATGTGTGGTACCGGTGGCGACGTAAAAAAATGTTTTAACGCGTCAAGCGCAGCTTGCTGCTTCTCCCCCCATACGTAATCAGCTCCCTTATACAGTAGGTCGGTTAGTGGTCCGGTTAACCCTGCCATGTTAGGGATAAAGCGTCGCACATAACTGACGAACCCCAGAAAAGATTGCAGTTCCTGCAGATTTTTTGGCGGCTTCCATTCCTTTGATGCAGATTCTTTTTGGGTCTATTTTGATGCCTTTCGTAGAGAAAATGTGTCCTTAGAACTCCTGTTTAGCCTTAAAAAACTCGCACTTGGAGCCCTTCGTAATGAGGCGGTTCTGCTGTAGCCGCTGAAAAAACGCTTCAAGTTCCGCTAAGTGCTGCTCCTTTGTTTTGCTGCAGATCAGAATGTCATCCAGGTAAATGATGACACATTTGTCGAGTAGATTGCGGAATATCCCATTCATAGTTAACCGGAACATTGAGGGGGCATTCGTTAATCCGAATGGCATGACTGTGTATTCGTAACTCCCGTAGCGAGTACGGAACACAGTTTTGTGGCAGTCGCCAACAAAGACACGAATCTGATGGTAACCACCACGAAGGTCGATCTTGGAGAAATAGCAAGCTCCGCGAAGTTGGTCAATCAGCTCATCAGCGCGAGGGATCGAATATCGTGATTTGATGGTAACCCTATTCAGTGCACGGTAGTCAATGCACATGCAAAGTCCGCCATCTTGTTTTGGAGTGAACAGGATCGGCGCTGCGAACGGGGACGTACTTGGCCGAACGAACACTTTGGCCAGGAGGTAACCCAACTGGTTTCTGAGTTCTTGGAGTTCGGGCTGAGTCAGCCTCCATTGACTTCGTACAGTAGGTTGCGCGCCGAGCTCCAGCGCGATCCGATGGTCCTGTGGGCGTTCGAAGGCAGGCCACTTGGCAGATCGTCGGGAAATATCTCCGGGTACTGTTTGATGATTTTTGCCAAGTCCTCGGGAACTGCTGCGCAGAGTTTTTTCGATGTCGGTTGGGCCGTCGTCGTCCGTGATTCTTGTAGATGGACAGCGAAGAGCTCGGCTCCTTTCTTGACCTCGCGTGTTAGCGTGATGGCGTTCACACATGTCATCACTGGGTCCACTCCACACCAAACAGGTAATTTTCTCCAACCGTTCGCACAGCTCACTTTGCATTCGCCCGTTGTCCAGTCAATTTTTGGATTACATTGCCGTAGCCAAACTCGTCCCAACAGCACATCGTAGCTGTCAAATGTTGTCGCCAGTGCTGTCCAATGCTGAGTGGGTGAGTGGGTGAATGGGTGAATGGGTGAGTGGTTGAATGGGTGCTTCAGGTCAGGGCAATCTCGAGCAATGTGACCCAGTTGGTGGCAGTTGAAGCAGTATCTGTTGCGAAGGTCGTCTGCACTCGCAACTATATCATTGATTGTGGGCCGATGATCCTATCCGCGAAAACGATTTCCCTTCCAGGAGCCCGCTCTCGCATATGTCCGACTTGCATAGTCCAGATTTGCGAGCTGAACTGCTTCGCTGAACGTCGCTGGACGGCGCATGCAAACTTTGTAGCACACGTCTCCCTTCAAATCGGCGATGTATCCGGTCTGCTTCTCAGCATCGCTCAGATCCGTGATCTGATCACACCTCGCTTGAAAAGATGAGGTGTAGTCCTGGTCAGAACTCATTTAGCGTCAGGTGTCTAGCTTCGTATGCGCGTTGTCCGAGATGGAAATGGGCTCGAAGCGTGCGCGTAGAGCTGTACCCCATGCTTTCCACGTGCAAATCTCAGTCGATCCAAATATTGAGGTTGCCCCCCAGTCAGCAGTCTCGGAAGTCCCAAATAACCCCTAAGTGCTCCCTGCAGAAGAATCCGCTTCGAGTATAGATCGCCACCAATCTAATGCCGGTCCACGCAGTAGCGATACCGCTAACTTAGTTTTTAAGTCGTCAGTAGTAATTCCTGGAGCATTAAAATAACCTTCAACAGAGAAAAGCCAACTCGCAACAGTAGTGTTCTTGTCTGTGGGGCTGTACGGGGGCGGCAGCAGGGGCTTGATCCTGGCAACTTATACAGGTGTCACTGTAGTGGCTGCCCCGGCTCGTGCGGCTGCTGCTCGTGCTTTTGTTGCAGAAGATTGTTGCAGAAGATTCAGCGGCATTCCTCTGACACCTCACATGCGAGTACGTCCAAAACGATCTCGCCACATCTAGTGCTTGCGACCTCCTCCTGGGCGGCAGTCTTCTGGTGGGGTTCTCCTCGCGCCTGGTGCAGCTCGTCGACTTCAGTCTGAAGTCGTTCGTTGTCCTCGAGTACAGCTGTCAGGCGAGCGTCCGTGGCCGCGAACTTTGCCATTAGCTTATCGATTTTTGCTTGATCCATGATGCGAATACAACGTCGGGTGGGCAGGGGAACTTCCATGACTATCCAACTCAGTTAAAAGTGCAAACGATATCGTAGTTGAGCGAATCAATTAATCAATTCGCAGGCAACCTCTTTGCAGCTTTGCTGAGCTGATCACGCGAGTATCCCCCCCTCCCCCCCCCCCCCAAAAACACTTAGCTAGAAATGGAAAATTCCTTACATTGTATGTGATATTACTGGATGGCTGAAAACAGAAACAGCGGGAGTTATAATGTAAATATAGTTGAACTTGAACAAAATGAAATTGGCAGGTTGTTATGAAAGAAACACCAACAAAAAGCACGCACGGACACACCACACCATGACACCCTGAAATGTAGGGCAACAGGCAAATATTGATCACGATTTTTACTAATATTCGTTCGACCTTACTACCAAGGTGAGCATCACAAATTGAAAATTTATAGAAAGAGTGCACATCCTAGACATAACACATAGCATTTTATAGACTGCCTAAAAATTACCTCATAATGTAACCCAAGAACGGGCCACCACTTCTTTTGAACCTTCCCATTACCACTTTCATGCTTTGCCAATCCTGCTCCCTTTACCTTCCCACCACCGCCTCCTTTCCCTTGAGCATGCTTGTTGCCATGCTTGTTCCCATGCTTACCACCACTACCCTTTCCCTTTTCCCCTCCTTTCTTTGTGCCATCAGCATTCTTTGCATGTTCCTCCTCAGAGGGCCCCGCATTCTTGACGCATCGGATGGGGCAAATGACGGCTCCCACTGGTTTCATGACTTGTGGTAACCACACAATAAAGGCGCAGCATATACCCACAATAGGCACGGAGACGATAAAGTATGAGAAGTACAGTAAGACCCTTCTCTTGGACGTTCCTCTTCAGAGGCACCTGCAGTCTTGACGTATGAGACAAGCTGAATGACGGCCCCCACTGGCTTCAAGACATGTGCCCAGATTCACGAGCACACAACACACGTGCAATAAACACAAATGCCCCGTCGGGCTAGTATCGCCACGGGTAGCCACGTAACAATATCCATAATTGTAACTGGAACCACACTCACCGCGGGTCGAGTCATGGAGCGGAAAGCTGCTTCGGTGTTGAAGTCCCGGCCAATGGGGGTGCGGATGCTGCGCGCATACTCTGCGTGGTTTCGATACATGTTGGGCTGCTCGGGCACAAAAAAACTTCTTGATCCGTCCATGGGAGAATGCGTGGCATTGAGGGAGGCGAGTACCATAAAACATTCAAAAATTCATGCAATAAATAGGTTAAGGAGTGCTACGCCCATGATCCTTGTATCTATGACTTTATTAACACATCACATTTCTCCCACCAATTACACTTTTGTCGTCAACTTAACCCCCCTCCCCGCGCCTTACTCACGCTCTGATTATCCTTCTCTGACACAATCACGTGCTTGAGCTTCGAATCTTTCCCATGTCCCCTTGCTGTCTCTCCCCCCCCTAGCCCCAAGGCTCAACTCACCTTATTGTTCTTCTCTGATACAATCACGTGCCTCAGATTCAAATCCTTTCCTTCGTCCCCTTGTTCCCCCTTTCTCGCTCTTCCCCTCTCCCCCCCCACCCACTCCCCCCCCCCAAAAAGAAAAGAAAAAAGCCCACCTTCTTGTTATCCTTCTCTGACACAATCATATGCTTCAACTTCGAGTCCGCTCCTAAATCCTAAATCCTGCCCCGTTTGGTGTGTCTCACATCACCCCCCTTCCCTCGGTTGGCCCAGCGGAGGAGTCTGCTGTCTCTGGAGGCCCTGAGCCTAAGGCCCTATGGTACACGTATTGGAGGCGATTCTACTAGAAGCCGAAGCGTTACAGGCCTCGACGTAACTTCGACGACGCAGGAGAACGCGCAGCAACATGATGATGTTGACAAATGAGGGAGATGCAGATTGCAACAAGATAATTACGCGCTCTACCGAACGTACATCGGGAGCACGGATGAGCATACCAGGCAGTTGCTACGCGAGGATATAACAAGTGGAGAAGCAAGTAATCTTCATACCCTCGAGCGAACCAAACATCGGCAGCAGTGGAGTGACACTTGTACATCAAGACACACGTGTTTCCTCGTAGTTACAACTGTTACACCCATTAGGAAGACTCTATATGGAAGATGGATTGGATGGATTCTCCTTCGAACCGTTATGAGTTATGAGCATCCTCTGCAGCAGCCTCCGCTGCGAGTGTCAACCGTTGCCGCCGCCGTCACAGCAGACAACTACAACAACACCCAACCCTGATGGATATTCCGCCAAACCATGGAGATGACACTCGATCTTATTCCAGCATGATCCCAAGACCCGGTGTGGCACTATATCTACGGTTTCCTGCTAGTGGATGCGGATACCGCTATGCCCTGGACCAAAGTGATTATTCCACATGCCCTAAAGAGCTCAGAGAAAGGGACTCTTATGTGGATGGGAGGACTACGACAATCTTGGAGTGCTCATGGAGCAATGACTTCAACAGAGTCATAAAACCTACGTCACCAACCAATCCATCTGAAGCAACACCTCCATGGAAGCTGACAGGCATGATAAGGAGCGTCGAGGCCCTATGAATAGAGGTATCCGCATTACTCCAACGGCACCCCTGCAAGCAAAACTACCAGTGACGGAAAGCATTGCCTGGATAATTGCCTAAAAAATGTTCTCGTACTGTTTTGGTCCTTTTTTTTCTAGTTTCGATTCATATTTCGGCCTTAGCTGTAAAGTAGTGCTGTAGTATGCGTAACGGGTATGGGTTTCACTTTTGTAGGGGTCGATTTTTGACCGGGGACGAGACTTGGTTCGCGTGGGTGCATCCGGACAGTTCATGCCAAGCGGCGTACGAGATCTATATCCTAGCCTCCCTTATTCTAGTTACTTGCCCTCGTGACTTTCGAGTAGTCTGGAGATAGGCCAGGACCGCTGCTACGATTCGGCCATCATGAAACTGTTAGATGATCCGCGCCGCGCACGGATCACTGCCCTGTTGCGGAGGGGGTATAGCACTCGTCGAATCACTAAACAACTAGGCGTGGGGAAGAGTACGGTCCATGATTATGGCATCAAGGTGATTGATGCGCACGGATCATTGCCCTGTTGCGGAGGTGGTATAGCACTCGTCGAATCACTAAACAACTAGGCGTGGGGAAGAGTACGGTCCATGATTATGGCATCAAGGCGATTGAGTCTAGCCGCGATGACGTGCCTCCTACGATGCCCTCAGCCGGTCGCCCTCGCTTAGTGACAGAGAGAGTTTGCCGCGGCATAGTTCGGTCGATTACCAACAGGGAGGCAAGAACCTTCGCTCATGCGACAAAGATCGTCAAGATGCAGCACGTCATCACGCTGCATCCTAGGACGGTGCGTAGCGCTTTGAATGGCAGCGGATTTGTCGCAATCAAGCAGCCCAAGAAGCCACGACTCTCTCGGAAAAACATACGCGATAGGCTGGAATGGGCCTGTGCCCATGCCAATAGGACGGTTGACAACTGGAAGCGAGTGATCTGGTCGGATGAGTCCAAGAACAATCGTTTTGCTTCTGACGGACGCTCATACGCATGGGTTCGCGAAGGTACTACCCTCCAAAGCCACCAAATCAAGCAGATCGTCAAACACGGGGGCGGCTGCTTGATGATTTGGGGCTGCATGTCGTATGAGGGAGTGGCTTTCATGTGCAAGATGGATGGTAGGATGGACAGATTGCTCCATCTGAGTATACTGCTGAACGAGCTCAATAGTACGATCGAGTTTTACCAGCTTTCACCCTCGGAAGGTATCTTCCAGCACGACAATGACCCCAAGCACAAGTTGCGTATCGTGCAGGAGTGGCTTTGAGAGTAGGGGTTGTTGAAACTAGTACCTAGTCCACTATCATCGTCACCAACAATCTACTAGGAATGGAAGAGGAGTCAAATTGGTTGAGCGCAGAGATCCCCATATCTCCTTGACCAGGACCATGGATTGATGCTCCAGCAATGAGCATGGTGACATCGTCCTACTACAATCACTGGCAACAAATCTCTTTGCAACGGCACACAGAAGTTACAACGTTACTATCTTATACGGACCGGCACACGACTGCTACTGTATGTCAACCTCGAACGCTTGGTGGTTTCTTGAGCACATGAAGCAGTTATCATCGCTACGGCATGCTACAGTGTAGCTGAATTCTACTAACCGCAACTTAGGCACATACTTATCATCATTCGCTACGCTACTCTGCAACCTGGGTTGGAGCGTTACGTGCCCCAATACTTCATTGTGGGATACCTACTACCTGCACTTGTACAGGCTCACGAGTGTGTGGAATATAGTATAGAGGAGCTGCTGTTCAAGCACTACTTTGTTGGCTTGATTTTCTCTGCCTACTTGGAGCCTCACAACCCTCAGTATTTGTTGAAAAACTGGGCGCTTTAAGCGTCCACTCATTTTTTAGGGGGGGAAGTGTGAGGGGATGAGGCATGCTGAATCCTTGAGCACATCCATTTGCATATTTGCTATTTATTGTGTGTTTTTCCTTTCCTGGAAATCCCAACGCTCTTTCCTGCACATTGATATATTTTACAAATATCATATCCGTTACGGCATGTTCGAACTTTTCTTGTGTGACACGTTCTCTATTGCGTGAAGTGTTTCGTCACCGTCACCGTGTCTCTGGAATCCCTATTGTGCCTAAAATGAGAGAAATTCAGGACAGTCAAAATTCCGTCAGACAACTTCAAACCTTGATGGTGATCTGATCTGTGCCTCAAACGGTGATCTGTAAAATTGGATCCGGAGCGCATTGCTGTCGCCTATCAGCAGCAAGTTGAATAATAAAATTCCATAAAGATTTGACGACGCTATGGCAGTTTGACTGGCAGGAGGTACAGCAGCCACTATAGTCTTAGGAGTACAAACTTAGCAAGAAGAGTTTGAGATGGAGATGATTCCCAGCCTCTACATACCCCAAGAGCCAAGTTCCAGGTTGGTGGTACACCACCACATAGTCCCCAACCATGAAGAGTCTCGAAACAAACCCTCCAAGGGGCTACACCAAGTGAAATGTAACACTACACGAAGTAGCGTTACTATTTTCACTATTTAATATTTATCCGTGACCCTTGGGCTTGAAATCTTGAGCTCTTGGTCTTGGTTCTGCAAGATAAATTCTTCTCGAGTTGATGGGGGCTTGCTGCACACACCTGTGATGCGATGGACACTTCACACTCGACAAAATAGAAAGAACACATGCGAGACACAAACGACGACTTGACATGCGAGTTGTAAAAACTTGCTAATGTCTTGACCGACACAAACCACATGGTGATACACCATTCAAACACACACACAAGCACTAGATAGCAATGACATAGACTCACAAGTCATTCCATGCCATGCATGCACACACACAAACAAGGACGACAAGCCAAGTGCAAGCCATAGGGTTGCACCAACATCTAGGTGGTGTTCCTACGGACGCTTCCACTCATTTGTAGATCTCTCTCAGAAGGTCCTAGTTACCCTTCCCTAGAGTTCTCGTAGGTATAAACAGCATTGACTCTTTGCTTGTAGACATTCAATCCTTGATTCGCATCATTCAAGCTTCCACTAAATCCTGGACGTATGACAACTACGCCACTGCTCTGGCCTCTAACCCTGCCATTCCACTGTCCGTCAGGGGTGCATCTTCCCTTCGCAGTGACGTCCTAGAGGGCAGGGTAGCTTTCCTGTCCGAGGCCGTTCCTCATCTCTGCTCCATGCTGCTACCCCCTGAGGGTGACCTAGACGCCCTTGACATCCCGACACCTCGCACTTACGCTAAGTTGACTTCGGGACCCTGGGCCTCTCGGTCAATAGCTGCCATGGACGCATCTTGGAAATCCACCGGCAAATACGTCGACGTAGTTCTCCTACCTGGGGCGAACGCTGTCAAAGGCCAATGGCTCTTCAAGGTGAAGCGCGCTCCTAGAGAGCCGCCGGTGTTCAAGGCGCTCTATGTTGCTAGAGGTTTCAGTCAGCGCGTGGGCATTGACTACTTTCAGACCTTCGCCCCAACACCCAAGATGACCACTCTTCGGGCACCGCCTTACGTAGCAGCACAGCGCGACTACAAGCTTCACTTACTGGACTTCTCCACAGCGTTTCTCCAGGGCAATCTGCACGAGAAGATCTACCTGCGCTCTCCGCCAGGCTTCTCTGGCACTTTCCTCCCTGAGACCGAGTGGTTCCTCCAGCGCCCCATGAGTGGCAGACTTTCAGTTCTTTCCGTCCTCTGCTGACCCGTCACTCTTCGTTCGCTCAGGCCGGACTCTGTTCTACATCCTAGTCTACGTAGACGACTTGGTCTTCGCTACTGCAGGCGGGGACGTGCTGGCCTCGGTGAAGGCCGTGCTGCTAAGGAGACATACCTGCATTGACCTAGGAGAGCTGCGCCACTACCTTGGCTTACAGATCTCCAGGGACAGAGCATCGTGCACCATCACTCTCACACAGTTACACTTGGTTCGCCAGGTCCTTCAGAGGTTCGGCCTTCAGTTCTCATCCGCTCAGCCCACCCCTCTGCCAATGGATGACAGGCTCTTGGCTCCGGTCCCTGATGAGCCAGTTGTGCCCAGAGGTCAGTACCCAAAGCTTGTGGGCTGCCTTATATACCTGATGACTTGCACTCGTACATTTCTCGCATACCCTCTTCCTATCCTCACTCGCTTTGTGGCGACAGGCAGACACCGACCCTAGCGCTGGTCGGTTGCTAAGAGGGTGTTGCGTTATCTAGCTAGTACATATGGCATGGGGCTAGTGCTAGGAGGACACAGGCCAGTGGTTCTCACAGGGCATACTGACGCTTCATGGGTGGACGATGCTGGGATGCTCAAGTCCTCCCAGGGCTACTGTTTTAGCCTTGGTGCAAGCGCTATCTCGTGGAGGTCCACCCGTTTGTCGTGTGTTGCATAGTCTAGCTGTGCACAAGAGCTCTGTTGGCTAACATTCTTGCTTACAGACCTAGGTGAGCAGCCTAGCTCTGCCCTAGTCCTGTACGCTGGCAACAGGGGCATGCTCCTCCTATGTCAGGAGCCTCGACTAGAGGGCAGAGTGATGCACATCCAGCTGCTGTACTTCCTCCTACTCGAGCTACAGCAGCGTCGCCAGGCCGGCGTAGTACACCTGTCCTCCAGCAATGTGAGGGGTATGGGCGTGGGGAAGAGTACGGTCCATGATTATGGGCTCAAGGCAATTGCTGAGTCTAGCCGCGAGGACATGCGTCCTACAATGCCCTCAGCTAGTCGCCCTCGCTTAGTGACAGAGAGAGTTCGCCGTGGCATAGTTCGGTCGATTTCCAGGGGAGAGGCAAAAATCTCCGCTCACGCAGCGAAGATCGTCGAGATGCAGCACGGCATCACGCTGCATCCTAGGACGGTGCATAACGCTTTGAATGGCAGCGGACAAGTCGCAATCAAGCAGCCCAAGAAGCCGCGACTCTCTCGGAAAAACATACGCGATAGGCTGGAATGGGCCCGTGCCCATGCCGACTGGACGGTTGACGACTGGAAGCGAGTGATCTGGTTGGATGAGCCCATAGATGCTCTATTGAGGGCGGTGATTAAGACGAAAGGGCAGTGGACTAGATACTAGTTTGGGGTTGTTGAAGCTTCCTGCTTGCACTTGGCACAAATTGTCCGGATGTACCAAGATTGTTAATTTGTGCTATTTGCTGTAAATATTAGTATCTTCATGAGCTGTAAGGCATGGGCCTACAGCCACACCCCAACCTTCATTAAGGCTTTATGTGCATGACCCCTTAATATTCCAAAATTTGTCTAAGTGACAAACATGCTGACAATACTTTCTGTCACAATATCTCTCTCTTATCATTATCTTGTTCTTTAAGCAAATTCTGGACACTTCTCACAAGTTCTAAGACTTCCGCTGTCTTACTAGTCTACTATTCCAGCAAAGGTCCTTGTTCAAGTTCTGAAGTCTCACAAGGCTATAGTATCAATTCTTGTGCCACAACTTGTTAATACTGACTATTACTAGAGGTACTTCAGTATTCTTTCTACTTCAAATACTTTTTGTATGCATATTCTTTACTTAGTCTCCTGCACCCTTTTTACAAATTATTACATGGTATGAGAGCGATCTGGAATTAAGACTATCATCAACTCTACAAATGACTGGACCAGCATCGACTTCAACTGCCGATTCTTCAACAACTGGACCAATTGGAGTTACCAACCCTACAGTTTTTACAGGACAAGCAGATGATACTGTACTTGGAATGTTTCCAGCTGCATATGCTTCAATTGGGATGCCTCAACAGCAGCAAGGGTTGCCTGCTGTGCATCCACTGAGGACTTCCTCCTCTACACCTGCAACACCGCAACAAAAATCACAGCAACAAAGTACCACCGCCTCAAGTAGCAGCATCTGTAACAGCGGCCTTTAGTGGCATGAGTCTTGATGGACCTAGTTATGCAAGACATTTGACTGCTCCAAGCTCCGGTTCTTCGTTCGCGTTTACACCTGCACAACAATAGCAGTTACAATTTTTGCAACAACAACAACAAGCACAGCAATAGTTTCAGCAGCAATCTTAATACCAGCAACAGAAACAGCCACAAGTATTTCAACAGCAGCCTTGATACCAGCAACAGCAACAGCCACAACAATTTCCGCAGCAATTGGCTTCACTGGACCTATTTTTCAGGCTCCGAATCTTTTGAGTAACACACAGATCCAGACGACAATACCTTTTAATGGCGCTGACTTCTACTCTTGGAGTTTCGAATTTGAGCTCCTTGCGAAATCTGCTGGATTAAGACCTTTCTTCAACAGCGATTATCCGTATCCTGTCAGGGGAACGCAGATGGAACAGTAGATTTTTGTTCATTCTTCACTCAGCGCCAATACAGTCCTCATCCGAATTTTGTCGCTGAAAGAGCAGCTCGGCATACGCTCTCTTCATACCCGCTTGACTCCAGCTGAATATGCATGGAAGCATTTGAAGGGATTATATATGGCACATGATACCATTTTTGTGAGTAAAATACTCTCACAACTAAGAACTGTGCAGATGCAGGACAACAAAAATGTTACAGATTATGTCAACAGAGCTCGAACACTTTGACACCAAATCGAAAATGCGGCGGATACAGTACTTCCCAAATGACATGTCAATATCCCTCCTTCTTGCCGGACTTGGACCAGCGTGGCGGTAGTATCGATCTCTTTTTCGAATTCAACCCAATCTTTCTGAAGCTGAAATTTGCTCAATTGTTCAAGAGGAACAGTATGATCTTGACTGGCAAAACGTGTCAACAAGATTTTCTGTCACTACTGCAAAAAGGATGGTAGCATCAAATACTGTGACAAGCTTCAGGCTGATAAAAAAAGAGGAGTGCGGCAGCCGTCGCAGCAGCCCAAGCAATTCGTGAACCAGATTTCGTTAGCAACCACTCCTGCCACATCAGGCAAACACATGCTCAGCTCAGCATGCATCCATGTCCCAGATTCAGATACTGAATTAGACGACGACGATGAAGCAACAAGCTCGATCAAACAACCTGATAATATGGTTTTACCTCAAGTATATGGGAACCTCGCCTGTCCTAACACTCTCATTCATTATCTACAGTGGGCAAATGTATTATAATGCACTTCATTAGTCTAGCTTGGTTTAATGCACCTCATATTTATACACACGCAATACACTCCAGAGCCATATAAAATGTATTTTACCATATACTTGAGGTAAAACCATATACTTGAGGTATTTTACCTCAAGTATATGGTTTTACCATGTCTTGATAAAAAACAATAATAAAAAAATCCTTGCACAAGCAAAAACATATTTGTCAGTGAAAGCAAGCAAAAGCCAATTCGTATTCGCGAACAAGCACATACCTTCCTTCTTGCTGCTAAGCATTCCGTGTTGCACATATCTGCAAAGTTAGTCGTTCTTGAAACAGCAATGAACATAGCGGACAAGAGAGTTCATGGAACGACAGGACAATACCAGCCAGTGTTTGTACTAATTCCGTCGCTATTATTGTTGCAGCCACCATAGTGGTCGATACCGCCAGCAGCACCCTAGAACAACCCTCTCTCATATTCTGTACGGAAACAGACAGACGATAGAAATGACAAAACCAGTTGCAAAAAGAAAAGGAAAAAAGGGATGGAAACTTAGCAATACAAACCGTCGCAAGGAGAGAAACGCGCCACGGAAAAATGAGGAACGAGCAAAGAGCGTGAGATAATACAAACAAAAGCACAAGAGACAAGAGGCAAAAAAAAAAAAAGGTGTTATAAAGGGCATACGAGCGATAAATGCAAGATAGTGTAGGGGAGAACGAGAGAGAATGAAACGATAGCCGGGTGCAAAAGACAGCTATTCGGAGGTCGAGCAAAACCATCAAGCAGATTGAGAATAGGAAGATAAGGGAAGGGGTTGAGCGAGTACGGTTGGGGAAGGGAGCCTCAGTTGGGGACTGGGAGGTGGTCGGCAGGTTTTTTTTGGGTGTGCTGGCGTAAGGATAAGCCAGAGTGATGATTGGCCTGCCCAATTTCGTAGTGTATGCAATTGGTGGGTGCACGCCTGGTTAGGATGATGCGTGACATGTCATGCATTTTCTGAGTGTTAGCAAGTCTCCCCCCCACCCCCAACCCCCAAAACTAGTCGTTGAACTCTTCGCCAGCACCTCTTTTCGTTAATTGTTGTCGTCATCCAGTGGTATAACTCGGTTGGCGGTGACGTGTCTTGGTGGTTCTCGTTTCCCTTATGGTGTCACTGAACTTGTGTGCCAGATTTTACATTTACAGATCGTCGAGTTCGTTGGTATTTCGCAAGCAGTCACGAACTGTTTTGTTTTCGACTGTTGCTTCGTCAACTTCACTGGACCCGAGTTCACGTCACAGTAAGCAGAACCAATCTGAAACGCCTTTGACCGCCCGATCACGCCTCGAAACATTGGGTACATTTTTGGGCGAGGAAAACTAGCTGACGCGGTGTAGAAGCAATTCGGCACATTTTTGGGCGAGGTGAACATTTTTGTGCGAGCCACGTTTCCAATAGGAAGTGTGGCTGCAAATTTGTTGCCCTCATGGTCTGTCGTGCTTGGCACATTGGTCCAAGTCACCAAAAGTCACATTTCTAAACCTGTAATGTGTCCCTTCCGTCACATTTTCGTGCGTCACACAAATATCCCTTTTTCTCTGAGCCTTCCGAAGCTTTTCCGAAGGAAAAGCTACCATGCACGAATTTCCTTTTTCTCTCGCCTGCTCGCCGCCAGCAGAGCTCGCCAGCTCGTCACCAGCCGCGTCCGCCAGCTCGCCGCCGCTTGCGCTGCCGCCGCCACTTGCACTGCCGCCGCTGCCACTGCCGCAGCCGCTGCCGCCACTGCCGCTGCTGCGGCTGCCAC
The DNA here is from genome assembly GCA_027943415.1 of Closterium sp. NIES-67. Taxonomy (NCBI): domain Eukaryota; kingdom Viridiplantae; phylum Streptophyta; class Zygnematophyceae; order Desmidiales; family Closteriaceae; genus Closterium; species Closterium sp. NIES-67. The sequence continues at coordinate 119,503 of BQMB01001573.1, read as the reverse complement.
TGCCGCCACTTGCGCTGCCGCCGCTGCCACTGGCGCCACTGCCGCTGCTGCGGCTGCGACTGCCGCCAATTGCGCTGCCGCCGCTGCTACTGCCGTAGTCGTTGCCGCCACTGCCGCTGCTGCGGCTGCCGCTGCCGCCACTTGCGCTGCCGCTGCTGCCACTTGCACTGCCGCCACTGCCACTGCCATAGTCGCTGCCGCCATTGCCGCCAATTGCGGCCGCTTTTGCCACCGCTCCCATGGCTAGCCTGCAGCCGCGCGGTTGCCGCTGCCAGCCAGCACGCCGTTGGCTCGCCGCCATCACCACCCTACCACCAGCTCGCAGCCGCTTCTGTCATCAGCTCCCACTGCAGCACCTGTTCCCGCTGTCCCTATAGCATTTGTCGCCGTTGTCTCTGCCTCTGTCACCTCCGTCTTCACGACCACAGCCACACTTGCTAGCATGGCGCCGCCCAGCGTCTTCGTTCTATGCCTGGATGGGGAGGGGCAGGCGGTCGGTTTTGCCACGTGGCAGGAGGTAGTTCTCCTAAAGCTCATGAGCCAGCACGTCGATGACGGGTCCCTGGACGCCCACGTTACTGGTGAGCTCCCTCCAGTCCCCAACCCGAGCGCTCTTGCTGCTGACGCGACATTTGCGCAGCAGGCTGTGCACACTGCTGCTCTTATTGCCTACTCTGTCTGGGCATCTCGCAATGCCACTACTCGTGTCGCCATCCTCATGTGCCTGCCGGTTGACGAGCACTCCCACTTTGTGGGTGTCGCGTCAGCCCGCGCCCTCTGGCTGGCTATCCTCGTTAGGTACTCCACACCGTCGTCTATCACTCTTGGTCGTCTCCTCCTCCCTTTCTTCCACCCCAACCTGACGTCCTTAAACACTGTAGCAGACTTAGTTGAGCACCTCTGCTCCCTCAATGCGCGCTGGTGTGCGGACTAAACCGAGGCCCAGTTGGCACTTTCCTCGCCCCCCGTCTTCACCACTATCTACTTCCTTGTCACCCGCCTCCCTGACCGCCTTGCCCCTGCTCGCAACACGCTCCTCACTCGTCACCCTTCTGAGCTCACCCTTGACCTCTTCTCGACCTCCGTGACTGAGATAGAGGACCGCCTCCGCGCCATCGCTGGTTCCACTGGCGCCATAGCTAGTCGCTATCTTTCATGGCAGCGCTCCCTCCCCAGTGACTGTCCCTGCCTCCGCCTCTGTAATCGAGACAACAGTGGCTGCCTCTGCCCCCGGCCACTCCTCTGGCGGCAAGGGCAAGGGCAAGGGAGGCAAGGGTCATGGGGGGTCGGCAGCAGCAAGGTGGAGAGGGTGCGAGTGCGGACGGAGAGGGTGGTCAGTCGGAGTCGGGGACTGTGCAGCAGTAGCAGCAGCACCCGCAGCTGCCGTAGGGGCCGGCGGGCCCTGGGGGTGGTGGTCTTGGTGGAGGCTGCAGAGGTTGGGGCCCAAGGCAGTCGGTGCTCTGGGGGTCGCCTGGCTCTTCTGTAAGTCAGGGTGCTGGTGGTTCTGGTGGAGTGGTGACCTGCACGTACCAGCTGCTGTCTGGCTCGCAGGCGGGCTAGATGTGCGGGAGCACAGGGCACACCGTTGCTTGCTGCTTCCGCTACCTGGACGACCTTTACCGTCGTAAGTTTGGCCCGCTGATGCAGGTATCCCCCTGGCCTGTCTTGCTTTGTCGTAGAGCTCCTATCTTTGATATGGATATGATTCAGATCGATCATGCCTTGTATTCTTTGTATTCTGATGCTTCTAGTGTTGCTAGTTCTTATTATCCTATTGTTTGTAGCCTTGGAGCTATTGCTGTGTGTAGTTTAGACTCCCCTGCTGCGTCAGGCGTAGGACCTGTTTGAGACTCTTCATTGGGCCCCGCCACATCGGCCCTCTCCTTTGTCCTAGACTCTGGCGCGTCTCGGTGCTTTTTCTGAGATAGTAATGCTCTCACCCCGCTTCCTGCGCCTGTCCGCGTCGCACTAACAGGCTCCTCCGCCACAACTGTTGCATGTAGCACCACCACACTCCCCTGTCCAGCTGTCCTCTCCGGCCCCCTCTATGGTCTGCACATCCCCTCGCTTGCTAGGAACCTAGTGGGTGTCGGTCACCTCCAAGACCGAGGTGTCACCACTACGTTCCCTTGCCGCGAGAGACACGCTGTGTGCACAGACACGGCCACCGGTCAACACTTAACCGCTTTTGAGCGTGACTCAGGGTCAGGTCTCTTGACATTGCACACCGAGTCCCCGCTGGCTGCTGTGTCTGCCAAGGTCATCGCGTCTCGCTCTTGTTGCTTACCAACCCACCTGACCCTTCTGTGGCACCACCGCTTAGGTCACCCTGCACTCCCGCGACTTAGGCACATGTCCCAGCACGGTCTAGTCACTAGCCTTCCTGCATCACTCCCCGCACTGCCTCCATCGATAGTGCCCCTGTGCACCTCCTATGTTGAGGTCCGGAGCGCGCCACCCCTCACTCCTCCTCATTTCCTCCTACCACAACACCGCTAGAGACACTGCACATGGACGTCTGGGGCCCTGCCCCGGTCCATGGTCTTAGTCGGGAGCATTACTTCCTAGTCATCATTGAAGACCGATGTGCCTACCGTTCTCTTCCTGTGACTTCTTGCTGTTTGCACCCACTACCGCTTACCCGTAGGTTGCTTGCACTCTGACCATGGTGGCGAGTTTGCCTCTGGCACTCTTACACAGTTCTGTCGTGCGGCGGGCATCCGCAAGACGTACAAACTACCAGACACCCCACAGCAGAATGGGGTCGCTTAGCGATGCATCAGCCTCGTCATGGAGGTAGCCCGCACCTCCATGGTCCACGCCGGTGCACCCCATTTTCTGTGGCCGTTGGCTGTGCGCTACGCTGCTCACCAGCATAACCTGTGGCCTAGCTCCCAGCGGCCACAGGTTTCGCCGACCCTTCTCTGGACCTGGTTTCCTAATGACGCATCTGCGTTCCTCGTCGGGGGCAGCCTTGCTCATGTTCGCGACACTGGCGTGGACAAGCTCTCAACCTGCACCCTTCCTTGCGTCTTCCTGGGGTTTCCGCTTGACACCCCAGACTGGCTGTTCTACCACCTGGCACACAACCACCTTTACCGCTCTCCTGACGTTACGTTCGATGAGACGCTCCCCTACTACCGGCGCTTCCTGCACTGCAACGCTCCTGTGCCTCCTCCTCCCCTCTTCCTTGTCCCTGCACTGCTTACCGCACCCCTCCCTCCCCGCCCGGCCCAGTCTAGTGTCTCCCACGCCACCTTGTTCCCCTTGATTGGGCTCGTGGGGTAGTCGGCTGACTCTAGGGACCCAGCTCTTGGGGGTGCACCTGCTGTCCCTGTGGCGCCTCCCCCAGCCTCGGTACCCTAGGCACCTCAGCCGCTTCCTCCCTTGCCTATGCAGCACCAGCCGTTGCCGCAGCAGACTCAGCGACCGCAGCAGCAGCAGGGAGCAGTGGGCTTTCGGGGTGTTGGTTCAGGGGTATTGGTGTTGGGGGTGTTGGTATTAGGGGTGATGGTGTTGGAGGAGTTGGTGTTGGGAGTGCTGGTTCTGGGGGTGCAAGTTATGGGGGTGCTGAGTCTCGGGATGCTGGTTCTGGGGGTGCGAGTTCTGGGGGTGCGAGTTCTGGGGGTGCGAGTTCTGGGGGTGCTGACTCCGAGGGTGCTGATTCTGTGGGCGGTGCATCCGAGGGTGCTAGTCTTGGGGTTGCTGTTTCAAGAAGTGCCGATGGCAGCCGCTGTGCCACTGGAGGTCCTGGAGAGGACAGGGAGCTACCGCAGCAGCAGCAGGCGCAGCCGCTGGCGCAAAGGCAGCCGCGGTCTGCCCTTCGTCTCCTTGGTCTTGCTCCAAGTTCCCCTGTCCACCCGCTCGTTCCCCCTTCGATGCGTGACCCTGTTTATGACCCGTTGTTCCCTCCTCCGGACACCTCTCTAACTCGTTTTCCCCCACGCTCCCCTCTGTCCCCTTACTTGACCCCCATTCCCCCTCATCCCCAGTCCCCAGTTCTTTCCCACTGGGTCCGCCGCCCCTCTGGTGCTCGTCCTGTCTCTCCCCGTCATAGTGTCCACCCTATGCTCCTCCGTTGTCATGCTTCTCCAGTCCCTGTGCTTCCGCTACCTCCTCCGTCATCGCTCCCACAGTCCCCCCCTCCTCGCTCAGACGCTGCTCGTACTGCTCGTCCCACCCTTTCGCGCTTGCTTGCATCGCTTGTCATTGACACTTCTGCCCCTCCTGAGTCTGTCTCTGCTCTTGTCGCTGCTGTCATTAACTTTGCTACTAGCCACCGCCTTGACTACGCTACCGCTCTGGTCTCTGGTACTGCCCGTCCTCCGTCCATCGGGGGTGCACCTGCCCTTGGCAATGACATGCTAGAGGACAGGCAGTACGAGTTGGCCTACCTTGCTGTCGTTGTTCCCCATCTCTGCTCCATGCTTGTATCCCCAAAGAGCGACACATATGCTCTCGACATCCCTGTTCTGAGCTCTTACGCTGAGGCGGTATTGGGGCCCTGAGCAGCTGAAATGGCATCCTACAGATCCACTTGCACTTACGTCGACGCAGTTCCCCCGCCTGGGGCGAACGTAGTCGATGGCATGTGGATCTACAAGGTGAAGTGCGCACCTGGAGAGCCACCAAAGTTCAAGACACATTACGTGGCTTGAGGCTTAAGTGAGCGTGAGGGTGTGGACTTCTTCCAGACCTTCTCCCCGACCCCGAAGGTGACTATTCTTCGGGTCCTTCCCCACATAGCTGTGAAGCGTGACTACAAGCTTCACTCACTCGACTTCTCCACAGCGTTCCTGCAGGGTAGTCTGCACAAGCACATCTACCTCTAATGCCCACTAGGCTTCTCTAGGCCCTTCCCACGTGGTACCCAATGGAGCCTGCGCCGCCTTGTCTACGGCCTTCGTCAGGCACCTCGTGAATGTCATGACACGCTTCGTACCACTCTTGCTGAGTTGTAGTTCTTTCCGTCCTCTGTTGACCCCCCTCTTTATGTTCGCTCGGGTCAGACCCCGTTCTACATCCTAGTATACGTAGACGATCTTATCTTTGCTACTCCTGACAGAGTCGCACTGGCCTTAGTGAAGGCCGAATTGCTTAGGAGACACACTTGTACAGACTTAGGGGAGTTGAGGCGCTATCTGGGCTTGGAGATCTCTCATGACCGTGCCGCTCGCACGATCACACTCTCCTAGTCCCATATGGTGCAGCAAATCCTCCCGAGGTTCAGTCTCCAGTTCTCCTCAGCACAGCCCACTCCTCTGCTTGTGGATCACAAGCTCTCTGCTCTTGTTTTGGCTGAGCCGGTCGAGGCTAGTGGTCCATACGTAGAGCTTGTGGGGTGCCTCATGTACCTGATAACCTGCACTCGACCAGATCTAGCATACCCTCGCAGTCTCCTGGCTTGCTTTGTTGCGACAGGCAGGCACCGACCAGTCCACTGGTCGGCTGCCAAGAGGGCACTGCTGTATCTGGCGAGTACATAAGGACTAGGGCTTGTGCAAGGAGGACGGGAGCCAGTAGTACTCACTGGACACACAGACGTGTCGTGGGCTGACGACTTGGAGATGCTCAGGTCGTCTCAGAGCTACTATTTTAGCCTTGGTGATAGTGCAGTCTCGTGGAGGTCCACTAGGTCACCGTCTGTAGCTCAGTCTAGCTGTGCGGCAGAATCTACGCTGGGGTCATGGCCGCTCAGGAGCTCCGCTGGCCGACGTTCTTTCTCGCATACTTACGGAGCAGCCTAGCCCTGTCCCGGTTCTATTTGCTGACAATAGGGCCATGATCCTCTTGTGTCAGGAGGCTCGATTTGAGGGCAGGGTGAAGCACATCCAGTTGCGGTACTTTCTGCTACATGAGTTGCAGCAGCGCGGCCAGGCTCGAGTAGTACACGTGGCCACAGACGCCAACATTGCTGATATCTTCACCAAGGCACTACCGCGTCGGGACCATCAACGGTTCTGTACTCAGCTTGGTCTAGCCTCTGTAGCAACACCGCTCCTTGTATCTTGAGCCATACTATACCTGCTTGTACTTGTTGTTCTATAATTTCTTGCCTTGCTACACTTGTTGACTGGCCTTGTGGCCTCTTATCTGAGTGGTCAGACTAGTAATGCTCATGGGTGATATACTCATACTATTTTTGTCTGACTGTCTGAAATTTCAGACCCATTTTTTTGACACTCCTGGCGTTTCTGGATAATGAGCCCTTCGGAGCTGTATGATTTTGGATCCTGAGGATTTTAGAGTAGACGTGCGGATACTGAGTTTTCAGAGTACATCGCATATTGACTCTGAATGTGACATGCATGCATGTTGTACTTTCCTCAAGATTTCCTCTACTACATCATATGCTGCCTGCCATCATTTCACCCCCGCACGTCTCATGTGAAGTATCTGCACTTCGCAGGATTCCCGCCCCTTGTGTGACAGTGATGCTGCCCTCAATAGGGACTTAGCCGCTTAGCGCGATGTGCATCCTGCCACACGTAGCTGCTAAGGACCTCAACATAAGTGTGATGGAAGCCAACAAAGGCTGGAAATGCGGCCATTTAGACAGGGGTGGTAAATCTTCCTCCTCGGTCCGTGTTTCTGAGTCCTGGTCTTCACGTAGGTTCTCGTTGTCAACCCCATCACCAGCCATGACAGGGTCTCCTACAGATGAGGACGATCAGCCCAGCGACAATGAACCACCTCATAGAAACGAGCCTGCACAGGTTCCTCGGTCCTCATTAGACGTCTTGCGCTCATTAGGTTCTCCTCCCATCATATCTGTTGTGGTTCCCTCCGCAGCGGAGGAAACCCAGCCTGCTATCAACCCACCTCCGTCCGCGCCCCTCACGCCACCACCATATGTCCCTTCGCCAGCCGTCGCCTCATCCAGCAGAGGCCCGACTTTGCCCGTTGACTATGCCACTGCCACCACAGTCTGCCACAGCGTACCCTGCACGTCCACGATTTCGTCTGCGAAGAAGCAATAGACGGGCAAGTACACCCAGTCCCAGATCATGATCAGAGGTAGGCTCCGCCGCCCGCCCTCCCCGCCATCACCTAGTGCAGTCATTGTCGTCGATGAACCGCCACCGCCAAAGCTGAGTAAGAACAAATTGATCGTGCAGAAGTACCTCGTCACTGAAGCAAAGTACAAAACTTCATGGCTGCCTTACTTTTCCTGGCTTCTGCTAACCAGAACGAAAGATGGCTACCGTGCTCTCAAGTGCAGTGTTTGCATGACGTATGGAAAGGTGACCACCAAGTACAGCTCTTTGGGCGACAGTGGTCGAGACCTGCAGACACAGACCATGCGCATACACGAACACCCCACTGGACACAAGGAAGTTGTGGAGGCCCAGCTGAAGATTGCCAACGACATCGCCGATGGGCAGAAGAAGATCGAAGGCTTCTTGTCGTCGGATGTCGAGGGAGGCGGATTGTGCGACTGCTCCGCGCCATCGAGTTCCTCTGTAAGGTCGATGCTCCCATCAGCATGTTTCCTTGGCTATGTCGCTTTATGGCTGAACATGACACCGCGGACTTAAAGATACCAGTCTTATAGCGTTTACCTCACTTGGTAAATACTCGCAAGTACAGTCCATTACTCCACCCCGTTGGAATGTTGTAACATTTAATCTTTATCTGCGTGCAGGTACGGCTTTCAATAGATGGTCCATTCCCTGGTGACTCTGCTTCACATTCAGACGTCCCCGTTCATCGGCATCAGTTGCGATGAGAGCACTGATCGTACCAGAGGGAAACCCCCAATAGTGTACTTCACATTCCTGCGACATCGCCGTGTTGTCAACGAATAGTCTCGTTGCTGATCGTCGAGAAGTGCGACGCCGGCTTTCTGCTCTCCGTACTCATCACTCATCTTCAAGGCGCCGGCATCGAACTCAACCGCATCGCGGGAATCAGCACTGGTGGCGCTTCCGTCATTGTGGGGCGCGAGAACGGTCTCCTGGCATGGCTCCGCTAGCACATCCCTCACCTTGTGTCGTCCCACTGCATCGCCCACCGGTATAGAGTCATTATGCTTTGTTCTCGCTCATGAGTTTGGTATTGTTTACAAATGTGTTTCTTTGGACTGTGCACAGGGAAGCTCTGGCTATGAAGAACGCCGCGCCTGCCTTTCCAGACGTAGACATGGTCGACAAGGTTATCCGAACTCTAGCCAATCTCCTCGGCCGTTCAAGCATGTGGAGCCAACGGTTCAAGTACTTGAGGTGCGGCGGGGTTTTCGGTGTAGGCGTAAGTGGCACGTGGCTGTCAACTTTCTTAACCATGTACAGGCGGGGGGGGGGCAAAGAGAGTAAAATTGCGCGACGTCGACAAGGACGGGCAGCCGGTGACGCACACATACCAGATGCACGAGCGGCAGATCAAGGGGCATGTCTACCAGAGCAACTACCGGTATTGCAAGCTGTTGTGCGCAAAGTTCGTGAGGGAGAGCATGACAAACCTGCTAGAGCGGCTGGATGACCTGTCGAAGCTCGGGCCGACGAAGATGTTTCGGGTGGGCAAGTGGCCACGGCTTCGGACACTGAGGGCGAAGAAGACGAGGGAGCATCTCCTTGGCTGCAATGCTATCTTCGACGACAGGCACAAGCGCCTTTGTAAAGATATCAGCTGTGTTGGCACCGAAAGCTAAGTGTACTATATGGGCATGGCAACGCTGTAGTAGCTCGTGCAGGAGGAAGTACCGCAGCTGGATGTGCTTCACCATGCCCTCGAGTCTAGGCTCCTGACACAGAAGGATCATGGCCCTATTGTCAGCATTTAGGACCGAGGAAGAGCTAGGCCGCTCACCTAAGTGTGTGAGCAAGAAGGTCAGCTAGCGGAGCTCCTGTGCCACCATGGCACCAACATAGATTTCAGCCTCACAGCTCAACTGGGCAACAGACGATGAGCGGGTGGACCTCCACGAGACAGCACATGCACCAAGGCTAAAGCACTAGCCCTCGGAGGACCTGAGAGTTTCAGTGTCGTCTGCCCAAGAAGCGTCTGTGTGTCCAGTAAGGACCACTGGCCTGCGTACTCCTAGCACTAACCCCATGCCCGATGTACTTGCAAGATAATGCAAAACCCTCTTAGCGGCAGACCAGTGCTCTGGTCGGTGTCTGCCGGTGGCCAGAAAGCGGGCCTGGATGTTGAGAGAGTATGCCAGATCTGGACGAGTGCAAGTCATCAAGTACATGAGGCAACCCAACAGCTCTGCCTAACGACCACTAGGCTCTACAGACTCCTCCGATACTGGAGCAGAGAGTCTGTGGTCTATTGGCAGAGGAGTGGGCTGCGCGGAAGAGAAATGAAAACCGAACCTCTGAAGGACCTGGCGCACCAAGTGTGACTGTGTGAGAGTGATGGTGCGCGCTGCTCTATCCCTGGAGATCTGTAAGCCAAGGTAGCGGTGCAGCTCTCCTAGGTCAATGCAAGTGTGTCTCCTTAGCAGCTCAGCCTTCACAGAGGCTAGCGCATCTCTATCTACAGTAGTGAAGATGAGGTCGTCTACGTAGACAAGGATGTAGAACGGGGTCTGGCCGGAACGCACGAAGAGCGAGGGGTCCGCAGATGACGGGAAGAACTGCAGGTCAGCAAGTATAGCACGCAATGTGTCGTGCCACTCACGGGGCGCCTGGCGCAGGCCGTAAACTGGGCGATGGAGGAGCCACTCGGTGCTAGGAGGGAAGGTACCGGAGGAACTCGGCGAGCGGTGCAGGTAGACCTGCTCGTGTAGACTGCCCGGGAGAAACGCTGTGGAGAAGTCAAGGGAGTGCAGCTCGTAGTCATGCTGTGCTGCTACATATAGCAGCACCCGAAGAGTGGTCATCTTCGGGGTCGGGGCGAAGGTCTAAAGAAGTCAACACCCTCATGCCGACTGAAGCCCCGAGCAACATAGCGCGCCTTGAAGACAGGCGGCTCTCCAGGAGGGTGCTTCACCTTGAAGAGCCAGCGGCCATCGACTACGTTCACCCAAGGTGGGGGAACTGCATCGACAAAGGTGCCGGTGGATCTCCAAGATGCCATCTCGTGTTCCATGGCAGCTATTTATTGAGAGGCCCAGGGTCCCGAGGTCGCCTCAGCGTAGGTGCGTGGGGTCGGGATATCAAGGGCGTCTGGTTCACCCTCAAGGACTACTAGTATGGAACAGAGATGGGGAGCGGCCTCAGACAGGAAAGCAAGCTCGTACTGTCGGTCCTCCAAGACGTCACTGCTAAGGGCAGGAGCACCTTCGACGGACGGAGGGCAGGCGGGGTCAGAGACCAGAGCAATAGCGTAGTCAAGGCGGCGGGTAGTAGCGAAGTCAGCGATAGCAGTGACAAGAGCGGACAGGCTCGAGACAGGAAGGGACGGGTCAGTAACAAGAGAGGCGATGACAATGCGCGGCACAGAGGAAGTCTAAGAGGGGAGGCGGGGCGATAGCAAGCGACGACGGAGGAGGTGACGGAGGAGAAGCACGAGATGCATGGGAGCGAAATGACATTGGGTGAGAGTGCTGAACAGGAGAGACAGGACCAGCACGAGAGGGACGACGAGACCAGACGTGAGACGAAGGCATGGGGTCAGGAGAGAGAGGAGGAGACACAGGAGGGGAACGAGGGGGGAAACGGGTCGGAAACGAGTCCGGCGGAGGAAGCACTCAGCCGGAAGTAGGCAGTGGAGGCGACGGTGGTGGTGGCGGCAGTGGTGGGGGCAGCGGGGGAGGCACGGGCTGTCAGTCAGGGGAAGGAAGACCAAGGAGGCGAAGAGCGGACACCGTCGGCGTTTGCTGCGGCTGCTGCCCCACGCCAACACCACAACCTCCAGCGGCACCACGGCGACCTCCAAGTAGCTCCACGCCAGCACCCCCAGAACGGGAACCCTCTCCAGCACCGGAGCCACCCCCGAGACCAGCGGGACAAGCCACGACCAAAACGCCAGGACTAGCACCCCCAGAACCAGCACCCATGGCAGCACCCTCTCCAGGACCCGCCCCAGCACCCCCAGAGCTTGCGAACATCAGTTGCGATGACGACAGTGGCTGCGGCTGCAACGACGACAGTTGTGGCGACAACAGCGATGGCGGTGGGGGGGGCAACTGGGCGGAGTCACGCGGCGAGCGGGACGCCGCCGAACCACGAGAGTCAGCAGACTCCTTGACTGGGACAACCGACGGGAGGGGAGTGACGTGAGACACACAAGACGGGGCAGGGTGGGGAGGGAGAGGAGCGGGGGCGACCGCTCCTGTCAGACGCGTCTAGGGGGAAACGAAGGAAGACACAGGGGACAGTGCAGGCAGTGAGCTTGTCCACGCCAGAGGCACGAACGTGAGCAAGGCAGCCCTAGACGTGAAACTTAGACGTTTCACCAAGGGACCCGGTCCAGAGAAGGGTCGGTGAGACCTGCGGCCGCTGAGAGTGCGGCCACAGGTTAAGCTGGTGAGCAGCATAGCGAACGGCGAACGACCGCAGAAAATGGGGTGCACCGGCATGGATCATGGAGGTACGAGCCGCCTCCATGACAAATCCGATGCGTCGCTCAAGGACCCCATTCTGCTGCGGGGAGTCTGACAGGGTGTACATTTGGGTGATGCCCTCCGCACGACAGAACCGACCATGGGAACCAGAGGCGAACTCACCGCCACGGTCGGAGTGAAGCCGTAGTACAGGGAGACATCGGTGGACACACGCAGCGACAAGCCACGGGAGTAGAACGGCAGGCACGTCGGCCTTTTGCTTAAGGGGAAAGACCGTGGTGTAGCGCGTATAGTCGTCCACAAGCACTAGAACTTAGCGCTCGCGACGCGGCCCATGGAGGAGGGCCGGGCCCAGACGTCCATGTGCAGGGTCTGCAGCGGTGCAGTGGTGGGGGGGAATGAGGAAGACTGAGGAGCACGGCGGAGCCGGCCCTCAACGCAGAGCGTGCACGGCGGCTCGGGTGAGGGAGAAAGTGCACGGAGACCTAAGACAAGACCGTGCTGGGACATATGACGCAGGCGGGGGAGAGCAAGGTGACCTAAGCGGTGGTTGCTACAACAGAGACGGGTGAGTGAGGGACCGATACGAGCAAGCCGCAGCGACCTGGGTAGACGCAACCACCTGGCGAGGCGTTCCCACCGGGGGGGACGTGGTGTGTAGCGTGAACAGGCCAAACACTGGGTGGCAGGGGAACGTGGTGAGGGGGGCACCTGTGGCGGCGTCGGTACAGATGGCGTACCGCTCGTGGCCAAGGAATGTAGTGGTGACGCCGAGGTCTTGACGACAGCCGACACCAACTAGGTTCCTGGAGAACGAGAGGATGTGCAAGCCTGTTAGGGAGCCCGAGGGAACCGCCTGACAGGGAAGGGTGGTGGAGCTACGGGCGACTACCAGACCTGAGGAGGGGTCGGCAAGTGCAACTGCGGCAGGGGTGGCAAGTGGCGTGAGCGTAGTGTGGTCGCGAAAGAAGCAGGTGGACGCTCCAGAGTCCAGCGTGAAGGAGAGCACGGCAGTAATGGTAGGAGGCGGAGGAGCTAGGGTGGAGCCTAGGCTAAACAAAGCAGGGGATCCTACGCTTGACGCATCAGGGGAGCCTAGGCTACACACACTAGTCACACCTACACTTGGCAACACGAGGTAATAAGAATTTGTCACACTAGATTCATCGACATACATGGCATACAAGGCTGAACTAATGTGGTCCATATCCATCTCAAAGATCTGGAGATGTTGGCGAAGCAGGCTGTGCCAGTCGGGGAGGTTCGGCTCGGGGCTGAAGCTGAAACGAAATAGTTCGTCCACACACGAAAACAGTGAGAGGCATTGTGACTGGCCTTACCGCACACGAAGCCGCGGCGAGAACCGGTCTGGAGATGGTACTGGCAGGGGCCAACACCGGCACCGCCACTCGACACCAAGCTGCGTGCACTGCCACCTCGACCACCACCACCACTGGCGCCAAGCCACCCTGGGGGGAGGCGGCCCAACTGCTGCTATGACTACGGCGGCTGCTGCAGCGGCTGCTGCAGCTGCTGCTGCTGTGGCACTTGTTGCTGCTGCTGATGCTATGGCGCCTGCTGCTGCTGCTGCTGCTGTGGCTGCTGCTCTGGGGCAGCAGCCCCGGTCCCCTCGTTGGTACTACCCGTGGACAGACCACCGCCACCACCTCCTCCCCCCTACCCCTGCCGTGCCCCCCTTTGGGGCGGCGGCCCTTACCCTGACAGTATAGTGCTGCAGCCGCCGCAGCGGCGGTCTCAGCAGCACCGGCTGTCTCGGCGACAGCTGCTGAACTGTCAGAGTAAGTGCACTGAGAGGGAGCACAACCCTGAATGATAGGGACCGGCGTAGTATTGCTAGACTGGGCGATAGTGCGCTAGCGGGTCTCTATCGCAGTCAGGGTGGTGACAAAGTCAGGGAGGGTGAGGTTAGTGGGGTGAAGCCTCGGAAAGTGGACGCGGGCAGTGGCAAGGCGGTCAGGGAGGCGGGTGGCCAGGAGGTAAAGGGTAGCGCAGACGTGGGGCGGGAAAACAGTAAGCTGGGCCTCAGTGCTAGCAGCGCGCCAACTCGCCTCTAGAGTGCGCAGGTGAGTGACCAGGTTAGCGACGGTGGGAAAGGATGCGAGGTCAAGGAAGAGCATGAGGAGGATCAAGCGGCCGGCAGAGGCCGAGGAACGGGTGGAGTAGCGCGCGACAACAGCCTCTAAGAACTCCTGCGCAGTCGAGACTGGCGTAAAGCGGGGACGCTCAGACAGAGGAAGGGCATGACTGATAGCGAGCTGTGCGACGGCATTACGCGACTCCCAGACAGCATGTGCAAGCGCAGCGGCGGCAAAGGACTCACAGTCAGCGGACGTAGGCTCAGCGGCGAGGGCAGCAGGCGGGTCAGGAAAGGGGAGCATACTGTCAAACTGGACGGCCAGAGAGTGGCCGTCCTGCCTCTGACCTGTGAGGGAAATGTGGAGGTCAACGAGCCACGCCTCGAACTCAACCGCCTGCCCCTCCGCGTCCAGGCGCAGCACCGAGTCCGCCATCACAGCAGCTGCTGCAGCTGACTGGCAGTGAAGGGCGGTGCAGAGCGGTGGAGAGTGGTGGGGAGCAGTGGGGAGCGATGGAGAGCAGTGGAGAGCGGTGGAGAGCGGTGGGGAGCGGCGGGAAGCGGCGGAGGAGGGTGGGGAGCGGTGAAGATCCGTGGGGAGTGGTGGGGGAACGGCCAGCGTAGGCGCCGTCGCTAAGGAAGACCAGGGCCGACGGACTGGAGGAGCGCGGCACGTATAGCTGGAGCCGGGCGGAACTGGGGCCGGCTGGAGCAGGGCCGGCACGTACTGGGGCCGGGAAGGCGCTAAGAGGCCAGCGGGCACGAGTGGGCTGGCAGGGCGCAAGGGGCTGGCGGGGTGCGAAGGTGGCCAGCAGAGAGTGGAGGCCAGCGGGGCGTGGAAACGGCTGGCGGGGCGCGGAGCGGCCAGCGGAGGGCTAAGGCCAGTGGAGCGCGAAGGTGCTAGCAGGGCGCGATGGCCAGCAGGCGCGAGGGCGCTGGCAGGGGCGTGAAGGGCCAGCGGGGCGCGAAAGGGCTGGCTGGGGGGCGCGAAGGGCCAGCGGGATGCGAGTGGCCAGCGGGGCGTGAACAAGGCTGGCTGGGCGCGAAGAGGCCAGTGGAGCACGAAGGGCCAGCGGGGCGCGAAGTGGGCTGGCGGGGCGCGAAGGGCCAGCGGGGCACGAAGGGCCAGTGGGGCACGAAGTGGGCTGGCGGGGTGCAAAGGGCCAGCGGGGCACGAAGGGCCAGTGGGGCGCGAAGGGCCAGCAGGGCGCGAAACGGGCTGGCGCGGCGCGAAGGGGCCGGCGGGGTGCGAATGGCTAGCGGGGCGTGATGGGCCAGCGGGGCGCGAAACGGGCTGGCAGGGCGCGAAGAGGCGAGCGGAGCGCGAATGGCTAGCGGGGCGCGAATGGCTAACGGTGCGCAAAGGGGGCCGGCGGGGCGCTAAGGCCAGCGGGGCTCTAACTGGGACAGCACAGCAGGGCGCTAGGGCTAGGGCTAGGGCTAGGGTGGAAGCGGACTGACGGGCCTAACCTAAGCTGATACCATCTTAGAGTAGCGGAATGAATCGAAGAAAGTGTACAAGGAAGCAATATCTAGGGTGTTGTACTCTTTAAAGCATATCCTTATCTAGGCTACTATGACATATATAAACATGTTTGACAACATCAGCTAGTAAGTCAAAATCCAGATGTGTGCATTAGCTGCCTTGATGGTATCAACAATAAAACCAAAACAACCAGAATTACTACTGTCAACATGTCTTGGAAAATGCAACCGTAAATGCAAGCTGTCATAGAGATCCTACATTATGGTGCACAACATAGGGTAGAATAGGTTCATACTCCGAAGTGAAATCAGAGCACACATGCTGCATCATGCCACAGGCAGGGAAAACTTCCTGTGCACAATGCTCGGGCCGGACTCATCATACTCGCTCTTGGAAATCCATGTCTGCGTAACAAAAAAGAATTAAAACCCGCGTGCCAAGAAGTTCAATGGTAGGAAGGTTTGTTGGATAGGAGGACAGGATAGATTGCTGAGTAGTTCTTCTAGGGAACTCTCAACCAAAGGTAAGAAGCTCGAGGCAATTTCGGGACATTTGGTACGCGGGTTTCAATAATTAAGTGGGCACCAGGGTCCAGAACACAAGTGAGAAAAAGGTCAGAATTGCATACCTCCTTGAAGGTGCTCAGAGCCGCCAGCATGGATCCACCATTCCATGCACTGTACTGCCGCTGCTCATGTGGAGCAACGACATTAACCTCGGTGCCAGCGAGCTGGGTGATTTCCTTCGTCAAGCGTTCAGCAATCCCACGCAAGTTAGAAGTACCACCATTGAGCAAGATGTTGCCGTACAAATTCTTCCTGATATCGGCATCACACTTCTCAACGGAGCTGTAACACATCTCGTGGAGACCTGAGCCTTCCTTGCCAAGCAGTGAGGGCTTGAACAGTGGTTCTGCGCACTGGAACCGCTCAGCACTGATAGTAACCATCTGTCCATCAGGAAGCTCGTAGCTCATCTCCTGTGCAGTCTCCTGGTCGAAATCAAGGGCAACGTATGCCAGCTTCTCCTTGACATCCCCCACATTATCCCGCTGATCATCAGGAGAGGCGTAAGTGAAGGAGTCACCCCTCTCAGTCAGGAGCTTGATCAGGTAGTCAGTCAAATCACGACCAGCAAGATCCAAACGGAGAATTGCATCCGTCAGAGCCTGACCCTCGTAAATGGGGACAGCGTGGGACACACCTTCACCCAAGTCCAGAACGAGACCTGCAAACGAAGACGACATTAGCAGCAGAGTGACAGGGGGAAAGCAGCTGCGCGAGTAAGTAGCAGAGGTCCAACGTACCCGTGGTGCGACCGCTGGCGTACAGAGAGAGCGCAGCCTGAGTGACGACCGACATTGACGGCACGTAGAAAGTCTCAAACATCATCTGCGCCATCTTCTCGCGATCCGCCTCAGAATTCAGAGGAGCTTCAGTCAGGAGCACCGGACGCTCCTCTACCATGACACCAAGCTCATGAAAGGTGTGCTGCCAGATACTTTCCATGCCGTCCCAGCTCGTCACAATGCCTGGAATGTCAAACCAGGAAGCTCATAAGCGAGGAACCGAAAGAAAAGAAGAAAAAGAAGAATAAGAGTGCGTGCTATTCCTCCAGCAGCCTCGTAGCGCTCACCTTGCTCAATAGGATGCTCCAGGATCAAGATTCCACGCTTCTCCTTTGCGTCGAGACCAACGAGAGGCTTCTCATAGCTTCCTGACATATCCTTAGGCCGACCAACAATGGTGGGAAACACAGCGCGTGGCGCATCCTCTCCGGCAAGCCCGGCCTGGAAAGGGAGTCCATAACAGAATCAGACAGGAGCCACGGGCAAGACAAATCGAGAAGGCCAATGCCACTCACCTTCATCGTACCGGATCCATTGTCGCACACAACAGCCACCTCGTCGGCCATGTTGAACTCCGACAATTAAAAAGGGTTGGGCGTCGTTCACTGTGGTAAACCAAGCTTAAAGAGAAGAAAAGAAAAAAAAGTTCACAACTGCTAAGCCGTAATTGATCCTCGCAAACGAGCAGCCTCCTTTCGCAAATGTACTTGGATGACAAGCTTTTTCCAGTTCAAAGCAGCAACCAATGGCAGATAATCGCTAAGCTCACCAGATGCGGCCGCGGAGTTGGAGCTAGCTTAGAGATGAGTTGCTGTGAGGCTTCTAACCGTAATGAAGGCTGAAACTCATATTAGTCCTGTCCTTCCAGCATCTCTTCAGAAGATTACGGCACAAAAAATCTTCGCCATTAACCCCTGCCCTGGCCCACGTCACCAGCCCAACGACCTATCGAAAAGAACGAGAGGACATCGGAAATCTGCTTGGCCAAGGAAATCCTTCTTTTCTGAACTGGTCCCTTGTTCGGCCACAGTGGCCGAGAACTGAGGGCCTGCATAGCTAGGACATCTGGGATGCCGTCCGGTCACTTGCTGATCACAGCACTGAGGACGGGGTATATTTGCGTCCGTTTTGCCGAAATCGACCTGGACCAGTTCGTTTTGATGGTCAAAAGGTTGTGATGCGGTATAGAAAGTTTTCAGCGTGGTAAAACATGCAACCGGACGCAATGTACCGCGTCCTAAAACCTCCTCTCATCAACAAACACAGGAGGAACCGCCAGAAAGGGGTCCCGCCCGCGTAACCATATGGCGCAGGTCGGTCTTTAGGACGTGGTGCTCTGAGTTTGGTGTTGCGGCAAGTTTCGAACTCCGGGAAGGTAACTGTTTCGCGAAGGGGTTTTCGCCGCTTTCGCGAGGGTGTCAGTATCAGAATGAAGAATGACTAGAATGGGGAGATACAAGGCAATATAGATTGGTGAGTTGTACCCACTAAGGCACAAACACATATAGTCTACAGTAACTGTATAAGTTATGTTTGATACACCCCCTAGACTATATAGGGGCAGTGCCTAACAAGGGAAGAAGCAGCTCAGGGCGGCACTACTAGTCCAGCCTCTGAGACAAGGGTCTAAAGACCAGTCACAAGGAGTACGGACAAGGCAAGAGCAAGGCCAGGGCAGCACTACTAGTCCAGCCACTAGGAGAGGCCACAAGGCCAGTCAGGGTAAAATATATATATAAAGGACAGTACAAAGTCAAGGCCCTGGCAAGTGAGAGGCTACAGGAACGAGACCTAGCTGTACACAGTGTCGCTGATGATCTTTACGCGCAAGCGCCTTCGTAATGATATCAGCTGTGTTGGCACCGGAGCCCAAGTGTACTACGCGTGCATGGCGGCGCTGCTGGAGCTCACGCAGGAGGAAGTACCACAGCTGGATGTGCTTCGCTCTGCCCTCGAGTCGAGGCTCCTGACACAGGAGGATCATGGCCCTGTTGTCAGCGTACAGGACCGGGGCAGAGCTAGGCCGCTCACCTAAGTCAGTGAGCAAGAAGGTCAGCCAGCGGAGCTCCTGTGCCGCCATGGCACCGGCGTAGATCTTGGCCTCATAGCTGGACTGGGCAAAAGACGAGGAGCGGGTAGCTCTCCACGAGACGGCACCTGAACCAAGGTTGAAGCAGTAGCCCTGCGAGGACCTGAGGGTCTCGGCGTCGTCTGCCCAAGAAGCATCTGTGTGTCCAGTAAGGACCACTGGCCTGCGTCCTCCTAGCACTACTTGCAAGATAACGCAAAACCCTCTTCGCGGCAGACCAGTGCTGTGGTCGGTGTCTGCCTGTAGCCACAAAGCGAGCCAGGATGCTGAGAGGGTATGCGAGACCTGGGCGAGTGCGAGATGAGGCAACCCACCACCTCTGCGTAAGGACAACTGGGCTCTGCCGACTCCTTAGGAACTGGAGTGGAGAGCCTGTGGTCTAGAGGCAGAGGAGTGGGATGTGCGGAGGAGAACTGAAGGCCGAACCTCTGAAGGACCTGGCGCACCAAGTGTGACTGAGTCAAAGCGATGGTGCACGCTGCTCTGTCCCTGGAGATCTGCAAGCCAAGGTAGTGGCGCAGTTCTCCAAGGTCAGTGCAGGTGTGTCTCTTCAGCAGCTCTGCCTTCACCGAGGCCAGTGCGTCCCTGTCTGCCGTGGCGAAGACCAGGTCGTCTATGTAAACAAGGATGTAGAACGGGGTCTGGCCAGCACGAACGAAGAGCGAGGGGTCTGCAGAGGATGGAAAGAACTGCAGGTCAGCAAGCGTAGCACACAGCGTGTCGTGCCACTCACGGGGAGCCTGCCGCAGGCCGTAGACGGGGCGCCGCAGGAGCCACTGGGTCCCGGGAGGGAAGGTACCTGTGAAGCCCTGAGGGCGGCGCAGGTAGACCTGCTCGTGTAGACTGCTCTGAAGAAACGCAGTCAAGAAGTCGAGGGAGTGAAGCTCGTAGTCACGCTGAGCTGCTACGTGTAGCTGCACCCGAAGAGTAGTCATCTTCAGGGTCAGAGCGAAGGTCTGGAAGAAGTCCACCCCCTCATGCTGACTGAAACCTCTAACCACGTAGCGCGCCTTGAACGCAGGCGGCTCTCCAGGAGGGCGCTTCACCTTGAAGAGCCAGCGGCCATCGACTACGTTCACCCCAGGTGGGGGAACTGCGTCGACGTAGGTGCCAGTGGATCTCCAAGATGCCATCTCCTACTCCACGGCAGCTATCCACTGAGAGGCCCAAGGTCCGAGACCGCCTCAACGTAAGTGCGAGGGGTCGGGATGTCGAAAGCGTCGGGGTCACCCTCATAGACTAGAAGCATAGAGCAGAGATGGGGAGCAGCCTCGGACAGGAAAGCAAGCTCGTACTGGCGGTCCTCCAGGACGTCACTGCCGAGGGCAGGAGCACCCCCGACAAACGGAGGACAGGCAGGGTCAGAGACCAGAGCGGTGGCTGAGTCAAGGCGGCGGGTAGAGGCGAAGTTAGCAACCGCAGCTACAAGGGCGTCAAGACTCGAAACCGGAACAGACGGGTCGGTAACGAGAGAGGCAAGGACCCGAGGAACAAGAGGACGAGTGGCACGCAGGTATTCAGATAGAGGGGGGGAGCAATGACAAGGGAGGACGGAGGGGGTGACGGGAGAAGGGGAGAACGAGATGCGTGGGAACGAAGCAACATAGGGTGAGAGCGCGAGACAGGGGAGACAGGCCGAGCACAGGAGGGACGGCGAGACCAAACGTGAGACGGAGGAGTCGGGTCAGGAGACAGAGGAGGGGACACAAGAGGGGATCGAGGGGGGAAGTGAGCCGGAGACGAGTCCGGAGGAGGGAACACAGGGCCGTAGACAGGAGGAGGCACAGGCACGGGGTCAGGGGACGGAAGGCCGAGCAGGCGAAGAGCGGACACCGGTGGGGACTGCTGCGGCGGCAGTGTGACACCAACACCGGGACCGCAAGCTGCCGGGCGGCGACCTCCAAAGCACTCTACGCCAGCACCCCCAGAAGAAACACCCACAGAGCTCAGAACCCCTCGAGCACCGGTACCACCCCCAGGCCTGTCGGGACAAGCCACGACAGGAGTCCCAGGACTAGTACCCACCCCAACTCCAGCACCCCCAGAGGCAACGAACTGCGGCGGCGACAGGTGCGGCGGTGGCGGCTGCAACGACGGCTGCAGCGGCGGTGGCGACGGGGACGACGGCTGCGACACCGGTGGCGACGGCGGCTGCGGAGGCGGAGGAGGAGGAGACACCTGAGAAGGGGCAGGCGGCGAGGACTGCGCCGCAGGACCACCAGAGTCAGCAGACTCCTCAACCGGGATAACCGACGGAAGTGGGGTGATGTGGGACACACCAGAGGGGGCTGGTTGGGGAGGGGGAGGAGGAGGGGTGGCGACGACCGGGGAAGGGGTGACCAGGAACAGGGGGGGGGTAACCGGGGGACCTCGGTGGGGGAAGCGGTCGAAGAAGGAGACGGACTCGTCAAAGGTGATGTCGCGGGAGTGCCAGTCAGACGCGTCAAGGGGGAAACCGAGGAAAACACAGGGAAGGGTGCGGGCAGTGAGCTTGTCCGTGCCAGAGGCACGAACGTGAGCAAGGCAGCCCCAGACATGAAACGCAGACGCGTCACCAGGGGATCCAGACCTAAGAAGGGTCGGCGAAACCTGAGGCTGCTGGGGGTGTGGTCACACGTTAAGCTGGTGAGCGGCGTGGCGAACGGGGAACGTCCACAGAAAATGGGGTGCACCGGCATGGATCATGGAGGTGCGAGCCACCTCCATGACCAAACCGATGCGTCGCTCAGCGACCCCATTCTGCTGCGGGGAGTCCGGCAAGGTGAACGTCTGGGTGATGCCTTCCGCACGACAGAAACGACCAAGGACGCCAGAGGCAAACTCGCCATCACGGTCGGAGTGAAGACGCAAGATAGGGAGACGGCGTTGCACACGCGCAGAGACCAGCCACGGGATGAGAACGTCAGGCACGTCGGCCTTCCACTCCAGGGGAAAGCGTGGTGTAGCGCGTGTAGTCGTCGACAAGCACTAGGACGGGGGCGGGGCCCCAGACGTCCATGTGCAGAATCTGTAGCGGTGTTGCGGTAGGGGGAAACGAGGAGGAGTGAGGGGCACGGCGGAGTAGGCCCTCAACATAGGGCGTGCAAGGTGGGGCTGGGGAGGAGGGAAACTCGGGGAACGACCCGGGGAGGCCTAGGACGAGACCGTGCTGTGACATGTGACGCAGACGCGGGAGCGCAGGGTGACCTAGACAGTGGTGCCAGAGAAGAGTCGGGTGGGTGAGAGACCGACAGGAGCAGGCAGCAACAACCGGGGGGGACGCAGCCTTCTGAGGGGGGGTCCGAGCCGGGGAGGTCACCGTGTCCAGTGTGAAAAGACCGGACACCGGGTCCCGGGGGAACGTGGACAAGGGGGCACCAGTGGCGGCCTCGGTACAGACAGCGTACCGCTCGTGTCCATGGAACGTAGTGGTGACGCCAAGATCCTGAAGGCAGCCGACACCAACTAGGTTCCTGGAGAACGAGGGGATGTGCAGTCCTGTGAGCGAGCCCGAAGGAACTGCCGGGTAGGGGAGGGTGGTGGAACTGCGGGTGACTACAGGGCCGGAGGAGGGGTCAGCAAGAGAGACTGCGGCAGGGACAGGAAGCGGTGTCAATGTGGTGGAGTCACGGAAGAAGCACCGGGAAGCGCCAGAGTGGAGGGTGAAGGAGAGCGCGGCAGTGGCGGCCGGAGGCCAAGCAGCGACGGAAGCACCAAGGCTAAACAAAGCAGGGGATCCTACACCTGACGCAGCAGGGGAGGCTAAGCAAGGCATACCTACACTAGGCAACAAGGGGTAATAGGACGGCGGATAGGAAAAGCAGCGACGACGGCTAGGGGCGGGCACGACGGCTAGGGGCGGGCACGACGGCTAGGGGCGGCCGTGGGACGGCGGGAAACGGCCGCGACGGCGGCTAGAGGCAGCCGCGACGGCAAGGGGCGGCCGTGGCGACAGCTAGGGGCGGCCGCGACGGCGAGGGAGTCGGCTAGGGGCGGGCGCAAACGACCAGAGGGCCGGCTAGAAGCGGGCGCGAAACGGCCAGGGCGCCGGCTAGGAGGAGCTCGACGGCCAGGGGGGGCCGGCTAGAAGCGGGCGCGACGGCCAGCGGGCCAGCTAAGGCCGGGCGCGAACGGCTAGGGGGCCGGCTAGGGGCGGGCGCGACGGCCAGGGGGCCGGCTAGGGACGGGCGCGAACAGCCAGGGGGCCCGCTAGGGATGGGCACGACGGCCAGGGGGCCAGCTAGGGACAGGCGCGATGGTCAGGGGGCCGGCTAGGGATGGGCGCGACGGCCAGGGGGCCGGCTAAGGTCGGGCGCGACGGCCAGGGGGCCGGCTAGGGATAGGCGCGAACGGCCAGGGGGCCAGCTAAGGACGGGCGCGACGGCTAGGGGGCCGGCTAGGGATGGGCGCGATGGTCAGGGGGCCGGCTAGGGACGAGCGCGACGGCCAGGGGGCCGGCTAAGGTCAGGCGCGATGGCCAGGGGGCCGGCTAGGGACGGGCGCGAACGGCCAGGGGGCCAGCTAGGGGCGGGCGCGTACGGCCAGGGGGCCGGCTAGGGACGGGCGCGACGGCCAGGGGGCCGGCTAGGAGTGGGGCAAGACGGCGGCTAGGGCCTAGGGGCGGAAGCGTGGACGGGCTAGGGGGGGGACCTAACCTACTATGATACCATATCAGAATGAAGAATGACTAGAATGGGGAGATACAAGGCAATATAGATTGATGAGCTGTACCCACTAAGGCACAAACGCATATAGTCTACAGTATCTGTATAAGTTATGCTTGACAGTCAGAGGAATACCCCGGAATTTAAATGAAAATATGACGGAAGGTGGTTTGAACGGGTCCTTATGGACTGCACATTCCACGCTATTCGCGCCACCCCCCGCCAAACCCACCAACAGCCCGACTCGCGAAATTAGCGATGAGGCGGGAAAGTGTGTTCTGAATAATAACTGAGAGTGTGTGGAAAAATAATGACAAGTACAAGAATGGGAGAGAAAAGGGAGCACAGCATCATACACTAAAGCGAGAACTCTAGCTAGGTGACGAGCCCGGAGGGCTAGGTTGGGTACAGGCACGGTCGAAAGGGCCAGAGGCGGCGCGAGCCAGCCTCGGGGTTGCGTCGGAATCGGGCCGAGCCTGGTCTTCCAAGAGTTTGGGTATACGCGATTGCAGTACAACCCGGTAAGGAATAAAATTCCTTACAGTACCCCCCCTCCTAAGGAAGATGGTCAATATCGGGAACGTCTTTTCGGATCAAATAAGATTTGAGCACCGAGTGTTCCGCATTCATCGCCGTATTCATCGCCGCAGTCATCGCCACTCTCCAAAGATCAGCTGCTGACCTCACTGTGCAGTGAGAAGATGCTGTTAGAATGCTAGAATATGCTAGCTAGGAGTAGGAGGAGCCATGGAATGACGAGAGGTTTTAGGCTAGGAAAGTTGAGGAGAGAAAAGGGGTTGAGAATAGAAGAGAGAGGGATACAAGACGGGGGTGTTGTACCCTCTACAGGAAGTTTCAGTAACGTCTACCAAGCCTACAATTATATACTAACATATATAATTTAACACACCCCCTAGGCTTGGTAGTAGAAGAACCCACACACACCCACACCCCCTAACCTAGCACCCCTATTCTAAGCATCAGCCATGACTACTCCGGTAAGGCCAACCCCCACGGCCCGTGAGATGGCAATGGCGACAGCAGCGACAGCGACAGCAGCGGCGGCGGCGGCGGCTCCGGCGGCTTGAGCGTCAAAGGCGACTGCAGCGGCCCCCGCCCTCTCGGCGACATGGCCAACCTCCGCGGCGATGGGGTTCCCCACGAATCAAGCGTCGGCTGTGGCAAGGAGGAGGGGACGCAGGGGAAGGGGGGGGGGGGGGGGGGGGGGGGGAGGGGGGGGAGGGGGGGGGGAGTCTTCAGCGACGCGCCATGGATGGCGCGGCGCTTACTGGTGGGATGGTGGAACGGCGGCACTAACGCATGGCAGCACGGCGAAGCCGCCACGACACCTCGACATGGCCGCCACGGCTAGACATCGGCGGCGCCGTCACGGCTGGACGTCGACGCCACGGCAGCGCGTCGGGACGGTCGCGGCACGACGCGGCCAGCGGCCCGACGACAACGGCGCCGTCATGGCTGGACATCAACGCCATGACGGCGCGACACCACGGCAGCGCGTTGAGACGGCCGCGGCACGACACGGCCAGCGGCACGACGACGCCGCCACAGCAGCACGACGCGGCCGCCATGGCAGCGCGCGAGGGAGAAAAGGAGTGCGCGGCGGAAGCGTGGGGAGCAGGCCCGGGAAGGGAACCGGCTCTGTTACCATGTTAGAATGCTAGAATATGCTAGCTAGGAGTAGGAGGAGCCATGGAATGGCGAGAGGTTTTAGGCTAGGAAAGTTGAGGAGAGAAAAGGGGTTGAGAATAGAAGAGAGAGGGATACAAGGAGGGGTGTTGTACTCGCAACATGAAGTTTCAGTAACGTCTACCAAGCCTACAATTATATACTAACAAATATAGTTTAACAGATGCGCATTGGTGCGGCGCCGACGAGTGATGGTGCAGCCACATTTGGAGCAGCTAATAGGGGATGGGGAGATGGCAAAAGCAACCGGAATAGGGGAGGGGGACAAGGAAGCAGCGGCAAAAACAACAGAATGGATCAGAGGGCGTTCGCGGACGAGCAAGTTGGCAGCGCCCACTTTCCTTTGAGGGTCGAAGAGCATGGCGGGGGGTTGTATTATGGGTGCTAGAATGAGGGTCATGCATGGCAGCGTTGCCCTCATAGGCCCAAGAATGCGATACAAACTGTCACAGGTCCAGGATTTAGCGGAAGCTTGAATGAACGACTAATGAATAATTGAATGAATACAAGCAATGACACAATCTTATTTAAACCTACTAGAACTCTAGGGAAGGGTAACTAAGACCTTCTAAGTTAGTTATAGAAATGAGTGGAACCGTCCGTAGGAACACCACCTAGAAGCACGGTAGGGATTCTAGAGATACTGTGACGGTGACGGAACACTCCATGCAATAGAAAAGGTGTCACACAAGGAAATTCTAAAACACCCCATAACACAATTGATATACATCTATATGCAGGGAAAAGCGTAGGGATTTCAAAAGGAATGAAAAACACACAAAATAATACACAGTAAGTAGCAAATAGCAAATGCTTGTGATCAAGGATTTGGCAAGCCTCATCCTCTCACACTTCCCCCCCTCAATACCGGGTAGACGCTAAAAGCGCCCTGTTTTTCAGCAAGCACTGAGGGTTGTGAGGCTCAAAGTAGTCAGAGAAAATCAAGCCAACAAGGTTGTGCTCGAATAGCAGCTCCTCTGTACTTTATTCCATACACTCATGAGCATGTATAAGTGTAGGTAGCAGGTATCCCATAATGAAGTATTGGGACGTGTGACGCTCCAACTCAGGTTGTAGAGTAGTGTAGCAAATGGTGGCAAGTTTGTGCCTGCGTTATGGTTAGTAGAATTCTGCTACACTGTATCATTCTGTAGCGATGATAACTGCTCCATGTGGTCAAGAATCCACCAAGCGTTCAAGGTTAACTTAGCACTCGTGTAACAGTCCGTATACCGTAGTAACATTGTAACTGTTGCGTTCCGTTGCAAAGAGTCTTGCTGCCAAGTGATTTTAGTAGGACGATGTCACTATACTCATCGGTGGAGCATCAATCCATGGTCATGATCAAGGAGATATGGCGAATTCTGCGCTCAACCCATTTGACTCCTCTTCCATTTCCAGTAGGTTGTTGGAGACATTGACTTTGTTTCAGCTACTCATCATAGATGCCGTTGGCATCATTGACGTTGAATCTGGTCTATTTTTCTTATAAAGGTGCCATTGGAGTAATGCGGATTCCTCTATTCATAGTGGCCTCGGCGCTCCGGATCACGCATATCAAGTTCCATGGAGGTGATGCCGGTGATGGATTGGTTAGTGAAGCATGTTTTATGAATCAGTTGAAAATCATTGAGCCATGAGAACTCGAAGATCATCGTAGTCCTCCCATCCTCGTAAGCGTCTCTTTCTCTGAGCTTCTGAGGGCATGTGGCATAACCACGTTGGTCCAGGGCATAGTGACATCTCCATCCCACTAGCTAGAAATCATAAATGTAGTGTTAGACCGGATCTTGAAATCATGTTGGAATAGGATCCATGGTCAACTATTTTCTGTGGAGGTATATCCATAAGGGTTGGGTGATGCTGTAATTGTCTGCTACGGCAGCGACGGCAATAGACACTCGCGGCGGCGGCTACTGCTGAGGATGCTCATTGACTAATATGGTCAAACGGCCCCCTCTTCCATGTAGAGTCTTCCTGATGGGTGTAAAAATTGTAACTACCAGGGAACACGTGCGTCTTGATGCACAGATGTCACACCATTGTTGCTGGTGATTGGATTGCTCAAGGGTATAAATATTACTTGCTTCTCCCCTTGTTGTATTCACGGATAGCAACTGCGTGGTACGCTCATCCGTGCTCCCGATGTATGGTTGGTAGAGCGTGTAATTGTATCGCTGCAATCTGTACTCCCTCATTTGTCAACATGGTCGTGTTGCTAGGCATTCTCCTGCATCATCGAAGTTACGTCGAGGCTTGTAATGCTTCAACTTCTTGTAGAATCGCCTCCAATACATGCACCGTAAGGTCGCTGGTAAGTGATTACTTGCCAGATTGGAGGTTAATTACTCCTCAATCTATCAAGCATCGTGTCATGAACGTGATGTTTGCATGCATGCCATAAATACATGGAATGTCACATGATTGGGATGTCGTCTCTTGAGGTTGATGTCCAACTGCTCCAATCAATCACTGTGGATGACTGCGGTTCGTAGTGAAGATGAACCAATCAGCTCCTGTTACGAAGGAGTGTCTTGCTGTCCCTGATGGGGCGTAGTTTTAGCGTCGTAGTTGTATGCGAAATCTTCTCTGTCACATCAACTTTGGTTGGCGAGGATTTTGCAAGAGAAAGCTGCTACTTCTCTGCAATCCTTTATGCGCCCAATTTATGAAGTATTTCATATCGTCGATGGAGAACAATAGGTTTTTGCAAGCCGGTGTGGTCGTCGAGGATGTTCGGCTGCATTGTCGGTGTGCCGCCAAAATCTGCTCCTTTAGTGAAGTACAAATTTTGGCCTCGTTGGTGTCAATCTGGCTTCAAACGAAGTTTCTGACTTCGTAGAAGAAGCGTTGTCGATTATGCGACTGCTCGAGTAGCACGTAATCGCTATGTCGCGATGCACAGATTGTGACTCGCAAACGTCGCTCTCCCATCTCGTAGTCTCACGGTCCATTTGTGTCGTGCTGTCAATTTGTTGACGATCTGACAATCTGCGTGCGGCGACAGCATTTCCGCGAGAAGTTTTCGTGTCAAAAATTGTGACTTGATGAGGAGATCCGAATTCTGAGTGCATGAATTTTTGGAAGTTCAGTTGTCGAAGTTGATGTCGGTGTATATCTGCTTCTCATCGTCAGATTCTTGTACTGAAGAAACTCGCGCTTGATCTAGTCCACTGGTTCAATGTTAATCCGAAGGTCCAAACTCCAAGTGATCTGAAAATATTCTCGAGGCTCGTTCAACTGCATCGAATGTCGGAGTGAACTCGTTTTTTGTGGCAATTTTTCGACGTCGATGTCTGTTGTCGAATGATCGGACGCGCGCGAATACTCCGCTGTTGTCAAGGTTCTGTTTCCACATGCTCTGAAACTCTAACTCCATCAGCTCAGGTTCGTTTTGTCTCGGACGATCTGGAGCGTCGAAATTGAATCGAACGGCTGTCCTCCATCGTCGTTGGCGCAACTCTAAGATTCGTGGCGAAGTTGGAAATTCTTGGAAAATGTCGCAGGGTAAGTTCCACTAGCTACCATCGATCGCTTCGGAGGGCAGAAAAAACTCCCGATTACTTCGGGGACATCTTCGCATTGGCAAGGGTCACTGACATATGCCCCTCTGAAAAAATCGGCTCCTTCGATGTAGAAGATCGAACGGTTGGCGATGCTGCTCACCATTTATGGGGACCTTAGGTGCAGTTGCTCAAGGTTAGTCGGAACATAGTAGGAAAAACGATTTACTTACGCGATCAAAAAGTTCGACTCCATCCTCGGCGTGCTCCTAGAGGCCCAGCGGCTAAGCGTTGATCGGAAACTTTGTGCTCTGCTTACCAAATAGTATCAAGGCAAGGCACACATAGCGGATGAGGAGGAGCAAGAGGATCAGGCAAAGGTAGTTGTTGGTGAAGTAGTGGCAGCGATCGAGCAGCAAGCAGCAGCGGAAAGGCAGCCGAGAGATGGGTGGTGGATTGATAGTGGATCTAGCCACAACTTCCCCTCCTATGTGACCGACTTCCAGAGAAAGCTCGGCCCACTTGAGAATAGAGGAGTGAGACTGGGGGATGGACGTGTGGTCAGTGCTAAGGGTATGGGTGGGGTATTAGTGCTTGGTGAAGAGGGTAGATTATTAAGGTTGCAAAAGGTGCACCACGTGCCTGAGATGCACACCCAGCTCCTATCTATCCCACACCTTACATCTAAGGGGGTTAGTGTACTATTTGAGGGCACGTGGTGTGTGCTAAAGAGCAGGGAGCGAGTGTTGGCGACTAAAGAGAAAGAGGGTGGAAGGAATCATGTGTTTATGAGAATGCAGCTTCCACTGGGTCGGGGCAACCAAGGGAATGCTCTCGCTATTCGCCCACTCACATCTCTCTCTCCTGTCACCCTCGCCAATCACCGACTTGGTCACACTGCGCCGACAACATTTCAGCAGATGACCAAGGGCAGCGGTATCATTGGATTGGATATTGGGGGAGTCGGCCGGGATTTCCCTCTCGTGAGTCGTGCTTATTGGGGAAGTCGGCAAGGAATCCTTTTCCACATGAGGCAACATGGGCCCTTGGACCTGAGGTCCACATGGACTTGTAGGGCCATGTGCGCATGCCGTCCTTTGGAGGGGCAGTGTACGTACTCAGCCTTATTGATGACTTCAACATGCGTTCCTTTGCCAAACATGGAATTTGCTACTGTGGCCCTTGCTCTTCGCAAGTGGCACAAGGATGTGGAGTGGGAGTCTGGGTGTCAGCTGAAGGTGCTTCCCTCCGATAGGGGTGGCGAGTTCCTAGGGGAACGATGGCAGAGGGGATTCGCACCTTACTGGTCAGCAATGGTCTCCCTGCAAGATTGTGGGGTGAGGCCCTGATATGGATCACGTGGGTAAAAAATCGAGTACCCCACAGTGCATTTCCTGCCCTCATCACCCCGCTTGAGGCTTGGTTAGGACATAAGCTGCATGTCTGCATGGGTCGAGTTTGGGGTTGCATGGGGAGTCTGATG
Source organism: Closterium sp. NIES-67 (assembly GCA_027943415.1). Classification (NCBI taxonomy): domain Eukaryota; kingdom Viridiplantae; phylum Streptophyta; class Zygnematophyceae; order Desmidiales; family Closteriaceae; genus Closterium; species Closterium sp. NIES-67. The sequence goes on along the minus strand of BQMB01001573.1, from coordinate 89,697 downwards.
CTACATGGACAAGAGCGGGGTGGAAAACTAGATAGCACGGGCTGTTATGCAAGGGCTGGAGGGTGTTGGACCCTTCTCTCATGTGCATTCACAATGCTCGGGATGTCGACTTTCTCGAAAATGTGATGTGGAAGGATTGGGAGCGGGCAAAGGCCTTTGGAGACCTCACACAGGATGCCGCTGCCATTTCTCAGCTCCTTCCCCAACCCCTCACACTACCTGCAGTGGGGGAAGACACTACTGACATGCCTCCGCCGATGACCTCGGCGAGTATGTCGACACAGCTAGGTATGTCGGCAATGCAGCAGCCTCTCGTCTCTGTTCCTCAGCCGAGTGTTGCGGTACCTGCTTCCTCCTCCTCCTCTTCTGGTCCGAGCTTGCCTCCTTCCTCTGCAAGTGCCTCTGGTGCACCAGCCGCTCCTTCCCTACCACATGTGATGGGTTTGCAGGTACTTAGTATCCGGTTGGGTTTCAGTGGTGAGGAGGTAGAGGGGGACGCTGGTGCAGGGGTAGGTATGCTTTGCTTCGCCAAGGAGGTGGAGGGTATTGCAGTGGCAGGTGTGAGCACTGGTGATGTACCGCACACACTTGCTGAGGCAAAGTGTGGCCCTGAGGGTCCATTTTGGGATGCTGGGGCTAAGAAGGAGGTAAATACCATGCACATGAGAGAGGTGTGGGATCCTGAGCCGGTTGACTTGCCTCCAGGTAAAAAGGTCATTGATACCATGTATGTTTTTCGCTGGAAAACAGATCAGGAGGTCAAGGTGGTAGAGCACAAGGTTCGCCTTGTTGCTAAAGGCTATACCCAAGGGCCTAACAAAGATTATGATCAGGTATTTGCCCCTGTCGGCAAACTTGCCTCAGGTTGGGTGCTTCTTGCAGAAGCAGCGGTACGAGGTTGGCATGTACAGTACATTAGGAGGATGTCAACCATGCTTACTTGAATGCACCCTTGGGGGAGGAGGTTTATGTGAGGTAGCCAGAGGGTTTTGATGATGTCACAGGTAGGATGTGCGGTTTGCGAAAGGCTCTTTACGGGCTCAAGCAAGCACCTCGTGCATGGAATGAGGAGATTGGTGCCACATTGGTAGCGGCAGGAGTTGGTCGCAATGCATGCGATGAGGCCTTGTACATCCGATTTGTGGAGAAAAACCCAGTGTACGTACTGGTATACGTGGATGACCTCGTGCTGGTCTCTCCATGCTTGGATCTGATGGCTTAGGTCAAGAAAATCCTTGCGGTGGAGGTACGCATGTCGCGTGAGGACGGATGGTTGGAAATTGGACAGGGAAGTACGTCCGAGGACTTCAGGTCAGGTTTGGTAATTTGTTGGGAAAGACTCATAGGGTGCATACTTCTATGTCACCGAATGATCTCACAAAATAAGGAAAGGTATATGGTCTGCCGACGAAGGCTTGCCTACCGACGTCAAGGTATACCGGAGTCTCATTAGCAATCTTATGATTGCTGCTGTGACCACTCGTCCTGACAACTCTTTCACTGTCAACACACTTGCACTGTCATGCATCGCACCTAGGCGCATTCACTTGTGTGCTGCTTTGAGAGCACTAAGGTCGACACACCCACCACGGTGATTCGGTATGAGCGACAAGGTGGAGAGCAGGTAATTGGGTACACTGACTCTGATTGGGCAAGAGAGGCAGATGGAAAGAGTTGTGCGGCCTATCTCTTCAAGCTAGGTAGGGGGTCTATTAGTTGGTATAGCAAGAAGTAGGACAGTGTGGCATGCAGCTGCACTAAGGCTGAGTACAAGGCGCTATGTGAAGGGGCCAAGGAGGTCATATGATTGAGAAGCAACCTGGCTGAGATGCGTGTGGGTGATGGGGGGGCAATTCCATTGCTCTGTGAGAATGAGTGTGCTGTTTCCCTTGCGCATAATCTCGTACTCCATCAGTGCATGAAGCATATTAAGGTGGCTTGGAAATTTGTTTGGGATGCAGTGCGCCTGCAGGAAGTTGTAGTGCAGTCGGTGCGCTCTCACCTCCAGGATGTCGACATGCTCACCAAAGCCCTTCCAAAATTGAAGCTAAACGCGGACCTTGAGCGCAACAGCATGAGGGTAAAGACTGAAGTGGCCAAGGCATCACTTGTAGGAGGAGTTACAGTTTGAATGGAGACTGGGTTTAATGCTTATTGGAGCAAAGGGGGGTGTTGGAATTGTGGAAGTGTCTAGGTTGCTCAAATAAACAGCCATATAATAGTTAGATAACAAATTGTGTAGTGTAAGTACTTTGGTTGGATGGGTTGGGCATGCCTCTAGACGGTAATCTCCCATATCTTTTAGGGCTATTTGTGGCTTATTTGAGAATCACTTCTTGCTTTGGATGAATGTTCCAAGACTAGGTCATGCCCAACTTGGTTCCCACGCATCCTAGACTCTAGGAGGAGGTTCTAAGGATACATTAGTCTTCTAGAATACTTTAACATTATACCCCAAACCCCCTTCCCCACAAACCCCCTTGCCCCACGGCCCACTAGTATGGTACCTACTGTCGAGATAGGGTTTAGCTAGGGAGAAAGTTAGCAAGGAGAAAAGTAATGACTAGAGAAGAGAGAGAGGTGCAAGAGAAGATTTGTCTCCTCTACAGTAAGAACCACTATGAGTAGTACACATACCTAGCCTACACACGCATATATTATATAATCAATATCTACAGTGACGGAAAGTATTGTCCGCATGTTTGTGGCTTATACGAATTTTGGAATATTAAGGGATCATGCACATTAAGCCTTAATCTTTTGGTGTGCCCACTATATGTAGGTTTGCGTAAGGCTCTAGGCCCATGCCTTACATCTCACAAAGATCCGATGTTTACAGCAAATAGCATAAATCAACCATCATGGTACATCCGGACAATTGGTGTCAGGCGCAAGCAGCAAGATTCAACAACCCCAAACTAGTACCTAGTCCACTGCCCTTTTGCCTTAATCACCGCCCTCATCCTCCTGGGCATGCTTTCCATCAGGTGGGTGCACACATCCGCCGAGATCTTCTCCCATTCCTCCTGGACACACTCCCAAAGGTCCAGCATTCCAGTGGGAGGCCTCTCATGCTTGGCGAGCTCCCTCTTGAGATGAGCCCATAGATGCACTATTGGGTTGAGGTCGGGTGATGATGATGGCCACTCCAGCACCCCAAACTCCTGCTCTCGAAACCACTCCTGTATGATACGCGGCTTGTGCTTGGGGTCATTGTCGTGCTGTAAGAAAACTTCCGAGGGTGAAAGCTGGTAAAAGCTGATCATACTACTGAGCTCGTCCTGTAGTATACTGTGATAGAGCGGTCCGTCCATCCTACCGCCTATTTTGCACATGAAACCCGCTCCCACAAATGACATGCAGCCCCAAATCATGAAGCAGCCACCCCCGTGTTTGATGGTCTGCTTGATTTGGTGGCTTTGGAGGGCAGTACCTTCGCGAACCCAGGCATACGAGCGTCCGTCGGAAGGAAAACGATTGATCTTGGCCTCATCCGACCAGATCACTTGCTTCCAATCGTCAACCATCCATTTGGCGTGGGCACGGGCCCATTCTAGCCTATCGCGTATGTTTTTTCGAGAGAGTCGCGGCTACCTGGGCTGCTGGATTGCGACAAGTCCGCTGTCATTCAAGGCATTACGCACCTTCCTAGGATGCAGTGTGATGACGTGCTGCATCTCGACGATCTTCGCCGCGTGAGCATAGATTTTTGCCTCTCCGCTGGTAATCGATCGAACTATGCCGCGGTGAACTCTCTCTGTCACTAAGCGAGGACGATCGGCTGAGGGCATCGTAGGACGCCCGTCATCGCGGCTAGACTCAGCAATCGCCTTGAGCCCATAATCATGGACCGTACTCTTCCCCACGCCTAGTTGTTTAGCGATTTTACGAGTGCTATACCCCCTCCGCAACAGGGTAATGATCCATGCACGGCGCGCCTCATCTAACGGTTTCATGATGGCCTAATCGTAGCAGCTGTCGTGGCCTATTTCCTGACTACTCGAAAGTCGCGCGATTAAGTAAGTAGAATAAGGGAGGGTCGGATATAGATCTAGTACGTCGCTTGGCATGAACTGTCCGGATGCACCCACGTGAACCAGATCTCGTCCCCGGTTCAAGATCGACCCCTACAAACTGAAACCCATACCCGTTACACATACTACAATCCTTCTTTACAGCGGAGGTACAAATATGAACTGTAACTAAAAAAAAAAAAACCACCAAAACCTATCAAAAACATTTTGAAGGCAATTATCTGGGTAATACTTTCTGTTACTGCATTGACACACCCCCTTGGCCTGGTAGGCGCTACTCACAAAAGCAAGAGACCAGGGCAACAATGCGACTTTTTCCAGTAGGAGTGGTAAGACCATGTCAGAACACACCACACATCCAGCACCCCTAAACCCAGCACCCCCAGGACCTAACACCCCCATACCCAACAGCAGCGGTGGCATTCTATAGCCGGTTCAACCCCTCGGCAAATGAGGCGGCAACGTCGGTGTCGACGGCAGAGCCAGCGGCACTCGACGGCATGGCACGCCTCTGTAACGATGGGGAAGGATGGCTTGAGACAGCCTTCAGCTGCGGTAGGGGAGGGGCGGGCTCCGGGGAGGGGGGGGAGGAGGTTTTCAGCGGCTGGTGAAGTTAGCGGGCCAGGGGGCTGCTAGAGCGCACTGGCTAGGGCGGGGCGGCGAGCGGGGCCGACGAGGTGAGCTGGGGCGGGGCGGCGAGCTGGGGCTGACGCGGCAAGCTTGTGCGGTGCGGCGGGTTGGCGCCGACACGGCGAGCTGGAGGCCACATGGCGAGCTGGGGTCCGCACAGCGAGCTGGGGCCATCGCAATGAGCTAGGGCTTTGCGGTGAGACGGGGCCGGCAAGACGAGCTGGGGCCGTCGCGGCAAATTAGCACCTACGCGGTGGGCTTGGGCGGCGCGGCGAGCTTGGGCCGACGCAACGAGCTGGGGGCTAGAGCGGCATGATGCGCCATGCGGGCGCGACGGTGGGAAGAGAGGGGAGAGTAAGATGCAGAAGTGAGGGGAGCAGGCCAGGAAAAACGGACCTGCTCTAAAACCATGTCGAGATAGGGTTTAGCTAGGAAGAAAGTGAGCGAGGAGAAAAGTGATGAATAGAGAAGTGAGAGGTACAAGAAAGCAGCTGTCCCCTCTACAGTAAGAAACAGTATGAGTAGTGTCAGCTTATATTCATATATTGTTATAGGCTAGAAGGTGCATGCTCATAGAGAGTACAACACAAAACCACCCTGTATGCTTGTACCTAGTCAATGCGTTATTCTGAGATGGTATCATGCTAGGTTAGGTCCCTCACCCGCGCTTCCGCTCCAGACCACCCTAGTCCCTAGCACCCGCCCTAGTCCCTATCGCCCGTCGTGCCCGCGCCCTAGCCCGCTGGCCCCTAGCTCGCCGCTGGCCCTTCGCGCGTCGCACGTGTCTCAGTCCGCTTGCCCCTAGCTCGCCGCTGGCCCCTTGTGCTCCGCGCTAGCCCTTGCCCGCTGGCCCCCAGCTCATCGCTAGCCCTTCGCACACCACGCGCAACCCGTTCCTCACCGTGTTGGCCCCTAGCTCGCCAGCTTGTCCCAGCTTGTCCACTGGCCCCTAGCTCGCCGCTGGCCCTTTGCCCTAGCGTGCTGGCCTCAGCTCACCGGCCCCGGCTTGCCGACCCTCGCTCGCCAACCCTCATTGGACCTTATTACTGTTATAATTAAGGACGGAGTCTAGGTGAACTTAGGAGCTAGAATTACTCAAAAACATAAATCCAAAATCTGGTCAGAAAAGTCGTCTCCACCAGAAACATCGCCGACCAAACACTAGCTATTGGAATGTCGCGAAACTCGGATATGTTATAGCTCTTAATTTCTGCTATCATTCCCGATTTGAATCAGGACGATTGATGTAGAATCTGCAACGCTATGCCATTCGAGCACAGGGGGGTATGCTGTAGGAGAAGAACCTAACTCAATCTCAAAACTTCAATCAAGGTTCAAGAATCTCACAAGGAATTAGAGGAGCAAAAAAGTGGTTGGAAGGGAAGAGATGGATGAGAGGGAAGGTCCCAAGAGAGTCCCCAACCAAGGAAATCCCATAAGCACAAAGTTCCCTCCCTATAGTAACCCCAACTTTGACCTTTGTCCTTTCCCAACCAATCCATCCAAGTTGGCCACCCTTGCCAACCTAGTTTAATTGTTTCCAACCAATTTGCAGCTGCTACAGTAGAGTGAAGAATTTCCCCAACCCCCAAAGGTCCCAACTTCATATTGAGTCACCCCACAACTCCACTTTGTAACCGCCGCAATTGTAACGCAAGCTCATGAACTTTGAATCTTCAGAGTTTTAGCGTTCTTGCTCCGATTGAAACGATTCTTGTTGCGTCGGAAAGATCTTCTCAGGATCTATCATCACAAATAGATGCTCAAACAAAACAACACAAAACACATTCACAAACTCCATAACACACCACGCATAAATGCTTGCACATATTCAAGCCACACGTGCTAGTTGAAAACATGGGATGGGAGGCAGACTGAATGTGATAGCATATAATGATATCACACAACAATCTCCCTCTCTGGCTGCCAACCATCATCCACCAAACCACATCTCAAGCATGCATACTCAATGCACACTCATCACAGCAAGCTTCACGCCCTTCCAATTATCCGCCTCCGCCAGACGCTTAGTGAAAATATCTACTGCCTGCTGATGGGTCTTCACTCTCTCCAGCCGCACCTCCTTATCAAGGAGTCTCCTCACCCAACGCCACTTAGGCCTTATTTGTTTTATCAACCCATGCAGACAAGCATTCTTGGCCAGCTTTACTATAGATTCATTGTCACAAAAGATAACTGTCGGCTCCTCCTGACCAACTCCCAACTCCTCCAACAAACGCCTCAGCCACACAACTTCCTTGGCCCCATGGTGCAAGGCCATGTACTCAGACTCACATGAGGATAATCCCACCTCATTGTGCTCCAGCTCATAGCACCACCTCCCAACAAGCACACATAACCCCCGATGCTGGTGCCATCCACTTTCACTAAGTTGATGCTAGCGTCAGTATAGCAACTCAAGAGCATCTCTCCACTCTTCACATCTGCAGCACCTCTCTGTAACCGCTGCCTCACTCCACTGTACTCCAATCCCACTGATGTCATAGCACTCACATAGCGGACCAACCTCTTGGCAGCTTCCAGCTGCTCATGACTAGGGCGGGAAACCACACTAGCCAGTCGTGATGTTGCGAATGCAATGTCAGGCCGTGTATGATTTGCAGCATAGTTCAGCGACCCAACCATCGAATAAAACAGCTTCCTGTCACTCTCACCCACTACCTCCTCATCAGCACATGGCTCCACAGTAAACCTCGAAGGTTGTCGTGTTGCTGGCTTTCCCCCATCTTGCAGCCCATACTTCTCAGCCAGCCCCTCACAGTACTTCCTCTGGTGCAACCTTAGCACACCCTTCTCCACATCTCTCTCCACATGCATCCTCAAGTAGTACTTCACCTCACCTATCTTGGAGCACTTGAACTGCATCTCCAGCATCTGCTCTGCGCTGTCCAGCAAAGTAGTTGATGCAGAGAAGAGAATGATATCATCCACATACTCCAAGAGCATGAGGATTCTCTTGCAGCAGGAATACGCTGGGGTCACATTCACACTTCTTGAAACCCCCTGCTAGTAGCGCCTCCTCCAACTTGTGATACCATGCACGAGGCACCTGCTTAAGGCCATAGATGGCCTTCTTCAGCTTGCAGACCCTACTGCTCCCATCATCCAACCCCTCTGGCTACTCCATGTACACCTCCTCCAGAATGATCCTATTCAAAAAAGCTGTCACAATGTCCATCTGGCAATTTTTTTATCCCAGGAATGCTGCTATCGCTAACAGCACCCTCTGTGTTGTTCCTTTCCCCACAAGTGCAAACACCTCATCATTAGTCCTTGCCCTTTGTTTGCTGAAACCCCCTTGTGATCCTTTGCAATTCCCAAGTGCACACCCCACCTTCTAGAAGCCTCTAACTTCCCCCTTTTCTCCCTAAGCACAAGAAACACCACCATGCACCCAAACGCCCTCAGCATGTTCACAGCTGGAGTACTCCCATACCACTTGGTATATAGGATCCACTCCCTATCCCCAACTGTAGCCAGCACCCTGTTCTTCACAAGGGCAACCTGCCTCGGTGCAGACACCCAAAACGGATGAGGCAACCCTGCACGCCCAAGGAGAATGCGTGCCCCCTCCTGCAGGGTCCTGTTGAACCTCTCAGCCATGCCATTCTGCTCTGGGTTGTAGGGCACTGTTAGTTGATGCTGGATCCCCTTCCTCTTCAGCTCCCCCTCAAAATCAGCTCCAATGAACTCCCCACCATTGTCACTACGGATCATCTTCACCTTGTGTCTGCACTCCCTCTGAGCTCTCGGCATCCACTCCTTAAGAGCAGCCACTGCCACCTCCCCCTTGCTCTTGAGAGGGTAAACCCATACTGCTCGAGTGTGGACATCCACAATTGTCAAGAAATAGCGGCTGCCTGAGAGGGAAGGGGCTCTTGTGGGGCCCACCACATCCATGTGCACAAGTGCAAGTGGGGTCTTGGCTGGTCCTGTAGTGCTGTTGAAGGGGAACTTGGAGAACTTGGTCTCCAAGCATGTAGGGCAGCTCCCGGTCTCCTTCACTCCTCCTTTCACCTCCAAGCCTTTCAAGCTCCCATTCTTCACCAACTTATGCAGCATAGGGAACTTCACATGACACAGCCTCTCATGCCATGTCTCCCAACCGGCCACACCACTCCTAGATGAAGCCTTAGCCCATGCCGCACTCGCATCCACACCACCAAGCACCTCACCACGTGTCTGCTGCTGCTGCACTTTCTTGACTGCATCCAGGACCCCATCGGTTGGTGCAGCTGCATCTCTTTCTGCTGTTGCATTTGCCGATGTTGGAGTCCTCCCATTCCAAGGGATGATGGGCAGCTGCCACAGGTCCTTCATGGAGCTGTTCTCCTCTTCCAGACTCCACAGCACCTTCTTCCCAAGCTTAGCACGGTAGCTGGTTGGTCCAAAGGTCACTTCGGCCTTGCTCTTCTGCATTCGCTGCACAGAGAGAAGTTTAGCAGACAAACCTTCAACTAGCAAAACATTCCCAAGCCCCACAAGCTCCCCATTAGCTCCCTTAACCTTGGCATTCCCAACACCAATCACAAGAAGCAAAGCACCTGATGCTGCTGCCACATACTTGATCTTCCCAGGGGGTTTTACCTCATCATGCAAATCTGCCCGTGGGGTCATGTAACTGGTGCAACCTGAGTCAATTACCCAGTGAGTGAGAGGGTGCATCACAACCTTTCCCACAGATCCCACATCACCCTCATGCCCATGCACATCCTCAAGCATGAGAAACATCCCAGGGGAGGCATTTCCTTGTGCACCTTCACCTTGTTCACCTGAGCCTTGCACAGCGTCACCTTGTGCACGTTCACCACAGGGCGGCTTCATGCCTGGAGGTGCCCAACCCTCCGGCCTGCTGAAGCACTTGAACCAAGGAAGCCCGACCTTCTTGCAGTACTAGCAAGTGCCCTCCATTTCGGTACTCCCCCTGCCACCAGAGCTCCCATGCCCCTCATTATAGTCACCTCGACCTCCCACGGCCTCGGCCTCTCCAACCCCCTCTTCATCTGCCGCGCCCTGCAGCTCCATACCCCTCAGCAGTCTTAGTGGCAACACTGCCTCCCACATGGCGTCTCCGGAAGTCTTCCTGCAGAATCTGTTGCCTTAGCCACTCAGGTGTCTATTGATCTTGCTGAGAGTTGAGGGTGGGGATGAGTTTGTCCCAAGAGTTGTCCAACATTGAGATGATCTTGGTGCACTGCTGCAGTTGAGAAACACTGCTACCCGCTGCTGCCATCCTTGCATAGGTGTCCTTGATCTCGTCAAGGACCAGCTTCACATCATCACCCAGTCGCATGGAGATAGCAGCAAGTTCCTTCTCTAGTACGATCACCATCGGGAGAATGTTGGGCTGAATCACATCGCGTATTAGTTTCCACGCGCTTGGACCCGAATCATCCGCTTCGACAAGATCCTTGATGTGCTCGAAGATCTCCTTGTTGACAGATTGAAGGATGAGGTCGAAAAGCACCGTGTTTTACTCAATCCACCGTTCGCGTGCTTCCCCTTCCTCCGGCATCTTCTCCTCCCCAATAGCAATCTTTAGTAGCTTGTAGTGTTTGAAAGCACTCCTCATCCGCCCGCTCCATTCCTCATAGTTGGAGCCATCCAATGCTCCTCAGGTACAGCTCCTCTTCCAGCGGCATCTTCTCCTCTCTCATTCATCTTCTCATTGAGAAATGTAGAATTTCAACTCCCCTTTACTGTCCAGACTCAGCTCCCTCCACATTTTCACAAGTGTCAGCGTCCACGAAATTTCGGCACCGTGACGAGACCTACGGATCCTAGCGCGATTCTTATAGTGCAAGGATGCACTGTCGACCGTGCTATGTTACCCTAAGTTTCGTGGCAGATACGCTAGTTTTCGCCACTCTGCTCGTAATTTGTACCTACAACGGTACGATGAAGACGATCCATGATAAGACGAGACCAATCGACTTATGGCATCTTTGGCCACACCTCAGCATGGCTAGTCTTAGACATAACATTCAACATGAAATCGTGCACAGTACTCTTGCATACGTTCAAATACTTCGCGATTTTCCTAGTGCTCACCCCCTTATGCAAAAGCGTGGGTCCAGGAAGAGTGCGAGAAGATCCCTGTAAAGGTTTGCACTAACCTCGTAGATAACATGCCTAGGAGGGTGTAGGTGGTGATCAAGGCCAAGTGTCGGTTGACTAGGTACTAGTTTTGCTAGTAACTAGTTTGCTGCCTGTCCTCGGTACAAATTGTCCGGATGTGCTGTTATTAAATACTGTCGTGTTGAAGGACCATGAAATATACTATTCTGGTTTTAGGAGATTTGAGTGAGTGCTATAACTTCTCCTCTCTACGTGTATGGCCACCATGAATTAAGGCTTAATGTTTATAGCGTACAGCTCGTCAAAATGTAAAAATATGCTAAACATGTGGACAATTTTTCCTGCCACTGTACTCAAAAGCATAAATGTGAAATTCTGGACAGAAAAGTCGTCTCCACAAGAAATATTGCCGAAGAACATAGCTCTTGGAATATCACAAAACTCGGTTATGTTATAGTGCTTAATCTCAGCTATCATTCTCAATTTGAATCAGGACGATTGATGGAGTACTCATGACGCTATGCCTTTCGACGCATAAGGGGGTATGTTGTAGGAGAAGAACTTAACTCATTCTCAAAACTTCAATCAAGGTTCAAGAATCTCACAAGGAATTAGAGGAGCAAGAAAGAGCTTGGAAGGGAAGAGAGGGATGATAGGAAAGGTCTCAAGAGAGTCCCAAACCAAGGAAATTCCATAAGCACAAAGTTCCCTCCCTACAGGAACCCCAACTTTGACCTTTGTCCCTTTCTAACCAGTCCATCCAAGTTGGCCACCCTTGCCAACCTTGTTTGGTTGTTTCCAACCAATTTGCAGCTGCTACGGTAGAGTGAAGAATTTCCCCAACCTCCAAAGGTCCCAACTCCATATTGAGTCACCCCACAATTTCACTTTGTAACCACCGCAATTGTAACGCAAGCCTCTGAACTTTGAATCTTTAGAGTTTTAGCGTTCTTGCTCCGATTGAAACGATACTTGTTGCGTCAGAAAGATCTTCTCAAGATCTATCATCATAAATACCTGCTCAAACAAAACAACACAAAACACATTTCCAAACTCCGTAACACACCACGCATAAATGCTTGCACACATTCAAGCCACACGTGCAAGTTGAAAACATGGGATGGGAGGCAGACGGAATGTGAAAGCATATACTGATATCACACAACATTTACCATGTGTTGCCTAGCGTATGTGTGTCCACTGTGCGTAGTCTAGGCTCCCTTGCTGTGTCAGGCATAGGATCTCCTACTTTGTTTAGCCTAGGCTCCATGCTACTGCCCCCGCCGACTGACGCTACCGCCGTGCTCTCCTCACGCTGGACTCTGGTGTGTCTGCCTGCTTCTTTCATAACCACACTATGCTCATGCTGCTTGCCGCCCCTACTGCTGTACCGCTTGCTGACCCCACTTCGGGTCCGGTAGTTGCACGTAGCTCCACCACCCTTCCCTGTCCGGCGGTTCCCTTGGGTTCCCCTCGTTTTTTAGAAACCTAGTTGGTGTCCGTTGTCTCCAGGACCTCGGCATCACCACTACGTTTTCTGGACACGAGCGGTACACAGCTTGTACCGAAGCTGCCACAGGTGCCCCTCTCACTACGTTCCCTCGGGACCCAATGTCTGGCCTGTTCACGCTCGACACCGTGTCCCCCCCACTGGGAGCGTCCCCCTAGGTGGCTGCACCTACTCAGGTCGGTGCAACTTGCTCATGTCGGTCGCTCACTCACCCGTCGCTTTTGTGGTACGACCGCCTAGGGCACCCCGCACTCCCGCGTCTGCGTCACATGTCCCAGCATGGTCTTGTCTTAGGTCTCCCTGCGTCACTCCCTCCCTCCCTCCCTCCCAGCCCCCGTCCTCAAGCTGCATCACGAGTGCTACTTTTTGGTGCTTGACGACGACTATACGCGCTACACCATGGTTTCCCCTGGGGCGGAAGGCCGACGTGCCTCACATTATTATCTCGTGGGTTGTAGCTTTGCGAGTACATCGCGGCCTGCCGGTGCTTCATCTCCACTCCGACCGTGGCAGTGAGTTTGCCTTCGGTCGGCTTGGCCAGTTCTGTCGTGCGGAGGGCATCACCCAGTCGTACACTCTGCTAGATTCCTTGCAGCAGAATGGGATCACTGAGTGGCGCATCGATTTGGTCATAGAGGTGGCTCGTACCTCCATGATCCATGCCAGTGCACCCCATTTTCTGTGGCCATTTGCCGTTCGCTACGCCGCTCATCAGCTTAACCTGTGGCCACACTCCCAGCGGCCGCAGGTTTTGCCGACCCTCCTTTGGACCGGGTCCCCTAGTAACGAGTCTGCATTCCACGTTCACGTTCGTGCCTCTGGCGCGGACAAGCTCACTGCCCGCACTATCCCCTACGTCTTTCTTGGCTTCCCCCTTGACACGTCTGACTGGCACTTTTACCACCCGCCATCTCACCGCTTCTTTCACTCGCGTGACGTCACCTTTGATGAGTTTGTCTCCTTCTACACCTGCTTTCTCCACGGAGGTCTCCCGGTTAACCCACCCCTGTTCCTTGTCCCCACTCCCGCGGTAGCTCCCCCTCCTTGTCCGGCCCTATCTGGTGTGTCTCACGTCACTCCCCTTCCCTCGGTTGCCCTGGCGGAGGAGTTCGCCGACTTTGGAGTCCTCCTCCGGACTCATCCCCGGCTCATTTCCCCTCTCATTCTCCTCCTGTGTCTCCTCCAGTGCCTCCTGGCCCAACGCCTCCCTCCCACTTCTAGTATCACCGTCCCTCGCGTGCTCGTCCTGTCTCCCTGATTCAGCGTCCTCACCCTATGCTGCTCCATTCTCACGCGTCTCGTGCTCCTCTTTTCCCGTCGCTTCCGCAGTTGTCCCTTGTTCTCTCCACCTCCTCTCTCTAACTTTCTTCGTACTGCTCATCCTCTTGTCCCTCAGGTCCTTGCCTCTCTTGTTACAGACCTGTCTGTTCCTGTCTCAAGTCTTGACGCTCTTGTCGCCACTGTTACTGACTTTTTCTCTAACCGCCACCTTGACTATGCTACTGCTCTAGTCTCCGACCCTGCCCGTCTTCCGTCCGCCGAGGGTGCATTTGCCCTTGGCAGTGACGTCCTAGAGGACAGCCAGTACGAGCTTGCTTTCCTGACTGAGGCCGCTCCTCATCTCTGCTCCATGCTGCTAGTTCCTGAGGGTGACCCAGACGCCCTTGACATCCCGACCCCTCGCAGTTACGCTGAGGCGACCTCTGGACCCCGGGCTTCTCAGTGGATAGCCAACATGGACGCAAAAATGGCATGTTGGAGATCCATCGGCACCTACGTCAACGCAGTTCCCCCACCTGGGGTGAACGAAGTCGATGGCCAGTGGCTCTTCAAAATTAAGCGCCCTCCTCGAGAGCCGCCAATGTTCAAGGCGCGCTACTTTGCTAGAGGCTTTAGTCAGCACGAGGGTTTTGACTACTTTCATACCTTCGCCCCGACCCCGAAGATGACCACTCTTTGGGCACTGCTTCACATAGTAGCACCGCGTGACTACAAGCTGCACTCTCTCGACTTCTCCATAACGTTTCTCCAGGGTAGTCTGCAAGAGCAGGTCTACCTACGCCGACCGCCAGGCTACTCTGTCTCTTTCCCTCTTGGGACCGAGTGGCTCCTCTGGCGCCTGGCTTACGACCTGCATCAGGCACCCCGTGAGTGGCACGACACACTGCGTACCACATTAGCAGACCTGCAGTTCTTCCCATCCTCTGCAGACCCTTCGCTCTTCTTTCGCTCAAGCCAGACTCCATTCTACATCCTAGTCTACGTAGAGGACCTGGCCAGGATAAACCAAAGGATAATGGAAAATGAGGAATAGGAAACCAAATGAGATAAGATAAAAGCCAAGTGAAGCAAGATAAGAAGGAGAATGAGAAAAAAGAAGAAAAATAGAAATGAGAAAGAAGTGTAACGGGGTCGTACTCTCACACTTTCCCCCCCAAAGCTAGGTGGTAAAAGTAACACCCTGCTTCACAAGGTAGTCGCGAAGTGGACGACGGGCGTTACCCATATCAGATTCAGATACCCGGCTTTCCTCAGAATGATCATAGCCATTCTAACGGATGAGAAGCTCCAAGGAGCCATGCCGATGATAGTGGTGTGCATGCACGAACTCGACCTCGTACTCGGTGTCATCATGGACGAGGACGGGCGATGGCGGCGGCAGTTGGCGTCTAGTGAAGATTTTGTTGGGATCTCGGTAGGGCTTCATAAGTTGGACATGGAAGGCGCTGTGAATCTTCCAGGTAACTGGCAAGCATAAGCGGAAGATAACAGGGGTGACATGTGCGTCAACAAGAAAAGGCCCGCAGAAGCGAGGTCGTAGTTTGGATGGGAGATGGCTGATGTTGAGATTGCCGATGCCGAGTAGGACATGGTCTCCTATGGTAATGGCGTGGTAATTGCGGTGGCGATCGGCTTGACGCTTTTGTTGCTGCTGGATATCGATGAGGCGCTTGTGGGTCCGATCCCAAAGCTGGTGCATGGTGGTAATGAAGTCGTGTGCAAGTTGGACGGTGGCTGGTGTTGTTGGTTTCTGTGGATTGAGCAGTTTGTGGCCGTAACAGGAGAAGAATGGTGTCTGTCTGGTAGCGGCGTGAGTGGCGTTGTGGTGGGCAAACTCCAGGACAGATAGATGCAAGTCCCATTTGGAGATGTCATCGTTGCATGCTGCTCGATGGAGTTGCTCTACAATTTGGCTGAGGCCTTCGGTTTGTCCATCTGTTTGTGGATAGTATGTAGATGGCATGACGAGTTTGGTCTTGAGCAGAGACATCATTTCCTTCCAGAGGTTGCTGGTGAACATAGGGTCTTGGTCGGAGATGAGTGTGGTTGGAATGCCATGCTATTATGTGATGTAGAGAACAAACAGTTATGCTATCTCCTCGGTGCGTGCTATCGTGTGTGTCTGTATGACGTGTCCTATTTTGGAGAATTTGTCGATGATGACAAGCATTGTGTCATGACAGTTTGTGGTTGGTGGTAGCCCGGTTATGAAGTCCAGGCTATCCACATGTTGTCTTGGGACAAGAAGAGGCTGTAGCAGTCCTGCTTTTTTCTGCTTGCTGCTCTTCATTCGCTGACATGTGTCGCATGAGGTGACGAATTTTTGTACGTCGTCTACCATGTGGGACCAGTAATATTGCTTTGCAATACCAGAGAGCGTCTTGTTCCTACCAAAGTGTCCGGCGTACAGAACATCATGGTATTCTTTGAGTAGTAACTGGTGTAAAGGCGGGTAGTTGGGTACCCAAATTTTTGTTGACCCTTTCTAGTACGCGATGTCACTGTCCCACAGTAGCTGATGTCGCTTCTCTGCGAAGGGAATTTCGGGGTCGATGGTGTTCCTGTATAAGAAGAGTCCCTTGAGTAGCGGATTCATCCCTTCGACCTGGATAGCGGCAACGTCTACAGGCCGGTTGAGAGCATCTGCTTTGTTTTTGTGGCTGGGCTTATACACAATGTTGTAGTGGAAGTGCGTCTTGTGGAAGTCAATCTATCGGACCTGCCACCTGGAGAGGTTTGGCTGTGTCTTCAAATATTTCAGGCTACAAGGGTCGGTGTAGACGGTCGTTTTCCGTCCTTCGAGATAACATCTCCACATTTTAAAGGCGGTGATAATATCAAGAGCCTCTTTGTCGTGTATCGAGTGATCTAGTTCTACCCCGTGCAGTTTCTTGCTGAGGTAGGCGATTGGTTGCAGTCCATTCCCTTGGTCTTGCATCAAGTTTGTTCCCACTGCCTGTTCACTGGCGTCAGCTTCGATGTCGTAGTCGCGTTCAGGGTCCGGCAAGTTGAGTATGGGTGTGGACGTGAGTGCCTGTTTCAGTTGCTCCACAGCTTCCTGATGTTTTGACTCCCATTGATACGGTGTGTTCTTCTTCAGCACATTCATGAGTGGTGCGGCAATTTTCGCGTAATATGGCACGAAGTGCGGGCGGCCACCGCGGCCACCACCACCAAAGCCGCCGGGCCACCACGGCGGCGGGGGTCCCCACGGCTGCCGCTGTTGCTACTGTTGCGACTGCTGCTGCTGCTAGGGCTGCTGCTACTGCTACTGCTCCTACCGCTGCACCGAGGCATCAGCCCCAGCCCCCTTGTCTGCACCACCTGCACTCACACCACCTCCACCACCTCCGCCACCCATGCCGCCGCCACCGCGCCCCCCCTTTCCCTGACGAGCCTGCGCTAAGACCGCCACAGCGGTCTCAGTAGCAGGGGTTGTCTGAGCGAAAGCGGCAGAAATGTAAGAGTAAGTGCACTGGGAGGGAGCACAATCCTGGAAGATAGGGACCGCCGAAGTACCACTAGACTGGCCAATAGTTCGCTGGCGGGTCTCTATCGCGAACAGGATGGTGACAAAGTTAGTAAGTGTGAGGCCAGCGGGGTGGAGACTATGGAAGTGGTCGCGGGCATTGGCTAGGCGGTCTGGGAGGCGCGTGGCAAGGAAGTAAAGCGTAGCGCCGAGGAGGGGAGGCAGTACAATGAGCTGAGCCTTTAGTGCTAGCAGCGCAGTAGCTAGTCTCAAGAGCGCACAGGTGATTAGCAAGGTTAGCGACAGTGGGGAAAGATGCGAGATCAGGGAAGAGCAAGGGCAGGAGGAGACGGCCAGGAAAGGCGGAGGAGGGAGTGGAACAGCGAGCAATGGTGGCATCTAGGTACTCCTTCACACTCTCTACGGCCTAAAAGCAGGGATGCTCAGAAAGGGGGAGTGCTTGACTGATAGCAAGCTGCGCAACGGCATCACGCGCAAACAGAGCGGGCAAGCTTAGCAGCTGTGAAAGCCTCATGCTCAGCAGGCGTGGGGGCATCAGGGAGGGCAGCAGGCGGGGCAGGGCAGGGGAGCTTACCGTCGACATGGACAGCCAGGGTCTGGCCATCCTGGCGCTGATCCTTCAGCTGACGGCGGAGGTCGGCGATCCATGCCTCAAAGTCAACCGCTCGACCCTTCGCATCCAGACAGAGCACAACTTCCGCCATCACCCACAGCTACAGCAGCGGAAGACTACAGAAGGAGGAGGAGCAGGGGGCAGGGGGGTGCAATGGAGAGCGGTGAGGAGCAGTGGAGCGTGGTGGAGAGTGGTGGAGTGCGGTGTAGTGCACTAATGTGCAGTGGGGCGCGGCGAAGCCGCTACACAGGAGACAGTCGGCAGAGCTGCCGGCTCAGAGGGGAACTAGGGCCGGCGGCGTGCAGGGGGCAGCAAGGTGAGTTGGGGCGGCACGGCAGGCTAGGGCCGGCGGCGAGCTGGGCGACACGGTGAGCTGGGGCGGCGCGGCAGACTAGGGCCGGCGGCAAGGTGGGCGGCGGCCAGGGGCTGGCGTCGAGCTGGGGCAGGACGGGGCCAGCGCGGGCAGGCTAGGGCAGCGCGGCGGAACGGGGCCCGCGCAGCAGGCTAGGGTAGCACGGTGTGACTAGGGAAGCACGGCGGACTAGGGCAGCGTGGCGGGACGGGGCCATCACGGCTGACTAGGGCAGCGCGGCAAAACGGGGCCGGCTCAGCAGGCTAGGGCAGCGCGGCGTGACTAGGGCAGCTCGGCGGACTAGGTCGGGGTGAGCTACGGTGGACTAGGGCGGAAGCGCGGGTGGGTGGGACCTACCTAGTCTGATACCATCTCAGAGTAACAAAGTGACTATAAACTAGCTAGTACAGGAAAGATATAGGGTTGGTGTTGTACCCTCTAAGAACACAACCCTGTCTAGCCTATAACTTCTACGCATAATGCAAATGTATAAGTTGACAATACTTGCTAGCTTGGCTGTAATCCATAGTTCAGTAATGCAATGAATTGCGTAGTTGGCAAGCCTGCCCTACTGTATCTGAATTGACGATTGCTAGTCCTTGCACTCCCTGGCTGCCACACTGACACACGACGTTCTGCTGAAGAACCTCTATCGTCAGTCTCTTGTTGTTTCCTTGCAGGTTTAGTATGAAGTCTATGGCATTGCGGAGCATAGAGGTGACGTCACCATGACCCCCTACTGCCAGCCTCAGCCGGTTCATGGCTAAACTGCAAGAAAATGAAGAGGAGGGGACAGCGTAAGTGCAAAATGCTGAGTGAGCTTTGATTCATGGAGAAAAATGCTGTTTACTGGACAAATTTGCAATGAAGAACACATGTGAATTCCTCAAAATTGACAAGGAAAACTTGCCTGATTTTTTCTCGCCTCCGCTTCTCTCGCATGCTCTTAGGCTTCATCTGCCTAATGGGTGTCTGCTGCTGCACTTCCTGTCGCTGCTATTGCCGTTGTAAGTGCTGCTGATCCATTCCCTGCTCTTGCTGTTGCAAATGATAATGAAATTCCAACTGTGACTGAAGCACCTCGAAAGCGAGGTTGCTTGAATCGGATCCGATGGCCACATCCCCGTCCACCATCACTGTCCCTCCACGTGTAGCAGCAACCAACAAAGAAGCTCCCTGATTGGTTGAGCCAGATACGTGCTGACTTTTTAGCACCATCTCAACAGCCTCCAAGTTGACGCTCGAACTGGAACAACTAGGGGAGGCTGCAGCAGCAGAACATTCGAGCCCCAGTTGATCCAATTTCCCCACGAAATTAGTTTCCATGCCCGAAATCATTTTGAGCAGGCTCTGCTGCTGTGACGGCGCCGTGATTTCCGGCGGCTGATGCGACGTTAACTTAGGAGAAGTGATGTGCGGAGCCTCGGATAATGGCAAATGAACAGCGCCGGCCGCGCTGAACCATTCGCCGGGAAAAGTCGAGGCGCTCTGAAGCTCTTCAAATGTAGATAGGAACACTCCGTCCGCGTTCTTCCACTTCGAGTAAGCTCTTAACGGGGACGGCGGGTTGTTTGCTGCCGATACCTGAACGTTGCACGTCATTCTAGGGTTGGCCTCGGGATCGCTTCCCCCGCCTCCGCAATCCAGGCCGCAATGAACGCTGATATCCGGATGGCTGCTAGAGTTGTAAACAGCAGCCGATCCATCGTAACGATAAAAAGCGCGTGCCTGCGGTCCCTGCAAACCGCCAGCGGGATTCGGAGCATGGCGGTGCTCGCAAGGGGAATTCTTGGATCGACCCATCATAGCACGTCTT
Organism: Closterium sp. NIES-67; assembly: GCA_027943415.1. Lineage (NCBI taxonomy): Eukaryota > Viridiplantae > Streptophyta > Zygnematophyceae > Desmidiales > Closteriaceae > Closterium > Closterium sp. NIES-67. The sequence continues at coordinate 69,872 of BQMB01001573.1, read as the reverse complement.
GCGACAGCAGCAGGTCTTGCGACAGCAGCAGGTCTTGCGACAGCAGCAAGTCTTGCGATAGCAGTAGATTGAGCAATTTAACAACGCTCCATAAGCATCTGCGCCATGGGTCGCTGTGGAAACGTTGCCGCTGCATCGAGAACGACTCACTCGGGTGAAAGTGAGGCTCCGCGAGAAGCATCGCGAGAAGCCCTGCGATGGTCCTTCTGAACAGCGTGATCTGGGACTCTGTGTCTGGAATTCCAACTCAGTCGCTTTGGCATTTTGGCGTGGTCCGGAACTCCAACTCCGAGTCATTTCGGCGTTGGGGCATATTTCGATGCTTCTACTGTGGAGCTAGAGAGGAGCGACTCAAGCGGAGGCGGAGCGTCGGCGGATGACGGTCGTTCGTGGCGACACTTCATAAGAATGTCGTGAAGAAGCATCGCATCATTCTCGCTGTGATGCCACGATGATCTATGCGGCACGGGGGCCGCCGCTGCGACGTCGTTCGAGTCGTGACACTCAGTCAGGGGTGACGCCCTTTCCTCTTGGGGATTTCTGGCAATTTGAGGCGGAGCATGGGGCGGGCACGGAGGAAAATCTCTCGCGGGGAGCGGAGAGCCACACAGCCGCGGCACTATAGCGGGGTTGTGGGGAGAATCTCGCGCGTAGACTCCCCCGAGCTGAGAGCACGCCACCGCAGGGGGGCGAGCGCCGCTGGTCGGCGGCATCACCCCCACCGCGGGTGCGGATGGGGACGGATCAGCGGGGAGTTCGCTGAAATGGGCGGTTGAGAGAATCTCCGCAATGTTCGGCACGCAAGCCACTGCGGCAGTGGCGCTCGCGATGAACTCGCTAGCAATGAGCGTGGGAAGGTCGAAAAAGGTTTCCACGGGGTTCGACGTCGCGGCTTCGGGTAGCAGTTCCACTGGCAGTGGAATCGCGGCATAGCCGCCAGCATTGGTATTGTCGCCGTGGCTATTTTGAAGGGTTTTGTCCGGGAATGGTGATGCCGACTGCATTGTTGGCGCGGGATCCGCCGTTTGGTCATCGAGCCAAGTGGTGAATGGGAAGTCGTCCAAATGCTGAGCGGAGCATGTGCTCTGGAAAACACGCAGGAGATCATGTCATGTTTTGAAAATGTGTCCATTGCAGAAAATGGGTCTGAGAGTGATAGTCGGGGATGGACTGAGAGGAGCCAAGCTGGTGAAGGGTCTCTTGAGATAAGCAGACATGGGTGAGGAAGATGAGCAAATGGGAAGTAAGCACAAGATATTATTGTCAACAAGTATATTTATATAGATTAGCTAGGTCATATTTGTTTATAGCCTAGCTAGTTTAGTTCTTAGCGAATACATTTTCCCTTAGACACACTTTTCCCGCTACTCCGACATGGTATTGAGCTAGGTTAGGTTTTTCCGTCGTTACTCATGCTTCCGCCGTTACTTTTTCGTGCGTGTGCCCCTCTCAATTTCGCGCACCTCCTGCCCTCCAATTTCGCGTTCCGTAGCCTCGACTCCCCGCGTTCGCACTGTTTCATACAGCAGCCAGCAGGCCAGCACACTAGCCAGCACACCCGCCAGTGCGCTAGCTAGCACGCTAGCCAGCCCGCTAGCCAGCGCGCTAGACAGCATGCCAGCCTTCGCGCCAGCCAGCTAGCCAGCACGTTAGCCAGCTAGCTCACCAGCCGCATTAGCCAGCGCGCCGCCAGCAACTGCTGCCACCTCCTCGCCAGCAGCACCAGCCAGCTAGCCGCAAGCAGCATCCTCCAGCTCGCTGCCAGCAGCTGCTGCCAGCCACTCACCAGCAGCGCCAGCCAGCTAGCCGCCAGCAGCGTCCGCCAGCTTGCCGCTAGCAGCTGCTGCCAGCTTCTTGCCAGCAGCGCCGGCCAGCTAGCCGCCAGCAGCGTCCGCCAGCTCGCCACAAGCAGCTGCTGCCAGCTACTCGCCAGCAGCGCCGGCCAGCCAGCCGCCAGCAGCATCCGCCAGCTCGTCGCCAGCAGCTGCTGCCAGCTAGTTGCCAGACAGCCGCCGCCACTTCAGCCGACACTGCCACTGAAACCACTTCTTGCTGCTGCCGCCACTACTGCTGCAACTGCCGTCTGCAGCCACTGCCACTGCCGCAACCACTGCAGCCACATCCGCAATCGCTGCAGCCACTGCCACTGCCGCAGCTGCTTCCCCCACTGCCGCTGCTGCAGCCACCACTACCGCAGCTTGTGCTGCCGCCGCTGCCACTGCCGCAGCTGCTGCAGCCACTGCCGCTGCCGCCACTGCCGCTGCAGCCGCCAGCTGCAGCCGCCACTGCCGCCGCTGCCCTTGCAGCCGCCACTGCAGCCACTGCCGCTGCTACTACTGCTGCAGCTACAGCCGCCACTGCTGCTGCTGCCACTTGCGCTGCCACCACTTGCGCTGCCGCCGCTTGCGCTGCCGCCGCTGCCAGCTGCCACCACTCGTGGCCAGCCGCCGACCATCGGCCGCCAGCTGCCAATCGCCAGTCGGACGCCAGCCTCGTGAGTCCCCTGTGCCCTGTGGACTGTCAATCACCATGTGCCACCAATCCTAGTGACTCCTAGCTAGCCCCTCGGTGTGCTGCTCCTAGTAGCTCCTCTCGCACATACTTCCTCCTTGTTTGCTCCCTACTCGTCCTAGCAGCTACAGTCCGCCGCCAGCTGGCCGCCACTGCCGCCTTACTGTCACTCGCTCGTGCTACCGTCAGCGTACCACTAGCCGCTGCTACTACTAGCCTCCTGCTCGCTGCCATTGCTTCGGCCACAGTCACCGCTGCTACTACCTCAGTTAGTGCTCCTGTAACACCTAGTGCCTCCCACTAGTCTCCTCCTCGTTTTTATAGTTCTTCGCTGCCTCACCTCTCGGCATGATGGCCTCGTTAGGGTCTGTCCCTCGGCCAGACCGTCGGGCACTTCCCGGCGCTCTTCGGTTTCTCACTCACTGGCTTTAGCACGTTCCTAGACTGCACGCTCCTAGAGGATCACATTAGTTACCTCCTTGGCTTCTGGCTCCATGACCTCGACGTCTGCTTCCGGGCTCTTTGGCTAGTGCCGCAGCCACAGCAGCAGCCGCAGTGGGGTCTTGAGGGTGTTGGGCACGGTGGGGGCTCTCGAGGTGCGGCCCTGGGGCGGTCACTGCCCTAGGGCCACTGTGGTTTCTCTGGAGGACCGGGAGCCTTGGGGTCAAGGGGTCTAGGTCCCACCGCTGTGTTTAGTGTACGAGCCTCTACTACATTTCCCCTGGGCTTCTCCCCTGCCCCTCCTATGACGGCCCTCTCCTTTATCCTTGACTCGGGCGCATTTCGTTGCTTCTTTAGGAACGGCGCTGCTCTCACCCTGCTTCCTGCGCCCGTCTGCGTCGCACTAGCAGACTCCTCCGCCACAGCTGTTGCACGTAGCACCACCACTCTCCCTTGTCCAGATGTCCCCTCCGGCTCCCTCACCGGTCTGCACATCCCCTCGTTTGGGAGGAACATAGTGGGTTTCGGTCACCTTCAGGACCAAGGCATCACCACTTCGTTCCCTTGTCGCGAGAGACACGCCGCTTGCACAGACACAGCTACCGGTCGGCACTTAGCCACTATTGAGTGTGACCCACGATCAGGGCTCTTTATACTGCACGCTGAGTCCCCGCCGACCTCTGCGTCTGCCGCGGTTGCCGCATTCTGCTCCTGTCACTTGATAGCCCACCCGACCCTTCCGTGGAACCACCGCTTAGGCCACCCTGCACTCCAGCCTCTTAGGCACATGTCCCAGCAAGGTCTAGTCACTTGTCTCCCTGCGTTGCTCCCCACCCTACCTACGTCGGTAGTGCCACTGTGCACGTCCTACATCGAGGGCCGACAGTGTGCCGCCCCTCACTCCTCCTCGTTTCCTCCTACCACAGCACCGCTACACACAGTTCACATGGACGCCCGGGGCCCTGCCCTAATCCATGGTCTTAGTCGGGAGCGCTTCTTTCTAGTCGTTGTTGATGATTTCTCTTGCTTCACCACTGTGTTCCCGTTGGAGCGGAAGGCCGACGTGCCTACCGTTCTCCTCCCGTGGCTTCTCACTGTTCGTACCCACCACCGCGTGCCTATAGGTCGCTCACACTTTGACCGAGGTGTGGAGTTCGCCTCGGCACTCTAGGACGTTCTGTCGTGCGAAGGGCATCCGCAAGACGTACACACTGTCGGACTTCCCACAGTAGAATGGGTTCGCTGGGCGACGCATCGGCCTGATCATGGAGGTGGCTCGCACCTCCATGGTCCACGCCGACGCACCCCATTTTCACCAGCTTAACATGTGATCGTGCTCCCAACGGCCACAGGTTTCGCCGACCCTCCTCTACACCCGGTCTCGTGGTGACACGTCTGCGTTCCATGTCTGGGGCAGCCTTGCTCACGTCCGCGACACTGGCGCAAACAAGCTCTCAGCCCGCACCCTTCCTTGTGTCTTCCTAGGGTATCCGCTTGACGCCTCTGACTGGCTGTTCTACCACCTGTCACACCACCGCTTTTACCACTCTTGTGATGTTACCTTCGACGAGACACTCCCCTACTACTGGCGCTTTCCGCACCCCAACGCTCATGTGCCTCCTCCTCCTCTCTTCCTTGTCCCTTCCCTGCCTGTCGCACCCCTCTTGCCCCGCCCGACCCAGTATGGTGTCTCCCACGCCACTCGGTTCCCCTCGGTTGTGCCTATGGGGGAGTCGGCTGACTCAAATCCTTAACCTTGCAGCACCTCCCCTAGCCTTTGTACCCGAGTCCCCTCAGCCGCCTCCCCCCTTGCCCCAGCAGCAGCAACAGCCGCCATAGTAGACTCAGCAGTCACAGCAGCAGCAGCAGCAGCAAGGAGTAGTGGGCTTTGTGAGTGCTTGTTCTGGGGGTGCTGGTGTTGGACGTGTTGGTGTTGGGGCTGTTGGTTCTGAGGGTGCGAGTTCTGGGGGTGCTGACTCTGTGGGTGCTGGTTCTGCGGGTGCGAGTTCTGGGGGTGCTGACTCTGGGGATGCTAGCTCTGTGGGTGGTGCTTCCAAGGGTGCTAGTCTTGGGGGTGCTGTTTTGGGGAGTGCCGGTGGAAGCCGTGGTGCCGCTGGAGGTCTTGGAGAGGATAGGAAGCTGTTGCAGCAGCAAGCGCAGGTGCAGCAGCAGGCGCAGTCTGCCCTTCATCTCCTTGGTCTTGCTCCAGGTTCCCTTGTCCACCCGCCCATTCCCCCTCCAGTGCGTGACCATGTTTACGGCCCATTGTTCCCTCCTTCGGACTCCTCTCAGGCTCGTTTTCCCCCGCACTCCCCTCCGTTCATTGACTTGTCCCCCGTTCCCCCTCGTCTCCAGTCCCCAGTTCTTCCCCACTGGGTCCGCCGCCCCTCTGGTGCTCGTCCTGTCTCTTCCTGCCCTTGTGTCCACCCTATGGTCCTTTGTTCGCGTGCTCCACCTGTCACATTCCTCCCATTGCCTCCCCAGTCGTCGCTCCCATCATCCCCCCCTCCTCGCTCCGACGTTGCTCACACTGCTCGTCCAATCCTCTCGCACTTGTACTCTTGCTGAGCTACGGTTCTTTCCGTCCTCTGCTGACCCATCTCTATTTGTTCGCACGGGTCAGACACCATTCTACATTGTAGTGTGCGTAGACGATCTTATCTTTGCTACTCCTGACAGAGTTGCACTGGCCTCAATGAAGGCCGAGTTACTTAGGAGACATACTTGTACACATTTGGGGGAGCTGAGGAGCTATCTGGGCTTGGAGATCTCTCGTGACCGTGTCGCTCGCACGATCACACTCTCTCAGTCCCAAATGGTGCATCAGATCCTCCAAAGGTTCAGTCTCTAGTTCTCCTCAACACAGCGCACCCCTCTGCCAGTGGATCACAAGCTCTCTGCTCTTGTTCTGGCTAAGCCGGTCAAGGCTAGTGGTCCATAAGGAGAGCTGGTGGGGTGCCTCATGTACCTGATGACCTACACTTGCGTACCCTTGCAGTCTCCTTGCTCGCTTTGTCGCGACAGACAGGCACCGACCTGTTCACTGGTCGGCTGCCAAGAGGGTACTGCTGTATCTGGCGAGTACATCAGGACTAGGGCTTGTGCTAGGAGGACGCCAGCCAGTGGTGCTCACTGGACATGCAGATGTGTCGTGGGCTGATGAGGTGGAGACCATCAGGTCATCTCACGGCTACTGCTTTAGTCGTGGTGCGGATGCTGTCTCATGGAGGTCCACCAGGTCGCCGTCTGTAGCTGAGTCCAGTTGTGAGGTAGAGATCCACGTTAGGGCCATGGCCATTCAGGAGCTCCGTTGGCTGATGTTCTTGCTCATAGACTTTGGTGAGCAGCCTAGGTCTCCCCCGGTCCTGTTTTTTGCGGTACTTCTTGCTGCCGTACTTCCTGCTGCGTAAGTTGCAGCAACGCGGCCAGGCTCTAGTGGTACAGTTGGCCACAGAGGCCAATACCACTGATATCTTCACCAAGGCACTTGCGCCTTGTGACCATCAGCAGTTCTGTACTCAGCTTGGTCTAGTCTCTGTAGCAGCACCACTCCTTGTGTCCTGAATCATACTATACCTGCTTGTACTTGTTGTCCTATACTTGCATGCCTTGCTACACTTGCTGACTAGCCTTGTGGCCTCTTGTCTCTGTAGTAGGACTAGTTGTGCTGCCCTCAGTTGCCTTGTTGCCTTCACCAGAGGTCAGACTATTAGTGTTGCCCTGGTGTACTCTACCTTGTTATGAACTGCCACTATCTAGGCTAGGGGGTGTGTCAACAAAAATATTTATATAGATTAGCTAGGTCATATTTGTTGATGGCCTAGCTAGTTTATTTCTTAGCGAGTACAGCCCTAGCTTTATATCCCTATACATTTTCCCTTAGACACATTTTTCCCGCTACTCTGACAGTTATGTTTGGCGAAAAGGCGCAGTTGGCAGGAAATGCAGCCAAGGGAGAGGAACACCACATTCCGGCACATTGGGGGATTCTCACAGAAAAGGCGATGCCCAACGACATTTGGTAACCTTTTGCAAAAATGCAATTTTATAGGTTTGGGGCTTATCGTTGACCAACTCCAGCAATTGACGATCAACTACTGTACGAGGACATGCCATGTGGTTACACACGCTGTGTATGTGCCACATCGTTGTACAGTAAGAGCGTGTCCAAAGGGCTATTTGTCATCCATTCTGTCATCCAACGGATGACAGAGCTGTCATCCGTGGATGACAGGACTAACATCTGCGGATGACTGAAACTGCAGAATTGCACTTTGGACGCCAACATTTGAAGAACCCACTGTAATTATATCACACGTGCCGTTTGCGGGTGGCTATGGGCAGACAACTCGAAATTCATATTTTTGACTCAAAATGTTACGCTTTCGCGGGCCGTGCTTCATCATTTTCGTCAACGTCAAAACAGGCAGCTGAATGTGGCATTGGCAAAATGAATTTGTGATACCTCGTCCCGACCCATTCCACCTCCAATTACCACAAAACTGGAGTCACGCAAGCCCATGTGAGAGTTTCGTGAATTTCCCCGAGCTGTATTTCGCAACGCGTGATTTCGTGCGTGTGTCGCAAAAATTAACTACAGATTTTTGCGTGCACTGTCCCGTTATCCTGCCCGACTGGATTGTTTTGGTATTTTGGACTATAGCCTGTCATCCGTTGTCATCCGTTTGTCATCCGTTTATCATCCGTTACAGCCAGGGTCTCTGCACAACACATTGGACGTGCCAAAACGGCTTGGCACCCTCTGTCATACGTTCTGTAATCCACTGTCATCTGCTATCATCCGCAAAATAACACTTTGGACACGCTCTAATGTACTTGCTGATGGGTGTCTGTTTGTTCCTCCAGCCAGACGTTGAGCCAAGTTACACGATGAGGAAAAGGATGACGCCGAAACTTGCCATCAGCGAGTACAAAATGGACCAATAGGAGGAGAGGCGCCACCTTAAAGCGCAAGAACCAAACATAAGATGACTTGCTTGCCGCCACACAAATCAAAGCGGGCGGCTACATCACCGTACGTGACAGAGAGGACAAATCGTTGAGACCGCAACCCTGACAAAAGGAATCAACTCAACCGAGCCCTCACACGCCGTGCGAGGCTTCGCGAGCCTGGTAACCCAGCTAGGCTGCGCAACTTCGACGGGTTGTGTACAAACCAGGCTTCCACGCCCTGATTCTCAGGGGTTCGATAGAAGCACATGTCAGAAACAGAAAATAGATAAGTAAGTGCTCTTAGAGAGTACAACAACAAACCCTTATATCCCACATGTATCCCATGCTAGAGTTCACTTCGCTATCTAATATGGTATCACACTAGGTAGGTCCCACCCACCTGCGCTTCCGCCCTAGCAAACCTCAGTCTTAGAGTGCCCCACCCTTAGCGCGTCCGCCCTTGGATCGCCGCCGGCCCTAGCTCGCCGTGCGGCCTCTGCTCGCCGCGTCGGCCCCAGCTCACGCCGGCCCCTACTCGCCACGCCGGCCTCTGCTCGTCGCGGCGGCCTCAGCTTGCCGCGCTGGCCACTGCTCGTCGCGTCGGCTTCTGCTCACCGCGATGGCCCTAGCTTGTCGCACCGGCCATAGCTCGCCGCACCAGCCTCTGCTCGCCGCGCCGGCCCCAGCTCGCCACTGGCCCCTACGCGCAGCCGGTCCCTGCTCACAGCCGGCCCCTGCTCGCCCATCGGCCCTAGCTCGTGCCGACCCCTAGTCATCGCCGACCACTGCTCGCCATTCGGCCCCAGCTCGCCGCCGACCCCTACTCACCGCGCCCACCTCTGCTCGCCGCGCCGGCCCCCTCTCCGCGTTGTGCCCGGCATCTACTCGCCGCCGGCCCAATCTCCACTGCTATTCACTGCACTCCACCGCCCTCCACAGCACCCCACTACTCCCCATCAAGCTCCACCGCTCCCCACCGCCCTACACCGCACCCGCATGCTCCCGACTCCACCTCCTCCTCCTGTGTCAGCCGCTGCTGCAGCTGTGCTATCGTGCGGCCGCTGTTGGTGAGCCGCGGCCGCCTCTGCAGACACGCGGGCGCCATTGCGGACGCCATCCTCCGCATGGACGCCAAGGGCCACGTGGTGGATTTTGAGGTGTGGCTTGCCGACCTGCGCCGCCAGTTGAAGGGTCAGCGCCATGACGGCCAGTCTCTAGCCGTCCATATCGACCGTAAGCTACCCTCCCCCCCCCCGCCGGCCGCCCTTGCTGCCGCCACAATGTCTACTGAGTGGGAGGCTTTTGCAGCTGCTGCGATCACTCGCTCTTTCTGGGAGTCTCGTAACGCCACCACACTGCTAGCTATCTGTCATGCCCTTTCGCTGTCGGAGCGTCCCCGCTCTCAGGCCATAGAGATTGCGAAGGAGTATCTAGACGCTGTTGCTGCTCGCTATTCCACTCCCTCCTCCGCCTCTGCTGGCCATCTCCTCATGCCCTTGATCTTCCCTGGCCTAGCTTCCTTCGCAGATTTGGCCAACCACCAGCATGCTCTCGAGACTGGCTACCGCACTGCTAGCATTGAGGCTCAGCTCACTATACTCCCCCCTCCCATCGGCGCCACCCTATTTTTCCTCACCACGTGCCTCCCTGACCACATAGCCACCGCTCATGACACCTTCCTTAGTCTCCACCCCGCTGACCTCACCCTTGACAAATTTGTCGCCACCCTGTCGGCGATAGAGAACTGCCAACGCACTATCGCCCAGTCTAGCGGTATTGTGACGGTCCCTATCTTCCAGGATTGTGCTCCCTCCTAGTGCACATACTCTAACGCTTTTGCCGCTATTGCTGAGACCGATGTGGCGGCCTCAGCGCAGCCTCATCAGGGTCCACGCCCCCGACGCCCCAGGGGACGGCTTGGGGGAGGGAAGGGTGCTGGAGGTGGTGGGGGTGGCAGGGGTGGTGGGAGCGCTGGGGTTGTAGACGAGGGATTGGGGGCTGGCGCTCAAGAGCAGCTGCAGCAGCAGCAGCAGCAGTAGCAATCGGAGTAGAAGCAGCAGCAGCAGCAGCAGTGGAAGCCCCTGCCGCCGTGATGGTCAGGCGGCTTCGATGGTGGTCGCCGCGGAGGCGCCCTTCGTAGCTCGACGTCGGGTGGTGGCTCCAGTTTGGTGAGTTGTCGGTACCAGATTCAGTCTGGTCCCCTTCGTGGCTCAGTCTGTAGCCGCCCCGGTCACACCACCATCCGCTACTACTGCCGCCTCAATGACCTCTTCCGCCTCCGCTTCGGGCCCACGTCGGCCCTCCCGGATTGGCCTAGCCTGGTACGTCGCCGTGTGCCGACCTTTGAGATAGATATGGATCAGATGGGATTTGCAATTTATGTTATGTATGCTGATGACTCTAGTGATACTAGACCCCATTACTCTGCTGTGCCTAGACTAGGAGCTTCTGCGGTGTGTCGCACGCAGCTCCACCACACTTCATTGTCTGGCTGTCCCCTCTGGCTCTCGTACAGGTCTGCACATCCCCTCATTTTCCAGGAACCTAGTTGGTTTCGATTGTCTTCAGGACCTCCGTGTCACCACCACGTTTCCTGGACACACAGTCTGAGGCCACCACTGGTGCCCCCCTCACCACATTCCCCCGGGACTCGGTGTCTCGCCTGTTCACGCTGCACACCACGTTCCCCCAGGTGGTTGCATCCCCCCAAGTGGTTGCGCCCCCTCAGGTGACTGCATCTACCTAGGTTGCTATGGCTTGCTCGTGTCATTCACTCCATCACCCGTCACTACCGTGGCACCACCATCTAGGTCACCCCGCTCTCTCGCGTCTTCTTCATATGTTACAGCACTGTCTTGTCATAGGTCTCCATGCGTCGCTCCCTGCCCTCCCTCCATCGTCCGCACCTCCGTGCACGCCTTGCGTTGAGGGGCGGCAGCGCGCTGCTCTTCACTCCTCGTTTTCCCCCACTAATGCGCCACTTCAGACCCTGCACTTGGACGTCTGGGGCCCAGGCACGATCCCTGGGCCGCGCCGCGAGCGCTACTTCCTAGTTCTCGTGGACGACTACTCATGCTACACCACTGTGTTTTCCTTAGAGCGGAAGGTCAAAGGGCCTGACGTTCTTATCACGTGGCTTGTAGCTGCCCGAGTCCACCGCGCCAGCCTGTGCGAGTTTGCCTCCAGTCGGCTTGGCCAAGTCTGTCCTGTGGAGGGCATCACCCAGTCGTACACAGTCCAGGCCTTCCCACAGCAAATTGGGATTGCTGAGCAACGCATTGATTTGGTCATAGAGGTGGCTCGTACCTCCATGATTCATGCTGGTTGCACCCCATTTTCTGTAACCGTTCGCAATCCGCTACGCCACTCACCAGCTTTACATGTGGCCCCGCGCTTCGCACCCACATGTTTCGCCGACCCTCCTCTGGACCGGGTCCCCTGGTGACGTGTCTGTGTTCACGTCTAGGGTTGCCTAGCTCACGTCCGCGAATCTCGCGCGGACAAGCTCACCGCCCACACTGTCCCTTGTGTCTTCCTTGGTTTCCCCTAGCGCCTGCACCAAGGCTACAACGAGGTGTGTCTGGTGTGTCTCACGCCACTCCCCTTCCCTCGGTTGGTCGGGCGGAGGAGTCCGCTAAATCTGGGGGTTTCGGGGCTCCGGGTGCATCGCCTGTTTTTGCGGCGCCTGCACCCCCAGCCACGGTGCCTCCATCTCCACAGTAGCAGCAATCGTAGCAGCAGCAGACGCCGCTACCGCCGCAGCAGCAGCAGCAGCCACCGCAGCAGCAGCAGGGGCTGTTGGGCTCTGGGGGTGCTAGTTCAGAGGAGGGTGCTAGTTCTAGGGTTGCTAGTCCCCGGGGTGCTGGTCCTGGAGGTGCTTTCTTGGCGAGACCCGGCGGTTGTCGCGGTGGGGCTGGAGGTCTTTTTGTTTGCAAGGAGAAGCAGCAGCAGCAGCAACAGCCAATGTCCGCCCTTCGCCTCGTTCATCTTCCCTCTGCCTCCCCTGACCCGTCTCTCTTCGTTCGCTCTAGCCAGAGTCTGTTCTACATCCTAGTCTATGTAGACAACCTGGTCTTTGCTATTGCAGACAGAAACGCACTGGCCTTGGTGAAGGCCGAGCTACTGAGGAGACATACCTGCACTGACCTAGGAGAGCTGCGCCGCTACCTCGAGTTGCAGATCTCCAGGGACAGAGTAGAACGCACCATTACTCTCTCACAGTCACACTTGGTGTGCCAGGTCCTTCAGATGTTTGGCTTTCAGTTCCTCTCCACACAACCCACCCCCCTACCGGTGGATCACAGGCTCTCAGCCCCAGTCCCTGACAAGCCAGTCGAGCCTAATGGTCAGTACGCGGAGCTTGTGGGCTACCTCATGTACCTGATGACTTGCACTCGTCCAGATCTTGCATACCCTCTTAGTATCCTTGCATGCTTTGTTGCGACAGGCAGACACCAACCTCGGCACTGGTTGGCTGCCAAGAAGGTGTTGCGATATCTGACGTACATCAGGCATGGGGCTAGTGCTGGGAGGACGCATACCAGTGGTTCTCATAGGGCACACAGACGCTTCATGGGCGGACGATGCTGAGACGATCCGGTCCTCTCGGGGCTACTGTTGTAGCCTTGGTGCAGGCGCTATCACCCAACAGGTGTAAATATTCAAGCCCTTATGGCGAAATTTTGCAGCTGCCACCTCCATGGTGCTGGTGCAGATTGCGAGTTTCTGCTGCAGGCGACGAATTTCTGTTGCTCGTACTTCAACATTTTTCTAGAGGAACCTGCAGCAGCTACTGCTGCTGAAACCACCATGCTGTAGTAGCGGTCAGCTCTGCTTTCCAGTGACTTCTGCTACCATTTCAGCCATACCAAACTTCCAGCTCTTTCAAGAGGTCCACCTGCTGTTGCAACTGCCGTGACTCGTGGCGGCAGCGGCGTTTCAATCATTGGTAGGTGGTGCCTTTCTCTTCGCATTATCCAAAGATTGCTCATGCTAAGAGCGATTCCAATGCTAATGTCATATGGCAAACTCTCTGCCTCACTCCCCCTCGTTTGTGCAAGCCCTGATGTGCAGGCAGACTTGAACAAACGAAACCGGTCGAGAGTTTGCCAGCCTTAAAATAACCCATCCTTGTTTTATCTTTCAGGTGCCAGGTGCTGCTGACGGAGGCTGTCCTTGTTGCTGAGCTACTGCACCAATTTGCACATCTGATGGTGCTGCCACTTGTCACAGCTATAGCGGTCCCAATTGAAGTGATGCCCGGATAGTTGATGTCAGTGGCTGTTTCATCTGCTTGCTGTCAGCATCAAATTGCACCCTTGTCCTTCCATTACAGCTGCTAATGAGAGAAAGTCCCATATACTTCTGCTCTAGTTGGATTCCTTGTGTTGTCTAGCAGTCCCTTTTGTCCACTGCTGCCCAGAAAACTCACTTGGCTCTCTTGCTGCCGCTTGCTTCCTTGCAGTCACTTGTTGCCCCCTCGCTTCCCACAGACTCAGCAGTAAGTACATGGCGAAGGGCATCAGGCTCTGCTACAGCATTCTTCTTATCATCAGGTGCATTCCGATCTCCTTGGTGATGCCCGCTGCTGCTTCCATGGGTTGCGCCCAAGGCATTGCCATGCATATGTCGTGCCATCACTCGGAGCTGCGCCTTTGCACATAACAGCGTCATTCGCTCGTAGCTGCTCTATTCATTCATAACTTCGTCATTCACTCATAGCTGTGCCATTCAGTCATTGCTGCTCCATTCATCCATAGCAGCTTCATTCACTCATAGCGGCTCCATTCACCCATAGCAGCTCATTCGCTCAAAGCTGTGCCTTTGCTCGAAGCTGCGCCTTTGCTCGAAGCTGCGCCTTAGCCCAAAGCTGCGCCTTTGCTCGAAGCTGCGCCTTTGCTCGTAACCGCGCCATCGCTCATAGCCACACTGTCGCCTAGAGCTGTGCCATTTACTCCAAGCTACGCAAGTGCTCATAGTCGCGCCATCGCTTGTAGCTGCGCCATCGCCCGGAGCGCCATTGTCCGGGGCGTGCGCCTCATTGCTCGTAGCGTGCGCCTCCTTGCTTGTAGCGTGCGCATCCATTGCTTGTAGCGTGGGTGCATCTCCAATGGTGCATTCACATTCACGTGGGTGCTGGTGCCCATATTGGTGCCATCACATGGGTGCCGTCACAATCACATGGTGCCATACCATCATACGATGCCATACCATAACATGGTGCCATTCCATCACACGGTGCCATACCATCACATGGTGCCATCGTAATCACACGGTGCCACACGATCACATGGGTGCTTGAACATTCACATCGGTGCTCAAGCATTGGCATGGCCATCATAATATTCGCAGAGTCCAATCATAGCAGCCTTACCCTTTACTGCAGTTCGATCATGCCCACATAAGGACTCTCATAATGCATGTAGCAACAGTCACACACTGTGCTGCGGCTCGTTGTCCACCAACCATTTCTCCCCTTTTTTTTCATGATGGCTATTAGCCAGACACTCACTCTACTGCAGCCGGAACACTTGCATTTGCTGCAGCCACACAGTCACATTTACTGCAGTGACACATGCACTCTTGCTTCAGTCACACTCACTTCATTCTCACAGCCACACGTGCTGCAGTCACACAGTCACGCATGCTGCAGCCACAGGCGCGTACGTGCGGCAGCCATTCAAACACTCCTGCTGGAACCACATTCATAAGATGAATCACCTTTCTGCACACATCCAGCCCAGGGCTGACGTTTCAAAAAAAGGCACTCTGAGCCAATCCCCCCCAAAAAAAAAATAGTCTGAAGGGCCTTCAGCCGAAATTTTTGTAGTCTGAAATGTCAGGGTCCAGAACTCAGCGAGTCTGATTTTTTCAGGGTCCAGGACGTGCAACCAGAATCACACACGGGAAACACCCCCACAGCGAGAAACATCCCTCCCTCCTACACCTCCAAAAAAATCGGCTAAGTTCCTTGCAGCATTAAAAATCCTCCCACAGCCCGCGCCCCCCCCAACCAGCAACCTTGTCATACCCTCGTTTTGCGTAGTTGTTAAATGTGGGAAACGGGGAAGTCATTCCTAAAAACCGAGGGGGTAAAATCGCACTGCCACGGAAATCGAAACTGAGGAGAGGGGGAATCGAAACTGACGGGGAAATGGGGGAGGGAATCAAAATGGAGGGGAGGGGGGAAGCGAAACGGAGGGGAGGGGGGGGAAGGGGGAGGGCGGTCGAAACGGAGAGGATGGGGGAAGCGAAACGGAGGGGAAGGGGGGAAGTGATCGAAACGGAGGGGAGGGGGGAAGCGAAAATGGAGGGGAAGGGGGGAATCGAAACGGCAGGGAGGGGGGAAGCTGGGGAATAGGAGGGTGGGAGAAATTTCGCGCCCTTGCAGCGCCCCGGTTGGGAAATCTTGGACGTTAATCGCTATATAACATCGAACGATTGATATACGTCGAAACGATCGCAAACGATCGTGACCGTTACATTTTGTTAGACTTTCAGTTGACCAAACGGGCAACTGGCGAGAATTTCCCTATGTTAAAAATGCGGAATTTACTCTCATTTCAATGCAGTTCAAAAAAAAGTGAAAGTCTCATTCAAAACTTCTGGGTTGTTCCAGGTGTTAGGGAGGACTGTATCTGACAACATGACTTAGTCGAAATTTAGGGTGGGTAGTGGGGTGTGTGGGGGATGTCTCTAGCGTTCCGGGACTTCGTCGAAATTTTAGATGGGTTGTGGGGTGTGGGGTGTGGGGTGGGGGTTGTCTCTAGGGTTCGGGGACTTGGCCGAATTTTTTTAGGGGTTGTTGGGTGTGTGGGGCATGTCTCTAGCGATTGGGGACTTCACCAAATTTTTCGAAGGTTGGTACTGTACAGGTAATGAGTCAGGGTCTGTACGCGCTGTGTGTCAAACATGTTTATTGATCATGTTTGTATAGACTGTATAGGGTAACCTCCTAGAGGGTACAACATTTTAGGTATATGTGCATGTACTCTCTAACTCTATGATCATTCAATTCTAGTTTTAGAGATGGTATCACGCGTAGGTTTCGAACCCCCCCCCCACCTACCGCTTCCGCTCCTCCCGTCGCGTCTCCTAGCCTAGCCTCGCCCCTCCTGAGCCCAGTCGCGACTCCCCCCCCCCCCCTAGCCCCGTTGTGCTCCTCTCAGGCCTCGTCGCGCCCCTTCCAGGTCGTCGTAGCGCCCCTCCAGGCCCCGTCGCGCCCCCTTCCAGGGCTTCGTAGCGCCCCTCCAGGCCCCCGTCGCGCCCCTCCTGGGCTCTGTAGCGCCCCTCCAGGGCCCCGTCGCGCCCCTCCTGGGCCCCTTAGCGCCCCTCCTGGGCCCTGTCGTGCTCCTCTCAGGCCCCGTCGCGCTCCTCCCATGCCCCGTCGCGCTCCTCCCAGGCCCCGTCGCGCTCCTTCCAGGCCCCGTCGCGCTCCTCCCAGGCCCCGTCGCGCCCCTTCCAGGGCTTCGTAGCTCCCCTTCTGGGCTTTGTCGCGCCCCTCCTGGGCTCGGTCGCGCCCCTCCCAGGCCCCCGTCGCGCCCCTCCCTGGGCCCCCGTCGCGCCCCTCCCTGGGCCCCCCCCGTCGCGCCTCTCCTGGGCCCCCCGTCGCGCCCCTCCTGGGCCCCCCCCCCCTTAGCGCCCCTCCTGGGCCCTGCCGCGCTCCTCCCTGGGCCCCGTAGCGCCCCTCCTGGGCCCCGTCGCGCCCCTCCAGGGCCCTGTAGTGCCCCTCCTGGGCCCCGTCGCGCCCCTCCTGGGCCCCGTCACACCTGCTCGACCCCGTCGCCCCAGCTCGGCCCCGTCGCAGCCGCTCGGCCCCGTGGCGCCCGCCCGGCCCCTGTCGCAGCCGCCCGGCCCCTGTCGCACCCGTCCGGCCCCGTCACGCCCGCCCGGCCCCGTCGCAGCCGCCCGGCCTCGTCGCTGCCGCCCGGCCCCGTCGCAGCCGCCCGGCCTCGTCGCAGCCGCCCGGCCCCGTCGCAGCCGCCCGGCCCCGTCGCGTCTGCCTGGCCCCTCGTCGCGCCTGCCCGGCCCCGTCGCGCCTGCCCGGCCCCGTCGCGCCTGCCCGGTCCCGTCGCGCCTGCCCCGGCCCTACATACTTCCTGGTACTGTCCCCCGTTCCCCGCACCGCTTTGCACCCTCCTGCACTTCCCTGCCCCGCCTTGCACCGCATTGCACCTCACTGGACCGCACTGCACCGCACTGCATCGCACTGCACCGCACTGGACCGCACTGCATCGCACTGCACCGCACTGCATCGCACTGCACCGCACTGCACCGCCCTGCACCGCACTGCACAGCACTACACCGCACTCCACCGTCCTACACTGCCCCTGATGGCTGCTGAGCTTCGTTTTGATGCTGAGAGTCAGCCTCTGGAGTTCGAGGCGTGGTTGGCTGACCTTCGCCGCCACCTCACTGGTCAGCGGCAGGACGGCCACCCGCTTTCTGCCCACCTAGACGGTATGCCCCCCTGCCCTGACCCCCCTGCTGTGCTGCCCGCTGATCCCACGCCCGCTGAGCGCGAGTCCACTGCCGCCGCTGCCCTTGCCCGCTCTGTCTGGCTTTCCCGCGATGCCCTTGCTCAGCTCGCCATTAGCAATGCCCTCCCCCCCCCTGAGCGCCCTCGCTTTAGAACCATTACTACCGCCCAGGCCTACCTCGATGCTGTCATCAAGCGCTATTCTACCCCTCCTGCTGCCTCAGTGGGTCGCCTGATCCTCCCCCTGCTCTTTCCTGACCTTGCGTCTTTCCCCACTGTCTCTGACCTCGCTGCCCACCTGCGCTCGATCGATGAGACCTGGCGCGCTGCCTGCACTGATGCACAGCTTAGAGTCCACCAGCCTCCCATGACCTCTACCCTCTACCTCCTTGCCACCCGCCTCCCTGACCGCCTTGCCGCCGCCCGCGACCAGTTCCTTAGCATCCACCCCGCTGCTCTCACCCTCACCGACTTTGTTGACACCCTGACTGTTATAGAGACTCGTCACCGCTCCATCGCCCAGGCGAGCGGTACAGTACCGGTCCCTATCTTTCAGGGTTGTGCCCCCGCTCAGTGTACCTTCTCCGACGGCTCTGTCGCTGTGGCTGAGACTGCTGCTGCAGTGCAGTCCCGCTCGGGGAAGGGCCGCCGCCCCAAGGTTGGGAGCGGCGGAGGCGGCGGCGGTGCGGGTGGGGGTGGTGGTGGAGTCGGGTCGTCTGGTGCCGGTGCGGACGTGGGGACCCTGCCCAGTCCAGCTGCCCCGCTGCCTCCACAGTCGCAGCAGCAGCAGCAGCAGCAGCAGTCGCCGCAGCCGCAGCCTCCGCAGCAGCCGCAGCAGACGAGGCAGGCGAGTGCTCTCCCGCCTGGGTGGCCTGGAGCTGGTGGTGGTCGTGCGCGTGGTGGTGCGCCGGGTGGTGGTTCTGGAGGCGGGCGCTGTCAGTACCAGATCCAGACCGGTCCTCGCCGCGGTTTCGTTTGCGGTAAGATCGGTCATTCCACTCCTCGCTGTTTTCGTCGTCTGGACGACCTGTTCCGTCAGCGCTTTGGCCCGGCGCCCGACCTCCCGGACTGGCACAGCTTGCTTAGGCGTAGCATTCATATTTTTGACTTCGACATGGATGCCATTGTAGCAGCCTTGCATGTGATGTATGCTGATGACTCTAGTGTGCTTCCCTCTTATTACCCTGTGTTGCCTAGTGTAGATTTGCCTATCGTAGACTCCCCTACTGCGTCAGGCGTAGGATCTCCTGCTTTGCTTAGCCTCGGTGCTTCCACCGCTTCACTGCCGCCTCGCGCGACTGCTGCGCTTTCCTTCACCTTGGACTCTGGCGCCTCCCGGTGCTTCTTCCGCGACTCCACGACGCTGACGCCGCTGCCTGTTCCCGCTGCAGTTACTCTTGCTGACCCCTCCGGTGGTCCCGTCGTTGCCCGCAGTTCCACCTCCCTTCCCTGTCCGGCGGTTCCTTCAGGTTCGCTCACAGGTCTGCATATCCCCTCGTTCTCTAGGAACCTAGTTGGTGTCGGCTGCCTCCAGGACCTTGGCGTCACCACTACGTTCCCTGGTCACGAGCGGTATGCTGTCTGTACCGAGGCCGCCACTGGTGCCCCCCTTACCACTTTCCCCCGGGACCCGGTGTCCGGCCTGTTCACACTTGACACCGCGACTTCCCCGGCTGGGTCTTCCCCCCAGGTCGCTGCGTCCACCCAGGTTGCTGCTGCGTGCTCCTGTCGGTCCCTCAGTCACCCGACTCTCCTTTGGCACCACCGCCTTGGTCACCCTGCACTCCCGCGTCTGCGTCACATGTCCCAGCACGGTCTCGTCCTTGGTCTCCCCGGTTCGTTCCCCGAGTTTCCCTCCTCCCCCGCCCCCCCGTGCACGCCTTGTGTCGAGGGCCGGCTCCGCCGTGCCCCTCACTCCTCCTCTTTTCCCCCTACCACCGCACCACTGCAGACTCTGCACATGGACGTCTGGGGCCCAGCCCCGGTCCATGGGCCGCGTCGCGAGCGCTTCTTCCTAGTGCTTGTCGACGACTTCACGCGCTACACCACCGTCTTTCCCCTGGAGCGGAAGGCCGACGTGCCTGACGTTCTCATCCCCTGGCTTGTCTCTGCTCGTGTCCACCGCGGTCTCCCTGCCTTGGTCGCTTCTGTCGTGCAGAGGGCATCACCCAGACGTTTACCCTGCCGGACTCCCCGCAGCAGAATGGGGTCGCTGAGCGACGCATCGGTTTGGTCATGGAGGTGGCTCGCACCTCCATGATCCACGCCGGTGCACCCCATTTTCTGTGGCCGTTCGCCGTGCGCTACGCCGCTCACCAGCTTAACCTGTGGCCGCACCCCCAGCGGCCGCCGGTTTCGCCGACCCTTCTGTGGACCGGGTCCCCTGGTGACGCGTCTGCGTTCCACGTCTGGGGCTGCCTTGCTCACGTTCGTGCCTCTGGCACGGACAAGCTCACTGCCCGCACCCTCCCCTGCGTCTTCCTCGGTTTCCCCCTTGACGCGTCCGACTGGCACTTCTACCACCCGCCGTCTCACCGCTTCTTTCACTCTCGCGACGTCACCTTTGACGAGTCCGTCTCCTTCTACCGCCGCTTCCCCCACCGTGGTCCCCCGGTTACTCCCCCCCTGTTCCTGGTCCCTCCTTCCCCGGTGGTCCCTGCCCCCCCCCCCCCCCGCCCCCCCGTCCGGCCCCCTCTGGTGTGTCTCACGTCACCCCCCTCCCGTCGGTCGTCCCGGTCGACGAGTCTTCTGACTCTGGTAGTCCTCCGGCGCAGTCCTCGCCGTCTGTCCCTCCCCCGGTGTCTCCTCCTCCACCGCCTCCGCAGCCGCCGTCGCCGCAGCTGCTGCAGCCGTCGTCTCCCCCGCCGCCGCCGTTGCAGCCGTCGTCTCCGCCGCCACCGCCGTCGCGGCCGTCGCTGCAGCCGCCGCCGCCGCCGCCGCAGTCGTCGCTGCCGCTGTTTGTGGACTCTGGGGGTGCTGGCGTTGAGGTGGGTCCTAGTCCCGGGGCTCCTGTCGTGGCTTGTCCCGGCGGGCCTGGGGGTGGTACCGGTGCTGGCGGGGTTTCGTGCTCTGGGGGTGTCCCTTCTGGGGGTGCCGGTGTGGAGGGTTCGGGAGGTAGTAGTCGCGCAGCTTGTGGCCCTGGCGTTGGTGTTGTGTCGCCGCAGCAGCAGTCCCCGCCGGTGTCCGCCCTCCGTCTGCTCGGCCTTCCGTCCCCTGACCCTGCGCCTGTTCCTCACCTGCCGTCTCCTACTCTTCCCGTCTACGGCCCCGTGTTCCCTCCGCCGGACTCGTCCCCGGCTCGTTTTCCCCCTCGTTCCCCACCAGTGTCCCCTCCTCTGTCTCCTGACCCGACGCCTCCCTCTCACGTCTGGTCTCGCCGCCCCTCCCGTGCTCGTCCTGTCTCCCCCGTCCCGCGCTCTCACCCTATGTTGCTCCGGTCCCACGTGTCTCGTCCTCCCCTCCTCCCGTCTCCTCCTCCGTCCTCTCTTGTCGTTGCGTCTCCTCCTCTGTCTGACTACTTTCGTTCCGCTCGTCCTCTTGTTCCTCGGGTCCTTGCCTCTCTGGTTACAGACCCGTCTGTTCCAGTGTCGAGTCTTGACGCCCTTGTCACTGCGGTCGCTGACTTCGCCTCTACCCGCCGCCTTGACTACGCTACCACTCTGGTCTCCGACCCTGCCTGTCCTCCGTCTGTCGGGGGTGCTCCTGCCCTCGGCAGTGACGTCCTGGAGGACCGCCAGTTTGAGCTTGCTTTCCTGTCCGAGGCTGCTCCCCATCTCTGTTCCATGCTGCTAGTCCCTGAGGGTGACCCAGACGCTTTCGACATCCCGACCCCTCGTACTTACGCTGAGGCGGTTTCGGGACCCTGGGCCTCTCAGTGGATAGCTGCCATGGAACAGGAGATGGCATCTTGGAGATCCACCGGCACCTTCGTCGACGCAGTTCCCCCACCTGGGGTGAACGTGGTCGATGGCCGTTGGCTCTTCAAGGTGAAGCGCCCTCCTGGAGAGCCGCCTGTGTTCAAGGCGCGCTACGTGGCTAGAGGCTTCAGTCAGCGCGAGGGGGTGGACTTCTTTCAGACTTTCGCTCCTACGCCGAAGATGACTACTCTTCGGGTTCTGTTACACGTAGCGGCTCAGCGTGACTACGAGCTTCACTCCCTCGACTTCTCCACTGCCTTCCTTCAGGGCAGCCTTCACGAGCAAGTCTACCTGCGTCGTCCTCAGGGCTTTACTGGCACTTTCCCCCCTGGGACCCAGTGGCTTCTGCGGCGTCCAGTCTACGGCCTGCGCCAGGCGCCTCGTGAGTGGCACGACACGCTGCGTGCTACCCTTGCTGACCTGCAGTTCTTTCCGTCCTCTGCAGACCCCTCGCTCTTCGTTCGTGCTGGCCCGACTCCGTTCTACATCCTTGTCTACGTAGACGACCTGGTCTTTGCCACAGCTGACAGGGACGCACTGGCCTCCGTGAAGGCAGAGCTGCTGAAGAGACACACCTGCACTGACCTTGGAGAGCTGCGCCGTTACCTTGGCTTGCAGATCTCCAGGGACAGAGCCGCGCGCACCATCACCCTGACTCAGTCACACTTGGTGCGCCAGGTCCTTCAGAGGTTCGGCCTTCAGTTCTCCTCCGCACAGCCCACCCCTCTTCCTCTGGACCACAGACTCTCCGCTCCAGTTCCTGAGGAGTCGGTAGATCCCAGTGGTCCTTACGCTGAGCTAGTGGGTTGCCTCATGTACCTGATGACTTGCACTCGCCCAGATCTCGCATACCCTCTCAGCATCCTGGCTCGTTTCGTGGCCACAGGCAGACACCGACCTCAGCACTGGTCTGCCGCTAAGAGGGTTTTGCGTTATCTTGCAAGTACATCGGGCATGGGGTTAGTGCTAGGCGGACGCAGGCCAGTGGTCCTTACTGGACACACAGACGCTTCTTGGGCAGACGACGCCGAGACGCTCAGGTCTTCCCAGGGCTACTGCTTTAGCCTTGGCTCAGGTGCTGTCTCGTGGAGAGCTATCCGCTCCTCGTCTGTTGCCCAGTCCAGCTGTGAGGCTGAGATCTACGCTGGTGCCATGGCGGCACAGGAGCTCCGCTGGCTGACCTTCTTGCTCACTGACTTAGGTGAGCGGCCTAGCTCTGCCCCGGTCTTGTACGCTGACAACAGGGCCATGATCCTCCTGTGTCAGGAGCCTCGACTCGAGGGTAGAGCGAAGCACATCCAGCTGCGGTACTTCCTCCTGCGCGAGCTCCAGCAGCGTCGCCAGGCTCGCGTAGTACACTTGGCCTCCGGTGCCAACACAGCTGATATCTTTACGAAGGGACTTGCGCCTAAAGATCATCAGCGGCACTGTGTACAGCTTGGTCTGGTTCCTGTAGTCCCTCACTTACTCGGGCCTTGACTTTGTACTGTCCTATATATATGTGTACACTCAGACTGGACTTGTGTCCTCTCACAGTGGTTGGACTAGTAGTGCCGCCCTGTACTTGTTCTTGTCTTGTCTGTACTCCTTCTGACTGGTCTTTTAGACCCTTGTCTCAGAGGCTGGACTAGTAGTGCCGCCCTGAGCTGCTTGTTTAGGACATTCCCCTATGCAGTCCAGGGGGTGTGTCAAACATGTTTATTGATCATGTTTGTATAGACTGTATAGGGTAACCTCCTAGAGGGTACAACATTTTAGGTATATGTGCATGTACTCTCTAACTCTATGATCATTCAATTCTAGTTTTAGAGACTGTGCTCTGAAAACTCAGTACTGGGTTAGCGACAACTCTGATTTTCTCAGGATCCCTAGAATCGTACTCTGAAGGGATCAGGATTGGGAAAATGTCTTATCTGGAAATTCAGGTTTGGCCAAAAAACAGGTCTGAGATTTCAGACTAATCAGAGTAAATAGTCTGATAAAGTCAGCCCTGATCCAGCCTCTTCACAATGGTAGGCAGATCCGTTTAGACACTACGGCAGTTACACACGCGCTGCTGCAGCTCCACACGCGCTGCTGCAGCTCCAAACGCATTGCTGCAGCTCCAAACGCGCTGCTGTAGCTCCACATGCGCTGCTGCAGCTCCAAACACGCTGCTGCATATGTGCAAGTCAGCCATTTCCACTGCGACATTTGACATCCACGCTTGTGCTTGATCTCCTCCTCATCCCTTCGCATGTGGTGCGTGCAGGTTAAGCAAACAGATAATGCATGGACTTTACCCTTTGTATCCCATACTAGCATTCTCCTTTAGGGAACAACACCCACCATCAAGACAACTCATAACGTAACTTCATATAACCGTGAGTTAATATTTTCAACAATGTACACCCTAGGGTGCCTTCTGCGGGGAATTGAGGTATGAAGTTGGGACTAAATATAGGGAAAAGATGAAGTGAGGTTGAGATGTAGTGCTGTCTTAGTGAAATTTACTCGACCTATGCACCGTAAAGTAGTACAGAGATTATGCGAAGGAAACCCCGGATAGCCGTTGTTGCGATTTCGGGCGGACTTGAAATTTGATCAATGTATTTTGGCGGGAACGGCAACATCAAGGCGATTCGAGATTACCATAAAATCCTTCCCCCTTGGTCTGGACTGGACTCTGGTCATCAATCTCTCCCCTGATCTTTCCTCTCATCTTTCCCCCTCTACTTTTCCCCCCTCTACTTTTCCCCCCTCTACTTTTCCCTCGTCGCATTTCCTTCGACTCAGCAGCTGAGCCGTCCTCCTCCAGGGCACCTCGTCAACACTTGGGGTCAAAGTCGGCTTTCTTCTCTTAGAACTCATTCTGCTCTGAAAAAAGGAAAACGCGTTTCCGTCCTTTACACGACGTTATCTCCCTGCCTAGCTACTTTGTTTCTTTCTCCAGATTCTTTAGAGAATGGCGAATAAGGCGTATTTGTCGCGTAGATGAAAGTCAGATCGTCGCTTTCCGGTCGGGTTACATTCCCTCGCGTTACGCAGTCCTTCAAGATGTTTCGCTGACGCGACACCGCAGACGCGGCAGCGAAGACGCAACCGTATTCGGTTTGGTCTTATTATCTAACGTATTGAGAGTCTTACCAGCACCGACAATTAGGTTTTAAATATCTTGTATCAATAGCGCGCAATGGCGATCACTACAACTCCAGCAACGCCCGAGCGATTCGGGTGGTCGGGACCCAAATCCGCGAGCTCGTCTCCCGCAGGACCGGCTAGCCGGCCGCTCCCCGGAGAGGATCCTCCCCCGTCGTCCAAACTCCCGGAACGCCATCCGTCGCCAATGCGTTTGCCGTCTCCTAGACGGTTTCCGTCACCTAGACGGCAGCCGGCATCTCCGACGCTGCTTGATAGAGGAGCGAGCCGGTCGCTGAAGTTCGCACCGGCGGGAACGGCGCTCGTGAAGGAAAGCCCGGATAAGGAACCGAGGGAAGGTTCGGCGAAGAATGCGGGAGGGGATAATCCAGGGGATAGGGAAAACGTTCGACGTCTAACAGGAACGGCTCCCTCTATAGAACCGGCTCCTGTGGCAGCTCCCGCTACAGTCACCTCTTCTCATGTCCTGAAATCTTCTACCAGTATTCCATCTCCTGCTCTGAAGCCATCTAGTGGCATCCCGTCTCCTGTCCTAAAGCCCATCATGGCGCCATCGTCCCCTCGCAGTAGCTTAAAGTCTTTATCCCCATCCGCCTCAACTGTTATGGCGGCAGCTGCGGAATCTGAAACTGGTTCGGCTGGTCAAGCGTTGAGAGCAGTAACCGCTTCGTTTGTTCCAGCGTTCAGTGCGAAGTTCGCAGATGGAGCAACCGCAGCGGGGAAGTTCGCAGATGGAGCAACCGCAGCGGGGAAGTTCGCAGACGGAGCAGCCGCAGCGGCGAAGTTCGCAGATGGAGCAGCCGCGGTGGCGAAGTTCGCAGATGGAGCAGCCGCGGTGGCGGCACCACGAGCGGCGAAGAAGATCTCCCTAACGCCCGCGTTTCCCACCCACCCGGACAGAAGGCGGAGCTCCACACCCACGTTCGCGCGCACTGAGACGTCTCAAACCTCGTCCGCGCGTCCGGAGCGGAAGTGGAGTCCCGCACCCGCGCTCTCGCGTCCGGAGCGGAAAGAGAGTCCTGCACCCACGCTCTCGCGTCCGGAGCGGAAAGAGAGTCCCGCACCCGCGCTCTCGCGTCCAGAGCGGAAAGAGAGTCCCGCGCCCGCGCTCTCGCGTCCAGAGCGGAAAGAGAGTCCCGCCCCCGCGCTCTCGCGCCTGGAGCGGAAAGATAGTCTCACTGGGGCACCCGTGCACGCAGTCTCGGATCGGAATCAGAAGCAGAGCCCGGGCCCGGCAGCACCATCCATCACGTCACGTCCTGAGCGGAACGACCCTCCTTCGCTCGAGCTATCGCGAAGCGAGAAGACGGAGAGGGCGCAGAGGGTGGAGAGAGCGGAGAGGGCGGAGAGGGCGGAGAGAGCGGAGAGGGCGGAGAGGGCGGCGCTGAATTGGCCGACCCGCAGCCACGGCACGAGAGTCGCAGCTGCGGAGCAGAGTGCAGCAACGCGAGTCAGCGCCCGTGGGGCTAGCGGAAGCGGTGACAATAGCGCTGGAAGTGGGAGCACCGAAAACGGTGGCAACAGCCGTTGTGGCGGGCGAAGCGGAAACGGTGGCAGCAGTGGCGGTAGTGGGGGCAGTGGAAACGGTGAAAAGGCTAATGGAACGACGCGTTTCCAAGGAGAAGAGGCGAAGAGAGGCGATAAGGGAGTGGGAGAGGGTCAGGGGAACGGGACGGTAACAGCCGTGAAAGACGAGGAGAAATTGAGTGGAGGAGATGGGTGGAAGAAGGAAGGAGGCTGGGAAGGCGGGATACTTCTTGCAGAAGAAGCAGGGAGAAAAGCCGGACTTGCAGGCATGGCTGCGAGACGGTATTCCTCAGGGGAGCTGGGAGGTAGGCTTGAAAAGGTGACTGTAACGGAGGGGTCCAAAGGGAGGACCGCTGTTGGCGGGACAGGTTCGTTAAGGTCACCAGTGGGAGAAGCAGTAGCGGGGGGAAAAGAAGCGGCAGGAAAGACGGTGGCTGGAAACGAAGCGGAAGCAGAAGCGTCAGTGTCAGTACCATCTCCCCGTGCGAGCCTAACAGTAACGACAGGGACACAAAGATATGGGGCAGCACCAGCAGGATCAGCAGCAGGCCTGGCAGCAGCGTCGGGGTTTACAGCACCAGTACCATCTCCTGCTGTAGCAGCAGGAAAGGGAGAAGCTACCACCAAACAGCTGACAAGCGAAGGAGCCAAACCGATGGCAGCAGCTGTCGATGAAGCAACAACGACAGATATGACAGCAGCAGCACCAACAGTCTCAGCAGCAGCAGACTCAGCGGCAAAGGCAACGGCTTCAAGCAGAGGGACAGCAGCAGCGATGGGGTCCGCCACAACGGGAGGGGCAGCAGCAGCAGCGGTGGGTTCGGCAGTGACAGCAACAGCGGTCGGGTTGGCAGCAGCAGTGGTGGGTTCAGGCACAAGTGGAGGGACAGCAACAGCGGTAGGGTCGGTAGCGGCAGTGGGGTCCACCGCCACAACTGGAGGAACGGCAGCGGTGGGGTCGGCAGCAGCAGCGGGGTCAGGCACAAGTGGAGAGACAGCAGCAGCAGCGGTGGGGCCCGCAATGAAGGTGGCAGCGGTGGAGTCGGCAGCAGCAGTAGTGGGTTCCGCCGCAACTGGAGGGGCAGCAGCAGCGGCAGGGTCGGCAGCAGCAGTGGGGTCTGCCACAGCAGGAGGGACAGCAGCAGCGGCAGGGTCGGCAGTGACGGTGGCAGTGAACGTGCGGCCCATGGTGCCCCATGAGACAGCTGCCAGATGCGTGGACTGCGTCAAGGTGCTGCCTGGAGGCAGGCCAGAGGTGAGGGATCGAATCTTGCTGAGCGCGTTTGGTCCTCTCCCTGCCCTCGTCACCTGCTCTCTCCCTGCTGTTACTCTCCCATGCCTCCCTGCTTTCTTTCCCACTCGTTCTCATGCGTCCCCTTTCCTATGCCATGTTCTCATGCGTCCCCCTCCCCACTCTCCCCCCTCTCTCCAGGTGCATGTGTCGCCTGACAGGGTGTTCAAATGCGACGAAATGCACGGGGGGGCACGTGCACACATGTCTCAATCCCTTCCTCTCTCCTTCCGCCCTCCATCCTCCACCCTCTTCCCCACTCTCATCTCTACTCCTTTCACCCCTTCCCCCTCCAGGTCCATGTGTCGCCACACTGTGTGCTCACATGCGATTCTGTACAGCGGGGCAGGTCCACACATGTTTAAATTCCTTCCTCACCCCCCCCGCCCTCCTCTCCTGCTCTCTACTCTACTCTCTCACCGTCTCTCTTCCCTTACCAGGTGCATGTGTCGCCAGACTGGGTGTTCACGTACGACCATGCGTACGGCGGGGGCGGCCAGCACATGACAATCCCTTCCTCACCTCCCCCCCTCTTTACTCTCTTCTCTCTGCCCTCCTCTCATCCCTCCCCCCTCCAGGTGCATGTGTCCCCAGACTGGGTGTTCACATACGACTATGTATATGGCGGGGGAGGCCCGCACATGTCGCTGCTCTTTGCTGACTGCATCATGCCCCTTGTGCACGGGCTGTTCGACGGGTACAACGCTACAGTGTTCGCTTACGGCCAGGTGAGCAAGTGCCAGATGGGTATGATGCATCGGTACTGCTCATAGTCAGGCGAGTGTGTGTGCCAGCGACCTAACCTTGGGGCAGGCCCGCACATGCCTCTGCTTCTCAGCGATTGCTTCATGCCCCTTGTGCACGGGCTGTTCGATGGCTACAGCTACAGCGCTACAGTGTTCGCTTACCTGTCCCCCATTCCATTGATTTTTGCCCCCAATTTGGAATTGCTACAGACTGGGTCGGGCAAGACCTACACCATGGGAACTGCACTTCAGAGCATGGCTGCTGCTGCTGTTGCTGCTGAGACCGGTAACAATGGGGTTACCATCAGCAGAGGTGTGGCAAATATTGGCACGGAAGGTAGTCTGATCAGCAGCGACAGTAGCACTGGCAGCAGCACTGGCAGCCCCAGTAAAGCCGGTGGCAGCAGAGGCAGCGGGAGTGGGAGGAGCAATGTGGTGGGGGCGGTGAGCCCAGAATCAGTGGAGAAGGAAGGGGGGGTGGCCAGGCGGGTGGTCAACTCCCTCTTTCAACGCATGGAGGATCTCTCCCACTCGGCGCGCTTCCAGATCCGCGTATCCCTCATAGAGGTGAGTTGGTCAGTGGGCGTTCTTGTATCCATCTTCCGGCGGGAAGGAAGGGTGGGTGGCCAGGCGGGTGGTCAACTCCCTCTTTCAACGCATGGAGGATCTCTCACACTCGGCGCGCTTTCAGATCCGCGTATCCCTCATAGAGGTGAGTTGGTCAGTGGGCGTTCTTGTATCCGTCTACCAGGGGTGAAGGAAAGGGGGCTGGCCAGGCGGGTGATCTACTCCCTCTTTCCCACTCGTCGCGATTCCAGATCCGCACAGAGGGCAGAGAGAAACAACACCTTGGAACTTAGAGTGCTTGGTGACTTTTGGGCTTGGTGACTTTTGGGCCGACACTTAAGGCACGTCGTCGCACCCTCCCTGATCCAATTCTCCCCCATCCGATTCCCCCCCTCTCCCACGTGCCGTACGTGTGTGCTTCAGATCCACAAGGACGACATCCACGACCTCCTCGAGTTCCTCGCCACCCCGTTCCCCTCCTCCGCCTCTGCCTCCCCCTCCACCGTAGCTGCCCTTGCTGCTGTCGCCGCTGCAGCCCGAGCCTCCCCCTCAGGCTCGGCGCCCCTAGGCTCAGCGCCGCCGCCTCGACAGACAGTGGCAATCCGGGAGTTACCAGGCGGCGTGTCCCTCACGGGTGTTACAGAGCAGGTGGTTACCACACGGGACGAGGCCATAGCCTGCTTGGAGCATGGGCTGTTGTTCCGGGCAACTGGGAGTCACAACCTCAACCAGCGGTCCAGGTGGGTGCATGCAAGGGTGAAGGGGTTGGTGCACACAGATGGGATGGGGTGGGGGTTACCACATGGCACGAGGATTATAGCCTGCTTGGAGCACGGGCTGCTGTTCTGGGCGGCAGGCAGTCACAACCTCAACCAGCGGTCCAGGTGTGTGTGTGTGTCGAAGCAGGTGAGTGTGTATAAATGCAGATGGTGGGTGCACACAGCAGGTGTAATCCTATGGTCGTCGAAGCACATCGGTTACCACGAGGAACGAGGCCATAGCATGCTTGGAGCACGGGTTGTTGTTCCAGGCGACAGGCAGCCACAACCTCAATCAACACTCCGGTGGGTGCATGCAGGGGTGAAGGGGTTGGTCTACACAGATGGGATGGGTGGGGGGTTTCACATGGGAGGGACGATGATTCTGATCATTGCATGCTTGGAGCACAGGCTCTTTCCCTGGGCAACTCCTACTGGATTCCTACATAGCTCTCTCCCGTGCATCACACTGTTCACTCTCTTGATTTTATTTCCTTTCCCATCTCTCCCACACTCCCCCCCACCCCTCCACTACTCCCCTCCCCCGTACCCACCTTCCCCAGTCGTTCCCACGCTATCTTCACAATTTTCGTGGATCAGTTCAGGCAAAGGGCAGCCGGCTCCCTGGACTCCACTTCTCGTCTTTCCACCCGCACCGCCACTTACTTAAGCACCAGCTCCAGCAGCAGCAGTGGCAGCGGCAGAGCTTCGCTTGAAAGCGGAGGCGGAATGGCCAGAGCTGATGAGATGGGGCTGCCCGGGCAGGACGAAAATGTTTTATTCGGGGCTGGACGGATGGATGAGGAGCATCTGTGTGCGAAGATGCATCTGGTGGATCTGGCGGGTAGTGAACGAATCAAGCGCACCAAGGCCGAGGGCGCACGGCTGAAGGAAGGTGAGGCTCAACCAGACACACTCTCTCTCTCTCTTATCTGCTCTCACCTGCCTCCCTCCTCTCACCTGCCTTCCTCCTCTCGCCTGCCTCCCTCCT
Source organism: Closterium sp. NIES-67 (assembly GCA_027943415.1). Lineage (NCBI taxonomy): Eukaryota > Viridiplantae > Streptophyta > Zygnematophyceae > Desmidiales > Closteriaceae > Closterium > Closterium sp. NIES-67. The sequence goes on along the minus strand of BQMB01001573.1, from coordinate 39,554 downwards.
CTCAACTCCCTCTCGTCTCTAACCAACCCCTCCCCCCCCCACACACACTTCCCACTCCCCACCTTTCTTCCCGCCCCTTCTCCCACCACTCTTCCCTCTCCCACCTCTCTCCCCTCTCCCACCACTCTCCCCTCTCCCACCTCTCTTCCCTCTCCCACCTCTCTCCCCTCTCCCACCACTCTCCCCTCTCCCACCTCTCTCCCCTCTCCCACCACTCTCCCCTCTCCCACCCCTCTCCCCTCTCCCACCTCCCTCCCCCCATCCCAGGCATTCACATCAACAGGGGTCTCCTCGCCCTGGGAAACGTGATCAGTGCACTGAGCAGCGATGGGAAGAGGAGGAAGGATGCAACGTTGGCTTCAGGAGGGGGGGGCGGTGGAGGAGTGGGGCTGGCAGCAGCGTTGATTCCTGTGCACGTGCCGTATCGAGACAGCAAGCTGACGCGGCTGCTGCAGGTGTGTTTGTGGTTAGTGAGTGCGTTCCCTGGGATTGTATCCGTCACTTGGTGGGGGTGGGGCTGGCAGCAGCATTGATTCCTGTGCACGAGCCGTATCGGGACAGCAAGCTGACGCGGCTGCTACAGGTATGTGTGAGCTGATGAGTAGGGCTGACGCACAGATGTGTCACCGTACAGGGCGCACCTTCACGAGATGTATGCATCTGAGAGCTCGTATCCCTGAGCACATGTTATCTGTATATTCCCTGATGTTTGAATAGTAGGCCGTTTCCTGCAATAAATGCCCTCAACCCTGAGCTCCTCATCTAATAATCCGCTTCTCTTTCTCGTCTTGTCGTTGTGTGTGCCTTCAGGATTCCCTGGGCGGCAACAGTCGCACAGTCATGATTGGTGAGTGCAGGATGATGCCATATTTGGCAGTACGTGTGGCATGGCGCATGATGCCATATTTGGCAGTAAGTGTGGCATGGCGCATGATGCGTGGAACTTGGTTTAACTCAACTTCCATGGGATTAAGCAGAGGTGGATAGGAAATCGAGACTCGTTTGCAGTCCAATTTTGGAGCGGAGTGTGACTTATTGGCAGTCCTATTCCCGAGGAGGCCGCACGTTTTGTCGTTTCAGATTTTGCAGGGTGTTTTTGAGAATTCTCAAAAGCACGTTTTGTCGTTTTAGATGCGGTTCCTTGCTCCACCTGGCGGCCTCAGCCGGACAGTTGCCTTCTCCTTCTCCACCCACCTACTGGGTTGTATTTCGAGGCCCTTACTACAAAACCGCAGAGCAGGTGCGCGACATCTGCTACCGACCCATGTGCACCGGCTTGGGCATCCCCTACCCTCTGTCCCCCCTTCCTCAGTAGGTTCTCTCCCCTTTCCTCTATACCTGTACAGCTTGTGTGAGTCCCACAGATACGAATGTCGAAGAAACCTTGAACACGCTTCGCTATGCCAACTGGGCGCGCAACATATGTAACCGGCCCACCATGAACCGGCTGGGCACTGCTAACCTTCCTCTCCCCTCCTTCTGCTTGCCGTGTTCCCCCTTCCTTGCCCCTTTCCTCTATACCCGTACAGCTTGTGTGAATCCCACAGACACGAACGTCGAAGAGAGTCTGGACACGCTAAGATACGCCAACCGGGTGCACAACAACTGCAACCGGCCCACCGTGAACCGGCTGGGCGAACTGACACCCCCCGCCCCTCCTTTCCCTATGTCTCCCCGTCTCTCTCGTCAGCCTGTGTGAGCCCCACAGACACCAACGTGGAGGAGAGCCTCAACACGCTAAGATACGCCAACCGGGCACGCAACATCTGCAACCGGCCCACCGTGAACCGGCTGGGCACAGTGGATGCAGAGGAGGTGCGGCGGCTGCGACAGCACGTGTCGTTCCTCCAAGCAGAGCTGGCCAAGATTCCGCCCCCGCTGCCCATCACGGGGGAAGAGCTGCAGGTGGGTGCCTGGGATGGTAGATGCAGTGAGGTGAAAGACGTCTATGAGTGAACCACCGGATTGGCACAGTGGATGCAGAGGAGGTGCGGCGGCTGCTGCAGCAGCACGTGTCGTTCCTTCAAGCAGAGCTGGCCAAGATTCCGCCCCCGCTGGCCATCACGGGAGAAGAACTGCAGGTGAGCTACCAACGTGTGAGGTGTGTATGTGCTATACAGGCGAACCACCGCCTGGGGATGGTGGATGCAGAGGAGGTGCGGCGGCTGCGGCAGCACGTGTCGTTTCTTCAAGCAGAGCTGGCCAAGATTCCGCCCCCGCTGCCCATCACAGGGGAAGAGCTGCAGGTGGGTGCTGGGAAGCTAGCAGTGAGACGAATGAAGAGGTGTGTGTAGATGGTGAACTGGCTTGGCACAGTGGATGCAGAGGAGGTGCGGCGGCTGAGCCAGCACGTGTCCCTGCTGCAGGCAGAGCTGGCCAGAGTGCCGCCCCCGCTGCCCATCGCAGGGGACGCACGTGAGCTGCAGATGAGTTGCTGCTTCGGGAGCTTTGACACGCCTCGGAATGCATCCCTTCCTTTTCCCCTAACCCCCCTTCGCTGCTCCAAGGCGATGGAGCAGACTCTGGCATCTCTTGAGAGGAGACGCCAACTCACCCACCCCACCCCCCCAACCCCCCCTCTCCACCCAACCGCTCACTATTCCCCGTTGCCTGCCTTCCCCTCTCCATCGGTGCCAGGCGATAGAGCAGACCCTGGCGTCTCTCGAGGCGGCCAACTCACAGTATCAGATCAGGGGTCTTCCCCCCCACAACCCCCCACAACCGCCCCCCCTCCCCCCGTTTCCTGCTGTCTTTCTTTCTGCCCCCAGGCGCTACAGCTGACTCTGGTGTCCCTTTAGGAAGCCAACAATTTTCTAGGCGCCTAAAAAATTGCGTCCTTGCTTCTCCCCTCCCCCTGATTTCTCCTCCATATTCTTTCCAGGCGCTACAAGAGACTCTGGTGTCCCTTGAGGAAGCCAACTGCCAGTTAAAGCTTTCCCTAGAAAGCACACACCGAGAACTGGAGGTAACTCAGCAGAGCCTAGAAGCTACAAGGCAGGGGCTAGAAGCAGCAGAGGCCAGCTTGGGAACTGAGACCCAACGGGCAGCTGACAGCGAGGCGGCGTGCTCGGCGCTGCGTGCTGACCTGGACAGCGCCATGTCAGAGATCGAGCGGCTGCACGCTGAGCTGGCGGCGGCGAAGGAGGAGTCAGCAGCAGCGAGGGAGAAGCTAGATGGAATGATGAGGAAGTCCCACGAGAAAGCCGGTAGGGGTGCTGCTGGTGCTGCTGCTGGTGGTGGTGGTGGTGCTGGTGCTGGTAGTACTGGCAGCAGTGCTAGGAGGTTGTCGGGAGGTGGGGGGGGAACGGCGGCGTTTGGGTCTGCTAGGAATGGTGATGAGGTGAAGCGAGTGAGGCGAGAGGCGGATAGGGCGGTGGCAGAGGCGACCAAGAGGTCGGAGAGGGAAAGCAAGAGGGCCGAAGATGCTGTTGCACGGGTTAAGAAGGCTTTGGATAGAGCAACAGAGGCTGAGAAACGAGCACCTGAGGCTGAGAGACGGGCAGCAGAAGCAGAGAGACGGGCAGTTGAAGCAGAGAAGAAAGCAGCGGGGGCAGAGAGACGGGCAGCTGAAGGGGAGGAGAAAGCAGAGAGGGAGAGAAGGCGGGCAGATGCTAGTGCTGAGCGAACTGGGTCTATTGAGGCTCGGGCGGCCAAGGCTGAGGCAGAGGTTCGGGCCCTCCGTTCGGAGCTAGCCTCGGCGGCTGCTGAAGCGATGGCGGCCACTGTCGCTCGGCAAGCCTCGGAGCAGGAGGAGGTGAGACTGGTTCGGATGCGACTTGCCGAGGCTGAGCAGGAGGTTCGGGCGACTATTGCTGCGATGGAGAAGAGGTTCGGGGATGAGAGATCGGAGTGGGAGAGGCGGCTTGATGCAGAGAGGAAGCAGTGGGAGGAGGAAAAGAGGGCGTGGGAGGAGGAAGAGAAGGTGTGGGAGAGACGAGTAGCACACGAACGGGAGACATGGGAGAGGGATTTCGCAGCAGAACTGGAAACACGGGAGAGGAAATGGGCAGCGGAGCGGGAGATGTGGGAGAGAAAACAGAGGGAGGAAGGGGAGGCATGGGAGAAGAAACTCACCGCAGCAGAGGAGAAGGCTGCAGGGGTAGCAGAGAGAATCAGGGTGGAGGTTCAACGGGCAGAGGAGCAGGCTGTTGCTGGGGTGCTGCAGGAGAAGAGACTTGTGGAAGAGAGGGCTACTGCTGCTGAGAGGGCTTTGGCAGGGGAGAAGGCGATGATAGAAAGGAGAATGGCGGATTTGAGAGCAGAGGTGCGGAAAGCAGTTAAGGAGGAAGAGGCTGAGTGGCTGGCCATGGTTACTGCTGAAGCTGAACGGTTGAGTGAGGAGTGCAATGAGTTGAGGAGAGAGTGTGGGGAGTTGAGGAGAGAGTGTGAGGGGTTGAGGGAGCGGGAGAGAGAGGAGAGGGAGAGGAGGGAGAGGGTGGAGGAGAGGGCTGTGAGAGCCGAGGCTGCTGCTGCCGAAGCTGAGGCTCGGGTGGCTCGGGAAGTGGAGAGCGTGCAAGATCAGGCTCGGAAAGAGGCTCGGGAAGAGGCAGAGAAAATGGAGAGTGAATTGGCAGAGGTTTGGGCGCAAGCAGAGGCAGAAGCAAGGAAGGCAGAAGATGCGACAGAGAGGGTAAAGGAAGCAGAGGAGCAGGTGATTATATTGAAGGTTAAGATCGAGGGGTTAAGGGAGGAGTTGAACGAGCTCGAAGCTGCTCTGGAGGAGGAGGAACGGAAGGCGGACGAAGCAGAGAAGCTGCTGGCTCGGGCCCGAGCCAAGCTCGCCGAGGTGGAGTCTCGGGCCGAAGCTGCAGAGGGGCGGGTGGAGGAGCTTGAGGGGGAAGTGGAGAGAGCGAGAGAGGCGGAGGAGGCGGTGAGGACGGAGTGTGAGGTGTTGAGAGAGTGTGTGCGGGCGGCAGGGGAGAGAGTGGGGGAGTTGGCGGAGAGAGTGAGGAGGGGTGAGGGTGCCGCAGAGGAAGCTGAGGAGAGGGTGCGGGGAGCGAAGGACGAGGAGAGGAGGGCGGAGAGGAAAGCGAGTGAGGCTTTGGCTGTAGTGGAGGAAGCAGAGGGGAGGGCTCGTGCTGCTGTGAGGGGGAGGGAGGAGGCGGAGAGGAGAGCAGAGGAGGCGAGGGGGAGGGCGGAGGAGGCTGAGAGGAAGGCCGCTGCTGCTTCGGCTGCGCTTGTAGAGGCGGAGGCACGGGTGAGGGAGATGGGGAGGAGGGGGGAGGAGAGGGGGGAGCGTGAGGAGGAGAGTGAGGTGGGCGAGAAGAACGAAGTGAGGGGATTGCGAGGAGAAGGGGAGGTGGAGGAGGTGGTGGTGGGGTTGGTGTGTGCAATGCTGGATGGCGCGATGATAAGGGCGACTCAAGCACAGGAGAGGGAGCTCGTGCGGCAGGAGAAGGAGAAGGAGGAGGAGCAGGTATGGCAGGAGAGGCACGACCTTGAGAGGCACAGTCTTGTGTGGGAGGAAAAGAGCTGCCTTGATTTGGAGGAGAAGGAGCGATCTGGGGGAGAAAGGCAGCCAGGGGAGGCTTTCTCGGGGGAGGCTCGTTTGGGGGAGGCTTGTCTGGGGGCGGGTGAACTGCAGATAGGGGATGAGCGGAGGAGAGGGGAGGAGGAGATTGAGGACGTGGTGGTGGGTTTGGTGGGACAGATACTGGATGGCAAGATGATGCTGCTGCAGGCTCAGGATCAGGCTCGGGAGCAGGCTTGGGAACAGGCTCGGGAACAGGCTTGGGAACAGGTTTGGGAACAGGCTTTGGGGCAGGCTAGGAAGCAGGCTCGGGATGAGTCGCAGCTGCAGGTTCGCCAGGCAGAGGAGAGGGCAACCGAGGCAAAGGAGCAGGTTCGGGGATTGGAGCAGCAGCTGGTAAGGGCAGAGGAGCAGGTTCGACAGGCTGGGGAGGAGATTGCGGGGCTCAGGGCTGAGCTGGCGGAGAAGGTTGTTGAGCTGGCAGGTAAGGTTGCTGAGCTGGCAAAGGTGGTGGAGGAGAATGAGAGGGGGAGGGGGGAAGTGGAGGCAATGAGGCAAGCGATCGAGGATCTGAGAGGTAAGCTGAGAGTGAGAGAGGAGGAGAAGGGGCAGGTGGAGGAGCATGTGGAATGGCTTATGAAAGAGCTGGGGGAAGAGATGGGGGAGAGGGAGAAGGAGAAGGAGAGGTGGGCGGGGGAAGTGAATGTGTTAGGGAGGGAGGTTGAGGGTTTGAGAATGAGGGTGAGGGATGGGGAGCAGGAGAAGAGGCGACTGGAGGAGCATGTTGAGTGGCTGATGAAGGAATTGGCTGAAGAGATGGGTGAGAAGGAGAAGGAGAAGGAGAGGGGGTTAGGCGTGGTGAATGCGTTAAAGGAGGAGGTAGAGGGATTGAGAGGGAAGTTGAGGGAAGGGGAGGAGCATGTGGAGTGGCTGATGAAAGAATTGGCTGAAGAGATGGGTGGGAAGGAGGGCGGGACAGGGGAAGTGAATGCGGCTAAGGAGGAGGTCGAGGGCCTGGGAGGGAAGTTGAGGGAAGGTGAGGAGGAGAAGAGAAGACTGGAGGAGCATGTGCAGTGGCTGATGAAGGACATGGCTGACGAGATGGGGGAGAGGGAGAGGGAGAGGGAGAGGGAGAGGGAGAAGGGGACAGGGGAAGTGAATGCTCTAAGGGGAGAGGTAGAAAGATTGGGAGGGAGGTTGAGGGAAGGGGAGGAAGAGAGGAGGCAGGTGGAGGAGCATGTGGAGTGGCTCGTGAAGGAAATGGCTGAAGAGATGGGGGAGAGGGGGACGGGGAAACTGGAGGAAATGAGGGGGGAGATCAACAACCTGCGGGGGAGGTTGAGGGATGGGGAGGAGGAGAAGAGGCAGGTGGAGGAGCATGTGGAATGGCTTATGAGGGAATTAGCAGAGGTGGTGGGTGAAAAGGAGAGGGGCGAGAGGGAGCGGAGGGAGCTGAGGGAGAGAGAGGAAGAGGGGGAAAATGTGGAGGAGAAGAGAGGCGGGGAGGTGGAGAGGCAGAGAGGGTGGTTTGAGGCGGTTGAGGGCGAGAGAGCAGGCTCACAGAAGGCAGTATCAGTAGCACAGGCAGAAACAGAGGAAAATAAAGGAGCAGCAGCAGAAGCAGAGGCTGAAACAGAGGCAGAGAGAGAGGAAGATAGGGCAGCAGGAGCAGGAATAGAAGAAGACGGCATAGCCGAAGCAGAAAACGGGGGAGAAGCAGACTCAGGAGGAATAGGGGCAACAGGAGGAGCATCATGGGGATGGGACGAGATAGCTCCATCCTCGCCGTCTAAGGGCGTTGCAACTCCGGAAGATAGAGATAACGAGAAAGAGGGCTCTCCTTTCGTCACCCCCACCTCCTCCCCCCCTGCCTCGCCCCCCACTCTCTTCCCCCGCCTGATTCCCTCCGCTGGCTGCTCCGAGCACGACGGTGGTATTGCGGCCTTGCCTATGTCTGCCAGTGGCAGTAGCAATGGCGCCACCTCGGCCTTGCTTCTGCCTGTAATAGCCGACGGTGATGGGGGGACCTGTGCTGTGCCTTTGCCTGCAGAGAAACAACCCTGGAATCCGTTCCTCAGCGCCCCAACTGACGTGCTGGTGGGCGCTTGTGAGGTGAAACCACCTGTTGTGCTGGAGGTGTGCGAGATGAGCTCGGCTAATGCGGTGGCAACGCCGGAGAGGGAGTCAGTAAACGCCGTGGAGGTGTGTGCGGAGGGACCAGCAGGGGCGGCCTTCCCCCCATATAATCCGTTCCTGGTCTTGCCTGAGGCGGCTTTTGAGGACGCCCTGATTGCTGGCAGTGTTAGCATCACCAGCATCACTGGGAGCAGCGCTGTCAGGATTGCTGAAAGTAAGGCCATGCCAGAGGCGCCCTTCGAACAATCCCTTACTGCTGGCAATGCTGGCAATGCTGGCAACGCTGGCAACGCCAGTATCACTGGGAGTGGCACCGATTCTTCCCCTCCTGTCAGCAGCAACCCATTCTTGCGCCCCTGGCTGAACCTTGATGGGGAGGAGAGCGGTGGGGAGGAGGAGGGGGAAGGAGAAGAGAAGAAGGGGGATAGTCGAACCGGTGTTACACGTGGTACCGTCACTGTCACTAGTGTTACCTCTGCTGCCGATGCCAGCAGCAGCAGCACTATCATCAGCAGCACCACTTGTGTTGGTGCCACTACCACATGCACTGGCACAGGCAATTCCTCTTGTCTGGCTAGTCCCAGCAATTACACTTGTACTAGCAGCAGTTGTGCTAGCATCAGTGCTGCTGGCACCACTGCTGGCACCACTGCTGGCACCACTGCTGGTATGACTGCTGCTGGTACCACTGCTGGTAGCACTGCTGGTACCACAGCTGGCACCACAGCTGGCACCACGGCTGGTACCAAGGCGGGCTTCATGCGTCTCCCTGGCTCCCCTTGCCTATCCTCTCGCGGCCCCCCTGCCACCGCTGCTCGTTCCATTCTAGGCAACACCAAGCCCCTACATCTCACCCTCTCACCCCTCCATCCCACCCACTCACCCCACCCTCTCACCCACTCACTGCCTGGATCTGAGGCGTCTCATCATGTCTCCAACATCCCTCCCCTGCATCCTTACCCCTCCTCTTCGGCTGCTGACCCCCCAAGTGCTGCAGCCATAGCTGCTGCTGCTTGGGCGCCACGCCAAGGAGCGTTTTCTGAGGGGCAGGGAGAACCCGCAGCGGCAGGGGGAGCAGCAGCTGAGGTGGTGCCTCCAGCTTCGGTTGTTTCAGCTGCCAAGGTTGCTGGCCTTGGCAGTGTGCTGGTAGCAGTGGGAGGGCAGGGTGGTGTGGGTGGTGTGGGTGGAGGGGGTAAGCACTTACGTGAGGCTTGCTCTGCAGAAACGACTGCAACCGGCCTGAGCAACAGCCGCCACGCTCGGCGACATGTGGGGCTGGAAAATAAGCGAGATGCTTATGTAAGCGAGGAGATAGTGGAAGTGTTTGAGTTGGTAGAGGGAGAGAAGGAGGGGGCAGAAGAGGAGGTGGAAGAGGAGGAAGAGGAGGAAGAGGAGGAAGAGGAGGAAGAGGAGGAAGAGGAGGAAGAGGGGGAAGAGGAGGAAGAGGAGGAAGAGGAGGAAGAGGAGGAAGAGGAGGAAGAGGAGGAAGTGGAGGAAGTGGAGGAGGAAGAGGAGGAGTGGGGAACAGAGGGTCGGGCTACCGATGAGGGGGGTGACTTTGAGGGCGATGCGTTTAAGAGCTCTTCAGTGGCCAACACCAGCGGTAACAATTCCAACGCGAGCACTACCACTCCCAACAACAGCAGCGGCAGCAGCAGCACCAGCCGAGGCAGGATGCCCCCTGGCGCAGTGGCGTCCGCAGCAGCCATGCTGAGCCGACTGCGAGGCTCAGTCAAGTTGGGGCAGAGCACCAGACGCAGACAAATCTTGCCGTCCAAACACAAGGCACGGGGAGGAGCAGGGCAGGGAGAGCAGCACGGAGAAGGCGAGGGTAAGATGTGCCCTTCTCTCCCAGCAGGGAGCAGCAGTGGGGATGGCAGTGGTGGATCAGGGGGCTTTGGGATGGGAGATCAGGGCACATGGCACGTTGAAACAGGCTATGTCGATGGTGATGCAGGTGGGGTGGGCAGCAGCAGGGAGGGGGGGAGCAGCCGAGGGGAGAGCAGCAGTCAGGTTGAGGGCAACAGTCCTCTGAGCCATGCTATGCTTGAGCCGTTCAGTGACCTGGCGGCCCCGACATTCCTTGATCACTCGGAGTTTGACACTCACCTGGACCTCAACACTGGCCTGAAAGAAGGAGCGAATGGCAAAGATGCCCACGGGAAGCGCCGCAGCATTGTCAGCAGCATTCTCAGGCGGAAGAGTGGGGAGCTGCACAGCATGCACCATGATCTAAGCGGTTTCAGTAAAGGGAGGAGTGGGGAGTTGCACAGCAAGCACCATGATACAAGCAGTTTCACTAAGGGAAAGAGTGGGGAGCTCTACAGCATCCACCACGATGCACACAGTTTCACCGGTGGGAAGAGTGGAGAGCTCTACCGTAGCAGCAGTAGCAGCAACCACAGTGGGACCATGGGTGCCGAAAGAAAAGGGTCTTCCTCGCCTTTTAAGGGAGGCCGCTTGATTCGAAGCAATAGCTTTGGAAGCCTTTCCTTCGTTGCCAGTGGTGGCAGTAGCAGTGGCAGTGGCAACGACATTAACAGCAAGGGCAAAGGCACCATGGACAGTGAGACAGGAGTGGCCAGTGATAGCAACGGTTACAGTGCCAAGAAGAGTTCTGGATCTCCCTTTCTGGGGGCCTCCTTGGGCTTCAAAAATCGCAGCAGCCAAAAGACCAGCGGCAGCAATGGCCCGGCCAGTGGGAGCAGGGGGGTGGGACCCTCAAGATTATGGAGCTCTCCTGTTGTAGGACCGCGGCGAAGTGATGCGAGAGGTCATTCCAAGAACCTGGTGGTAGGGACGGCGGCTGCTGCAGATGAGGAGTTCAGTGCATGGAAAGGGTTGGACACGGAATATGAAGGAAGCAGTAGTTATATGGGAGGAGGATCAGGACAAGCTGGAAGAAAAAAGAGTTTTAGCTTGAAGAGTGTCCTTTCTCCTAAGACGATAGGCAGCCCATAGAAATGGTAGGGATAGTAGGGATTGTTTAGAGCACCAATGACATTTTCTAACTAGTGTCCAATAACAGCTCTTAACTCACGTGGAAATATCACCAATTATTGTATTTGATAATGAATGTTTTTTTGTAAGGTTGATGGCTACAGAACTTCCTGTCAAATGTGTGCTCAGAGCACAAAACAGAGACAGAGGGCAGCAGCAATGCTAGAGGCTGTCGAGGAAGGAGATTTGATGTTTAGTGTCCAGTCAAAGGCTGCCACCTGCCAACGTATCCGAGTCTGTACCGCTGCAAGGTTGCTCTAGAAGCACCTACGTCACATGGGCTTGATTCCATCGCATGCCACGTGCTTCCAGCACAGAGGTACGGAACTCATGGTTCCTGAAAACCTTGGATTGCCTATAATCGCCCAAAAAGTCTCCTCCGGAAATTGATAGAGGGCTTAGAGCGCGTCTAAAAAGCTGTCGGTCATCCGTTGTCATTCGATGACAAAACAAATCGTAACCGTTGACATCCGTACGTAGGGCATTCAACGGATAATTTGGTGCTATCATCCGCTGTCATCCGCTAAAAGAGCACTTCAGACACGCTCTTACCAAGCCAATCAGTTTTTGTTATTCTATTAGAAAGCTTGAGGTTGCATTTCATTGTGCAGGCAAGCCCCAAGGTGTAGTCACCCTGGAAAAATAATCGTCGAGGCAACCGCTGAGCGACAACGGTTGCTACGCTACGCGCCCATGGAAGGCAGCACTTCTCGTGTAGCGACAAACAGTGATGGATTCTGTTGGAATTTCTCGCTGCTAAAGGCGACAACACCTTATTGGCCGAAGCGAGACTTTCCTTCATCCCATCTCATCCTCCACACAGCAACATAAGAGAATTAACGCCGTCGATGGATAATCATCGGACGTCTCAGGATTGCTCTTATACCACGTGGTTTGTCGAGCTTGCCCGAAATCTGATCCTGCCAACCCATCAGTGACACTTCAGATCCACACCCGCAACATGCTGACGCCATCGTGCGCGCCTTCCAGCAATATCACACAGGAAAGTGCTCTCCCCTCCCCTCCCCTCGTCTCCCCTCCCCGCCCCTCCCCGCCCTCAATCGTTCCCTGAGCTTGGCGGGATTTACTGCCACAAAACAGTCCCTTCCAGCGCAGCAGCCCGCCTTTGCTTTCCGCCAGCGTGTCCTTACCTCCTGCCATCCAAGCGCGCGGGGATCATCCCACTCTATTCGAAGCGCGACAACGTTGGGGATGTTGGTGATTGGTGAATTCAGCGCGCTTCTGCATCCATCCTCCCCCGTAGACCGAATCTTGAGCTAAGAACCATCCAAATTCACTTCCCCGACCATCATCCGCTGGTCCCGCTTCTCCTCTCTTCCCAGACACCCCTGGGGTTGTCGCGCAAGGAGCTGGACGCATGACCGCTTCAGGGGGGTTTGGAATGCGCGCCTACGCGTATCACGTGGCCCACCTTCCCCGTTCTGTTCCGCAAGCCCCATTTTTTAGCCAATAGCGAGCTACCATTTTGTACCAGCCGGAATCCTCCCCCTCCCGCAGGCGGACTTGTCATGGGGTGCGGGGGGGTAACGTCGTCCCTGGTAGCACCAATCACGGACAGAGCAGTCCTCCCCTCCCCTCTCCCAGGGAATTCCGTCGAGAAAAGTTCCCTAGGTTCATTGGGGTGTCTCTTAGGAGTACACTTCAGTGCGGTCCAGAGAGCTGCTTTACGTTGTAGAACGTTTAGGCGGGGTATCGACTCTTGAGGATGTTGAACTCTAGTTTTGGATGAATCCTTCACCCGTGAGGCATGGCAAGGGCAGCACAGCGCGGCACGATGGCAGAAAAGCAAGCAGCACAGCACTACGTAGCACAGCAGCGCCCATCCAACCCAAACCTAGCCTGCGAGCCTGTCTGCTTGGTTGCTTGCATTGCGTGCCTGAGAGTCTGTCGGTCTGCTTGCCTGCCGCTTGCGTGCGACGGCTCAGGTGCAATAAAGCATGAAATCTTTCCAATTCACAGCCCTCTTTTCCAGCTCGCCTTCGCGCGCAGCTGTGACCCTCCCCCTCCCCTTCCCTACGCACTCCTCGCTTACCTTTCTCGTTCCTTACCTGCACCTAATAATCCTGACGACAAGCTTCAAACGACTAGAACGATCGCTAATCTACGATATATCTTTCCTCGACGCGGCTCGTAAATTCGCTTCTCGAAGAATCTAGAATGCCTGGGGCTCAGAGGAACCTTCTTAGACCTTTCAGCACCAAGAGCCTTACCCAGGCTGTTTCTGGGGTCAATAGCGCGACTACCTCTATCGAGGATGAGTACTACGCAGGAGTTAAGATCAAGGTAAGCTTATCTCCCGACCGTCGCGAGCGACTGTGCCTGAATTGCTTGAATAGCGCGCATCGCTGTAACTCTACGAGCTTTCGTCCAGAACAGCAGACTGATTCGCGCTATTGTTCGGCTTGGGTTTGACTGGTTCGTTTTTCACACCAGTCGTTGCGCGCCTAACCTTCCGTCGTTATCCTCTCCGGTTCCTCGTCTTCCGCTCCTCCTTCGCTGTAGAAATGCGCGAAGCGTGGCAGGGTCGTTCGCACGGATCCCGACGCGACGGACGACTCGTCGGAGGACGACGAGAGCTGCAGCCCGGCCAGCAAGCGATGGGTGAAGCCCGTTGCGCCGCGGCAGGTATTACTTGTGGCGCTTGCTTTTGGTTACTCGTAACATGCACGTGCAGGACGACGAGAGCTGCAGCCCGGCCAGCAAGCGATGGGTGAAGCCCGTTGCGCCGCAGGTACGCGCTGAAGCCCGTTACATGTGCTTGCTGATGCGCTCGCTGCACTCTCGATCCCCTGCCCTCAAATTCCCCGTCCCCCATCCCCCGCCCCCTTCCTTTCTAAAGGCGCCTGTTTTTTCTCTATCCCCCGATTTTGCAGGGTGTTTTTGAGAATTCTCAAAAACACCCCGATTTCTGGTCCCTACTGTGCAGGTATTCAGCCACCCCGGCGTTGACTTGGAGAGCGACAACCAAAGGTTTTCGGTTCGAGTTCCCCCTGCGTCAAGGAAATCTCATTCTGTTGTCTTCTATCCCATTTCCCCACACTACTGCAGGTGTTCAGCCACCCCAGCGTCGACTCGGAGAGCGACAACGAGACGCACGTCACGGCGCCGGGCAACAGCAGCATCGCCCCGTGCCCGACAACGTTCCTCCCTCCGCCTTTCGCGCCGAACTACCCGGCCGTTCAGCCGCTGCAGTCCATGCACCAGTTCGCCCCCGTTTCTGGCACATTCGCTTATAATCCCTATTATCACTACGCCGCACCGCCGGCGAAAATGGCTTCGGCTAGCTGCCAGAAGCGGCGGTCCCCCCCATCTCCGTCGTCTCAAGCCGCTACTACCGCCGCCGCCCCGGCCGCCGCCGCAACTGCCGCCGCCGCAGGTGCCGCAAGTTCCGCGGGTGCCGCCGCCGCTGCGGCGTATCGCGGCGTGACGTCGTTTTCGCCCAACGGGATTGCCGTCGGCATGGGGGGCAGCTTCCCCCCCGCGCACCACCTTGCGCGCGCTAGCTACGGCAACTATTATGCGCACATGGGCATGCCCACCCCTACTAATCGCCTGTTCTCAGGCCCCGCTGCGGCTCCCCCCGCTCCTAGCACTTCCCCAGCCGCTGCATCCGCCGCTGCCGCCGCCGCCGCCGCCGCTGCAGGTGCAGCGCCGTTTCCCATCGACTACCCGCCAATGCAGTGGATGCCGCACATGGGGTATTTCCCGGGGGTGCCGTCCCCGCATCCGGCGGCGCAGATGCAGCCGCAGATGCCGCCGGGCGCGGCGGAGTTTTATTTCATGCAGTACGCTGCGGCGGCGGCGCAGGGGCAGTGCGGCGCGCAACAATTCGCGGCGGCGGCGGCTGCTGCCGGCCTGCCGGCCATCAGCCCGGCCGTCAGTTCTGACGGCGGCGCTGCCGGCGCGGCGGCCCTGCAGGCGAGAATGCGTGGCGGGAAGGGGAAGAAGGCGGACGCGAAGGAGAGGCAGCAACACCGGTACAGGGGCGTGCGGCAGCGCCCGTGGGGGAAATGGGCAGCGGAGATCCGAGATCCCGCGCGCGGCGTGCGCCTGTGGCTGGGGACGTACGACACCGCGGAGGACGCCGCGCGCGCGTATGACGCGGCTGCGCGCGCCATCCGCGGGGCGGAGGCGCAGACGAACTTCGCGGGGGAAGGTTCCGCGGAGGGGGCAGCGGGGGAGGGTCCGGGGTCGGGCTCTTCCGCTGGTGGTGCTGGTGGCGGGGGGACGGTGGTTCCTGGTGCGGGCGGGTCTGGTGTGGGTGTTGTACCCGCTGTAGTGAGGACCAAGAAGAACAGCAAGGCGCACAAGTACATGCAGGGCTATTGCAGCGACTCTGAGAGGTACAAACCGTCTGCCTGGCACCCGCTGTTCGCACCACCCGTTCCGTCCCGCTATTTCCCCAGCCTTTCACCTGCTCCTTTCCCGGCTCCCCTCCCCGCCCCGAATTTCTTTCCCCATCTTCGTTTGGCGTTCTATTTCGCTTTGAAACCGTTAAATGCAAGTTTGACTCATTCCGCCTTCGCATACCGCTTTCCCCTTTATACAACGCCCCGTTTGCATTGCAGCATTCTCAGCGAAGTGGCCTCAGAAATTTCATCCTGCACCAAATCGTCCTCCTGCACGAACCTTTCATCTGCCCCTTCATCTGCCCCGGCATCGCCCAAAGCCAAGACCGCCTCCGCAGCCCCCTCCCCCTACTCGCCCTCCTCCTCCACCCCATCAGCCGACTCCGACTTTCTCTTTCTCCTCCCAAAGCCTCTCACAAACACCCCACCGGCAACCGGCAATGCCACATGCATCCCCGCAGCAGGGGCAGGAGAAGACTTGGGCTTTAAGGGAGCGGTTCCCAATGCCAAGGGAGCAGCGGAGGAGGAGGAATTTCCGGTGTCAGAGCTCGATGCTGAGACGTTTTCTTTCAGCCTGGAGGAGGTCTGTGGGGGTGCTGCTGGGGGGGAGGATGGCGGTGCGCCGTTTTGGGACCTCGACGTGCCGCCGTACCTGGAGACCACGGAGATCGGCCTGGACAGCATTCTCTGGTAGCTCGGTGCAGTGCGGTGCGGTGCGGTGGGGATGGAGGTGCGCCGTTTTGGGACCTGGATGTGCCTCTGTACCTGGAGACCAACGAGATTGACCTGGACAGCATTCTGTGGCGATTCAGTGGCATATCTGTTGACAGCAGCATGATGTGGCTGGCAGCAGCAAGAGTGGTTGGGAGTGCAACACAGCGGCGACAAGAGTGATTGGAGCACAGCATAACGACAGCTATGATGTTTCATTTGCAACGATGGCTTTTCACACCATGGTGAACTGATGGCTTTTCACACCATGGTGAACTGGAGTGGAGGGGAATCATCCGCATGTGCAACAGCAGCAGCAACTGCAAGCGTCCATTGTGGAACCATCGGTATGTCTGGCGAGTAGTTGGCAGCGTGACATGCACCATGCGGCACCAAGAAGCATCACGTGGGAAGAAGCACCACTGGAAGGAGCATTTGCTTGTACCGTAACACGGTAGCATTGTTTGGGCAGGAGATAAAATGAGAGCAGCTCATAATGAGTTGCTCAGGTGTTACCTGCCCCCAGCAGCTGGCAGTTGGTTGGTTCCCATCTTATGATTTCTTTAGGGTCATGGGAATGAGGGGAGCCACTATACTAGAAGGCCCCCCTTTTAGTGGTTGTTTCTCATCTTCCTACCCTATATGCTCGTATTTACATTGCTCGAATCTATCTAGGAGCCCAGCCGCTGGCAGCAAGGCTTGTTCGGAGGGAATTTGTTAGCAGCACACTAAAACCAGCAGCTGTTTGTGGCACCTTGGTGTTGACTGCAGTGCTGTGCTTTTAGTGAGTTTTTCTCCACGAAACAGGACATGCATGCAGGTGTGCCTCTTAGCATGAGTCTATTTTGAGGTGCCAAAATGGATTCCTTTGTGCCTCTGAGCATTGTCATGCAGGAGCCTGCAAGCAAGCGAACTCCTAAAATAGCATGTCTTAAAAGCATCCTTGCCAATGCAAAGACAAGCCGCAAGATTGCAGCAGAACTTCCCTTAAGTAGCATGCTGTTTTTGCTAATAGCTACAGTAATGCAGCACTTGACTATAGTATTGCTACACATTCTTCCATGCCTCCATCCCTCCATTCTTGCACCTAGCCCCTTACTTCCACCTATCTCCACCAAGCTCCACCTAGCTCCACTCCTCTGGTGTGCTAAAAGCAGTGCTTTCCAGCGGACTCCCATCCCCTCCCACGCTCTTCCCATTCAGCTGCTGCTGCAGCAGCTCCTCCTTGCCCTCTCCCTGCCCTTTCACCTGCCCTTCCACCTGCCCTTCCTCCTCCCCCTGCTGCTGCTGCTGCTGCTGCTGTGCTCGGCCGGCTGCCTCTTCCTGCCTCAGAATCCCTGCAATGCTTCCAGGCATGTCGCTCCCATAGATATGCCCCATCTTCTTTCTCTTGGCTTCCAGATAGGCTCGATTCTCCTGCATATAGGGAGAGTAAGGGTGTGAGTGAGGGTGTGAGCGAGGGTGAGAGTGAGGGTGTGAGCTATTGCATCATGCTTCCAGGCATCATGCTTCCAGGCATCATGCTTCCAGGCGCGTCGCCACTCTAGACCTGGGATGGGGCATGCATCAGCAGAATTGGGTGCCAAAACGCCGCAGGGATGGGGTATGGCAAGAGTCTGCTTTTGAGTCGACTCAAAAGCAGGGATAGGGTATGGCAAGAGTCTGCTTTTGAGTCGACTCAAAAGCAGGGATAGGGTATGGCAAGAGTCTGCTTTTGAGTCGACTCAAAAGCAGGGATAGGGTATGGCAAGAGTCTGCTTTTGAGTCGACTCAAAAGCAGGGATAGGGTATGGCAAGAGTCTGCTTTTGAGTCGACTCAAAAGCAGGGATAGGGTATGGCAAGAGTCTGCTTTTGAGTCGACTCAAAAGCAGGGATAGGGTATGGCAAGAGTCTGCTTTTGAGTCGACTCAAAAGCAGGGATAGGGTATGGCAAGAGGAAGGAGGACTAGGAGCGTAGAGGCCGACAGAGTAGACAGATGAAGGAGGGACTGGTGAGGAGGACGCTATGAGGTTACTTTTGAGTCGACTCAAAAGGAGGACGCTATGAGGGGACTTTTGAGTCGACTCAAAAGGAGGACGCTATGAGGTTACTTTTGAGTCGACTCAAAAGGAGGGCGCTATGAGTTGAACAGGAGGAGAGCTTACAGGAGCCACGTGGTCAGATCTCACAGGAGCCACGTGGTCAGATCTCACAGGAGCCACGTGGTCAGATCTCACAGGAGCGACGTGGTCAGATCTCACAGGAGCGACGTGGTCAGATCTCACAGGAGCGACGTGGTCAGAGCTTACAGGAGAGGTTATGCCATGTGTTGTCAGACAGAGACGTTCTGTGAATGTCACTGCGAGACCATGCCCCTTGAGCCGGATGTACTTGGCGGGGTTGTTGGTCATCAGCCGCGCGTTTAGAGCACAGAGGGTGTAAGGCGGTCACTTACAGGGGTGATGGGGCAGAGAACAGGCACTCGGCCGGTCACTGCGAGACCGTGCCCCTTGAGCCCGATGTACTTGGCGGGGTTGTTGGTCATCAGCCTCATTGTTCGCACACCCAAGTCCCTAAGGATCTGAGGGGGGTCAGGGTAAGGGTAGATAGAAAAGATTGAGGGAAAGAAAGGAAGTAGAGGAAGTAGGCATGACACACATGTACTTGGCTGGTTGTTGGTCATAAGATAAGTCGCGCAGTTCGCACTCCTAGGTCCCTTGGACTATTAGCCGAGACAGGCGAGGATGACCGGAGCGGGGGAGAGAGCATGGGGAGAAGAGCTGGCTGTTGAGAATTTTCCCAGAGCAGCTCGTCTCGTGGGACCTGAACGGAGAGGCGAGTCAGGCGAGGATGGTGTGAACGGTGAGAACGGGGGAGCAGAGAGGGAAACTTAGAGGGCGGACGGGTGGTTTGGGGGCTTTACTTCTACCAACCAACACACGTCGTAAAGTGCCCAGTATACTCACACGTGTGAGAACATTGATGGTGACTAATTGTGATCATAGGCGGGCGTTTCATGTGATAAAATGGATGGCGTGGACACACACAGACGATATGGAACAAACACCTGATGGCATCAACCTGAGCACCTGAGCACCTGAGCACCTGAGCACCTGAGCACCCTCCTAGTGCACCCACCAGAGCACCCACCTGGTGCACCCACCAGAGCACCCACCTGAGCAAAGCACCCACTTATACACCCACCTGAGCGCCGATGCCATATTCCCTGGAGTCAACTGGAAAGCCCAGGTCCACATTGGCCTCCACTGTGTCCCGCCCCATGTCCTGCGAGGAGGGGGAGAGGTGAGGCAGCGAAGAGGCGTTTTTGAGAATTCTTAAAAACACCCTGCAAAAAGAGAGGTGAGGGGGCGAAGAGGTGTGGGAGAAAGAATTAAGATGGGAGGGGGGAGGCATGTCAAGGAGCTGCCAAGCCCAGCCCTCCGCTGGCGTCGTCTGTGTTCCGTCCGGCCCATGTCCCGGCAAAGGAGGCAGGGGCGGCTTTTGAGTCTACTCAAAAGGCACCTCCCTACGCTGGTCTCCTCTGTGTTCCGTCCGGCCCATGTCCCGGCAAAGGAGGCAGGGGCGGGGGGGAGCAAGGGAGGGGGAGAGAGATGAAGAAGGGGGGGGGGGGGGGGGGGAGGGGGAGGAGGAGGGAAAGGGAAAAGGGAAGAGGACAGGGAGGAGAGAGGGAGGTGGCGGGAGGGGTGGGGGGGTTGGGGGGGATAGAGCAGGACGGAACTGTGGGATAGCAGGAAAGCAGCCACGGCGTTTTAGATCGAATACAGCCACCAAACACACCCTGCAGGTTGACGCCCCAACCAAGACCGACTCACCTGCTGTCGTGGCCACTCAGGTACATGCGCACCGCCCTCTGCCATCACTACCCTACCCATCTTGGTCACCCCTAACAAACCACCCATACCTGCACGTTATACGCTTGCAACTTGTGCCAGAGACCAATCGGCTGCCCTCGTGCCCTCTCAGGTACACGCACACGCCGCACCCTGTCATCTCTATCCTCTTCATAGCCTGCTCCGTCTCAACACCAAAGAAGAACATAACCCAACCTTGAAATCGAACCCACCTGGAGGTTGTACGCCTGCAGCTTGTGCCCGAGCCCATTGCCTCTCCCCTTGCACCCTCTCAGGTACACTTACATGCCCCGCCCTGCCATCACTATCCTCCCCTAACAAACCACCCATACCTGTAGGTTGTATGCCTGCAGCTTGTGCCCGAGCCCAATCCCCCGCCCTCGTGCCCTCGCAGGTACACTTACACGCCCCTCCCTGCCATCCATACCCTACCCTCCCCTCACAAGCCACCCATACCTGCAGGTTGTTCGGCTGTAGCTTGTGCCCGAGCCCAAATGCCTCTCCCCTCGTGCCCTCTCAGGTACACACACACGCCCCTCCCTGCCAACTCTATCCTCCTCATACTCTTTCTCTACCTACTCAAAACCAATCAAGATTTGAGGCGCCTCAAAACCAATCAAGAACATTTCCCAATTTCACCTACAGGTTATGTAGGTGAAATCGATTCCCGAGGCATCGGCTTACTGCTTGTGCCCCAGACCAATGCCTCTCCCCTCGTGCCCCCTCAGGTACACGCACACGCCCCGCCCTGCCGTCTCTATCCTCCTCATAGCCTGCTCCGTCTCAGTGCTACTCAAGAGCATAGTTCAAACCCACCTGCAGGTTGTACGCCTGTAGCTTGTGCCCGAGACCAATCTCAGGTACACGCACACGCCCCGCCCTGCCATCTCTATCCTCCTTATAGCCTGCTCCAGTTGCGGCCCACAGTAGAACCGCCTTTATCACCGCCTCTATCCTCCTCATACCCTCCACCACCATTTCAAAACCAGACAAGAACATAACCCGAACTCACCTGCAGGTTATATGCTTGCAGCTTGTGCCCCAGACCGATGCCTCTCCCTTCGTGCCCTCTCAGGTACACGCACACGCCCCGCCCTGCCATCTCTATCCTCTTCATAGCCTGCTCCAGTTGCGGCCCACAGTCACACCGCCTCGACCCGAAGATGTCTCCAGTTAGGCATTCTGAGTGCACGCGCACCAGCACATCCACACCATCACCGATCTCGCCCTGTGTGTGCGGGGAATGAGAGGCGTTGATTGGGTGGGGGGAAAGAGGAGAGGCCTTATCAGCACCACCTTGACCCGAAGATGTCTCCGATTAGGCACTCTGAGTGCACGCGCACCAGCACGTCCACACCATCACCGACTCCGCCCTGTGTGTGGGGCAAAGGGGGGCATTGAACGGGCGGGGGGAGAGGAGAGGCCTTATCAGCACCACCTCAAACACTCTGAGTGCACCCTCACCAGCACGTCCAGCCCATCACTGATTTCGCCCTGTGTGTGGGGGAAAGAGGAGAGCGCCTTCTCAGCATCACCTTGACCAGAAGATGTCTCCGGTTAGGCACCCTGAGGGCATGCGCACCAGCACGTCCACGCCATCACGGATCTCACCCTGCGTGGTAGAAGGGGGAAGGGGGGGGAGTGGTGGAAAGGGAAGGAGAGGAAAAACAGGTGAGCCTAGGTGAATGCGTGCACCTAGACACAATGATGTCTCCGTCCGGTTAGACATTCTAGGTGAACGCGCGCACCAACACGTCCGCCCGATCACCAATCTCACCCTGCGTGGATGAGGGGGGAGATAAGGGGGGAGTGGGTGGAAAGGGGAAGAGAGGAGAAGCCAGAGAAGCGTGTGAAATGCGCCGACAGGGGAAGAAATTTCGAGACATCTCAACACCCTGAGTGGTAAGGTGGGAAGGGGGGCAGCGGTAGATGAGTCGGAGGGGGAGAGGGGTGGAAGGCGCTAGCAGGGACCATTCTTTCCCAGGTGCCCTGCAGTGCTGTACAGTTGAGTGCGGTTCAGTGCGGTGAAGTGCGGCTCACCTTGACCATGGCGATGAGCTCTGTCATCCGGCTTGCTCTTGTTACTGAAGATGTTGAACAAACCCTAAACCCTAAACCCGAAACCCTAAACCCTAAACAGGTGCAATGCAGGGCGGTGCTATGCAGTGCAATTCAACACGCTTTGAAGCGGTTGAATGCGGTTCAGTGTGGAGCAGCACAGTTCACTAACTCACCTTGACCATGGCGACGTGCTCTATGTCGTCCAGCTTGCTCTTGTAGCTGAAGATGCTGAACACGCCCCACTGGGTGGGCAGCCGCGCCACCGCAGTCCTCTCCACCAGCTTCTCCCGCTTGCGCCGGTACCTGCGGTGGGTGGAAAGGGTGGGGGAAAGGTGAAAAGGAGCACGTGGACATGACGCAGAGTTTTGGGATTGCATTTGTTTGGCAGGGGGCATGCTAAAGGGTGGGCAGCCAAGCCACTGCAGTCCGATCCGCCAGCTTCTCCTTCTTGGGCCCGTGCCTGTGGTTATACATAAAGGGGGGAGGAGAGCGGCGTGTGTTTGGTTGTCAGGCATTGCAAAGACGATTTTTGAGGCGCCACAAAAATCGTTTGAGGCGCCACAAAAATCGTTTGAGGCGCCTCAAAAGTTGTCAGGCATTGCAAAGCACAGACATACAAAGAAAACACAAAGAGCACTCGGGCATCCGCGGGCATCCATGGGCCGCACAAGGGGAGATTCAATTAGTCAAACAAAACCTCCGAGCCACAGCAGACCTTTGCTCGTTCAGCTGCAAAGGCACCGCATGCGACTGCGTAGCACCGCTTCACGACACACTAAACCGTACCCAGGAGCCATCACCATTCATCATCTCACACAGCAGCACTCACCCGTACTGCACCAGATTGAACCGCACTGAATTTCACTACACCGTACCTGAGTGATCAGGTCTTCAATGGAGATGAGGCACAGGTTGTGCTCGCGAGCAAACACCTTGAGCTGCAGCAGTCGAGCCGTGGAGCCATCGTCATTCACTCTCACACAGCACCACCACTCTGAACCGTACAGCACTAGATTCAATTGCACTGCACCACATGCTACCCTACCTGATGAGGTCTTCAATGGAGATGAGGCACAGGTTGTGCTCGCGAGCAAACACTTTGAGCTGCGGCAGCCGAGCCATGGAGCCATCGTCATTCACTATCTCGCACAGCACCCCCACGGGGGGGAGCCCTGCCAGCACCGACAGGTCCACTGCTGCCTCTGTGTGTCCCGCCCGCTTGAGCACACCGCCTGGGATGGGGTGGAAGGCGACAGCACAGGGGAGTAATGATATGATACGAGAGACGTCGTTCACTATCTCACACAGGGGGGGAGGCCTGCTAGCATTGATAGGTCCATAGCTGCCTCTGCGTGCCCCGCCCTCTTGAGCACACCGCCTGAGATGGGGTGGAAGGCAGGGTAGGGTAAGGGCATGGAAGGGCAGGGCAGGGTAAGGGGCGGCATGCATGAGGAGGGAGTCCTGCCAATCAAAGATAACATCGCCAATCTCACACACCACCCCCACGGGAGGGAGTCCTGCCAGCATTGATAGGTCCACTTCTGCCTCTGTGTGCTCCACCCTCTTTAGTGCTCCACCTGGTATGAGCATGAGAAGCACAAGAGTGGAAGGTGGGTGGGAACAAGCAGGGCACTTAGGCCTGAGGCACCAACCTCACACAGCACCCCCATGGAAAGCACTGATTGGTCGACTGGTATTTTTCAACTAGCATACAACGCATTCCCACAATTGAAACATTTTAACCCTAAAATTGAGGCAGCTCAACGAGCAGTACCTTCTCGGGACCACAGGGAAAAATGTGGCCTGGCTTGCAGAAATCCAAGGGCTCACTGGAGTAGTCTGCCAGCGCGAGCTGTCTAGAGGTCCTGAGGCTACGGACTTCACAGTATCCCAAAGGGGGGATGCAGTGCCTTCTTGGGACCGCAGGAAAAGCATCCTACCTTCTCGGGAGCGCAGGGGGAAGATGTGGCCGGGCTTGCGGAAGTCCGAGGGCTCGCTGGAGTAGTCCGCCAGTGCCCGCACCGTCTTGGCCCGGTCCGAGGCCGATATGCCCGTGGTGGTGCCGGGCTTGAGGTCCTGAGGGAGGCAGGGCAGGGAATGACGGAGATGCAAGCGAATAAAATCTTGCCCGGTGCAGTGCCATGCCGCACTACCATCTTTGAGTCGACTCAAAAGTCAGCTTTTGAATCAACTAAACAAATTAAAGTCTTGCCCGATGCAGTGCCGCACTACGAGCGCCATGTCCGCCTCTGCTGTGAGCGCTGAGGCACACGCCCTTTCACGCACCCAGCCACTCACCACTGACACCGTAAAGGCCGTCCTTAACGCCTCTTCATTCTCCTGCGAGCGAACCATCAGAGGGAGTTCCAAACGGTCCAAAACGGCCCCTGCCACGCCCGCGCAGACGAGCCCGCTGCAGTGCCGCACAATGAAGGCCATGTCCGCCTCTGTGGTGAGCGCGCCTGCCATGATCAGATCACCCTCGTTCTCCCTGTCCTCGTCGTCCACCACCACCACCATCTGCAGGGGGGAAGGGTGGGGGGAAGGGAACGGGAAGGGGGTAAAGCGGTGGGGTCGGGGGGCTGGGGATGAGAGCAAGAGCCATGATCGGATCGCCCTCGTTCTCCCTCTCCTCGTCATCCACCACCACCACCATCTGAAGCAAGGGGAAGACAAGGGTGGAGGGGGGCGAGAGGGGGGGGAGGCGATGGGGAGGGGGAGAGCGCGTAGCATGCGCCATGATCAGATCGCCCCCGTTCTCCCTGTCCTCGTCATCCACCACCACCACCATCTGCAGCAAGAGGGGGATGGACGAAGAGGGAGAGAGGGCATGGTTGGAGCGGAGGGAAGGGGAGTGGGGGGGAGGGGAGGGGGAAGAGGGGGGGGAGGGGAGGGGGAAGAGGGGGGGGAGGTGGAGGGAGACAGGGGGAGAGCCTTCAGTTCATTCAGAGCTCCTCCCCCTCTCTCCCTCTTCCAGCACGACCCTGAGGGATTTAATGTGACTTAAAGCACACATCACCTTCCCTCAGACTGTATCTCCCCACCCAGGATGCATCTGGATGCATCCTCCCAAACCAATCAGGATTTAATCTGCGACTTCAAGAACAAGGCACCTTCCCCCATCCGGATCGCATCTCCCCGCCTTCTGTGGCCCCCAGCCCACACCGCTTCCCCCAACCACATCCCTCCTCTCCTTCCCCCTTCCCCCCTCACCTACATTGAATCCCCTCTCTAATTCACCCCGCCTCAACGACTGGCTTCAATGCCTTTGGAGATGAAATCGAGCCCCCGAGATGGACGGCCAGGATCGGCCTCCCAATCACGATTCCTCCCCCAAACGAACATCCGCCCGATTCCTCCCCCTAACGAACATCCGCCCGATTCCTCCCCCAAACGAACATCCGCCCGATTCCTCCCCCAAACGAACATCCGCCTTGCTTTCACCCATCCACTTACACCGCCTTCCCAGCAAGCACTGCCTCCCTCTCCAACGCACCTCGCCCCGTCGGATGGCTTCGACAGCCTCGGAGATGGAGTTGAGCTCTTGAGATGGACGGCCAGGATCGTGTCATCCCACACGCATTGCCTTCTCCCTGCCCGCGTTTCCTCGCCTCTCTGACTCACCTCGCCACGTCGGATGGCTTCGATGGAGTTGAGCCCTCGGGATGGACGGTCAGGATTATCATGCCACACTGCCTCCCCCTCCAGCTCACCTCGCCACGTCGGATGGCTTCGATGGCCTCGGAGATGGAGTTAAGCCCTCGAGATGGACGGTCAGGATCGTCGTCTGCCTCGCTGGCAAAGAACTCCTCGGAGTCTGATTCCGAGAGCACCTCCATCTCCACCGTGCTCATGCTGCTGGCAGGTAGTTTTACGGGGGGGAGGGGGGAAAAAGAGAAAAGGGGGGGGGAGAGAGGGAGGGGGAAGGGAGGTAGGCAGAGGCGTGCTTTGATCAAAGGCCGAGTTAACGAGCACCTCCATCTCCACCGTGCTCATGCTGACGAGGTGGAGGAGAGGGGGGAGGGGGGGGGGGGGGGGAGGGGGGGTGTGAGGAGGGGAGGGGAAGGGGGGAAATGCACATAGAGGTGAAGGGGTGCACGAGCGTGCTAAAAAAGAAACCAAGTCGGAGAGGATCTCCAACTCCACCGTGTGCATTCACGCTGAGAGGAAGAGATGCACGGAAGGGTTTGGGGGGTGCGAGCAAACGGCGTTTTGCGTTTGCAACATGCATTTGAAATGCACGGCTGAAAGCACGGTAACTATGCTTATCGGTTTTGACGTGCCCGAGTCAACCATTCAAGGATCGCACATCGCTGGTCTTGCCACTGCTCTGCGGCATGCCACAGCTCCGCGGCATGCATGACCACAACGATCACATGAATCAAGAAGCCAGCGCAAATCCAAATGGTTTCGTTTCTCTTTTTTCTTTTTCTTTTTTCTCTCTCTCTCTTTCTTTTTCCCTGTTCTTTCCCGCGCCCTTACCACATTTGGAGATCCACATTCGCATTCCAAACAACGACGTACCAATAAGTTCGCCAGTTCATAATCTGTTCAGAGCTCGTGAAGGGAAGGGTTTACGCGGAAGGAGGTGTAGTTGAGTCGCCTTAAAGAAGGACTGACCTTGGCATGTCAGGACTGTTGGCAGCAGCACCGTTCTCAGGAACAGAAGCTTCATCACCCCCCAATGCGGCACAGCAACACAGCCGATCCTTTCTGTGAGCACTCTCCCGTTCCAACACTCCCCTTCTCCCTGCATCTTTCCGTCGGCTCCTGCCTGGTGCTACTGTTTGCTGCCGCTGCAGCTGCTGTCCCCAAAAACCACGTCGCTGGGCTTCTAACATGCCGCTGCTACTGCCCTGCTGTCCTACGCTGCCACAGATGCCAGCGTGGCAGATCGGAGAATGGCGGCAGACACTAGCTTTGTTTGAGCACCGTGTTGATGCAAGTTTGAACCCTCGTGGTCTTGCGAGATTTGCAGGGCCGATAATCTGATCTCTGCTTGGGTGAGGTGCGACGGGAAAACGATGGAGGGACGAGATTGCACGACGATGAAAATGGATGGTAACGAAGCAACGTATTCTTCGCCGCATTGCTAAGACATAACGCGATAAACAATGCTAACTCTCCTGAGGTTTGTGACTAATACGAGCTGCGGGATAACAGCGAGTTTCGGTAAAAGAGAGTTAGCACGATCAGATGCTAACGGAGTGAAGCTGACAGAGAGTAACGACCTGTGATGCAGGGAAATCTAGGTCAAACGTGCAGAGATGACTTCTGACTCGACTTAAAAAAGTCACGGAGTGAAGCAGACAGAGAGTAACGACCTGTGATGCAGGGAAATCTAGATCAAAAGTGCAGATACCCGTTTTGATGGGCGACACGGAAGGTCTACGTGGATAGAAAACTAGTAACGAACGATTTTCTGTGATCTATGGATAAGCCGACTTCCGTTCGACCTCTCAACATTAGAAAACCTATACACTGATAAGTGATCAGTGTTACAAGAATCCCTTACAATGAGCTCCCCGGCGAAGGCCGAGCTATCGATCCGCACAGCTCCATGGCCTGACTCACGGATCCCGCTTTCAAGAATCACCGTTGGCTTCAGCTGGTACTTTTTGTTTCGACGAGAAGAACTAGCAAGAAACTGTGTGCATATGTATGTACTGTGTCAAATCCCAAGAATCAGATTTCCAACGATAGCGTCGGAGACAAGGTCGTAGACGGGCCGTGCGATGATTGAAACAGGTATTTGGGAGGACGCCAAGGTCCGAGACGGTAATCCCAAGGGTCTTGAGAATACGGAGAGACTAAAAGATGCTGTTGGAAAGGGATCAGAGCTTCAAGTGAAAGGATCTCTTGCTGCTTCTGTTTGTGGGATTTCGGGAACTTCAACGGAAAGATGAAGCAAGCAAATGCTGACGACAAGCATGAAGGAATCAGGCGGGAAAACCAAGGCAGAAAAGTTCCCGAACCTGTCCACACTTTTCTAGCGAGCCTGTTCCACACGTTCTTTTTGTCCTTGGGGTGATATGGTTCGGTTCGGCGAGACAAGTTTCAGGCTGAGGCTCGGAAGGGTCGCTTTCTGGCTCAGGCAGGGCCTCGTGCCACATCACAAACACACACCAAAGAGGCCGCCGGGGGGTGGAGCTGCTTGCCACGTCACGGAAAGCGAAGTTACATGCAGGCATGGGGGTCGGTGACCTGCTGGGGTAAATTGCTGGAACAGACCGCTTCGATACAACGATATTCGTGACTAGCAAAATACCTGAGGCGCGTGACGACAGTTCAAAGTTTAGAAAAGGATGTAGTACTCCCGATTCTGGAAGAATGACAAGAAAATTCGCTTTCCGAGGGGCACCTTCACGAAGTCCAGATCGCCAATCAACCAGGTAGTCACCGTTCTGCTGTTAGTGGAACCAGGCCTTTCCACTTCCGCGGCTTCCGCCATCGCTCCCAATTGCGCATGCGCACTCCCCTTTTGCGCGCACCCTCCCCCGCCTCCCCCTCCATCTCCTTCTCCTCCCTCCCTCGCTACCTCTTTTTCCTCTGCTCCTCCTACTCTGTTACTCCTCTTTCTCCCATCATGGTACGCTCCCTAAACGCTTCAGTCTTAGTAGTTTCACGAAGTCGCGCCGCGTGTTTCCTACTGCACGCCTGTGCTTGCGACGCTTATGTGCTTAGTTCCCGACGTTTATTTCTAGCTCCTGCTTGCGATGGAAATTTTCGTTCCAGCGTCGTCAGTTGCGAAATTCAAAATCTCGTCGATTCAACTGCTTTTTAGGACAAAGGGCCCTTTCTGGTGACTGAGTCTTCGTTCTTCTGCTATTTCCGCCCTTTCTCGCTCTCCGTACTCCCCGTTGTATCGCCTGTCCGTACTCCTTGCGCCACCAGGCTCCGAAGAAGGACGCAAAGGCCGATAAGGCTCAAGCCAAGCCCGCCAAATCAGGAGGCGGCAAGCAGAAGAAAAAGGTTCGTTCATTTTGCCCTACCTCATTCGTTCCATGGCCTCTTATTTCTTTCTGCGTGTTTTTCACCGCATGGCTTTCGCGAATCTTCCCCTCTCGCAAGCTTCCCCTCCTCCTGGTTCTGTTAGCCTTCCTCTTCTTGACTTCCTCCTGCTCCCTTCCGTACCCGTTCCACGTTCTTGGAAGCCGAAGGTAGCAAGGGGTTGCGAAGGGTTCCATCAGGTTCCATTAGATTCCATCAGGTTACATAGGTCGGTTTAAATTCTGCAGGTCATGCTCAGATTCTGACGCTACGCTTGTTTCCGACCGTCACACGAAGCTGGTGCAGCAAATGGGGTAGTCTGTGCGTGGCGGGAGGCTGGATACGCAAAGCGATGGGGCATCACGAGATTAGGGTTTCGGAGGGCGTTGACCATGCAGCCGCAGAGATCGCGTAGCTGTAGCGTGTTCTAGCAGTCTCCAGTCCCCCACTCTCTCCTAGTGTCTCACCTACGTTGTTTCAGACAGCGGAGGGATCTCCTAGGCCATAATCACTTCGCGCCCCACGCCAGCAAAAGTCAGAGCGGCTTACTGGCCGTCGCTTAGGTGGCGAGGTCGATACCCATGGCTCTGCTGCGCCCGGCAGCCTGTGTGGAAACTGAAACGTGTACTTGTGCTGAGAATCCTGTATCCTGCCTGGCGAATCTGATTGCGTGAGCAGAAGTGGAGCAAGGGGAAGCAGAAGGAGAAGGTGAACAACATGGTGCTGTTCGACCAGGCCACGTACGACAAGATGCTCTCCGAAATCCCCAAGACCAAGCTCATCACCTGCTCCGTGCTCTGCGATCGCCTCCGCGTGAGTGCTCCTTTTGCAATCCTGATCCACTGTTTCTGTGTCTTTTGAGTTCGCTCAAAATACCCATCCGCGCTCTGCTACCGCCTTCGCGTGAGTGCTCCTTTTGTAGTCATGAACCATTATTTCTGTGTCTTCTGAGTACCTTCAAAAGACACCTCCGTGCTTTTCGGTCGCCTCTGCGTGGGTATGCCGCTGCTGTCACTGCCTTGAATCAGGTCTCCCCCACCATTTTTCTGTATCGCAGTCTCTTCTCCAGCCACTGCGTCCTTCCGTTTCCGAATTTCTCCAATGCTTCTAGTTCCTGGCCCTTCCAGTTTTTTTGCAGTGGGAAGCAGGCTTCTCATTTCTGCTCCTTTTTGGCTAAACACTCCCATAACCATCTCCCGTCTATTCTGCTTCTTTCTGCAGATCAACGGCTCCTTGGCTCGGCGGGCCATCCAGGACCTGTTGTCGCGAGGCAGCATCCGTGTTGTGTCCACCCATGCCACACAGTGCATCTACACCCGCGCCACCAACACGTAAAACACTAGTTTTCGTCCTCATGGAGCCATCGGATTATGCATGTTGACTAGCTCTGTCTGTGCATTAGCCTGCCATTCCTGCCGAGTGTACCTCTACATGTCAGTCAAGTGCCAGCAGCTTCCGTTCCGTTGCCTTGATTTGTTATGGGTGGATACGCTGGCTGGTAAGATGGGATGGTGAAGCAAATGGCTGTTAAAGCCCAATTTGGGACGAAGCTTTAACAAGTGATGACGAGCGTGTTCTTATCAGTCTCTTCCCAGGCCATCCTCTTCCCAAAATCGGCCCTCGCCAGAGAGAATGCTCGAAGAACCGTGTTCCCAGCTTATTCGTTTTAGAATCACGTTCTTCACCGCAATGAATCAGCTCCCGTCAAAATCGCACTGTACAGATTCGCGCTCGTCTGAAATTTTGGCGACTGGAACGAGATTTGAAAACACGCCCTCGACAAACCCAATCTCAAGTCACACCACGCGGAACCGCACTAAACAGTTTCGCGTAAAAATTACGCTGCGCTGTAGCGCCTGAGTCTGGGAAGAGGTTGGCCGGGAAGAGGCCGCAGAAACACGCTCTAACTTCACACGAGAACACGGGGAACCCACTTGTCCCTAGAGTTATTCAGATACATTTTTGGGTTGCGTAGCAACCCTATAAAATCGGTTTCACATTTCGGAGCATTAATATGAACAGCAAATTTTAAGAATTTAGTTAACTGTTCGATGCAACTCCAAAATATGAATCCGAAATGTCCAAAGTGCTCCATCGCGTCGATAAGTACGGCGGATGGAACAATCAGACCGCATGACACATTTCGACAAATTATTATGTATAATTAAACATTCTGTAGGATTGCAAATGACAAGAAACGAGTGCATATAGGCATTAATGTCAAACATGTGTATTTCTCATGTTTGTATAGACTGTGTTGGGCTGAGAAAAAGCCCTTAGGATCTTTTGCAGAGACTAAGTCCCAGCTTGTAGAGACTTGAGACTTGGAGTAGTGCAGCGGAAGTTGAGGCAGTTGAACCCTTGTACTAGTATGTGAGAACAAGTGATTGATTAAAGAAACAAGCATACAGCAATATATAGAAGATAAGAAAGCAGTTGTAGAATACAGTTACAGGAACGGTTTATCGAGTCGCACAGCGACTCGATTGCCGCTTCGGTTACCATCCGTGATGTTGTAACGGTCAGTCGCAACCTCCAGTTGCGACCTTTCGAGTCCTTTCGCATTCTTTGTCCGCCCCCTCGTGTAACCTCCGTTGACTCGCGTGCTCCCCTGTAATCTTCCTCGAGTACAGTGTTACACTTCAGAAACGCTTAAGTCCTTGAGATATTTCCAACACTCCCCTTCGTTTCTGGAGTGCTGGAGTGTTCAGATCCGGTGACGTTTGTTTGCCCGGTTAGGAGCATGCAGTAGTCGAATTTTGCTTTCGCCAATTTCTTCGTCAGATAATCTGCGGCCATTTCTGTCGTCGGGCAGTAACTGAGTTGAAGTCTCCCCTTCGCGATTTCATCCTTGACGAAGAAGTACCGCAGGGCGATGTGCTTGGTTCGGTTGGCGAAGCCGTCCTTGTTCGCGATTTTGATCGCAGATTGGTTGTCGCAGAGGAGTGAGAAGGCGGGCAGGGTCGCGATCTTCGCTTCTTCGAGTAACTCTCGTAGGTAGAGTCCTTCCTTGGTCGCAGTACAAAGGGCGATATACTCTGCTTCAGCCGAGGATAGTGCGATTAACTCCTGCTTGCTCGACTGCCAGGAGATAGTTCCGATAGGTTCTAGTCGGTAGATGTAGCCCGTCCTAGACCGTCGATTTTCGCTGTCTCCCGCGTGGTCGGCGTCGACGTATCCGAGTAGTTGTACGGACGGTGTTGTTGTCTTGCTGTAGGTGAGCCCGATCGTCGGCGTGGAGACGAAGTAGAGTAGCGCTCGATTGAGTTCTTCGAGATCTTCCTGTTGCGGCTGCTTCAGATGTGTCGCCAGCTGACTCGCACTATAGGATAGGTCGGGTCGGCAGGTTACTGCTGCGAATAGTAGGCAGCCGAGCTTCTGTTGATACTCCTGGATTTGTTTCGCGGGGAGTTTTGTGGAGGCGCTACTGTTGTTCCCGTAGCGGTAGGGAGTTGGGACCGCAGTCGGTGCTAGACCGAATTTCTTCGCGACGGTGCTTGAGTACTTTCCAGCGTGTAGGTAGAACGCCGTGTCGTCTTCGACGATGTTCAGTCCTAGGTACTGAGTAACTTCGTCGGACACCGTGAGAGTTAAATCTTCTTTCAGCTCCCCTTCGAACCAGGTGGCGATGTCGATAGTGGAGCCGATGTAGAGCAGGTCGTCGACGTAGACGATGAGCAGAACATAATCTCTTCCCTTCTGCAGTCGGTACATCCCTTGGTCATGCGGTAATTGTAGGAAGCCGATCTTTGCGAGACGGCCGTGGAGATGCTGCTGCCAGAGCCGCGGGGCTTGCTTGTTCCCGTATAGGGATTTTGTCAGTCGGCATATTTTCGTGGGATCGTTGATGAATCCGTGGGGTTGTTCGACGAAGATCTCAGCGTCCACAGGTGCGTATAGGAATGCATTCGCGACATCGATTTGGCGTAGTGGCAGTTTTTTCGTGGCCGCGACGGCGAGTAGGATGCGTAATGAGGTGTGACGGGAGACTGGAGCGAAGGTTTCTGTGTAGTCGGCTCCGTATCGTTGGTCGAAGCCTCGTACGACCCATCGAGCTTTGAATCGTTCGATGGAACCGTCTGAGTTGGTCTTGATGCGGTACACCCATTTCCCCGAGAGAACGTTTTTTCCGTTGATGCTCGTTGCAGGTACCAGTTTCCATGTTTCTCGGTCTTGCAGAGCTTTTAACTCCTTTTCCATTGCTTCCTTCCATCTTGCCTTATGTTCCCCCCCCAGAGCTTGCGACAACGTTGAAGGCTCTCGCGGAGAAGGCGGCGGCGGATTCTGGACGGAGACCCAGAGGCCTAGAATCTGGAGTCCCGTGGGCGTGTGTCGAGGGGAATTTTCATTCCCGGAATAAGCTGCTTCGTCACCGTCTTCGGGGTCAGGTAAGAAATTGGGGCCGATGCGTTCCGAAATATTCGTGTCGACGGGGTGAGGTGTAGCGTAACCTTGGTCGGCGAAGTGGTAAAAGGTGTCGAGGTTGTTGCTATCGAGGGGATTTTCTTCATCGAGTGGAACAGGTACGGAACAGAATGGGAGTGGTCCGGCAGCTTCCGAGGCTCCAGGTACGTCTTCTTCTGCTGCGTCAGCCTCGGCAGTATGGTCAGCGAAGGAGCGAAGGCCCGCGAAGCCGTCGGTGGGGTCTTGTGTGTTGGCAAGGTTGTCCAGGTAATGCTGCAGCGTCAGTCGTTCGTAGAAGATAACATCGCGTGATGCCACCGTGTTTTTGTCTTGTATGTCGAGAATTTTCCACGCGTGAAAATGTTTTGCGATGCCGATGTGTAGTCCCCATCGAGCTCTTTGTGAGAAGCGTCCTGCTCGGGCTGTGTGGGGTCTGTACTGTACCATGCAGCCGAAAACGCGGAGTAATTTTGTGCTGCCCCTTTTTCTTGTCCACAACAGGTGCGGTGATGCGTTGTTGGGAAGTGATGACGAGGACAGCAGGTTGTGCAGGTGAACAGCATGTGTCATCGCGTCTGGCCACAGTGCGTTGGGCAGCCTCATCCCCAGAAGCAGTTTTCGCATCGTCGTCTGCAAGGTCCGGTTCATGCGTTCTGCTACCCCCTGCTGCTGGTGAGCATAGGGCAGAGACACCAGGCGTCGGATTCCCCTTTCCGCGAGATAGGTCCTGAAGCGTTGTGACTGGTATTCCAGTGCACCGTCTGACTGGAAACTCTTGAGTTTGGTTCCTGACTCTCGTTCGGCGATTGGAAGCCATGTGGTGAAGGCCTCGAAGGCTTGATCGCGCGTTTTGAGATTGAAGTGCCAGACGTATCTGGTTGCGGCGTCGATGAACGTGATGACGTAGTTGAAGTGGGCTTCGGTGTCGTCTCGAGGCATGTTTAGAATATCGCTGTAGACTTTTTCCATCGGAGCGTAAGTGGGTGCGCTTGGATTGTGATGGGCTTGGAAAGGTTGATGAGGAAGATCTGCTTCGGGGCATGTGAAACACCGTGCGCGTGGTCGTCGGAGTTCCTGGCCGTTCGTCGTCAGAAGGGCGTTGCGTTCTAACACCTCTGCTTGGATTGTTTGAAGTATCGTGCTGTTTGCAGGATGTCCGAGACGTTGGTGCCAGATGTCGTCGGGAGCGCGGTGGCCGGGCGAGCGGTGGTAGATGTCGGCGTTGGAGAAGAACGCGACGACTGAGGCGGGACTTCGACAAGCTTCTCGTGTGGCGGGCATAAGTTGGTCTGCTTCCGTTGGCGGTCCTCGTGTTGATGGTGGTGGTACTCGGCTGGGTCCTGCTGCTGATACTGCAGGTGATGGTTTTGTTGGGACACTTGCGGGTACTTGTCTTTCTTGTCTGATAACTGCTAATGCTCGTGTTCTCTCTGCTGCAGGTATGGTGTTGGAGTGCCAGAAGCCGTCACTGTCGAAGTCGGGGTCAAGATCCGGCGGGTGAGTCCAGGCGGCGAACGATACGATGCCATCGCTGTCGGCAGTTCCGCGGTCGGGGACGAAGTCCAACACGAAGACACCGGACTTCAGGAGGGCACGACCGATGAAGAGGCCGCCCTTCCCGTGGTAAAGCCGGAACTCGTTGGAGTAAGAGTCGCACTCCAGGTGAATCCCCTTGGCCATTAGTTGGCTTACGCTTAGTAGGTTGTATCCCAGATTGTCGACAATGAGCACCTTGTTGAGTTGAAGTATGACATTCGTCTCCATTGATTGTAACTGAACCACGCCCTGTCTGTTTGTCTTCAGATTTTCGTTGTTGGCGACGGTGATGACGACGTCGCGGTTGAGTCGTTTCTCCTGTTGTACGAAGCGTCCCGAGGAGCACATGTGTTGACCGCAGCAGCTGTCCAAGAACCAGGTGTTTCGCCCGGTGGGTTCGGCGTTGGCGACCGCAGCGTATGTCGGGTTGACCTGAAGTCCTTGTGAGCGCGGCGGCGGGAATTCCTCTTCGTCTGGTGCGTAAGTGGGTGGTGATCTGGGTGCGCAGTTGTCGATGTGTACCATGCAGTTGATGATATTTGGTGTCCCTTGTGCAGATGTTGAAGAGCGCCTTGGGGAACTTGCTTGAGTGGAAGCAACTTGTGGGTCTGCTGCTCGGTAAACGCGAGGGCGGTTGCAGTTGACTTTGGAGTGTCCGGAAGTCTGGCAGTTGTGGCAGAACGGCGGCACGATGGTGAGTCCTCGGTTGTCGCGTTGATCTTGCTTGCTGCGTCGGTTGTAGTTTATGTCATTTCTTCTTTGAGTGTAGAAGACTAACTGCTGTTGCTTCCTTGGTTGTCTTTCCTCGAACAGATCCATCTCCTGTTGTTCAGCGTGAAGCTCGGCGCAGAGGTGCATCTCCGAGATCCTTCCGTGGGCGCGAAGAAGCGATCGTGTGGTTCTCCATTCTGGTCCGAGCCCGGCGAGGACAAGTGTGACGAAGCTTTCTTCAGTGATCGTTCCTCCGCACCGAAGCAGGCGGTCGCGCAGGGTCTGGCAGCGACTCATATACTGCATCGCCTTTTCCCCGGTCTTCATCTGTATTGTTGTCAGCTGTTGCATGAGTCTGCTTTGTGTCACGCTGTCGTTTGCTTGGTAGAGGCATTTGAGATGATGCCATGCGAGTTCCGCGGAGTTTCCATAACTCCGATACGTTCTGATGCTCTGCTGCTCTTGTGGTGACAGGTTCCGCAGGAGGACTGTATACGCCAGTAGCGACTGATACGTGAAGATCTCTTGTTCCTTTCCAGTGCCGTTGCTTGGGAATGGCAGGGACCCGTTGAAGTATCCCAGAAGATGCGCGGCCTCCATCAGCAGCTCGAACTCGAAGCTCCAGGTAAAGAAGTCGTGTCCGTTGAACGGTGAGGATGTTTGTAACTTGATGACGTGTGAGAATTGAGCTTGAAGACTGAGAATCTCGTTTGGTGTTTGTTGTGATGCAGCTGCTGTTGGTTGGGCGCGGGGCGGCATGAACTCGAACGTCCCCGGTGAAGAATGATAAGGCGCAAAGGTAGGTGCTTGGTTGTGTCGCCCGAAGGATGAGTTGTCGAGGCTCATCGGCGCTAATCCCATGTTTCCTCCATTGCTCTGTGTTGAATGCGCAGGTGTCCTTGTCTGCTGTTGCTGGTCGAAGTGTGACATGAAGCTGAAGAATCTCTCCATGAGATTCGGGTCCACACTTGAAGAGGGAGACGGAGTCACCATCTCTGGTACTCTTCCTGTTGTTTCTTGAGCAGTCCCGGTCTCTGTCTGCAATCCTGAGGTGTGCAGACCAGAGTTGCCGTGTTGAGTTTCTTGGCCGCTGGGTGAGCCCGTAGAGGCTTTCTTGCCCTTGCTGTCCATGTCTTGTAATCAATGAAGTCGTTGAATTGAGTTGAGTTGCAGTTTGTTGATGGAGCGTAGTTGCTGGGAGTTTGATCTCTGACCAGCTCTCATACCATGTTGGGCTGAGAAAAAGCCCTTAGGATCTTTTGCAGAGACTAAGTCCCAGCTTGTAGAGACTTGAGACTTGGAGTAGTGCAGCGGAAGTTGAGGCAGTTGAACCCTTGTACTAGTATGTGAGAACAAGTGATTGATTAAAGAAACAAGCATACAGCAATATATAGAAGATAAGAAAGCAGTTGTAGAATACAGTTACAGGAACGGTTTATCGAGTCGCACAGCGACTCGATTGCCGCTTCGGTTACCATCCGTGATGTTGTAACGGTCAGTCGCAACCTCCAGTTGCGACCTTTCGAGTCCTTTCGCATTCTTTGTCCGCCCCCTCGTGTAACCTCCGTTGACTCGCGTGCTCCCCTGTAATCTTCCTCGAGTACAGTGTTACACTTCAGAAACGCTTAAGTCCTTGAGATATTTCCAACAGACTGTATAGGGTCGCCTCTTAGAGAGTACAACACTTAGGTATATCTTATCAGAAAAATTGAATAATGGTAAAGTGAGAGTACACACAAATATATCTAAGTTTTGTATCCTCTAAGAGGTGACTCTATACAGTCTATACAAACATGACAAATACACATGTTTGACACACCCCCTAGACTGCATAGGGGAATACCCTAAACAAGCAGCTCAGGGCGGCACTACTAGTCCAACCTCTGAGACAAGAGTCTGAGCGACCGGTCAGAAGGAGTACAGACAAGGCAAGCACAAGAGCAGGGCGGCACTACTAGTCCAGCCACTGGGAGAGGACACAAGTCCAGTCTGAGTATACATATAAAGGACAGTACAAAGTCAAGGTCCTAGCAAGTGAGAGGCTACAGGAACTAGACCAAGCTGTACACAGTGCCGCTGATGATCTTTAGGCGCAAGCGCCTTCGTAAAGATATCAGCCGTGTTGGCACCTGAGGCCAAGTGTACTACGCGAGCCTGACGTCGCTGCTGTAGCTCACGCAGGAGGAAGTACCGCAGCTGAATGTGCTTCGCTCTGCCCTCGAGTCGAGGCTCCTGACACAGGAGGATCATGGCCCTGTTGTCAGCGAACAGGACCGGGGCCGAGCTAGGCCGCTCACCTAAGTCAGTGAGCAAGAAGGTCAGCCAGCGGAGCTCCTGTGCCGCCATGGCACCAGCGTAGATCTCAGCCTCACAGCTGGACTGCGCTACAGACGAGGAGCGGGTAGCTCTCCACGAGACGGCAGCTGAGCCAAGGCTGAAGTAGTAGCCCTGGGTAGACCTGAGCGTCTCAGCGTCGTCTGCCCACGAAGCGTCTGTGTGTCCAGTAAGGACCACTGGCCTGCGTCCTCCTAGCACTAACCCCATGCCCGATGTACTAGCAAGATAACGCAGAACCCTCTTAGCGGCAGACCAGTGCTGCGGTCGGTGTCTGCCTGTGGCCACAAAGCGAGCCAGGATGCTGAGAGGGTATGCGAGATCTGGGCGAGTGCAAGTCATCAGGTACATGAGGCAACCCACCAGCTCTGCGTAGGGGCCGCTGGGCTCTACCAACTCCTCAGGCACTGGAGCGGAGAGCCTGTGGTCTACAGGCAGAGGGGTGGGCTGTGCAGAGGAGAACTGAAGGCTGAACCTCTGAAGGACCTGGCGCACCAAGTGTGACTGAGTCAGGGTGATGGTGCGCGCAGCTCTGTCCCTGGAGATCTGCAAGCCAAGGTAACGGCGCAGTTCTCCAAGGTCAGTGCAGGTGTGTCTCTTCAGCAGCTCTGCCTTCACGGAGGCCAGCGCGTCCCTGTCTGCTGTGGCAAAGACCAGGTCGTCGACGTAAACGAGGATGTAGAACGGAGTCTGGCCAGCACGAACGAAGAGTGAAGGGTCTGCAGAAGACGGAAAGAACTGCAGGTCAGCAAGCGTAGCACGCAGAGTGTCGTGCCACTCACGGGGAGCCTGGCGCAGGCCGTAGACGGGGCGCCGCAGGAGCCACTGGGTCCCAGGAGGGAAGGTGCCAGTAAAGCCCGGAGGGTGGCGCAGGTAGACCTGCTCGTGTAGGCTGCCCTGAAGGAAGGCAGTGGAGAAGTCGAGGGAGTGAAGCTCGTAGTCACGCTGAGCAGCTAGGTGTAACAGAACCCGAAGAGTAGTCATCTTCGGGGTCGGAGCGAAAGTCTGGAAGAAGTCCACCCCTCGCGCTGACTGAAGCCTCTAGCCACATAGCGCGCCTTGAAGACAGGCGGCTCTCCAGGAGGGCGCTTCACCTTGAAGAGCCAGCGGCCATCGACTACGTTCACCCCAGGCGGGGGAACTGCGTCGACGAAGGTGCCGGTGGATCTCCAAGATGCCATCTCCTGCTCCATGGCAGCTATCCACTGCGAGGCCCAGGGTCCCGAAGTCGCCTCAGCGTAAGTGCGAGGGGTCGGGATGTCGAAAGCGTCTGGGTCACCCTCAGGGACTAGCAGCATGGAACAGAGATGGGGAGCAGCCTCGGAGAGGAAAGCAAGCTCGAACTGGCGGTCCTCCAGGACGTCACTGCCAAGGGCAGGAGCACCCCCGACAGACGGAGGACAGGCAGGGTCAGAGACCAGAGCGGTGGCGTAGTCAAGGCGGCGGGTAGAGGCGAAGTCAGCGACAGCAGCGACAAGAGCGTCAAGGCACGAGACTGGAACAGACGGGTCGGTAACGAGAGAGGCAAGGACCCGAGGAACAAGAGGACGAGCGGCACGAAGGTAGTCGAACAGCGGGGGGGGCGCAACAACAAGGGAGGACGGAGGAGGCGACGGCAGAAGGGGAGGACGAGACGCGTGTGAACGAAGCAACATAGGGTGGGAGCGCAGGACAGGAGAGGCAGGACGAGCACGGGAGGGACGGTGAGACCAGACGTGCGATGGAGGAGTCGGGTCAGGAGACAGGGGAGGGGACACAGGAGGGGAACGAGGGGGGAGACGGGCCGGGGACGAGTCCGGCGGAGGGAAAACAGGGCCGTAGACAGGAAAGAGGAGGAGACGGTCGGGGAGGAACCGACGCAGGTCGCGGGGGACGGAGGCACCGAGAAGGTGAGCAAGGCAGGGCGGACACCGGCGGGGACTGCTGCTGCGGCGGCACAACGGCGACACCTGGACCGCCAAGCTGCTCCTCGGCTACC